>OY720224.1:12877500-13502500 GCA_963082605.1 Rhodophaea formosa | reverse complement strand
ATTTTGCATACACATAGGTTAGGGTACTGAGAAGGACAAAGGCGGGATATCACGCGGGCGGAGCCGCGGGTCACAGCTAGTATTTCATATATTCAATGTTAATCCCACAGTAAAATAATCAATAAGAATTGGATATCAAAAACGACAAGTAAAACTACCCCATTCAAATAATTTATTCGACTTGTCAAATACTATTTAAGAAATAATCGATAAAGTCAACGATCAACTTTATTCCTTTAAAGTTTTTGACTATTCAATGTATTTTAGAGGTTTTCGTGCAGATTATCACAACAATTAAAAAAAACTAAAAATATGAAGCAAAGGAAAAAAACCATGACGTCACT
Source organism: Rhodophaea formosa (assembly GCA_963082605.1). NCBI lineage: Eukaryota > Metazoa > Arthropoda > Insecta > Lepidoptera > Pyralidae > Rhodophaea > Rhodophaea formosa. The sequence goes on along the minus strand of OY720224.1, from coordinate 13,502,156 downwards.
CACGCCACGAAACACGCTTCACCCGTTTGGTGGGCGGGCCGGCGTGGACCCTCGGGGGCAGCTGGGCCGGCACCTTCCTTAACGCGCTCTGATACCGCAACAGAAACGCATGCACAGCACACTTCACCGGCGAAGACAGCCCGTTGGCCTTCTCCAACGGGGCGAGATTCCCGTTCCTCCTGGCACGCCTCAAGGCCGCCCCTCTGCCCGTCCTACGCCTCCTCCTCTTCTTTTTCGTCACTTCAGCCACAGGCGGAACCTCCTTGCTAACCATATCGGCAGAATAGAATTTCCCGGCAAAACACCGCGACGCGACACGACAAAATGGCGGCGTAACTTAACCTAACTTAAAAACGAACGTAATTTAAAAATATAGATTAATATTATTAAAAATTTGAATATAAATAACGGTTATAACTAAAACTAGGGTTGTCTGAGAGACGTATCGTACGCGGTTACGTATACGACAGGCCGGCTGACGAACTACGTAGACGAATGCAAGATAATTAAAATAATTAACAAGATCGCGACAAGCTGTACGGTTCTGTCTCAAAGACTGATGGTCTGGCGGCCGGTGAAACCTCAATTGAAAACTACCCTCATTTCTTTTAATCATTTTTCGTCATTCATCTCTAACGAGTTTTGTGTACCTTCGTTATTGAACATTGAGGATTTTTGGTGAACATAATCAAATTGCAAGATATGGCCCACTAAAGCAGTAGATAAAAGACGATTGCATGTTGTGGAAATGAGAATGATGAGATGGACGTGGGGTTTATTTTTTAAGTGAATATACAACTAAATATTCTGTAAATATTTCAAGAGTCTACCTGTTGCCGTTTTACTATCGAGCAAAAAACGGCACGTTTGTTGCATGGGAGCGCCCTTAAATAATTATTTTATTCTATTTTTAGTACCTACTTTTGTTATTATTATAACAGGAACAGAAATATTATTATAATACATCATCATAGAAATTTCAACTATCTAGCTATTACGGTTTATGAGTTTATGAGATACAACCTGGTGACAGGCGGTCAGGCAGTATCGAAGTCTCGAATAGGGTCCTCTTCATCTGACTTACCCTTTGGATAAAAACGGATGACGGTCAGATGAAGAGTTAAGTTAGTTAAGTAAAGTTAAGATAGGATGTATAAAAATTCTGCATTGGAATAGATGCAAAAACTCTTTCTTAAAGTGCACTAATGCAACAATTCCATAAAATTTAAATTTTCGAGCTTCATATTATGTGGACAAAGTATTTTTGAATAAGTCTGGATTTTCACAAATGACATGCGTGAATTATCATGTCGTTATCAGTTTTTGACGAAAATATCATCAATCAAATTATCAAGGAGGCAAAATAAAGCATCTTTCATACCTACGTGTTGGAAAGGTTTTTTGTAAATAATGGAAAACTTTACGTTCATTGAATTTTGGAGATAAATCATAAATTTACCTACTCGGTAAAGTATGATTGTCCGCGCATATCTCAAAAACTATTAGTCAGATATTCCAAATTTTATTACTTGCCGTGTGGTTTCCGACAGAGTAGAATAGGACCACTTCAAGTCTTCCCGTGGATGTCGTAGAAGGCGAACGTAGGAAACACAAGCTAAACAAAGCTTATAAACATCATAAAGACCTTTCCAACCTGGCCAGCGTGGAGAGTGTAGGCCAAATCCTCTGACTGCTCTGGCTAATATATCGCTTTGGTAGTAACTTTGTATTTGCTCCGTGGGTAGTACAGAGAGGTTCGTGCTCCTGCAGTAGAGACTAATAAAGACCTGATATGGCAAATTTAATCAAAATCGACTCAGTAGTTTTTGGAAACTACGATTAATTGAAGTCATCATCATCATCATCAGCTTTCCATAACCCACTGCTGGGCATAAGCCTCCCATTGCCTGCGCCATCCTTCTCTCTATCCCTAGCATTCGCAATCCAGTTCCTTCCTGAAATCTGTTTTATGTCGTCGGCCCACCTCGCTACCGGACGTCCAACACTACGTTTCCCATTTCTGGGATACCACTCGAATTGAAGTCAGATTTATTTTTTTATCTCCTACGTATGACTTACGTAATATTAGTCTACGATTTAAATCCTGCCTAAGATTTAAATTTGCTTGAAATTTCCGGGCCTGTAGGGGTTGTCTAACTTATTAGTAATCGGAAATAGTGCGAGTTTACTTTCTCTATGATGTAAATGAGGGTTTTCTAAAATTATTTCCACCACATGACAGCACTGAATTTAACACTACAACATAATATAAAAACAAGGTCCTCGGCTGCTTGTTAGTCTGTCTGTTCGCGATAAACTTAAAAACTACTGCACGGATTTTCATGTGGTTTTTACCAACATATAGAGTGATTCATGAGAATGGTTTATAAGTATAACTAGCTTTTGCCCGCGGCTCCGCCTGCGTGATATATAGCCTATGTCCTTCTTAGTACCCTAACCTATATGTATGCAAAATTTCATGATGATCGGTTCTGTAGAGTCGGCGTGAAAGCGTAACAAACAAACAAATAAACAAACAAACTCACTTTCGCATTTATAATATTAAGTTGGGATGGGATAGTTGGGATACATCCCGTGCGCAACCGGGGAGAAATGCTAAATGGATAATATTTGACAAGCAGTAACAATTGACACATATACCGGACCTGACACCTTGCCGCAACTTATTTCAGTAAACCCTCATTACAGTACAGTACGCTATTAGTTTTTCAAATAAAAAATTGTGAATATGATGCAACCTCGTGGTAACATGGCATTTGCACATGGGTAATATACATACATGCATACTATCACGTCTTTTTCCCTTGCAGGGTAGACAGAGCTCAGTTCTATATAAGACCTTAAGACACGTTTGGCATGGTGGTGGGCGTGGAGATGGAAAACAGAATTAAAAGAGTGATGGGTTGTTAGCTGCATCGCCTATTACCATGATTCCTTAGATTTTCACCCATTCCCTTGATCGGCTTTTACGATCTACGCGAGAAGAGAGTAGAGACGCTGATTCATTCTGTTTTTAGGGTTCCGTAGTAATCAAGTAACCCTTATAGTTTCGCCATATCTGTCTGTCTATCTATCCGTCCGCGGTTTTATTCAGAGACTATAAGTACTAGAAAGCTTTAATGTATGATGTGCAAAAAAGTGGTAGAAAATTTTTTTTTATGGTAGCTCCCGTACAAGTAAAGAGGGAGTAATATTTTTTTTTCTATACAAACCCATCGTGTTGGGTATTGTTAAATAGGCCTTTAAAAAATATTGTGAGGTTGAGATCACCATTTTTCGATTTAGGGATCCGTTTCCGAAATATTTTGTTCTAAAGTGCAAATTTTTGTTAGAGGTAAGTGTCCCCCCCTCTATCTGCTAAACGGTTATATATGGATATATGAAAAGAATTACAGCAGTAGTACATATACTGAAATTGAAAGGAAAACTATCATAGGTGAGTACTTAGTATTAACTAAAAAGTTATAGGCAACCAACTTATAAAATGTACTCGAAAATGTAAAATTTCATACAATATTCATTGTTAGATGTTTTTGGTCGTTAAAATGGTAGGTGCGAGTGTGAACAGTGTGAACTCAAAGTTGTCATTCGCAACTACGGAACCCTACAATGCGCGTGGCTCGACACGCACTTGGCCGGTTTTTTCTTTACTCCCAGACCAGCGTGGAAGGGAATACGCTATTAATTTTTCAAATAAAAAAGTGAATATGATGCAACCTAATGGAAACATAGCATTTGCATATAGGTAATATGCATGCCGCCATGCAGTCTGACTCATCTTTACTTGCGTGAAGATTAGCGTTCCGCTTTAGGTAAAGCAAAAAAAATCGGCCAAGTGCGAGTCGGACCCGCGCACCGGAGGTTCAATACAAAAAAGTTAAGTTTGGTACATTTTATAGTGTAGAAAGAAACGCAAAAAAATCCGAAAACCGTATTTACTATAAACGTGAGATAAAGGTGTATTTAATTCGAATAGTCTCGTGCATAACACTTAATAAAATATAGTTTAATCTTTTCTTCATGTGTTTAAGTGGCCTACACTGATGTCAGATTTTTCAAGCAGCCTCAAGGCATTAACGACTGCCATCAAAGATGACAGCCGGGACCAACGGCTTAACGTGCCTTCCGAAGCACGGAGGAGCTCGAAATATTTTTATGCCACTTGTGGTCACCCATCCAATTGGGGACCGCGCCTGGGGTTGCTTTACATATTATATGTAAGAAATTATTATTATTAATCATCAGTCTACATCGTTCTATCTAAAGGTTTTGCTCTTGTCATTACCATTGTGTGGAAAAAATGTACACAATGCCGTTTTGGCAGGAATTATGGTTTGCTATTGCCTTATCCATAGTTATAAAAAGCGAAAGTACTCTGTCTGTTTCGCTTTCACGCCAAAACTACAGAACCGATTTAAATGAAATTTGATACACAGACAGTCTAGAGCCTGAGAAAGGACAAAGGCAACTTAATAATACTATTCCACGCGGACGAAGTCGCGTGCACAGCTAGTCCTTTTACACTGTCTAGAAAAAAATAGTGTGCAGTTTTCCTTACGATGTTTTCCAACACCGGAAGTAGGTAGTGACCGATTCCTACATTTTTGCCTCCAATAACCTCTTTACTACTCTACTCTATTCTTCTAAAGCTTCTGAACCCGATATTTTCACTGATGACCCTAGATCACCACCTTTAGAATACCGGGAAGAAGACTGTATACACCTATTATAGCATCCGAGGTGAAGAAAGCACTCTTTCAGATGAAGAAGGACAAGTCTCCCGGTGAGGATGGAGTCACGGTGGAATTATTACTGGCAGGTGATATACCAGTTTTGGAGGTTTTGGTAAAGCTGTTTAATGGAGTTATTTGCAGTTGTAAGATACCCCAAGCTTGGAAAAATGCCACGGTTACAATGATTCACAAAAAAGGAGATTCCTCTCAGTTGTCCAATTACCGACCTATAAGCCTTCTTTCCCAAATTTACAAACTTTTCGCAAAAATCATTTGCAACCGCCTCACCCGAATATTAGATGATTGTCAACCCATAGAGCAGGCTGGTTTCCGCAGTGGATTTTCGACTATAGACCACATCCATACCGTAAAACAGCTGATGGAGAAGAGTGCAGAGTATAACCGGCCCCTGTGTCTAGCGTTCGTCGATTACGAGAAGGCTTTCGACAGTGTCGAGCACTGGGCCGTGTTTAACTCTCTCCATCGCCGTCACGTAGACACGCGCTATGTGGATCTGCTGAAGGAAATATATGCTTCCGCAACAATGCAGGTACGTTTGCATTCTAACACCAATCCCATACCTATTAAAAGAGGGGTACGGCAAGGGGATACAATCTCACCTAAATTATTTACTGCCGCTCTAGACGATGTATTTAAAACTCTAGAATGGGATTCCGAAGGTCTAAATATCAACGGTGAATATCTGTCCCATCTACGTTTTGCGGATGACCTGATATTGTTTGCTGAGTCGCCGGAAAATCTCCAAAAAATGCTACATCAACTCCATAATGCATCTCTCAAGGTGGGTCTAAGGATGAATATGTCCAAGACTAAAGTTATGACGGACATCTCCGGCTTCTCGAGCATTAACATAACTGTTTGTGGCGAGAGGCTGGAGGTGGTCGACAAATATACTTATCTTGGACATTGTTTATCCTTTGAAAAAGATCTAAAAACCAAGGAGATTGATCGGCGAATACAGTTGGGATGGGTGGCATTTGGGAAGCTGGTGGACGTTTTTAAAAATAGGGAAATACCGCAATGCCTAAAGACACGCCTATTCAACCAGTGTGTCCTGCCAACAATAACTTATGGTGCCGAGACATGGACTCTTACGAAAGGAACCATGTATAAGATTGCTGTTTCGCAAAGAGCCATGGAGAGAGCCATGCTTGGCATCAAATTGCAAGACCGAGTTCGCAACACTGAGATCCGGCGTAGGACGAAAGTTCACGATGTGCTCTCAAGGGTTGCAACTCTAAAATGGAAATGGGCGGGACACCTGGCTAGGAGGAACGATGGTAGGTGGAGTAAGGCTGTCACCGAGTGGTATCCCAGAAATGGGAAACGTAGTGTTGGACGTCCGGTAGCGAGGTGGGCCGACGACATAAAACAGATTTCAGGAAAGAACTGGATTGCAAAGGCTAGGGATAGAGAAGGATGGCGCAGACAAAGGGAGGCTTATGCCCAGCAGTGGGTTATGGAAAGCTGATGATGATGATGATGATGAACCTCTTTACTGTGCGAGGTTATGGCGTAGTACAAGGGAATACGTATAATATTTTGATTAAATTATAACAGCAAATCAATTCTGAAGATTGTACATTAAATATGATTTCATGTTGAATCTCTTGAAGTGTAAGATAATAAATATCATGAGTGCCGTAGTATACTGCATATATTTAGAATGACTTTAAAATATATTATCAATAAATTAAACACATTTGGCCAATCTAATCAGATCTTAATAACACTGTAACCCACATAACTTCTGATTGTCTTCTTTCAGATATCTTGTTGAATGGAAGAAATGCCCTCCTGGGATAAGTCCACCATTGTGCATATTGTCTGTATACACACAGTACCAAGGTGGCGCCTATTACAAATAAAGGAAGAAGTAATAGACTGGCATGGTTTAGTCAGGTGATGAGAAGAGATGAAGAACACCTGACTAAAAAAGTTCTAACTATGAGGGTTGATGGGTTGGGTATAGGCAAAGACAATACATATAATACTAACGTAATAGACTGCCCACCTCATACAAAAATATTGGACCAAATTAAGGTTGCGAAAAGCGGGCGAATGTATGGCGCAGGAGAGTTGCTTGCTACTCTATACTAGATGGCGGTAATCTGCGTTAGCCTTTAACTTACTAAATATGCGGTGTCATTTTAAAATATTATGCCAAAAATATTGTTTTGATTTTTAATAAGATATATTTTGTGAATCATGTTTTTATATTCTCATAATACGGTAGATACAATGTTGTGTAGTTTCGAGTGGCGCCATCGATGCGAGTCTCTGAGAACAAATTGTACGATTAAGGCGTTGAGACCACATGGTATAGGGGAAGAGGTAGGCCAAAACAGAGATGGATGAATTGCGTTTATAGGGATATGAAGGAGGTAGAAGTGGATGCGGAAATGGTAAGGAATAGAAAATTGTGGAGGGAAAAGACATATTAACACATACCACAGATAATGGGATAAGGTAAGGCAGGTGATGATGTGAGGTGCATATTGTCTGTACCATCATCATCATCAACAGCCTTATGCATCCCACTGCTGGGTATAGGCCTCTCTCAATGCATGCCATCCATTTCGATTTATTGATATATTGTCTGTATAGCCAAGTTTATTTCGTATAAGGATGTTATTTTATTTTATGTACAACTAGCCGTTACGCACAGCTTTACCTGCGTAATATATAGCCTATGTTCTTCTCAGTACCCTAACCTATGCCTATGTGCATGCAAAATTTCATGATCGGTTCAGTGAATATGGCGTGAAAGCGTAACAAACAAACTCAATTTCGCATTTATATTAGTTAGGATTACATTTGGGATATGAGTAGGTGGGATTGGGATGAATTAAATACATTTGGCATCTAATCATCAGATCATTTAATAACAGAATAGATACGAGAGAAATGATGGGTTAACAAGTTATCATTATCACATTCACCACTTTCCTGGTGTAATATTTACCCTTGTAAGCATTAACAAAGCATGCAAACGGGACTCGCGGAGGGGCGGCGCACCCTTGACCTTCATTTCCCTGCGGCATTGCACCCCGAGCCCGACTGCAGAATGATCAAGGGCTGCGATTGCGTAATAAGCGTAATACACAATTCCTCGAATTACGCGTAGTTTTGCGAGTAAAGATAAAACATGTAGAGATATGACTACTGTAAGACATTTTTTGGGGTTCCGTACTCAAAGGACCTGCACCGTATTATTAAGCCTATGTTGTCCGTCCGTCCGTTCGTCTGTCTAACACAGGGTTGTATCTTTTGCACGTCAACAGAAGACAACACCGATTTCGGCTAGTTTCATCACCGTCGCGGAATTTGACTAAAATATCAAACTACCTACGTATATCAGCTTTTGGTGTAACTTTCGTCGTTAGTGACAAATCCGTCGTTTTTGAAGAACAAAGTAATTTTAGATTTGACACTGGTGCCAAATGTAAATTGAAAACAAGGGGGATTGTCCATTCCCTGATCCCCTTTATAGTTACAGTAATACAGAGTATGAGCATGAATCTAAAAACTAAAAATATGAAATAAATCTTCGAAAGATATGTACCACTATCCATACCAACTAAAGATTAAACTTTTATTTTTATTTATAGTCAAAAACCCCATAAAATAAAAACTTGCTATTTGTTTTATTGAAGTGCAATTATCTTGAGCTCTGTGGCGTAGCGGTCAACACGCCGGCCTGCGAAGTATTGTCCTGGGTTCGACCCCAGTCAGGTAAAGATGAAAAATGATCTTTTTTCAGATTGACCTGGGTCTTGGATGTTTATCTATATAAGTATCTATTATAAAATATAGTATCATTGAGTAAGTATCCCATAACACAAGTCTCGAACTTATTTTGAGGGTTTCTCAATCTGTGTGATTTGCTAGGAACTACTAAAACTAACTAGGAACTGGAAACTCCTAGTATATCAGTGGAACAATGTTCACCGGAACAGCTAGTAGAAAACAGAATCAAAGAATGTGTTTATTCTTGATTGAACAATTTTTCATGTTGTAACCCTCAGCAAGAAGGGGTCTTCAAGTATTACGCAAACTTGTAAACAAAAGTAAGAAAAGCTCTTCCCCCTTACCCCAAAGTTTATGTAAATGTTACGGTAAATAGGATAAATTTAAAATTATTTTCAAATGTTACTAATAAATAACCTTGTGTTTTGTGAAATGTGAATAATTCATTGAAATTAATTACTTTTTGTAGTTATTATTAATAATTAACTACATACATTGGTAAAAGTAAAAAAATTAAGAAAGACCCCAATTTTTTTGTCCGGCAAGTATTATTTATAATAACACACACAGACTTATAATTGTGTGTGTTATTATACAAGTGGCAGATCAATTCTACTGGTTCAAAAATTGAGCTCCAGGTTTTTTAAGTCTCCACTGCTGGAGTACTACTCTCTCCGTACTACCAGAGTTTAAAAAAAAATATAACATTTATTGGTACTAAGGATACATTATTAATAATTGGCGACAAATGTGATTAATTTCTCACTTTTACCTCGACTTTCAGTAATTATTAATAATGACAGACAATTATTAATAATTTCAATAAATCACTTTTACCTTAACATTTGCATTGGTATCATTTTCACAAAAATGTTTGGTAATTTTGCTAAATGTTGCTCACGTCATCATAACGTTAACGTTTGAGTTTATCGCGAACAGACAGATAGATGCAGCATAGGACTTTGTTCTATAATATATAGTGATCATGGACAGACCACATCACCCCACAGCTGGGCAAAGCATAGCATGGCCTAACTGTCGCTTTCAGTAACTGAGCTAGTAGTTATAAAAAATTTAGATACAAGGGGCCCACACACAAGACCCCTATCATCCCAAATTTACTTCATGTGACCAACGCAAGAATAGTTATGTTTAAAGATGTTGTTGATATAACCTGAATGAAAAATTTCTAAAGGATAATTAGTGCCCTCAAGGATGATGATGATATCAAGAAGAAGCAGAGGGTTTAGTCAGTAAGAGCAAATAAGAAAGCTCAGAGATTTGCATGATGCAAGAGAATAAAAAGGAAATAAAATCAAATCACTTTTGAGCATATTGCACATTCTGTATTAAAGAATGTGTAACATGCTCAAAAGAGAGTAGAGTGTAGTATGTAGGCTACTTACACTAAGAAATCATCAGTGTACAATACAACAATGCATTCTGAGTGCTGATGCAAATACCTACCTAAGTTCTGCAGTGCTTCAGGGATGTTTGCAATAACTAATGTAGATTGTTTTATGCTACAATGCAGAAGCTAAGAGCATCCCTGGTATGCAGAGTATGTTGGCCAGTAGACTGGACTGTGCTTACATTGGTCACTGCTGTGCAGTCTCTCACATACCTGCACAGCAATTACTGGTAGTCATCAGTTGCATTGTCATTTGGGTACTACTAACCATAGGCTATAAGATATTAATGTTACCTACATACAAATGAGGATTTGTTTTATTACTTCTATTAGTAACATAGTATTTTCAGCAATTACTGACACAGTGAACCAATATACTTCAAAATATTTTTCAAACAATCAATACTTATCAAAACAAACAACAATCTAGGAAGCCATATAGACAACAGAAATAAGAGATTTTACATCAAAAAAGTGTTTGTTAGGCCCTTGAATTTGAGGTTTGCTCTCTACAACAGATAAAAGTGAATTGTTAAAACAAAAACAGTTAGCATAATGATTACACTGCAACACTTGTGACCTACATATTGAACTTGTGCTCTGCAGGTATTTTACTAGGTGACACGTAGGAAAAGGTGGGTGCTTTGCAAATTACATACAAATTGGGTCCAATGGGATCTTATTGTAAACAATACAATAAGAATGACACCCCAGAAAAATCTAATTACTCTTTTCTCTGAAAACTTTGACAAATATGGAATAAAAACAATGCAGAACGTGACTACGCATTTATAATGCACTTACCTTCAATATTGGAGCCATCCTTCGGGCTTTCGTCGATAGGTTTCTCTTTCAAAGAAGACAAGTTCACAGCTGACATAGCTAGCAGAACTCTCAGATCAAACACACAATTTTTTCAGTCTTCTCTCAATATATTAACTTTGTTAAAACTCTAAAATATCTTTACAATATTTACAAAAGTGTTCAGGAAATTATTCTATCACCTAAGTATTGTTTATATCACAGACTTTTCGTTTTTCAATACGGATCAAAACGTCCACGCACGAAAATACTCAATATTTACAGGACTCGAGGTATAATAAACTTATTTACACATTAAAAACTATCGTTTATCATCTAAATTTAACAAATACGCTCTAGCGGTCACAAGATACTCATAACTAAAAGAATTTATCAGTTTTCGATGCAAAAATATATAAAACGTCCGCCATATGCCTTTTGAGCGTATTTAATTCGACCAAGTTTAATAGGCACGATAAAATGGAATGTTGTATGGAAAATTACAGAGACGTCTGTATTCTAAACTTATCAGGGTTATTTCCAGTTGCCATTTTTAGTTTTTTTTCTTTATTGGAAAACGACGTTCTTTGTGCTAAATTGGTAGAATCCTCAGATATATTATTTACAGGGTACATAAATAAAAATGAAACCATACATTTACATACTACTGATATTGATTTATCTCAATAATTTCATTGTGTTTGTCATGTCAGTATCTAAAGGTGTCCGTTAATCAAAATTAACAAAATAATAATTTCATGCTACATAAACGCACCCTTTCTATGCGTTTTAACAGTGTTGCCAAACACGGCTATTGTTTCCTTTTAGGTAGTGATAATATCACTCATTAAGGATGCGCTAGTCCGGAACTCGAACTCGTCAACGCACGTGGCTAATTTGCGTGCTATTTCACTGAGAAAGGGATAGACTCTGTTTTGAACAGTGCGGAACTATTTACACTGATGTATAAGCACATCGAAACTACAGTCTAGTGTGTGCAAACACAAATATTGTTGAAAATCTAAATCTTTGTCGTCTAAAAATTCGCGAGTATGCGTTTGGGAGAAGTGTTCTTGTGATAAAAAAGCTGAATATTTTAATTAAAAGTTAAGTTATTAAATCTTTTTAATAACCATACTATGCTTGTATGAATTTTGTTTTAGAGATTTTATACTCCTTCCGGTATATAATTGTGCCCGAAGTTGCGTTAAAATTACGTGTTGAAACGGAATGTTCTGAGACTCGTAACTTTTAAAGTATTTATAATTTTACAATTATGATTCCATACAAGCATAGATAACGACAAGACAAATCGATAGAATTAAAACTTTAAACAGACGATACCGAACAACGGAGTCATCACCCTACAGAATTTGTATGGCGAAACACCTGACTAGCGTACCCTTAATATCATATTATGATACTGTTAATTACATCAACATTATTTACAGGGTGGCCCTTGTTAAATGTCTTACGTTGAGGGGTACGCGAAACCATGTATATTTTTAAAATTAAAATTAATTTTACACGGGTTTTATAGAACTGTGTTCTTGTCGGTGGAGTACTCTCCATGTCTCTCGGTTCTCAGCCATTTTCTTGAAGAACAAGTTCTTTCTTTTTAGGGTTCCGTACAAAAGTTGAAAAACGGAACCCTTATAGGATCACTCGAGCGTCTGTCTGTCCGTCCATCCGTCTGTCACAGCCGATTTTCTCCGAATCTACTGAACCAAATTAGATGAAATTTGGTAAGATATTGTAATCCTATGACCCAAACACGGATGTGCAAAGTAAATAAAGATTTTTTTGAAATAAGGGTCATTTTGGGGGGCCCAATTACAAAATTTTAAAAGAAAGTTTTGAAAACCTTACTGTGTCATATATCAAATGAAAGGGCTCATTATGAGGATCTCAAAAATATATTTTTTTATTCGGGTACAATCAATACTTTTGATTTTATTCACGAAAGAAGGCAAAAATTGACCATTCCCCTCCCCTGATCTCCGAAACTACTGGGCCGAAAATTTTGAAAAAATTACAAAATATAGTTCATTCCCTGAAGATTACAGGAAAAATAATAAGAATTCTATCACTTGAAAATTAAGTGGTAAACTCACAATAATAAGTTCATCGAGGGAAATAGTTCACTAAAACACCACTAGATGGCGCTAGTCAATTGAATAAAACATTTTTTGCACATTGTGTGTGTGTTCACGAAGCATATTGTACGGAACCCTCATTGCGCGAGTTTGACTCACACTTGGCCGGTTTTTTTTCTTTTCTTTTTTTTCTTTCTTCTCCTTCTTTCAATCTCGACAAGAACACAGTTCTTAAATTATAGATGGATAGACAGGGTTTAATAGCGTTTATTACATTATTTATACACTTAATATTTCGAGCACTTTACTACCTAGGTAGACTAAGTTGACATTTAATGTTGAAGTTTAGATGAAAGTTTGGGGAATTTTCATAATACCTAGGCAATTTTTTTTAGGAAATATAATAGAATAGAATAGAAAAATCTTTATTCAGTGATTTACAAATGGTACAGTAAAATACCAATAGTTCTTCTTCTTCTGTTTTATATAATGGCTTCCACCAAAATTTCAGTGATTCTGCCAATGTCCAGTAAAATGAGATACTAAGTATCGGTGTTGTACGGTAAAGATTTTCAAAGTAGCATCAAAGATTGCGTATGTTCTTTGATGCCTCGTGGGAGCTTCTGGCGGCAAATCTATACGAGTCCATTTATCAGTCCACTTTAACTATTTCACAAATTGTTCATGAGCACGAGCATTAATAACACCAAACTACACCAATTTCATAGGCGGCGTTTGAGGGAAGCAGTACCAGGAATGGCAATACTTTTCTGTCATCATCACGTAAATCTGACTGACTGTCTGTCTGTCAGTCAGTCGGAGGCAAAATGTCAAAAAAAGAATAATGCTCTGCGTTTGCGTTGTGATTTTGTAAAATTAATTTTCTTGTGTTTTAATTTCACTCGATAAACTATTCAAAATGTCGTTAAAGTGGACTGGTAGTCACAGTGAATCTGGTATATTGCGTAAAAGTGAATTTAAGGAGAAGAAAGAAGACCTTTTTGTGTTCGGCTACTCGTGCAAATTGTTCAGGGACGACGAAAAAGCACTGCACATTGACCAAGGAAAGCACCTCATTCCATGGATGGGGGATGAATCGTTGAAAATCGACAGGTTCGAACTGTTTTTTACTATAAGACTGCTACTTGTGGCGCTAAAAATCATAAAATCTTATGTAAATGGCCAGAAAATATTAAATTTTGGAAGATATTAAGATTTTCGCAGAGGATTGTTTTTGGAGTGGCTGAGTGGAGGATCTGCAGCTGAGGAAGGCTCCGCACCGTTTTATGTTACGGTGATGATCTCCGGTGGTATGTATTACTTGGAACGGTAATTTTGAGATACTGTGTGGTCACAAGATATGACACCATTACTGTTTTATAAGTTCAAGGCTTTTGAATAATGTATTCATCATATATATTGTTAAATCAATATCATAGACTATCATTGCTATATTCTGCAGTATAATTTTTATTGCAATGTTGTATTAATATTAAAAATTAAGCATTTAATTAAATCTTGAACATTAAAATAACTTTAACGTTAAATAGGCTAAATAAACACTTCAATCATGTCATTCATAAGTTAGGAAGTAGTTCCAAATAGCATTGATCTATGAACAGTAATGGATCTTTTACCTGTAATGTGATCAGTTATGAACACGCCTGGTGTAGAGATTGATAAATCTTCAAAATACTTTTGAAACTACTGAAATATTGTATTCTGCTATTGTAATAATGTGGAAGCCCTTACTTATTATTTTTCAGTGTTTTTCTTTATTTCCACATACCTAAAATGAATTTTATTTGTCAAAGACTATATTAAACTTTTGACATAGGTGAAACTAAGGAAGTGCCAGTCCTTTAAAGACCTTAGTTAGGTTATTACATGACACGACAAATGACCAATAAAACATACAAAACACAATAGGCTAAAGACTATTAATAATTTAAATCGTCAATGTAACCCTCAGATTATAAAACCTGTCATTATCTGGACAGGTATGACGCACGAGGAGCCCTACACGACCTCACTGTCCTGGAGGCACCTCCAGGCGGTTACGACTGGCGCATCGAGCTCACACGTGGAGAACTCGATGTGGAACAACTGTGCGATGAGGAGAGGTACCGCGCTCTTCACACAGATGAGGATGAGGAGGAAATGTATAAAGGTTAGTGTTTTATTTTGAGTGGTCATGATTATGTAACCTTCTTAGTGTGTTGCTTCAGGCGATGAATGATGATGATGAACAAAGATTAAACAATGTTAACATTCATTGCAGAAGAGGAGCTGAAGCGCCTACACGCAGCGGGCTACGGACAAGTGGGCTTCAACTACGACACGCCTCAAGAACCTGAGCCACCGCAACTCGTGGAAGTGGATGAGCCCTTTGTCCCAACACCATCATTCAAGGCTCTCTTCTCACCTGATATAGTCATGGTAAGAAATCTGTTTTACACATACAACCAGGCTACGGAACTTTTGTAGTGTGTGCTAGGCTTTAGGGCCGTGTTATACTGGATTGAAATGACGCGTCGCTTCCGATGCCATCCCATGCCAATCCAGTGTAGCGCGGCCCTTAAGTTTGTGTGGAGTTTTAAGTTGTCCCATTGGTGTAGATCCGTTCAACATGATATTGAATGCATTTTTAAACTCATAGCAAACCTTGCTATTCATTTTTTTTTTATTTATTAGCCTTTTGTGTTTACTCGTCCTGGCTTAATGTTGTTGGGAGGATATACATGCTAATCGTCTCCCAACCGAAGATGCTGAAGACCGAGTGAAGTGGAGAAGGCTAAAAAGTGGACCCTGGGCTCTGCATTACTGCTGAGGATGCAACCAGGAAAGCACTAGGATGAGAGAGAGAGTTACTCGTCCTAAATTGTAAGCTTTATTAGCAATCTACATAGCTGCGTGTGATACAGGCCTGTGCCTAATGCAGGAGTTGTTGTAAATAACTTTTTTTTTTATTATAGTGGCAATTGCCTCTCGGTTGTCATTGAAGTCATGAATGTTTTCCATTGTGTCTACAAAATATAATTAGAAGAATAAATACATATTGTTACTTCTTAGAATGCTACTGTAATGGCTGGTTAGGTGACGAAAATTGAAATTGTCAAATGCAATAAAGCTATTCTATTTTATTCTATATCTGTTCGAATGTTTTGATTTTCCATGTTTTGTATTAAGTTATTTAATTTAAAGAATTTTTATATTCTATTTTATTCTGTAGCTGTTCGATTGAATTTCCTGGAAATTTAATTCAAAATATTTTTAATTCACCAACAGCCAGAATCAGAAAAACAAAACGCCATAATAGAAAAAACGGCCAAGTTCATCGCCTCCCAAGGAGCCCAGATGGAGATTCTTATCAAGACAAAGCAGGGTGACAATCCACAGTTCAAGTTTTTGAACCGAGACTCTGTGTTGCATCCATACTATATGGCTCTGACAGCACTTGTCAAAGCTGGCAAGTGGCCGGAGAAGAAACCCGAGATTCTTGAAGGTAAGCTAGTGTTACGTCTGTATACTTAACTGTGTGGACAGAGACAAAAGTGTCCTCTCCCAAAAGCCATAATAATATACTGGAGATATTTTATGCCTTGTGGGAAGTTGTGACATTAGCCAGGTTGGAGGAAAGACTTGGCCCAGGGTAGCACGCGACAGAAAGAAGTGGAAGTTGCCGAAGTGCAATTAGACTTACAGACGAAAAGCAAGGCACAAATAATAGAGCTGCAACAGTAGAAAGTCTGGAAACAAGGCTAAGTGTGAAGTTGTATGTGTGTGTTCGCCTATCCAAGTGCAGAACACACCTTCAAGCTCCTTGCTGCATCCATACTATATGACTCTTGACAGTGCTTGTTAAAGCTGGCAAGTGGCTGAAGAAAAACCCGATGTTGTTGAAGGTTAGCTAGTGTTACATCTGTATACTTAACCGGGTGGGCAGAGCCAAAAGTGCCTCTCCCAACAGCCATAATTAGCTGGAGATATTTTAGGCCTTGTGTGAAGTTGTGTGTGTGTTACTTACTGATGTCCCGCCGCATCAAGTTCCTCTATTTAAGAGAATACCCAAGTTCATCTCCTCCTCCCTTTAGCTTATTCTTCATGACATGGGGTTTGTATGGTGATGACGTCAGCATGATGTATAAAAATATTCTACTTTTTTGTAAAAATGGTACCAATGTTTATGGAAGTTTGGGGAGAGGGGAACAGCTTTTCTTACTGTTGCTGATAAAGAGGAGGCAGGTGGTTAACAAAACTAAGTTTCTTTCGGCGTATTCTTCTTAGCAGTTGTCTTTTAGAAACGCTAATAGATTTTCGGTTTGGCGAATATAAAAAAAAATTATAAGAAAGATAAATGACGTTTTAGTTGTGGTAGAGCCTCGCTACCGGCGAAAATCATTTTTGCTAGTAGCATGAATGGGCCGGCTCGTCCGGGGAAGTACCACACTCTCACAGAAAATCGACGGTTGAGTAGTAGCTTTACCGCTGCTATGCTTCGTTCGATGAGTCAAAGAACGGAGGCCAATCTCCATCTCCGTCTAGGGAAAAAAAGGCCGGCAACGCTCCTGTGACACCCCTGGTGTTGCAGTTGTCCATGGGCAGCGGTGATCACTTCCCATCAGGTGACCCGCTTGCTCGTTTGCCGTCCAATGACATGAAACAAAACGTTCAAAAACTATTCATTTCATTTAATTTTAATGCTGATATTTTGTTCCAAAGAATTCTCTAGAATAAAGTATATCTGTCTAAATAGAAATCAGTCTAACGGACTTCAAAGAAGAAGGATTCTGTCAATGGAAGATTTGATTTGGAATGTATTGTTGCAGAGAAACCACCTGAGCCTGACGAATACTTACACCCGAGCTTGGCGTCCACTATTATTGAATCTGTAAGTACTATTTTCAATCAATTGTCTTATAAATAAACCATGTGACGAAAGGCTATTGTATGGCCTATATACAGGCATGTATTTATTATCAATCTTTTGTCATTGTAATTTTTTTTTTAGTATTTTTTTACGGCCCTGGATACAAGTCCTTTAGAGCCTTTCTTCATTTATTCTTATTTTTCTTGTTATTCTTGTCTGTTGTCAACAAAATGATGGTGTGATTCATTTCGTTGTTTTCACGGAGCCCCTGGCGACAACTCTTCGTGAATCCACTGGTTTCATCAACATGACATGACACAACATGACACATTGACAACGCAGCAAGGCGGACAACCAACAGCCCGCTATGTAAATCTCACTACAGCCGCACAATGACAGTCTACTTTAGTTATTCTACACATTGTTCTTAAATATGGGCATTTATAACACAAAATAACACCAATTTCACATTATAAAGTCCACTAGAATCAATTTGCGAAACAATCCAAAACAGACACCGTGTAGTCCGCTAAAATTCCCGCCAAGAACTCTTGTCATTGTAAGTTCTGATGTAGGCGTTAGAACTAAATTAGAACTCATATTTTCATGTCGAATACATACAATAAAAATTAAAAAAAAAAAATGTTAATTGTACCTGAGTACGTACTCAAGTCTCTAGGTTCGGGATCGCCACACCCTGTGTGGTCATTGGGTAGAAATAGGTATACCGAGGGTATGACAACCGCTCCGGATGGTACCTGACTCTAAGGTTGTCCAGTCCATAGCCATACAAAGAGGTAATGCAGCAAGTGTGATGGGAACCTTTGAGCCGGGTACAATTCGGGGGATCTTTGATTAGGTTGTTATAGGTAGTGAGTGTGTTAATGTAAATTATTTTCATTGTATTACATTATTTAAATAAAAATCCTTATAATGTTAATAAAAAAAATAGGTATAATATAAATGTCTATAGTTTTAATAGAAAAATGTAGTTTTGAGGATGACTAAGGTTACGATGAGCAATGTGGTTCCCGGCAGAGTAGAATAGGACCACTCCAAGTCTTCCGGTGGATGTAGTAAAAGGCGATTTAGGAAACACAAGCTAAACAAAGCTTACAAATATCAGAGAGACCTCTCCAACCCGTCTGGCCAGCGTGGAGAGTGTAGGCCAAACCCTCTGACTGCTCTGGCAAATATATGGTTCATGTAGTACAGAGAGGGTCGTACTCCTGCAGTGGAGACTAAAAAAGACCTGATGATGATGAAGATTACGATGATGATGACTAAATAAACTTATTTCGTACACAAGCAGTAGCAGCGTATGAGCAGACCTAAGGAGTAAATAAAATAAATATATACGGACAAATCACACAGATTGAGCTAGCCCCAAAGTAAGTTCTTAAGTAAGAATTGTGTTATGTGATACTAACTCAACGATACTATATTTTATAATAGATAAACATCCAAGACCCAGGTCAATGTGAAAAAGATAATTTTCCATCTTGACCTGACCGGGGATCGAACCCGGGACCTCCGTATCGCAGGCAGGCGTGTTGACCGCAGCGCCACAAAATAACACCTAAGGAGTAGACTTTGAAAGACAACATTTTCAAGGATAAATCCGAAATAAACTCTTCAGTCTTATAAAACGAGAAGTGACATCTTTCATGCTGGTCTTGGGAAAAGAAAAAACATAGAATACTAGCTGTTACGCGCGGCTTCGCCCGCGTTATATATAGCCTATGTCCTTCTCAATACCCTAACCTATGTGTATGCAAAATTTTATGATGATCGGTTCAGTAGATACGGCGTGAAAGCGTAACAAACAAACAAACACATAAACAAACAAACAAACTCACTTTCGCATTTATAATATTAGTTGGGATGGGATGGGATTGGGATAGTTGGGATTGGGATTAGTTGGGATACCAGCTGCTTCTCTTCCCGCGTAGATCGTAAAAGCCAATCAAGGGAATAGGCGTGAGGAATCATGTCAATAGGCGCAACCCTGCAACCACTATTACGATTCCGTTCCCCACCTTCAAGCTCACCAACATGCTAAAGGTGGCCTTTAGGCTTGGGTCTACCTAGGCTCTATCTACCCCGTACGGGAAAGACGTGATAGTATGTATATACCGCTAACTTTATGATGTCTAAGCCGGTACGTCGTACGGCCGGTAGCTGTGTTACATCAATGATGATTCATCATCATTCATTTTTATAACCCAATGTGTCTCCACATGCATACCGTTGCCGTGGATGTCAGTGTGTCAGCTTTATGTCCTAAAACAATCTATTATAAAAATATATAGTATCATTGAGTTAGTATCCTATGGCACAAGATCACAACTTACTGTAAGACCAGCTCAACATTTATACATATACTAGCTGTTAGCCGCGGCTTCGCCCGCGTAATATTAGCCTATGTCCTTCTCAGTACCCTTACCTATGTGTGTGCGTAATTTCATGATGATCGGTTCAGTAGATAAGGCGTGAAAGCGTAACAAACAAACAAATAAACTCACTTTCGCATTTATAATATTAGTTAGGATTAGGATCTTATCTTATCTTCATTGGGGCCGATTATCAATCGGAAGCACGTCTAACCTTTGGGTTATTTTGTACTTACCCCATGCCTTACTCACTCACACGGTGATTCCCGAAGAAGCACTGCATAAGCTTCAGGATAGCACCTGGTGCGTAGTGCCTGTAGTCCTCTAGATCAGGATACGCCGATCCGAAAAGGTCCAGGTAGGATTAGGATAGGATTAGGATTTATTTATGACCTAGGCTGTCTACCCCGTTAGAGAAAAAGGCGTGATAGTTTGAATGTATCTATTTATTTATACGTTTTCCTTTCCAGGCCCCATCAATACCCAGCATCCACTACCGACCCTCAGCGGACTGTGACTACACCATGCTGATCTCCAAAATGCGGGGAGAAACCACCCTGGACGAAGTGTATGCCCCCGAGCTGGCGCCTGGGGAAGTGGCCCCACCGGGCACCGAACCTCTGCCCCCGCGGGTGGCTGCCCAGATCTCCAGAGCACCGGTCATGTATAACCGGGCAGATAACCATAGTGAGTTTGTGACATATTGATCTTGTAGAAGCATGTTGATGTCTCGCTGCTTATCGGCTAGATTAAAGGTGGCGCCCGCTAGGCGTTTAGAGTCCCACGTAAAGCCGAAATCCCATACAAACGTAGTTTGGTTTTAGTTTTACAACAGTTAAACCAATCTCAACCAAATCTAAATATATATAACTCAAAGGTGACTGACTGACTGACATAGTGATCCATCAACGCACAGCCCAAACCACTGGACGGATCGGGCTGAAATTTGGCATGCAGGTAGATGTTATGATGTAGGCATCCGCTAAGAAAGGATTTTGATCAATTCTACTTCTTAACGCGAGCAAAGCCGCGGGCAAAAGCTAGTTTCGTACATACGACTGGATAAGGCATATAGATGTTTATAATCAGATTTCAAGTTTTCGATACGAAACTTCTGAAATCTGATTATAAACATCAATATGTTTCTTAAGTCCAATACATTAAAAAAAGTTTTTTGAAATGCGTTTGGTATAAAATTACTAAATGCCGAAACTAAATGCCATGTGGTTTCCGGCAGAGTAGAATAGGACCACTCCAAGTCTTCCCGTGGATTTCGTAGAAGGCGACTTAGGAAACACGAGCTAAACAAAGCTTATAAACATCAAATAGACCTCTCCAACCGCATCTGGCCAGCGTCGAAAGTGTAGGCAAAATCTTCTGGCTGCTCTGGCTAATATATGGCTCTGCTAGTACAGATGGTCGTGCTCTTGTAGTGAAGACTAAAAATGACCTGATGATGAATGAATGAATGAATAAACTCTTTATTGCACCAATTAAAAATGGAATAAATTACAAATACACAAATAAAAAACAATGACAAGAAAAGGCGGGCTTTTCGCTTAAAGCGATTTCTTTCAGTCAACCTTTGGCTATACAGAAACTTAAAATGTAGATTACAAAAAAAACCGGCCAAGTGCGTGTCCTAAAAAGTTATAGGCAACCAACTTATAAAATGTACTCGAAAATGTAAAATTGCATACAAATTTCATTTTCAGGTGATTTTGGTCTGTGGACTCAAAGTTCTCATTCGCAACTACGGAACCCTACAATGCGCGTGACCCGGTTTTTATATTATAATGATAAACTATAACTAAAGATAAAACCTTTCTAAAAAGCAGTAACAATTTATGAACAATAGGTTTTCCAGTCAGGTTGGCGGTATAATACACACATACTATCCATCTTTTTCCCTTGCGGGGTAGACAGGATCCAGATCTACAAAACACACTTAGCTTGTTGATGGCATGCAGGTGGATAATGGAATCAATATAGTAATAGGTTGCTGTACATCACCTATTGACATGATTAGTTGAATTTGCGCCTATTTCCTCGACTAGTTACAATTTGTGCGGGAAAAGAAGCATCTGGCACTGAATAAAATGAAATGAAATGTTACAAGTTAACAATATTTACTATCAGAGTTGTGTCGGATCGGATTCACAAAGAAACACAGGAAATTAAACCTTAGTTATCACTACATATACCTATTTCATATTTTTTTATAATTATAATATAAGACAAAGTCTTCTGCCGCGTCTGTCTGTCTGTTCGCGATAAACTCATAATGTTCTGATCTGATTTTCATGCGGTTTTCATCAATAGATAGATGATTCATGAGGAAGGTTTACAGGTATAATACATGCCCGGGCGCAGCCGGGGAGGGCTGCTAGTAGAAGATATATATATGTATATAACTCCATAATCGTATGGCCTGGCGGTAGCAGCGGCTGGGGTCCGCTTTACGCCGACTATGATTTGTTTATTTTGAATAGAATTCAAATATGAATATGGAATTTTATGAGTCGATTTGTCGCGTTATAAATGCGCGTCGACTAAGCGCGTACAATGTAAAATGTCCATGACCCTTGTATGATTGTTTCAGCACCGCCAGTAGAGCAGCCTCCTCCTGTCCAAGCGGAGTACCAGCAGTATGCGGCGTACTACGCCCAGTGCAAAGCTCTGCAAGTCCTCGAACAGGAGAACAAGACGCAAAAACCAGCTTCACCGGTCAAGTCTACTGGCCTAAGTCTGATGAAGAACTATGCATCGGATTCTGAGAGTGATGAATCAGGTAAGTCTGTAAATCGACATAGCCTCTTGCCTTTCAAGCGCAGTATAGACAGTACGCGGCGTACTACGCCCAGGGAGACAATTTTTCAACCAAGAGAATCTATCCGCCACTCGTTGTCAAGTTTCCGCATGGTGAATATTAATTGGCTCTATTTTTGAATCATTTTTCGAATGGGTTTTCCGAATGGTCGCCGCAGACCACTCGGAACGGACTACGCGTGCAAAATGTCAAATATGACTTTGACCAAATTTTTATTTTTTTTCTTAAATTCTCGTCCTTAGATCCAAGCGTCTTTGCCACAACTGTCTACAAAAAGTGGGAATATACGTCTGATTTGCTTCCGATCCGATTGCAGCGTTGCCTTTTAAAAAATAAGAAATTCCTTACAACTACATGAAAAAAAATTAAGATTTTAAAAGAAATTGCAATAAAAACCCCCCTAGATATACCTTAGTCACTGTATATAGTATGCACTAAATAAGAAGGCTTTTGTACAATTCGCAATTTTTCAATTTTTATTACGCCATTTACTGAGAAGACTTCGTCTATAGTATACATATAGTATATCTTGTTCATATTTAACTGGTTTTTCTACGAAAGAAGATTACTAAGAACAATTGCCTAAAGACAATCAAATCCCCCTAGAATTAAAGACACTGTACCTAAAATGGCAACACCGTCCGTTTGTCGGATTGAAAATCGGACGTGTATTCCCAGCTTAAGTTACTAGTTTTGCTGTGCATTCAATTATTCTGCCAACCGTAACAACATTGTTTTTGCTGGCAACTTTAAGCAATAGAACCATACGCACAGTCCAAAAATACGTAAAAACAGGCCCGCTCGTTGATTTTATTCACATGTGAATACGAACCGAGTGCTGACGTCACAATGAGTGGTGGATTGATTCTATTAGTTCAAAAATTGTCTCCCAGTGCAAAGCTCTGCAAGTCCTCGAACAGGAGAACAAGACGCAAAAACCAGCTTCACCGGTCAAGCCTACTGGCCTTAGTTTAATGAAGAATTATGAATCGGATTCTGAGAGTGATGAATCAGGTAACACTATATACATCGACATAGCCTTCCAAGCGGAATACCAGCAGTATGCGGCGTACTAAGCCTAATAAAAAATAAAAAGCTTTTAAACAGGTAAACAGGCCGAAGAAAACTGCTTTCTCCCTTGCGGGGTAGACAGAGACCAGTCTAGGAGGCCTAAAGGCCACGTATTTGTATTTATTTATTAAAAAAAAAAGATCTGCGTGGGAAGAGAAGCAGCTGGTATATTCTATGATATTACTTTTTTACCTGCCCAGTATGGTTGGCTTATTATCAACTAGTTGTAACCCGCGGCTTCGCCCGCGTGATATATAGCCTATGTCTTTCTCAGTACCCTAACCTATGTGTATGCAAATTTCATGATGATTGGTTCAGAAGATACGGCGTGAAAGCGTAACAAACAAATAAACAAACTCGCTTTCGCATTTATTAGTTGGGAAGTTAGGATTTGAACTAAGAACCATTGGGTTTCTTTTTAGTATACTTTACATTTTCTCCACAGATACCGACGACACATCCTCGACAGACAGCAAAGACCAAATCGCAATCCCACCGGAAGACGTGCAAGTGGTGATCGACAAGATGGCCGCCTACGTCGCACGGAATGGCGACGAGTTCGCGGAGATCGTGCGCGCGAAAAACGACCCTAGGTTCACGTTCCTAGAGCCGGATAACGTGTACCACGCGTTTTATAAGCGGCTGATGCAGCAGAAGAGGGGAGGCACCGGACAGGAGAGGCCGAGAAGAGCTGGTGGTGAGTTTGTTACACTATTTTGAGTCTAACTGTTGTTATTGGTAATCTATACCCGGTAAAATATTGATCGTTTTGTTAAGGCCGCACACTAGGCATAGTAGCAACGCCAATCATTTTATTCCTAATACTTTACAAATAGAAAGAAATTCAAGAATGTAAATCATATAAGCACTAGTAAATAACCTGAAGTATTTTTGGATTGTGATGTTTAATATTATCAGAATCAGTGAGAATTATGAGAATCAGATTACCACCAAAAACGGCCGTTTTTGGCGGTAATCACGTTTTCTCTTAATGACTGATTCTCATAATATTAAAACATGATTCCAAAAATACTTTAAGTTATCTACTAGTGCTTATATGATTTACATTATTGAATTTCTTTCTATTTGTAAAGTATTAGGAATAAAATGATTGGCGTCGCTACTGTGCCTAGGGTGCCCCCTTAAGGAGTGATTCAGCTTGTCGCGTCGACTGAACAATTTTTCTTTTGGGACCAATTCTAGCTGAGACCTCAATTTTTTTATGGCATTCCCATGCAAATAGACCGAGCGACTGAATATTTTTATATGAAACATTTCACCATTTATAGGTACCATTTCCAGCGATAGACAGAGTTCAAGGTCATAAAACCCAAAGGCCATATGAATTGTGTACCACGCGTATAGCGATATAAGCGCCTAGCAATTTTCTCACGACTTCGTTCGCGTAAAACTTTACCCCCCTATTTAACCCCCTTAGGGGTTGAATTTCTTAAAATCCCTTTTGTGCTCACTTACAGCAAGAAGTATTGTCCAAATCTTGTACCAAATTTCAAGTTTCTAGCTACAGTAGTTTCGGCTGTGCGTTGATATTTAAGTCAGTCAGGTAATCAGATTTGCCTTTCATTTAATAATTGATGCTGCAAAAGGCACCTGATACAAGAGTAAGAGGCCTAATAGAGCTGGTACTTAGTTTGCAGAATTTTATTGAAGTCCAGCCAACAAACAAGTATTTAAGAGATAATAATACTGGTATTACCATGGGTAGTATGGTCAGGATGTTCTACCATGATAGCAATGCCAGATATGATGCCAGAGAGGCGGCCTTTAATACCTTTACCAAATCAGTTGTCGTGCTTCGGAAAGGCACGTTAAGCCGTTGGTCCCGGCTGTCGTCGTTGATGGCAGTCGTTAAGCTATGTCAGATGCCTTAAGGCAGCTTGGAAAATCTGACACCAGTGTTGGCCACTTACACATACGAAAAACAAAAACAAACAACCAAATCAGATACCATATAATAATATCTTATAGACAGCCAACCTCATATTGAAGCAAATTAAAGCCTGCATGGTAGGCGCCATAGTTAGGCGACGGCACTGCAGAGTTCTATTCCACTCGTCGCTAGATGGCGTTACTCCGTGTTAGCCTAAACTTGCTAAAACTGAGATACCTGTAATTTATAAATATTATGCCCAAATATAATTCGTGAATAGTGATTTTATTTGTTCTCATAATACGGTGGATACAAAGTTGGGCTAGAAAAAAAAAAGTTGGGACCACATGGTAGTATTTGTTGTAATTAAATCGGAAATTCTACATTTTAAAAATTTAAAATACATATTTTTCTCTCAATATTCAAAATAATCTTATTTAATGACAATCTTAAATCCCAGAAAAATAATAAAAGAAAGCACTGACCTTTTTTGTTATCCTTGCGAAGACAGGCACGCCGTATATGATGCGGGCTGATTGTATATTTTTGGTTTTGCGAGCGTGTAGCACAGGTACGCGCGCGAATGGGATCCCAGCGAATTTTGGGCGTGTATTTTTTCTCGAGCGAGCAGCGTGCACGCTCGAGCAAGCAGCTAGCCAGACAGCGGTGCGGGCGCGTTGTCGCGAGGCGGCAGGTACCATCAAATACCGACAGCAAACAAAAGCGCGCGTCCACTATCTTTGTCTTGCTAGGTTATCTAGACAGTGGCAGAACGAGACTCGAGGACAATTCTAGTTAAGATGCATCTAAATGCCTTTGAGTATTCGGGCGTTAGATACTAAAACAACGTTAATATTTTAATGTTTATTCATACAACAGGTATACTTAGTTTGTTTCACATTATTACGTGCCCCTACGACAAGCTTTTTCTTATAGCATTTATCCCAATGATTTAAGTAACACAAATATATACAAAATTATATGTTAACATTTAAAATAAATATCCTTAGGAACAAGGAAAAGTAACTTTAAGTGTTTTACATTTCATACATTTTGTATAGACATCAGTGGCGCAGTATAGGTATAACTGCTTTGATAAGAAACAAAATATCTACCTAAATAAATTCCGAGTGATGTGTTTTCCTCTTCTGACTAATCCCAGCCAAGGTGATAAATGCAAAAGTGAGTTTGTTTGTTTGTTTGTTACGATTTCACGCCCTATCTACTGAACCGATCAGTATGAAAATTTGCATACACATTGGTTAGGGTACTGAGAAGGACATAGGCTATATATCACGCGGGCAAAGCCCCGGGTCACATATATAATTTATGTAGTGAATTGATGTCAGATTTTAATTATCATTTTGTATATTTCTCTTATAAACTAAGATGTTTACACTGTTGCAAGTCCATTATTTTTAGCTGGGCTTTATTATATTACAGGCCTTATTTGGCTCCAGTACCTAATTCACCTAAATAAATTGTGCGTGAGTCGAGTGATGTGATTTCCTTTTATGACTTATGCTGTACTAAGCAAGGATTTGAATGAAAAGAAAAAAAAACATTACTGCCTAAAAAGTTGATAAGTGATTCGGGATTAATTTTTAGATGACACATTCAAATAAATTCAGGCAATTTGGTGTTGTAATGGAACAGGAAAAAGACGTGATAACATACATGTTATACGTCTTTTTCTCTTGCAAGGTAGACAGAGCGAGTATGGCTTTAAGATCTTTTAGGCCTGCGCATAGCATATGGGCGTATAGGTGGAAAACGGCATTAAAATAGTGATTGTTGCTAGCCGCATCGCCAATTGATTGACATGGTTTCTCAGATTTTCCATTTCCTCTAAATTATAGTTGAATGGAATAAATAATATCACATACATACTCACATGAACTCAGAAAACATTTTCATTTGCCAATGGTATTCTTTGCAAAAGTTGTCTGAGGGTTAAAGGAAGACTTTTCGAGGCTAATGAAAATGTTTTTAAATAGATTGATCTATTTAAAAACATTTTTATTAGCCTCGAAAATATTTAAAAAAATATTAACCACAAAGTAATGTACTCTTTGTACAGTACAAAACTACAACTGAGAGAAGACTTTACAAGTACCTAGGCACACCAAAGTTAAGCAATCTAAGCATTTAACGCACACCAAACTACAATCACAATAGTTTCCTAATCCTGTACCACAACAACGTGTAATCCTGTTATTTTCTAAAAACTCTTCTCTGTCTCCTATTATTTCCCGTCTTTCTTCGTTTTTCTCTATTCTCCTTTCTTCTTCTCTATTCCTGTCTTGTTTACTCTTTCTTTCACAATTTTTTTCGTATTCCACTTTCTCCTCTCCACTATATCTTTGCGTTTCCTTCCTTACAGTTCTCCTATGTTCTTCCTCTCTAACTTTCTCTTGCGTTACAAAGATATCAACTTCACTGATAACTGGCGGTTCATTCACCTTACTTGAATTCTTTTGGACTGAGACATGACCTTGTTCCTTATTTGAAGTCGGCTGCTTAACGATTATTTCAGACATGTTATAAAATCGTGACCTTTAGGCCTTTTAATTGTAGGCTGTGCCCGCCTCGTAAGGGATAAAAATGTGTCAATAAGTTTGTTTTAAAAACGATTAAACACAGTTCGCAGTTCAGTTTACACTTTTTGGAAAGTGTCATATGTAACGGTCTACGAATAGATAGCGGTACTATTATTATTTAAAAAAATAATATATTTGTATTAAAATGTATAATTTCTTTTTGTAACTTCATGAAAATCACTGTTGTATCACCGGTTGGTTGAAAGAATGAATGAATTCAGGAAACTTGCGGAGGATATGCATCCAATAATAAGGAGCCCTTAGAGAACTTAATATAATTATGTGATCCTGCCACACCCGTTAGGTAGATAGATAGATAATACGTTTATTTGTTCGTTCCGTCGTCCGTTCTGGACTTACTCGTATCAGCGAGTGGTACAATATTATTGTGAATTATCCTGTCTGTCTGAATCAGTCGCCCTCAGCGTCTGATTCGTTTTTACTTTTATGTGTCCGCAAAGTTACTTCGATAGGTATGTAGAGAGTCGATTGCATCACCTAAACCTAAAGACGCATTTAAATGAAATCATCGTTTATTATAATGTTTTCTTATGTTTTCGCGATTGTTACACATTTAAATAAAATTATTATTTTAGTTATATATTAGTTATACACCTAACGATACAACACTAAACAGTTTTTTCGTGTTCGGAGCCCTTCGAGCAACACAGCCTTCCGTACCGGAAGGGAGTAGCCATACGCTGGGTTCCCCTCTGTCAAGGTACAAGCCAAGTTAGGCATATGCATGTCTATGTGTTAGTTGTGTGTGACTCATCTGTACACAAATTATTGTTTCTTTTTTATGTAATTTTTTGTGACAATGTCATAATTACTATCAAGTGACAGTTTAAGTTTTGTATGTAGGTGTGCGGAACTAAACTTGTGTGCACATTTCCCACCGCAAAAAACGCCAGAAAAATTTGTAATAGTAAATTGTCGCTTTGCCCACTCCCTCCGTCCGGTACGAAAACCGTGTTGCTCGAAGTCGGAGCTAGACTAAGTTGACAATTGTCTATTATTTTATAAGAACTATGCGTAGTTTTAACATAGTTCTTAAAACATAATAGACAAATGTCAACTTAGTCTACCTGCAATTCCTGCAAACTAAATTTTCTTGTTCATCACAAGATTTTGAAAATTAAAATAAAAGATAGCTAAATAAAATTGTCTCCAGGCCTTTGCCCAGCAGTGGGACACTCAAATAGGCTAATGAAAAAAAAAGAAACATTATAATTACGTGATAAAACCATATTAAAATATATTTTTTTATAAAAATCATTAATATAATTATATTTTTGAAAACACACGGGAAAACAAAATTGTCAGTCGAAGTTTAATTTGACATCTCCAACAAGAGTATGAATGCAGGGGACGTCATGACAACACATGACGGTCTTTTCCGTTTTGGCGGAGTTGTTATTTATTTAAATTTTAAAATTATGCTATTATGAACTAAAAAATGTGTTGTGGCAAAATTCACTTTGGCTAGTAGCATGAATGGGCCGGCTCGTCCGGGGAAGTATCACACTCTCACAGAAAATCGACGTTTGAGTAGTATCTTTATCGCTTCTATGCTACGTTCTGTGGATGAGTGAGCCAGGGGCCCATCCCGCCTTCCCCTCTGGAGAAGGAAAATAAAGGCCGGCAACTCTATTGTAACACCCCTGGTGTTGCAGTTGTCCATGGGCAGCGGTGATCACTTACCATCAGCTTACCCTCTGGCTCGTTACCCGTCCTAAAATTAACAATCTCTCATTTTTTAAAACTTGAAAATACCCTATTGTGATATTACGCGGGATATTTTGTGCAAATCTATTGGTGGGTTTTTATCTCACTCACCGTTCCGTCAGCCCGCTCCGCTCCGTTAGACAGGCAGCCTAAATTCAATAGGCTTGCGAACAACCGAGACCTACGGCAGACTACTCCTTAAGTGGCAGTCGTTAATCCATACATCGATGACTTTAGGCAACTTGAACAATCTGATTATCGGTATTTGTCTTCAATAATACAAGTTACCTATTGCTCTTCCGTCAAAATCAGTCAGAATCTTCTCGCGCAGACTGTAGAAGCAGGCCGAGGGAGTGGGCAATAATATAAGGAATAGTGTCAATAGGCGACGCGCCTAGCAATCCATATACCTAGTGTCTAAATTTTGGATCTCATATATCACTAGGCTAGTGATATGTGAGATCCAAAATTTCAATAAAAACTATTTATTTCATTTCATATCATCATCATCATCAGGTCTTTTGCAGTCTCCATTGCAGGAGCACGACCCTCTCTGTACTACCAGAGCCATATATAATATTAGCCAGAGCAGTCAGAGGATTTGGCTTACACTCTCCACGCTGGCCAGAAGGGTTGGAGAGGTCTCTTTGATGTTTATAAGCTTTGTTTAGCTTGTGTTTCCTAAGTCGCCTTCTACGACATCCACGGGAAGACTTGGAGTGGTCCTATTCTACTCTGCCGGGAACCACACGGCATCATTTCATATCCAGATGCCGTTTTCACCTGAATACTAACCATCACACTAAACGGAGTCTTTGGCTCTTGTGGCCATTGTTTAAGCCGTAAGGTAAAAAGACGTGATAATATGTTTGTATATCAAAATTAAACCGAATTTATACGTAAAGGTATGGGTAGTGATTAAATGTTATATTTGCCAAAATATACGAGGAAAAACTCGCAATAAATATTTCCACTACCAGGAAATATCTTATTTAACAGAATTAAAAGTATGCTTGTCGATCTAAAATGTACCTAATGTGACAAAACATAAATATACCTCATATACATGGATCCTGGAATAATACGGACCGAGTGCTGAGGACATCACAAGTGACGCCAACTTTTTACGTTACATGTGTGCGGCATAAATAGATACGAATTGAACATTCGTAAAAGTTTTAAATTTCTAATATCGATGTGTGCGTGTGCTTGTGTCGCGAAACGTTTGCATGAATTGGTCTTGGCGTTACTGTAACGTTTCTTAGAGACCTATTATGATTATTCTTAGATCCATGACGACCCCCGTAGCTCAGTGGTTATCAGATTGACCGGGGTCTTGGATGTTTATTTATCTAAATATTAGCTGTTACCCGCGGCTTCGCCCGCGTGGTATATAGCCTATGACCTTCTTAGTACCCTAACCTATGTGTATGCGAAATTTCATGATGATCGGTTCAGTAGATTCGGCGTGAAAGCGTAACAAACAAACAAACTCACTTTCGCATTTATAACATTAGTTAGGATCTATTATAAAATATCGGTGTTGTCGTATTGATGACTTAGTATCCTACGACACAACTTCGCAAGTTACTGTGGTGGGAAGCTCAGTTTGTGGGATTTGTAAAAAATTCTCAAAATATTCGCTCAAATGTATTAACACAATACAAAACTAAAGCCGAGTGCAGATCACGCAAATAGCTAGGCACTCGAAACAGTCAACCACACATTGAAAGCACTCGCAACACAGTAGAGTGCATTCACAGCAGCCATTAATCTTGTCATATCTACTAGACGTCTCTTCGTCTGCACTCCTCTTTGTTACTGTTCTTTCTTCCCTTCTCTTCTTGTCTTCTTCCGTTCGGCTTTCTTCCCGCTTTTCTGTTTTCCATATTTGTTCCTCTCTCTTACTGCCTTCCTTTATTTCTATTTCCTCCCTTATATCTTCAAATGATCTTATTCGTTTTTCTTCAATTGTATCTTCGTCCTCTGAGATCCTCTCTAGCTTGAGAAACTGATTACCTTCACTTAAGACAGGTGGCGGATCATTTTCATTATTAAAATTTTCTGAATCTTTGGACTCACTCAGATTTGGCTTTGGCAAAACATCTTCTTTAGTTTTTGAATCAAAGTTTGACAGAATATTATCTTCAGCTTTGTTTGAATTCAACTGTGGTAGTATTTCAATTTGTGCATTCAAATTAACATGAGATAGGTTATTTGTTACTGTTGTCTCATGATCTTGGGCCTTGTTAGAAATCGGCTGTGGCGACTCATTATCTTGGGCCTTATTTGACTGTGCCAGGTCTTTACCGTGGCTCTTAACTAAATGTGTTTTAGCTGTGCAATAATCATGGGTCTTACTTGAATTCGGAGGTGGGCCTTGAACTTGGGTCTTGTTTGAAGTCGGCTGCTGTACGATAACGTCACACATGTTTTTAAGCGACACTTCAACACTGTTCTGTAGTTTAATATAAAGTTATCTAAACGGGATCACGGGTATATAATTTTTAGCTTATAATATTGTTACAATTATCCTCTTTTGATAGCGTTTTATTCCGCGCAAATGTAAATAATTACTAATTTATAAACACCTAACACGGGCTCACAGAATAGGCATAGTTTGTGGGCCTTTTTTTCTGTAGGCGGTCTTGGCAAGTTCGCGGTTTTTTTTTCTTGCGTAAATTCTTTGTGTAATCAACTCATTTCTTAACAGAAAATGATGAACGAGTTACTGCGCAAAACGTACTCCGCTGTTGGCTTCCTTCCAAGTCGTAAATGGCCGGCATTTTATTACTTTCTGAGGCCGGTCCAAGGATAAATCGAGTAAAGCGGTACCTCGAGGCGCACATGTGGTTAAGGGCGTCCTAAAGCTAGGACCGTCCCCCTACCACAGTGAGCGCAAGGCAGGATGTTGGGATTTCTCATCAAACGTCCGTCTATAAGATCTTAAGGCCATATTTAGCATGTTGGCGGGCGCATAGGTGGAAACCGGCATCAAAATAGTGTTGGATTGCTAGTCGCATCGTCCATTGATTGACATGATTCCTTAGATTTTAGTCCATTCCTTCTAAATTATAATGTAATGGAATAAATAAATTCACAGACATTACATACTTACGGACATGAACTTTGATATCATTATTATTTACTTATGGTTATCCATGCTGCCAGGATCTGAGAGTGAATGGAATGCTATCAATCTATTTAAAAACTGATTTATTAGCCTCGGGAATCTCCTCCAGCATTTCTTTAATAAAAAATAGCAAACCCAAAGTGATGTACTCTTTGTATATCACAAAACTACAACTGAGAGAAAACTACGCACATCAAATTCAAACGACTAAGAACTTAACGCAAAAAAAATTGCACTCACAATAGTCTCCTAATCCACCACAACAACCTGTATTCCGGTTATTTTCAGAAGACTCTGCTCTTCCTCCCAAAAATTCCCTTCTTTCTTCGTTTAGCCCCATTCTCCTTTGATTTTCCTTTCTCTCTCTCTATCTTGTTTACTCTTTCTTTCATCTTTCTTCAAGTATTCCTCCTTTGCGTCTCCGTTCATTCTCTGCCTTTTCTTCCTTCCAGTTCTTCTACGTTCCTCCTCACTTACTTTCTCTTGCGTAAGAAGAGATCGACTTCACTGGTGGCTGGCGTTTTATTCACCTTACATGAACTCTGCTGGAGTGAGACTTAATCTTGTTTTTTAATTGTAGTCGGTTGCTGCGCAATAACGTCACACATGTTAGACTCTTTAACACCTATCTGCAGTTTGTTGTAAAGTTATCAAAACAGAATCACGGAATCACGTTATCGAAACGAATTTAAGTAACCTAATAGTAAATAATTTTATAAGAATTATTTTTATTATCTTCTTTTCATGGCGTTGGATTCCTCGCGGATGTAAATTATAACTAATCCATAAACACTAACACGGTCCCACAAAATAGGTTTGTGTTACCGTTGTTATGCTGTACACGGTACTATTAAAAAATAAGTAGTTCCGCGGCAAGCGGGCTACGAATGACTTTTCAAATTTTTTTTTTTATAAATGTGTGATAATATGTACGTAATTTTTTAAATAACATTAAACAAATGTTTAAAACAAATCAATTTTGGTCAAATTACCTATGAATTCTTACTCAAAAACATCATCAAACATCAAACATCGCTCTCTTAAGGCGCTCTTATAGTAACACTAGCGCCACCCAGCAATTAAATTCATTAAAACCTAAAATATATCGAATTTTAATAATCTAACAAGTACGAAACTAGTTAATTACTTGTAGTATTTTTTGGTTATTACAAGTAATTTACTAGTGCCATTTTTAAAGAGAAAAATCGGTTAACGCCGAAAGTGGCCACTTTTGGCGTTAACCTGTTTATTAGTGAAAATTTATACCAAAATACTACAAGTAATTTACTAGTTATGTACATGTTAGATTTTTAAAATTCGATATAATTTAGGATTAAAAGAATTAATTGCTGGGTGGCGCTAGTGTTACTATAAGAGCGCCTTAATATAGTCTTGAGTCAAAACTGTTCTATATTTTAGAATTATTTATTTGTCACGAACACACCCTAGTTGAAAACTGATTATTAACACAATCAGAGAAAGTTTACTTAATATTTGTTTTGTTTCAGCTCCACTATCATTCTCGATAAAGAAGCTCAAAGGACCAGATCCAATCCTGCCCAAGCCCGCGCTGCCATACGAATCCAGCTCGGACGAGGATTCCGAGAAACAGGCAGACAAGCAAGAAGACAAAGAACCAGTCAAAAGCACCGCACCCCCCACCTTCCCCGTCCAAAACATGCCCCCCGTCGTCGTCTACAAAATGGAAGGCGCCGTCAACAGCGAACTGCCCATCGTTAAGACTTTTGAAGCCAAAGTTGTTCATCCAGCACCAGTAGTTAAAGAAGTAGAGAAAAAAGTTGAAGAAGTTCCTATAGTTGAAAACAATGTCCCTAAAATTGAAGTTCAAACGGTAGAAGAATTGAAAGAACCAGTTCAGGAGGAGAAAAAAGAAGTTGAAGTGAAGAATAAGGATAGAGAAAGAGATAGGAGTCCTAGAAGAGAAAAACGAAAACATAAGGAGAGGAAAAAAGAGCACAGATCTAAATCTGAACCGAGGGAAAGGAAAGAAAAGAGAAGTATAGAAAGAGAAGAGAGGAGAGAAAGGAAGAGAGATAAAGAAGAAAGGGAAAAAAGGCATAAGTATGGGAAAGATGATTTAGAAAATGAGATCATATCTGTAGACGACAATTCAGATGATCTTGTAGATTTGACGGGCGACTTGTCGGATTCCAAAGGTAATTCTAATAGTTCCTGAATATTATATTTTATAATTTAATGACAGTATGTTTTCTACCGTGACTGTACTAAGTATCATCTACTCAACCTGTAGGTAGACTTATGTATTATAGTTTATTTATAAGTATCTTGAATAAAATATAGTATCGTTGAGTTCTTCTTGTCATGTCCATTGGATAAAGTAGTGTTAATACAAGTTAAATAAATAAAAAAGTTTTAAGCGATATTTTTTAACAGCTGAATCGATTTTGATAAAACATGACTTAGAAACATCGCCAAGAAATCTCAAACAAAAAAATCCCGCATCGAAATCGGTTCATCCGTTTTAGAGCAATGGTACCACAGATAGAAACAGGCACACACAGAGCGGTCAAATTCATAACACCGATCTTTTTGCGTCGGGGCTTGATTTTCACCGAAATCGATAAGCTCTCAAAAAGATCGGGGCCGGACGAGGAACTATTTAATTACAAAAGAGAAATAAATGGGTTATGAAATTAAAATTTGGTTAGACTGAGGGTTTTTTTAGAATTCCACGTGGCGACACTGTGTCGAGAGGTATTTTTGAGAGGTGCTGTCAAAATCCACCAATCATATAATTGATGGTTAAACACAATTGGTAGATTTTGACAGCAGACACAGACTTGACCTCTCGACACAGTGCCGCTACCTGGGGGAAAATCAATTTTGAAAAGCCTCATTATGCTGAAACCCTAGTTAATGAAACCCTTTCAGTTTCAGGCGACTGTGAGAGCGACCGTCTCAAGCAGCAGGAGAGGAGACGGCGCGCCGCGGAGTTCCTGAAGAAGGTGGGCGTGGAGCCCAGCGCTGCCAACGCCATGCCGGCCAACTCGCTGGCCAGCGCGATGGTAAATATTGGACGAGACTAAACAATAGAGCTTTATTAGGCACTTTTTGACAAAATCGGGGTTTTTAACAAAAATGCTATTTATTTATTACTGGCGAACATAGGTTATTTATTACAGAGTTAATGTTGTGTAAAACTGAGTTTATCTATGTCTCGCATACAAAATTTATGATAAGAACATCACCAAATTAAGGCTGCCAACATCATAGTAATTATTAGTAATAAAAGTACCAAGAACTTAATGTCTTCTTAAATAAAGCCTAGTAATGTACTAATATAAATATGTTTACAGGTGGACACACTTGAAACGATTCGCAAGAAAAAGGCCGAGGAGGAGGAGAAGCGACGTCGCCGCGACAAGAGGCGGCACCGCGACAGATACGGTGAGTTCATCTCGACACCTTTCTTTCCTGCGCAATCCTATGGAGTATTTTTCTTTTCAAATGACCTCCCCATAATCCCTTTGGTTTATAATCCTAACTAGCTGTGACCTGCGGCTTCGCCCGCGTGATATATAATCTATGTCCTTTTCAGTACCCTAACCTATGTGTATGCAAAATTTCACTCACTATCGCATTTATAATATTAGTTGGGATATTTAAAAATAAATGAATTCTATCGTGGTGTATTATTTTCAGATTATGAAGATGGGGCAGACAAATCGCACAGAAAGAGCAAACGGAGAAAGTATAAGTAAATATTATTTGATTTTTAATTTATCACCGGATGTTCTAACGACGGCATCCCATACTAAAACAATTTTCTTTGTTTTCAGATCATCTGACGAAGAAAACGGATCGGATATCGATGGGTGAATGTTTTTACAAATATATAATATTTATATATGTTACTAGCTCTCGCCTGCGGATCCGCTCGCGTAAATGGCGTTTCGGGAACAGCATTTTTGAACCAAACCGAATTGAAAACCCTAGAGTTTTTGAAGTCGATTCAAAATAACTGACTTAAATGTTTTGCAGCAAAAAGAAGAAACGCAAGAAGGACAAAAAGCACAAGAACAAGAAGAAGAAACGGCGGGAAGTCGAGGAAGAGGAAGACCATCCCCTCAACATAGACCTCACCACCACTCTCAAGGAACTGCGCACCGCATCCCCCACCAAACAGCTGGAACTACAACAGGTACAACACGCGGCGTATAAGTTGAACTAAGTGTGAGCGAGACACACCTATATTAATCAGTGGCAATGTATTGCGGTGTCCTACTCACACTTAGTTCAACTTATTTGCCGGGCACATTATATATATATATATCATCATCAGGTGATTTTTAGTCTCCCTCCACTATATATTAGCCAGAGCAGTCAGAGGATTTGGCCATCGCTGGAGCTACAGCAGGTACATACAGACACTCAAACACACCATTATGGAGGAAGGCCATCCCTTCAACATCGACCTTACCACCACGCTCAAGGAACTGCGCACCGCGTCGCCCACCAAACAGCTGGAGCTACAGCAGGTACATACAGACACTCAAACACACCATTATGGAGGAAGACTATCCCACGAACATCGGCCTCACCACCACCACAGTGGCGACACTCTGTACGTGAGAGCTCTGGCACCGTTGACCTTGAGCCGGGGCGTGTAAGCGCTAGGGTTGACAACGCGTAGGTAGTCACTCAGTCACTACTGACTACGTGCCTGTGGTACGAGCCGTGCAAGAGAGGCAAACACAGCACACACTCAGCACTCGGCGACGGCGCGTTCCCCGCCCCGCGCGCCTCTCGCAGCCTCCACACACGTCCAGACACCCACACGTAGCCGTAAGCGGTTTTACGTGCACTCATACTAAAGCGTCGTTTCTTTTCGCGTAGTGGCGAAATTTTGATCGTTCTGGACCCTTAAAGGGGTGATTCAGCCCGTCGATATGAACCATTTTTCTTATGGGACCAATGCTGGCAACTCAAATTTTATTTCGACATTTTCATACAAAAGTGTTCAGCCGCCCGGGCAATTTGTATAGGAATGTCGAATTTTATTTCGAGTTTACAGCATTTGTCCCATAGTAAAAGTTGTTTATATTGACAGGCTGAATCACCCCTTTAATGGTCCAGAACGATCAAAATTTCGCCATGTATATTCTTTGCCACCACGCTTAAGAAGCTGCGCACCGCGTCGCCCACCGAACAGCTGGAGCTACAGCAGGTAGCATCATCAGGTCTTTCTGAGTCTCCACTGCAGGAACACGACCCTTTCTTTACTAACAGAGACATATACTAGCCAGAGCAGTCAGAGGATTTGGCCAACACTCTTCACCCTAACTAGACGGATTGGTAAGGTCACTATGTTTCTTAGCTTAGTTTAGCTTGTTTCGTCGCATTCTATGACATGGGTGACTTGAAGTGGTCCTATTCTACTCTATTCTAAATATCATATATGTATATTTATACCCCTTCGGCCACTTTCGAAATCAAAGTTCGAAAACAGTTCTTTTTTTTTTCTCCCTTCGAAATTGGTTTCGGTAAGTCATAAGGGTAATACATTACCCTTATGAACGCGTAGTAAGGCCATACATATTGTGGCGTTTTATCAGCCGGAGTGATTAATGCTTCAACTACTACAAAGGAAACTGTACATCCGTGCACAAGTCTATGTACCCTCTTTTTCGAAACTTTAACTCCTTGGTTGCTTGAGCACTGATCAGTGCTCTATGGAAATCGCCGAATTGCCAGGCAGTCGAATTTTAAAAGCTTTCTTTAAATATCATGAAATAAGGTATAAAATTTCAAATTTCGAATTATCCACAACTTCGAAATTTTCGCCGCTTTTCCGCAAGTCACTACTCCTCCTTAGTAAGGGGGAGCGGGAATGGCATATTGCGAGCGACGCTGCGTGTTTGCCTTCTGTACGTTGGTTCTATTATTCATTCTGTGCCAGTATACAGATTTACTCATCTCCAAATGAGGAATAAAATACGTTAATAATGCATTAATGTCACTTTGTCATCTGTCATTTCGGACGTCATTATTGATGGCAGTCGTTAGCAGTATCAGATGCTGGCAGCTTGAAATTTTTTTTAAACCACTGTTAGCCACTTACACACACGATAAACAAACAAATATGGTCACTTAACATATCTATTTACTTCGTAGGACATGGAAGATTCTCAGCATAGCATCAGACAGGACTCCTCATTGTCAGAGGAGGAGAAACCCAAAAAGAAAGAGAGGGAATACAGCGAGGGCGAGTGGTCGAGCGACAGCGAACAAGACTCTGAATCGGAATATAGTAAGAATGATTAGGTAAGTAATAGCAAACACAAGACACGGCGAAATTTTGATCACTTTGAATCTTTAGAAGGGTGCTTCAACTAGTCGATATGAACAACTTTTCCTATGGGACAAATGCTGGAAACAAAAAAAAGGATATATCTATAGGAATGTACTTTTTTTCTGAGTTCGAAGCATTGTTTCCAAAGAAAAAGTTGTTCATATCGGTGGGCTGCTGGTACTTCATTTCGCCATATATAATACTAACGCATAGACATACTCATACTGTGTCGATCTCACATAAAAAAGTGGGATAAGGTAAAGGAAGAAAAAGAATAACAACGCTTAGACTTGAAAAATGGTCTATTTCCCAAAAGCCGTCCGGTACACGCGAAGAGTAAACGGTAGAGTAGATGGTAGAGTACTACTGTGCTACTAGTTAGCAGCATATTATTATTTTCCTGCCTGGTTTTCCTTCAACCATAGAGGATAGCAGCATAGAAAAGTGCGATTTCGCGCTGCAAGGGGTTGCACTACCTTTATCCATCGGCCAGGGAGTTCTTAGTATTTAATTTTCTCTCTTGACAATACGGTAGTTGCCTAATGGTAAGATTATATAAATTTTGTTTCTAATGAGACTAATTTCTATCTAAAAACACTATAAAGAACACTTTTAATTTGATATCGATTCGTTAAGTGATCTTAAGGTTTCTTTAAAGTTCAGTGAATAGGACCATTTTTTAAAGTATGAAAATCTTTAATTACAATTATACTGTATTTTAGTCCGCAAAATTTATAGCAACTTTTATTATAAAACCATTACCATAAACGAAATATTTCGTATAGCTACCAAACAAAGTTTTCACGCCACCCATACAAAATACAAGCTTGTGACGTCACAAATATGTAGGCATTTCAGCGGCGCGTTTTCACGTCTAAAAATTTACGTCAAAAAACATGTGTCTTTAAAACTTTTATAACTGAAAGAGTGTTTTGTTTAGAAATGTATTTCTGTCACTATTGTGTTTATTTTTGGCAGGTCTTTACATAACAACATGAAAAAAATTTTAGTCAACATGCCCATTCATTGAATGTTATTTTTTGTTGCAGCCCTCAACGCTGGCCAAAAAGCAGAACAAAAGACAGTACCAAGCAAGTTGTTATGAATATAAGTTTTTTAAGATGATTTTAAATCCGGTTTTGCGCTATAGTGAGAGAGAAAGAAGCTGAGTCTATACAGGAAAAATAGAGAACTGTTACACATAGTTTCTACCTACATTTACCCGAATTAAAGTACTGCAGTTATAAAAAGTTAATAAAACCGAGGTAATCAATGTTTTATTAATATAAATTATTTTTTTCATGCTGTAGCTGCGAAATGATAAACAGATTACGAACCAAACATTGAAAAAAAATATTTTCACACAAATATCATATTTCCTAAGCCAGTCTTTACTTTCATGTTGAATTCTAGGCTTTGATGTTTAACGCTCGAATTCTCGAAAGCGCTTCAACTGAAAACGTTCCTAAAGCTCTCGATGATCTAGAGAGGCTGGGATACTTACGCATCATTGGTAAAAATACTTTTGAGTGTTCGATATACTTAGATCGAATTTAAAAAAATTCATTTTTTATGTCCTATAAATCTAAATTTTGTATAACATAAAATCGGTTCTTAGCAGTGAACGAAAAATACATAGAAGCTACTCTCCATTCTAAATCTCTATCATTTTTGGCATCAAGCAAAATAAGAGCTCTTGAAGGAGCAAACGACTAAAGATTGTAATGAATTTCATTTACATTTAGTATGCACGATAAAAAAATGCTTTTATGGTTTCTTTGGACATTGGGTATTCCTGATGAGTGAAAATTTTATTTAAGCCCTAACCCTGACACTGCCGAATATAAGAATTTTATATATTTAAGCCCTGTACAATAATGAATGATAGAATATATTTTTAGAATGAAGTATGTTTTTGTTATATAAATGCTAACATAATTATCTGAGACCTTTTAACAATGCATTCAGTCCATGTTATTGAACAACCCTCGTTCGCCTGCTTCCTATAGGTGAATTTTGCGTTTTTCAAATTGCCGTAAATCCAATCCGCTTCTAATTCGGATATAAGATATTGGATATTTAAGTTCACTAATGAAGTGCGTATCAGTGAATTATAGTCGCATGAATTAACTTGCATCAGCGATGGCCACTTACACTCAAGAACAAACAAAAGTCGTTATGCATTATCATATCATACACATCAGAAAATCGTCTTGTGATGACGTTCTAAAGAGGCTATTATCTATCGGCAAACTTGACAGGCGTAGGTAAAATGTAAAACGAAATATAACAATTTATTTGTGATCTTCGATATAAAATTTGCATCTAATTGGCTCATTTCTGTTTACAATAGGGTCACTATACTCGGTGGCCACTTTTAAAGATTTTTACGTATTCAGGAGATCTCGTGGAGATCACTAGCTTTTATCGAAGTTCTGGTGTTTATGACATGGACTGAACCTACGCATAAAAAGTTTAATTCATTTTGTTAGTACCTAGCTGGAAAAAAAATTTAAATTTCGAATTTATTTATGTAAGCTCGGAAACAGTCAGAGGTCGTGAAACAATGCTAGGAAATTGAAGTAAATGCATTGCTTTATAAGCATGTTTTAACAAATATTGTATTAACCGGTACCTAAATAGAGAATGATTTTGAGTAAGAGCGAATTTATTAATATGTAAAATACGGTCACTCACGTATGAAGTCAGCTACAGCCGACATGTTTCGACCTCATCCGGAGGTCTTCCTCAGGGTGAATGTGAACCGAGACGCGCGCACGAAGTCGTCCCAGTCCGCACTGATGTTAGCGCTCGGCAGCTTCGGCAGCGCGGGCAGTGCGGTACGTGAGAGTGACCCGTATTTTACATATTATAATATCTCACATTGAAAACAACACATACATGATTAAAACTATTAATCAAAAAAGACCGAATTTTGTGAGTTTCAGGTTAATAACTTCACAGTCCCATGATACATGTAAACAAATGATTTGTTTTACTATCGTGGTACAAATCATCTTCGACATGTGTACGAATTTCAATCAATCGCGATTCAACTGTACACAGTTACTAATTTTACTACGAACTATAAAAGCATTCTCGATTATTGCATT
The DNA here is from genome assembly GCA_963082605.1 of Rhodophaea formosa. Taxonomy (NCBI): domain Eukaryota; kingdom Metazoa; phylum Arthropoda; class Insecta; order Lepidoptera; family Pyralidae; genus Rhodophaea; species Rhodophaea formosa. Next base: position 13,459,360 of record OY720224.1, on the reverse strand, counting down.
GGTTCATATTAAATTATTATCTTTCAAATAGATATGAGCTATCATTTTGAGATTAGTCTAGATAACCAGCAGTGCACCTACTACCATCTGACGGTGACTTGTTGAAACTTAGCTGCCTCCGGGTGAGACACCTATTCCTATATTATTATATCTATGGTATAATTATAATATCTATGGTTTTACTATTCTGACTGTGTCTCATTTATGAACGCGTGAATTGTGAAAACTTGCAACTAAAGCTGGAAAGGGGCCATACCAATATTGCGCAAGCAGTGTAAAAGGGGGTGCGAGGATAAGGCGCGACTTTCTATTGATGACATAGAGGGGCTTTATTACACGGTTATCTAATGACATCTCACAATAAAAATTGGTCAAGCCGTTTACAGGTTACAGGATGCAGCAATGGATCAGACATACTTATATACATACATTATGAAAACACGGCTTTACTCACGTTTTATTACGTCGGATCTGCCGACTAGTTTCGGTCTGTTACGAAGACCATCATCGGGGCGAGTGAAAGGGGTGGCGACACAACGGTTACGCTTCCCTCAAAGCACTGAGGGCCGCCTCACGCGTCGTCGCCCGCGCCGACGTAATAAAACGTGAGTAAAGCCGTGTTTTCATAATGAAGTTAACTCGCGTAAGTTTTAATATTATTATATACATACATTGATAGATACAGGTTGATTTTGAACTTATGAACTATATTGTAATCTCGGCATCAGAATCCTTAATAGAATACAGAATTGAAAGATAAATAAGGAATAAAACGTATAAAATTTTGACCTCCCATACAAAGTCGCCGATCAGCTGGGCGAATTTCTATTGGAAGTCTGATTTTATTTTTCGGTTTTCACCTTTTTTTCTTTCGACTCTGTATTCCATTAGGGATTCTGATTTCGAGATTTAAATATAGTTCATAGGTTCAAAATCAGACTTTATATACATACATACATACGCGCGAAAAATATTACTCTACTTCACGGTGGGTCAGTCGGGGAAAAAGAAATGCGTCACGCGGAGCGTATTCAATTTCCAGCTTTGGTTGAAAGCCAGCTAGTCTTTGTTGAATACAACATAGATATTGACTTTTGTGTAATTTGTAAATATTTGTATTAAATATGTGAAATTTTATGCGCGAGTTTCATTTAACTAGATTTTTTTCCCCAAAAAACATAGCTGGCTAGGCCGCGGGTCAGCCACAGAATTAATAAAAGATGCGAGAAGAACACGAAAAAGAAGGTGCAATAAAGAAACTTACAAACATATATGAACTCTGATAAAAACAATATGCTTCTTTTCAGCCCAGTGGTGTAAAAACGCAAAAGTGATATTATAGGGAGATAGGCTCATGTTAAGTCGTATTGACATGTCTGCGATGTAATGAGTTAGAATGATGGAATTTTTGTCTTTTTATCTACAAGATGTCAGCTAGGAGTGGCGGCAGATCATAGAAGTGCAAATCCGCAATAAGCTTCCTAAGCGGTTTTATCTTATCTTAATATCTAACAGAACAATATGAGATGTTGACGTGCGAGTTAGATGTTCTTGGGGGTAAAAATCATGGTTGTTGCAAACAAGTAAAATTTATGACGGCATCTTAATTTTTTCTTTTAAAATCTCAATAAGAGAAAGAAGAGAAAAAGTGTTGTAAAATGAGATCAGACGTTCCTAAGATATTTATGGGTATTAGACTATTTTAGGCCGTGTGGTTCCCGGCAGAGTAGAAAAGAAAAGGACCACTCCATGTCTCCCATGGATGTCGTAGAAGGCGACTTAGGAAACACAAGCTAAACAAAGCTTTAAACATCAAAGAGCCCTACTAGACTATTTTTCATTTGCTCTGTTCTTAATTTTTCGACTTTTCGAGATATTCCTGCGGGTCGAAGGACCACTTTGAGAAACACTGCGCTAACGATCCTCGTGCGTTCTGCACGACGTAGTATTTTGAACACTAGCCCTTTGTACTTCCTAGATGCGGTCCACAAGAGATAAAAGATAAACGGGATCTACTTATCTCTGTGAATTAGCACTATCAGCTCTCGAGATGGCAGTTTTATATAAATTAGCTAAGCGCTATTTGCCGCGCTATTGTCGGTGCAGTGACGAGAGCAAAATGGCAGCCGAAGTTGTAAGTATGACAATTATATTATTAAGTAAATAGTTAAAATTTGAATGTGCCTGAAACTAACCTAAGGGTTGAATGCCTTCATTATGAGGACCCCGGGCTCCGACGCGTTGCAGCTGAGGATGCAACCAGGAAATCGCTCAGGTGACATTACATAGATGAATAATTAAGTAATCTTTCAGATATCAAACCGTGTTTAACCAAACTGAATCGATATTAGTGAAATTTTAATGGCATTAATAAGCCTACGTAATCAAGAAATCGGTCTAAACTTTAAGTAATCGGGGAAATACTCCGACGAATTGAAATGAGACTCTTTCTGTTGAAAATATATACAGAAACTAAGACTGTTTAAACTTTTTTTTAGAAATAATTGGGGATGCAAAAACCATACTGTCTAGTGCTCGCTTGTGGATTTTGGCGCGGCTCCCATATAAAAAGATATATATAATCGAGGCTACTTTTACCCCGGGGTTTTTTCGAAAGAATTCACATCATCTTTCAAGAAGTTTATTGTTCTCGTTCTAATGCTCATGTGCGCTTTTAACATTATATAGAAACATCAAACTATTCCTTAGGATTAGGTCAAAGATCGGCAAAGTGCGACTATGAGCACGCGCACGAAAGGGTCGAGCAAAAAACGAAAAATAATCACATTTGTTGTATAAGTACGTACGTTGTATGCCATTAAGTCTTTATTTTATTCTGTTTTTAGTATTTGTTGCTAAAGCGGCAGCAATATACATTATCTGTTAAAAATTTCATCAGTTTAGCTATCACGGTTTAAGAGATACAGCCTGGTAATAGTCAGACAGACAGACGGACGGAAATCTAAGTAATAGTCTTAGTAATAGGGTCCCGTTCTTAACCTTTGGGTACGGAACCCTAAAAAGGTTAAACTAGTGTTAAATTTTGTAAATGGGCACTTCGAGTATATGTAGGTAAGTAGGTAGGTAATAAACTTTCCGGTTACATCAAACTGAAACATTTAGATGAGGTAGGTACTGTTCCACAGAACACAGGTGTACCTACTGTTTTCTATTTGTAAATAGTAAAAATTTTATGTCTCACATATTTAATTTTAACAAAGGAAAGTCAATATTTTTTCAGTAGGATGCCATAAAGATTATATTGTATAACAGTGGATGTTTGTCTACAAGATAATAGTTTTCACCGTTTCAACATGCATCAGTCAACAAACGGGAAAATTAAAAATGTTTGTTGTAGTAAAATTGCGGAAGATTTCCCTCGTATCCTTAAAATATTTTTTAGACCCTAGTAAATGGGAGGGGTCATCTTCACTCGTGTGCAAAAAATCCAACGACAGGATCGGTCGTCAATAAAGTCTCTACACAGAACGCGAAACTCAGACGCAGACTATCTGACTAGTATGAAGGGTCTACTCGTCATAGTCTGAAATACAGAGGCCGATAGGGTAGTGGCAAAATAATCGACAGTGGGCGTAGGCAAAAGGTATATTGTCTTTGGCGTAGGTCAGTGTTTGAACGATTACTTTATATGAAACTAGCAATTTCCCCGCGACTTCGTCCGCGTAATTTAATATAGCCTATGTCATCCGCAGATAAATAAGCTTTCTATAGGTAAAAAAATTGAAAATCGATCCAGTACTTTCGGAGCCTATTTAATTGAAACAAATAAATAAATATATACGGACAAATCACACAGATTTAGATAGCCCCAAAGTAAGTTCTTATGTAAGACTTGTGTTATGGGATACTAACTCAACGATACTATATTTAATAACAAATACATATATAGATAAACATCCAAGACCCAGGTCAACCTGAAAAAGATCGTTTTCAATCTTGACCTGACCGGGGATCGAACCCGGGACCATCCGTGTCGCAGGCAGGCGTGATGACCGCTGCGCCACGGAGCTCGTCAACTACAGATATATATATATACTACTACAGATATACAAATAGTCAGATATTTCCTTTTTAGGGTTCCGTAGTAAACTAGGAACCCTTATAGTTTCGCCATGTCTGTCTGTCTGTCTGTCTGTCTGTCTGTCCGTCCGCGGTTTTACTCAGAGACTATAAGTACTAGAAAGCTGTAATTTGTTATGAGTATGTATATTAATCATGGTAAAAAAGTCGTAGAATAAAATCTTGGAAAAAATTTTTTTTTTGGGTAGCTCCCATACAAGTAAAGTGGGGGAGTAATTTTTTTTTCTCTATTTATCCATCGTGTGGGGTATCGTTAAAAAGGTCTTTAAAAAATATTGTGAAGTTGAGAACATCATTTTTCGATTTAGGGATCCGTTTTGTTAGAGGTACGTGTCCCCCCCCCCTCTATCTGCTAAACGGTTATAAATGGATACGTGAAAAAAATTACAGCAGTAGTATATATACTGAAGTTGAAAGGAAAACTATCAGAGCTGGGTACTATGTGCAAACTAAAAAGTTATAGGCAAGCAACTTATAAAATGTACTGGAAAATGTAAAATTTCATACAATCTTTATTGTTAGATGTTTTTGGTCGTTAAACTGTAAGGTGCGAGTGTAAACAGTGTGAACTCAAAGTTGTCATTCGCAACTACGGAACCCTATACTGCGCGTGGCTCGACACGCACTTGGCCGGTGTTTTTTATATACAAAGATTACCCTTGATTATATTTTTCGAGCAGAAAACCCCCGTGTCGATGATCGACCCATCGCAGCTGCTGCGGCCGGAGCCGACCTTCAACGACAAGCCCATCGACGCCTTCCGCGACTACTCCGTGGACGACGCCGACCCCATCAAGGAACGGGTGCGCCGCACGTACTACCTCATGCACACTAATGTTACTGTAGACCTCGTTAAGCGTGAGTTCCTTATTCTATATGTCTTATTACTTAATAGGTAAGTATTTTTGATGTATGTAAGCATAGTGTACGAATTGCCGCTCGCGCCCTCATCATCAGGTCCTTTTGGTCTCCACTCCAGGAGCACGACCCTCTCTGTACTACCAGAGCCATATATAAGCTAAGAGAAGTAAAGTTTGGCCTACACTCTCCACGCTGGCCAGACGGATTGGAGCTTTGTTTAGCTTATGTTTCCTAAGTCGCCTTCTACGACATCCACGGGAAGGCCAAGTGGTCCTATTCTACTCTGCCGGGAACCGCACAGCAAAAGGGCTGTCATTGATGTCAGTTGTTTAGCTACCTATGTCGGATGCCTTTAGGCAGCTTAAAAAATCTAACACCAGTGTTGGCCATTTACACACACACGATTTCGGATTTTTGGGCCGTTATGCTGTTGATTTTTTTTTTTTTATCTTATGTACAATGTAGAAAGACGCGTGATTCTATTCGTGTCTAACATAAACAAGCCTAATGAGACTTTATATAAATCATAGCAATTGCTACCTCCGAGACTATGCTAAAAATAACGGTCAATGAGTAGCACGTGGATGCACTGTTTGTCCAATAAAGTCACGAGACCCCATCTCATCAGCATGATTGGAGACAAACGATGACCTTGACGGCTGGTGCGTAGTAAATACTCATCTAGTCCTAAAGCTCAATCCGATTGGTCGGACCAAGAGGAGGTTTTTCTTTCGGGCCAAAACAACGAACCGTGTTTGGTTCCTTCCTCAAATGGTAAAATTTTGATCGCTTTTGGACCCTTAAAGGGCTGATTCACGTCGATTTGAACAACTTTCTTATGGGACCGATGCTAGAACTCAAAAAAAAAATCCATATAGAAATATTCGGACACCCGGTCTATTAGTAATTTGGTACTTATTATGGGAATGTAATATTTCTTTTTTGAGTTTCTTGTATTGATCCCAAAGAAAAAGTTGTTCATATCGACGGGCTGAATCACTCTTTAAGGGTCCAAAGGAATCAAAATTACGCCATGTAGGTAAGTAGGTACTCGTACCTTCTTATTTTGAAAACCACGAGCGTTTTCGTGGTGTTTTTGGTCCGATCAGTACGACTTTACGAGTACGTATATGATAATATGTTTTCCTGATATTTTATCTGAAAAGGGAGGTTTAGGTACTTACAGAGGTAGGTAATAAAGTATACGGGCTATGTTTACGGGTTGACTTAACGCGTGACAAATGATGATGAGAGAGATTCACGATAATAGAGAAAGCATCACGGAATATTCTTAGATTCGCCGACAAGTTCGATCATCATAATTGGTCCCGGCTGCCATCTGGTAGTCGTTAAAGGAACCACGTCAGAGGCCGAGAGGCGGTTCCGAAGAACTCTGACACCAGGGTGTGCATGGTCGACTGACCGTGTCACCTTCACGAAATGATGATGATCATAATTGGATACTTACAAAGATTTTTCGATTGAGGGGCAGTGGTCCAACTGCTCTGTCGAACTAGTTGGCTCTCTGTATTCTCTTTTAATTAGGATAGCTAAGTGAATTATTATATTGATTTTATATAAAAAAGTCTCCGGTGGACAGGTTATATATTTCTATAGTTACTGTAAACACGTGCTAAGATATTTAACAATATTACTCCTAGGTCACGAGACGTCGTCATTGATTGGATAATATTGACGAGTTTGATGCGCAATTCCTGTAAAGTGTTCCTTGATGAGAATAGATCCTGACTGTTTTCATGTTTATATATTGTTCTGTGTGAACACGTGCTTGGGTAATCTTGTTATTAGGTTTGTTCTACTAGGTTGTTACTTAATTTAAATCAGGTCGTAAAAAATATATAGGGGCCCTGTTATATTGTCTTATTGATATGGTAAGAATACGCTCAGTGAGCGCAAGGTTAATATTTTTATAAGTACCTTTTTTTGGGATATCTGCAGATATCCCAAAAAAAGGTACTTACATATGTATGTTCCATGGAACATACATATCTAGGTACATATATTATACTTTATTACCATTTTTAAAGAAACATATACAAATAAACATATTATGCATTACAAAAGAAAACCACATACATACACACTTACAAAAAATTAGATTTCGTCCCCAACTGGACTTGAAAAAACGACTCGACTTGATTTGTCAAATATCTTATATAATTTTCCGGGCTCAACCCTCCGAAAAGTTAGGTTGGAACCCCCAAAACCCTCCCCTGGCTGTGCCCATAGGGTAAATCATCACTTTCATATAAAGTATAAACCTCGGAAGGTCTCTAAAAACAGTGCTTCCTAATCAATTCTTGTTTCTTTTACCAGAGAAACGGGAAAAATGGCTGAAGTTCAACCACTTCAAAGCAACCATCAAGGAGGCGCTGATCAAGCTGAACGCGCTGGTGGACGAGTCAGACCCCGACACGGACCTGCCCAACATCGTGCACGCCTTCCAGACCGCCGAGCGCATCCGGGAGGACCATCCTGATGATGACTGGTTCCATCTCACCGGCCTCATACACGATTTGGGAAAGGTACGTTTAGAATTCGACCTGACAGCGACAGTTATAGGTGCCATGTGGTTCCCGGCGGAGTAGAATAGAACCACTCCAAGTTTTCCCGTGCATGTTGTAGAATAGCTTTTGATTCTCTAAGCTTATAAACATCAAAGATACCTATCCAACTTGTCTGGCCAGCGTGGAGAGTGTAGGCCAAACCCTCCGACTGCTCTGGCTAATATATTTTTCTGGTAGGACAGATATGGTCGTACTCTTTCAGTGGAGACCAACAAAGACCTGAAGATGATAGGCGCGCTGGAAAGAAAATCGAAGAATTTACCGTTTCCATTATTTTCACTACGGGATATAGAACTGATATTTGGACAACATTGCGGCTACCATACTCACAGACTGACTGAGGAACTGTGGTGGTATATATGTTGAGCTGTCAAGGGAAACCGTATCGGTCTGCCCTTTTTATTTGTCTTTTATTACACAGGATTTTGCACACAACTCCAACGGTTTCCGTTAGGGAATTGTTGTTTGAAGCGCGTAAACACTTTTTACACTTCTCCGTGACGAGCTCCGTGGCGCAGCGGTCAACGCATGCGACACGGATGGTCCCGGGTTCGATCCCCGGTCAGGTCAAGATGGAAAATGATCTTTTTCAAATTGACCTGGATCTTGGATGTTTATCTATATAAGTATCTATTATAAAATATAGTATCGTTTTGAGTTAGTATCCCATAACACAAGTCTCAAACTTACTTTGGGGCTAGCTCAATCTGTGTGATTTGTCCGTATATATTTATTTATAAAAAAAAAAAAACTTCTCATGTGACTATCTAACAGATAAAACTGCATAGGAACTAACACATTATTGTATATACATAATTAATTAATAAAATACCATAATTGATATAAATATGTAAAGCATAGCCCTTCAGGCACGTAAGGAACAATACCGTACGGAGTTCTTTCGGTGCATTCTTCTCAGCAGGGGTCATTCCAGAACGCTAGTAGTAAGTCGATTTTGCAAACATTAAATGAAAATAGGACCTTCAAAAATGGATAAATATTATCCAAATTTTCATTAAAAAAACCGGCCAAGTGCGTGTCAGGCCACGGGCAGTGTAGGGTGCTGTAGTTGCGAATGACAACTTTAAGTTCACACAATTCACACTCGCACCGCACAGTTTAACGACCAAAAAAATCTAACAATGAAAATTGTATGAAATTTTACATTTTCGAGTACATTTTATAAGTTGGTTGCCTATAACTTTTTAGTTTGTACTTAGTCCACAGCTCTGATAGTTTTCCTTTCAACTTCAGTATATACACTACTTCTGTAATTTTTTTCAATGTATCCATATATAACCGTTTAGCATATAGGGGGGGGGGGGAGGGGGGACACTTACCTCTAACAAAAGCTTGCACTTTAAAACCAAATATTTCGGAAACGGATCCCTACTAGTACTTATAGTTTCTGAGTAAAACCGCAGACAGACGGACAGACTGACAGACATGGCGAAACTATAAGGGTTCCTAGTTTACTACGGAACCCTAAAAAATGATATGATAAAAAGCATGACGTTTTCTGGGGTTCTATTTTTAAACGTGTGACTACTCGTCTATGAACGGTTTTTGTATGGAATAACCGCTCATTTACAAACGGCGAAATTTCAAAAATCGTAGGTACCTTGCCCTGAACCCTTGACCATTACTTCAATAGTTGAAAAAATGCGTTTTATTTGCAATTAGCGTTTTATTTCGCCATGTGTAAAATCACAATAATAATTGAGTTATCTTTCAAATGTAAACAATTGCCCTCATGATAACCCTGTTTTATTATTTGATAAACTCGGATTTACATATTTACGATACTAACTAATTATTATGGCTATATTTGATATGTGAATCGGTAGTTATCTTAATCTTTGTTGCTATATTTTCTCGTTTGATGCATGTTTGCTTAGGAAAATGCATATATGCATTTTCCTAAGCATATATATTACATGATTGCCACAGATATTACAAAGGATTTTGTCTATTATTCACTGGTCTAAGAACCGAAAGCTGATAATTACCGATAGGAAACATAATTTTATGTTTTTTTTTTATCATTACCGCATTTTATCAGGGTCTTCATTCATAAACTTACTCGCAAATTGTAAATTTTATGAACTTGGTATAATCAAAAGTCAAAAGACATCAACGAGCCCTCTTGGAAATATTTTCGTTTTCAAAAGGGCGCGTTAGTCTTTTTATTTGCTGAGAATATTCAAATTTACTAAAATTATTGTTTGTCTGTCGTACGTGTTAGTGGCCAAAACTGGTATCAGATTTTGCAAGAGGCATCTGACATAGCTTATAATGACTGCCACCAATGATGACAGCCGGGACCAACGGCTTAACGTGCCTTCCGAAGCACGGAGCAGCTTGAGATATTTTTATGCCACTTGCGGTCACCGATCCAAGTGGGGACTGCCCCCGGGGTTGCTATGCATGCGTAAGCGCTCAGGTCTCGCCCACTAGGCCATCGGGTTCCTCAAATCTACATTACATTAAAAATCAAATATATTCTATTGAACATCATTTACAAACGGAGTTTACAAATGATTTGACAAAGTTTATTTGTAAATATTATTTTCTGTAAATTCGAATTTATCATGTCAGTTAATGTTTAATAAACATAGCTATAAACTTGTGATGTCAATCACCACTGCAATCACGTTACCCATGCATGTGAAATATTTCTGACAGACTACGAAAATCTTTAAAAGATACTAGCAGTCCCCGGCTGCGCCCGTGGTACATACCTAGTCTATGGCACTCAAGGATAACGTACATCCAACGGTGAAAGAATTTTTGCAATCGGTCTTGTAATTCCTGAGATTAGCGGGTTCAACCAAACAAACTCTTCAGCGTTATAATATTAGTATACATATAGATTAGTATAGACTAGTGACCTGCTCCGGCTTCGCACGGGTATTAAAGCATATTGTGCCTACAAACATGTTTTTTCTGTCGAAGGATCGCATCCCGATTTGATGGCTTCACTTTTCCTGACAAGTACTGAGTTTATCGCGCACAGACTGACAGATTCGGCTTAGGACTTTGTTTTATAATGTGCAGTGATTATTAGCTCCTGCACGCTCCTTGGGTAGCTTCAGAACCACATACAAATACGGGATTTGAACCCGGTGCCTCTCTTGTTGCAGATTCTCAAAGGCCGATGTGTTGTAAATACTAAATGATGGTAATTATCTTTAGGTGATGGCGTTCTACGACGAGCCGCAATGGTGCGTGGTGGGAGACACGTTCCCCGTGGGCTGCCAGTGGGCTGACTCCATCGTCTACGGCCCCGAGAGCTTCAAGGACAACCCTGACACCTACAACCCTAAATACAAGTGAGTAGGCTTCATACGTAGTAGTATGTACTATAGTAGACATTAGATTTCAAGTAGGGGAAGGGTAGGGTTTCCTGTCGCGCTAGCCCCCTCTACACGTTGGCCAACGTGCGCGTGATAGAAATGGCCAAAACATTTGTAAACAGTTGGAAAGTTGGTTGAGTTTTCTTCGATGCGGACCAATGTGGGCAATTTTAGTAATATTATATTGAGGCGATAACGTCTGTTTTGATTTTTTTATAGTCAACATCTTTATCGGATGTGTGTATAAAGAATAATTTAGTCTCAAAATTGCGTATATATAGATACAATACGGTTACTTTGGAAGTTCATGTCAAACTATACGTTAAGCAACTTGTGGACGCAACAGCTATATTCTACCGCAACTCTGACCTGCGTTGAACATCGACACCAAACATATCTAGCGTCAGTTAGTGGCCGATACTAAATACCACCAATCAACAAACACCCAAACTACAGGATGGTCAATACATCTTGGCCAACGTGCAGCGGAGGCCATTACCTACTTGTTATGGTTGAGGAGATGTCTACTGACTACCAGTAACCGTTTAGCTGTTTTAAGCTTTTAACACTGTTGCTGACACTCAATTAAACTCAGAAACAACAAGAGATTTCAAGTCTGTCGACGTAAGGGAAATACATACATGAACAAGTAAAGATTCCCATACAAAAACTGTTTAACAAAAAAATTTTACGGCTGAAATAAACTGAAAAGCGAAACATAAATCATCCCCTGTTTTCCTACCATTAGGGCTGCATTTTTTTTCCAAATTTATATGGTATCAGTTTTAGGGTATACCCTCTCCAATTAAAAACTAATTATCAAAATCAGACTAAGTATTGTGTGAACAGTTATGCGTGATCATACATAAAAAAATACGTGTCGACTTGAGTCTAAATTGAGTCTCTTCCATTTTTTCGTCGGTTGAAAAGCAAAAATCGATGTTAGTTAAATGGGTTAGGATCAGAAGGACAAGATATTACCTTATTGTATTATATGTCTGCAGCACAAAATACGGCATGTACGAGCCCCACTGCGGGCTGGACAACCTGCTGATGTCGTGGAGCCACGACGAGTATCTGTACCAGTTCCTCAAGCACAACAAGGCCAAGATCCCGGAGAAGGGGCTTTACATGATAAGGTATGTATCATGGTGTAAGTCTGAAGTTTCCTATACGTTTCATGCAGAGTTGCGCTGAAAATAAACTCAGTGGCTACGTGCTACATTTAGCAGATATTCATACTAAAATTGTGATTAGTTTAGTTAACTAGTAGTGGACTTCTGCCATCTTACGATGACTTTTGGAACTCTTGACAAAGTATTTGCCAGAGCGCGTGCTACTGGATGTGTTGTTCCTGTTAAATTAAAATATCTATAGTATGTCAAGCTAATGGGGTTAAGATGTCAAGCTATTTATTTGTTGGGATTGCTGACTATAGTTTTTAGATATAATGTATGTATTTATCACATGTTTTAATGAAAATTATCAAAAATGTGACCCTGTTAGTTGGAAGTGGGATAACTAATAACTTATAAAGACATCTTCATGAACTATGTAAACATTACACTTCATTTGAAGGCAGTGGCTACTTACCTACATAATATCATCCCCATTTCTCGTACTTACTTCGATGAGTGGTCACATGTAGCACATGAATGTCTCAAGCCCTTTGTGCTTCGGACGGCACTTTAAGTGTTAAGTCATTGTATTGGCTGTCATCATTAGATGAAGGTCGTGACGCTACGTCAGATACCTTTAGGCTGCTTGAAAAATCTGACACTATTGTTGGCCACTTGGACACACGACAAGCAAGTGCGGTAGTATTTATTACACATAAGTTCACACAACTTATCATAAAATCATCTTAAGTAAATTTTGTCGTGGCAATAATATCACAATAATAATTTTACCGTAGGTACCACTCGTTCTACCCGTGGCACGCCGGCGGCGACTACCGACACCTCACCAACGAGAGAGACGAGGAGATCCTCAAATGGGTGCTGGAGTTCAAGTAAGTACTAAAATGATGAAATAACTCCTTACAGCGTATAACAGGAGTGAGGTGGAGGTATGTGTGGCTCTGACCGAGATCTGACGGAAGTTCTATTTACGTGTCGGATCAAAGAAACTCTGTTTGCGCGTTTCAGAATTGTTCAGCGCCATCTAGTGAGAAGTCTTGTAGTTATTTGGATATTACTTACATAGACCGGTAGAGGATATTATTTTGAAGGGATAGACCCTGAAATAATATGGATCGGTCGTGGGGAAGCCAACGTTTTATTAAATGTGTTTAGCATAAGTAGGTACTATTCATAAGGTTATTAATTACTTATGTAATTTAACGTTTGCAAGACAAAGAGAGAAAGAGAAGTTTTGAATTTCGAACAGGGGAAAATTTTGGAAGAAATGCCTGCATAATTAATGTTGATGTGTGCGTGAGCTTGTGTCGCTCGCGACCTGCGACACGTTTGTATGCATTGGTATTTGCGTCACTGTTAGGTTTCTTAGGGCCTGACCTTGATTTTTTTTTATACAACTAAGCTGGCAAACAGGCATACGGCCCACGTGATGGAAATTGGCTACCGTAGCCTATGGACGCCTGTAACATCAGGGTTGCCACTCGCGCGTTGCCGACTCTGATCAATTCTTTCCACGCTCTTTATTTAATTTCATTATCCTTAGATCCATGCAAGACTAATTATCTAACTTATGGTTGTGATGTGAACTGTTAGCAAAATATAAAAAAAGTGATAACAAAATGATAACCCGTAGTATTTATATAATCTTTTGTTATGAAGCCATAAACGCAATATTTGATAGAATCGTTTTTACGATGCGTAGTACATTGTTTTATCACTTTGTGACGTTATTTACCTTGCTAGCCTTTTATATGGAGTGTTTAAGGAAAGTCAAAATTAGTTGACTTTGAAATTGTAGAAATATTTTACAAAGCTTTTAAGTCTTTGGAGCATCTTGCAGTAAATGTAATTGTCATACAAAATCGTCCAAGTGAGATGTTTCCAGTCACAGAACACAGAAATAATTACTTACTTATAAAATCGGTGTTTGCAATGGTTATGTAGGTATGTTTGTAGTTTGTGTGTGTTTTCGATTGGATTGATATACGTTCAATATATTTTGTTTTATAAGTACGTAAGTAAAAGGACTGAGAGGACGTCCGAACGAACGGCCGTCGTCGCCCGCTTAACATATCTCGACATTAAATATATAGACAGCAATTGGTAACTATAGTTAGTAATTGGTTTAGTATGTGGAAAAGTTTTTGTATTCATTTACGTTCTCCCTTGTAGTTGTATCTGTAAATGAAAAGGCCCCCTTTATCTTTCACGTTGTCTTTTTAAACAATATTGAAAAAATATACTTCCAAATTACAACAACGCAAAGGACACTGACTTGAGCGGATGCAGGCTGTTTGTGGGTTAGTTAAGTGCGGTCATCCTGCTTACAAGTCACGCTTACTTACGAGTTAGGTACCTGAAAACATAAAAAGCAATACTTTAGTGGATTCTCAGTAGAAATAACTTGAATTATTTTGTTGCATTCCCAGTAGAAATAACTTGAATTATTTTGTTTCATTCGCAGTAGAAATAGCTTAAATTATTATGTTTCATTTGTTCAATTCAATTATTATGTTCCATTCGCTCCATTTGCAGTAGAAATTACTAGTTTTTTTTGTTACATTCACTCCATTCGTCCCATCGCAGTAGAAATAACTCGAGTTATTTTGTTTCAGCAAATATGACTTGTACACGAAGAGCGAAAAGATCCCCGACATCGAAGCCCTGTGGCCCTACTACGAGGGACTCATCGACAAGTACATACCCGGCGTCTGCGAGTTTTGAAATAGAATAAGATCCTTACAAGCCGTAGCCTAGCTTTACATCGCCCAGTAAATATACATATAATACGAGTTATGATAAGATTTTTGATTTTGATGACTCAAAGCAAAAACAATCTATATGTACCTATGTTTTGTCTGTTGATAACTTATTGAATTTTGGTTTTAAAACAACGGAAACTGAAATATCTGTAAGTACATACTTATAAAATTGCCTGAATTTCACATTTAATTATCTAGCTAAACCATTCCACTTAGATATTACTTTAATGATTTACATATTCCAAAGATATACTTACTTAAGATTATGTTATTATAATAAATTATTTTTAAATTCCTTTGTTTTTATTTTCTCTTAATGTTCCATGCCCCAGCAGGCCTATATGCTTACTTTTGACAACTACGGTGTACTACGTTTTGATAATCACTTCAACTTCACTTACACTCACGAAAAACAAACGGACAAACAATTTATACAGCGTGTAACATGGCTCTCGAGATACCCTTAAAAAGGTAACCCAGCCCATCACACACGCTGTACGAGTATATCTAAAACAATAGTCAATTATACGAAAGTTAGTCAAAACGTTGTACACCGTAGTTATCAAAAGTTAGCAAGTAGGCTTCTTCTTCTGTTTTTATAATATGGCTTCCACCGAGATTTCAGTGATTCTGCCAATGTCCAGTAAATTGAGATACTAAGTATCGGTGTTGTACGGTAAAGTTTTAACAAGTACCATCACAAATGGCGTATGTTCTTTGATGCCTCGTGGGAGCTTCTGGCGACAAATCTATACGAGTCCATTTTACAGTCTTCTTTAACTATTTTACAAATTGTTCTCAAGTACGAGCATTTATATCACCAAACTACACCAATTTCATATTATAAATTCCACTTAAATCAATTTGCAAAATCGTCTAAGGCACACGATAACCCCTACCCCTTGACTTTCCACCAAAAGCTCTTAACTATTTTACAAATTGTTCTCGAGCACGAGCATTTATAACACCAAACTTTCATATTATAAAGTCCACTTAAATCAATTTTCAAAATTGTATAAGGCAAACGACAACTGTACCCCTTGACTTCCCATCAAAAACTCCTTGTCAAAAGTTAGCAAATAGGCTCTCACGATACAAAAGTTGAAATTTTTTTTATGTTATAAGATTGACACAATAAAAATATTCACCTACCCTCAATATGAAAACAGTAATTAGTGAAATAACAAACTGAATTGTACCGCGTAACACATTGAATGTGTTCTTAATTGTAATGTTCTAAAAAAAGCCAATATTGACGCCTATTTATAACTTCAGACATTGGACTTAAATGTCCGTTCATCAATAAATGGGAGTCTTCAGTGTCAATTAGGATGTGTGCAATTGCTTTGCCATGCTTGACATTGTATAGACAGCCTTTAAATAGTCGCACATGAACTGACCGACTTGCGCACTCCTGAAACAATAGTTGACAGTGTGTCTCATTTTAAAATAAAATATTTTAATTCTATTTTTATATAGTTTATATTAAATCTTTTAAGTACAATAACTAGATAAAAAAATTAGTATTTAAAAAAATGAATTCCTACTTAGAAGTAACATTTCATTTGACTCTTGAAAGCACAATGCAGAGCTCGGGCTACTTAAACTAAAAATAAACAAATAAAAAAATCGTCATCAGTGTTTGCGATTTTTGCTATCGTATCTCGATAACCTGTGGGTTATGAACTGGGGATATATCGGATACTTAAGATCTTGCGCGGACTCGTGAGTGCTAGTGTGCTTCTAAGTTGTGAAGAGCACCGACGACACCTAGCAAAATGAAGATTTTAGTGGTAAGTTTTCAAAAGTTATGCTGAAGGAATATTAAATATGGGCGAGTGTTTTTTTACAAGCCAATGAAAACTTTTTACTATTAGAATGTTTACGCACTTTTAGATGCATGTTTGGATAACTATTGAAACAAAATACGAAGTAAAAACTAGTCAGTTTTTTTAATAATAAAAATTATTGAAAATTAAGAACTTTTTTAAGAGATTTAAAAAAATAATCTAATGAATAAATCTCGCCAAGATTATTCCCTAATAAAATTCAAGTCACTATTTACATGTGACATTAAGCAGAACTTCGGTATGTATGCAACTAATGGAACTGAAATTGAAAATGTTCAAATAACAAAATGAATCAAATTTTATTCTTCTTTCTATGAAACACGAAACTCAAAATTTATAGCCTCTCAAATTTCAAAAGGCGAATTTACTACCTGAATATAGAAAAAAATATTTAAGCTATTTCAAAGTGTTTTACGTTTCGGTCATGAGAAATATAAGTTGGTTATTTCATGTGCTCTGTGAGATAATTATTTTTGTAACATGTTATCTGAGAGTTGGGATCAATTGACAAAACATAAGTTACCATTATCTTGGTTCAGTTTAGATAATTCGCAAAAAAGTAAATATACTTATGTTGTGGGGCTGCCGCCTGTGACGTCAGACCTGTGATCTATAAACATTCTTTTAGTGTAATTTAGAAAATATACAAATAATATAAGTTCTAACGTACAATTATAGTAGCTTGCACCATATGCCCCGACGGGCTACGTAAACGCACTCATTGATGTGCAAAGTAATGTCATCATTTATTTTTAGTAGAATAAATAAGTACTTATTATATCTTCTTCTATCGAGTCGTAGAATGGCAATATTTGTACATATTAAATATGTTTTAACCACCGCTTTGCAACTATGACTAAGTACTTATTATATGCTCTGATATGATGAAAAGCCACACATTTGCCTATAAACAGTCATTATGTATAGCTTTCTTCTAATGGTGAATGAGAACAGTTATTTATTACCCGCGGATGTCGTAGAAGGCGACTTAAGCTAAACAAAGCTATAAACATCAAAGTGACCTCTCAAACCCGTCTGGCCAAGAGTGTAGGCCAAATCCTCTGACTGCCCTGGCTAATACATGGCTCTGGTAGTACAGAGAGGGTCGTGCTCCTGCAGTGGAGACTAATAAGACATGATGACGATTATAGATAAATGTTCTTGTAGGAAAACCCCGTGTCCATGCTGGAGCCTTCCCTGCTCCTCCGGCCGGAGAAATCGTTCAACGGGAAGCCCATCGAGGCCTTCCGCGACTACTCCGTGGACGACAGCGACCCCATCAAGGAGCGCGTGAAGCGAACCTACACCGACATGCACACACATATGACTGTGGACTTCGTTAAAGGTAGGTTTTTACCTAAGGCATCATCATCATCTCAGCCGCTACAAGTTTACTGTTAGACACAGGCCTCTCAAAAGGATTTCTATTATCGTGTGGCTTTTGCCATACTCACCACGCTTGGTTGGTGAGCGCAGTTTTTTTTGGCTTATAGCGGTTACGTCGCTACTGACCATCGAAACTGTTTTTTAAGCAAGGAAAGGTAAAGAATTTGTTGGTCTGGGCAACGCGATAAAGGCCGACTGCCGTGTGGTTTCCGGCAGAGTAGAATAGGACCACTCCAAGTCTTCTCGAGGATGTCGTAGAAGGCGACTTAGGAAACACAAGCTAAACTAAGCTTTAACATCACGAAGACCTCTCCACCCGTGTGGCCAGCGTGGAGAGTGTAGGCCAAATCCTCTGCTCTGGCTAATATATGGCTCTAGTAGAACAGAGAGGGTTGTGCTCCTGCAGTGGAGACAAAACAGACCTGATGAAGAAGAAGGATGGTACTTGCTCAGATGGATGGGAAATTAGCAGCTCGGGAGGCCGGGCGCGCGCACCCGACGTGAACAATGCTTATACTTTTTCCTAAGTTTGTTGAGTTATTGATAGTTTAGTTACATACCTACACGGCAAAATATATTTAAAAAAAAAACAAACTAGAGACAACAAGTACAACACCTTTGTACTTGTTGTCTCTAGTTTAGTTTTTTTTCTTCCTTTCACGCTTCCGGTCTGCATTCGCGACTGTGTAGTCAAAAGTCCCTAACGCCTGTAGCACACAGCCGCGAATGCGGATCGGGTGCGTTCCGGAACGAAACATTGGCAAACCGCGAATCGCTGTTGTATGATTCCGTTTCGGTTTCGTTCCGCTTGCAGTGTGAAACGCACCAAACAAAATCATACTACACAGCGTTTCGTGGTTTCGCCAATGTTTCGCTTCAGATTGCTTCCGTTCCGCAATCGCGGCTGTGTGCTTCAGGCGTTAAGCACAGTTTCAATCCAAACAGGGCCAGATTTGGGCAGGGCTACTACGGTAATAAAGTGGTAATTTTTCGACGTTTCCAGCGCCCCCTTATGCCTGGCGTCCGGGTGCGCCAGGTCACCCTTTGCACCCCCAGGTTATGACGGCCCGTTGTGTGGTACTTCCAGCGGGAAAAGGGGGGCAAATTGGCGACCTTTCCGGCGCCTCCTATATCCTTAATAGTTCGACTTCCCAGCTACTAGAATAAGATACTTTCAATATTATGATGATAACAGATTTTTCCATCTTTATAATAATCTTAATTCTCCTCAGGTAAAATGGACAAATGGCTGAAGTTCAACCACTTTAAAGCAACCATCAAGGAGGCGCTGATCAAGCTGAACGACCTGGTGGACGAGTCGGACCCTGACACGGACCTGCCCAACATCGTGCACGCCTTCCAGACCGCCGAGCGCATCCGGGAGGACCATCCCGATGACGACTGGTTCCACCTTGTGGGACTTATACATGACCTTGGAAAGGTACGTACTCACATTATTATTGGGCGCGAAAAAAGTGTGAAAAAATTACATAAAGGCAGGTCTTGGTTGCGGGTTCAAGACTGACCTACCTACATTGAATTTTTTCACCATATTTTATTTCTTTGATATTGAATCCTATCACAGGTCTTGGTAGTAGCATTGTGAATTCTTTTAACCCCCAATAATCTACGTACATTATGTTTGGCGGTGATAACCTTTTTATTGATATCTGTGACTTCAATTAATTGCATTAAAAATTATCAGTTGAACATATATAATATACCTAGTGCCGGAATTACAGTCACTTAGAATTCTTTTGTAATTTGGAGATCCCTGTATTCTAAGATCTGGTGTGATCAGCTAAGTAGCTGGTCTATTATGCGTTCGTTTATAGATTAACATGCTATAACGTGCTATAAGTACACCGTGATATATTGATCGTTTTGTACCCTTAAAGTAATTCAGCCCGTCAATTGGAATAAATTTTCCTTTGAGATTAATGCTCGAAACTCAATTTTCTTTTTTTTAACTTTCCCATTAGTATGGGAATGACCGGGCGACTGATTTTTTTTGTACAGAAATGGCAAAAAAAAAATTGGGGTCCCTGCCTTGGTCCCATAAAAAAAGTTGTTCAAATCGACGGGCTGAATCACTCCTTAAAGGTTCTAAAACGATAAATATTTCACCAGGCATAATGTGCTTTTCATCAGGTAATGGCCTTCTACGGCGAACCCCAATGGTGCGTAGTGGGGGACACGTTCCCTGTGGGCTGCCAGTGGGGGGAGAACATCGTGTACGGCCCCGCGAGCTTCAAGGACAACCCTGACACCTACAACCCTAAATACAAGTAAGACGAGAACTTGCTGATATTTTCATTAACCACAAATATTTTCAAGAAATAATTAAAAATATGACTATTCTGTTTAAGACAAAAATATAGCTATATCAAAATATTGGAAGGGTGTAAGGATTCCATACGATATGGTCAAAGTCAAAGATTTTTATTCAAAATTGGATAATTGTATCTCTTTTTGAACGCCATATTAGTAGTATTAGTACCTATAAATAGTTAGGTACTTAGTTCCAAATCTGCTGACGCGTTTAAAACTTAAGGTGGAATAATGAAACTCACATACTCCTTAAATAATTTAAGCTAACAATAGATTTATACACATTTTTACTCTAAAACAACACACTTCTTTATCTGGGCAGTCATGTAAGTTTCAAATTTCTCTGAATCAACACACAATCTATTCTAATATTATAAAGCTGAAGAGCTTGGTTTGGTTGAACGCGCTAATCTCAGGAATTGGACAGATTTCAAAAATTCTTTCACCGTTGGATAGTAACGTTATTTCTGAGCGCCATAAGCTAAAGTATGTACCATGGGCAAAGCCGGAGCGGACTGCTAGTATAAAATAAAATAAAAACGACGACAAGAAAAATTTGATAGCGTCGAAAAAAACGACACTGGCACCCTATGAGATTATAATAATATGATGAAAATCACTTTGCCGCTATTTTACCATCATGTGTTTTACCACAGTTCTGAGTGCGGAATGTACGAGCCCCATTGTGGACTGGAGAACCTGATGATGTCGTGGGGCCACGACGAGTACCTGTACCGGTTCCTGATACATAACAAGGCGAAAATCCCACAGAAAGGTCTTTACATGATTAGGTGAGTGTGTTTGCTTCTATACGGTAAAATAACCCATGCTTGCGAAACAAAAATAATCTGCTATATTTATTCTATAGGGTTAACAGAAATCTTATAGATTTGTCATGTCTGTCTGTTTGTCACAGCCATTTAAACTATTTGGACTACACAGTTGAAACTGAGTTGGTAGATGTATTCTGTTAACAGCTTCACGATACTTTTTATGCAAATATGGAACTCAAACTAAAAAATCTGACACCAGTGTTGGCCACTTACACACACGAAAAACAAACAAACAAACTAAAAATATATAACTTTGTCATTCATACAAACAATATGGAAAACAGAGTAAGTTTTGTAGACAATAATTATAGTGGTATTTTGGCTAATTTATGCTTGCTCTTCATGGGCGAGTCCGACTCGTACTTGGCCACTTTTTGTGTCAAAGTGCGACTTTGATTTGTATGGATCCCGCGAATACAAACCAAATACCTAGTTATAATTATTGCCCACAAGAACCTTGGGCGCGGTACCCTCTGGGATGGATAACATAGTGGCATAAAAATATTTCGCCCGAGCTCCGTGTTTCAGAAAGCACGCTATGCCGTTGGTCGTTGGCCCCGGCTGTCAACATTGATGGTTAAGCTGAATTTAGAGTTGTTTATGGTGAGACGCCTATGTCCAGCAGTGGACTTCCTTTGGCTGAGATGATGATTATCAGATGCCTTAACCGTAAGCAGCAGACACCAGTAGTGAAGGCATCAGGCATATAGCCAATGTTATTGCAGAACATGGATGATACATAAGCTACATGTATTTTTCAGATACCACTCGTTCTACCCGTGGCACGCGGGCGGCGACTACCAGCACCTTTTAAAAGAAAGCGACGAGGAAATAAAAGAAGACGTCTTGGAATTTAAGTAAGTACTAAATCAAACATTTCGCCTAGATAAATTTAGTAAGAAACCCTTATTTCTTAAAAAAATACGGAGTTTACAAACTTTCACCCCCTATTTTCCCCTTTAACTAAACTCTTTATATAACTATGAGCTCATATAATAAATTTGTACATTATTTTACAAGTTTCATTAATAAAAAACACGGTATAATGAAGGTGGAAGTCCACCTCCATAATACCATTTTTTTTAAATTTGTCATTTAAGTAATCATGTTTTTCTTGTGCAGCAAATATGACTTGTACACCAAAAGTGCCGGCATCCCTGACATCGAGGCTCTGTGGCCTTACTACGAGTCGCTCATCGACAAGTACATACCAGGAGAATTAGAGTTTTAGACTATATAATACGTTAGTTTCCTTAGAAAATAATATAATTAGTCCGTCGTTTAGAAAATATTGGACGTATTTTTTTTGTCAATTAAATAAAATATATTAAACATTTATTTACCATGAACTTAAATCTATCGTTACAGTTTTCACCAATATGACAGACAAGCAATTATTTATAACATACCTGTAGCCCGTTAAAATTCCGTCACAGTTTGCTGCAAACTTTGACGCGAATATTTTATCATTTATTGTTTAATTATCAAAAGAAAAAATACGTGTCCAATATTATATCATTGTCTAACTGACGAAATAACTTTAATATTATTATTTTGACACGGGAGACTAGCCTATTGAGAACATTTATGTTATGTAGTTATGCCTGTGTACCGTCATAGGGGGTAAACGTAAAAGTTTGACGAATAAATACATTGATTGGATATTTATTAATAATATTTAAAGCTTAAAGTTTCGCGCTACGGGAACGTCAAATTATTTCTTTTTTCTTTCTTTCTTTTTTAATTATGGCTTCCACCGAGATTTCAGTGATTCTGCCAATGTCCAGTATAATGAGATACTAAGTATCGGTGTTGTACGGTATGTGGCATCAAAGATGGCGTATGTTCTTTGGCAGCCTCGTGGGAGATTTTGGCGACAAATCTATACGAGTCCATTTAACAGTCTACTTTAACTATTTCACAAATTGTTCTCGAGCACGAGCATTTGTAACACCAAACTACACCAATTTCATATTATAAAGTCCACTTAAATCAATTTGCAAAATTGTTTAAGGCAAACGACAACTGAACCCCTTGACTTCCCACCAAAAACTCCGTCAAATTATTAAAAAAAAAACGACGTACCTACATAATTACAATTACCCACTACGATGCTATTAGGCTAGGTGAAAATTGTTAAAATGTGATAAGTTTATTCTAGTGATACCAGTGATACTAATGTCAAATGACTATTACAAAAGTTATAATTGTAAATAATCTTTAGTTTTAATTCAGGGAATTTTACTACAATGTTGTTATTTCTTCATACAATTATTTAATTATGTCAATTTCTAAATAAAATTTTTGTTTTTAAATTTTATTTTGAATACCTATTTATTTATTTTGAACGCATATTATTACCACGTAGGTGACTCCTGTCTGCAATAACGATTAAAAATGTAATAAAATGGCTAAAGCAATTTAAATGCGACAAAAAGGAATAAATTCTTTTTGCGGGATAAAAAATAATAAAAATTATAATCATAATAAATCAGGAACTTTATTTAAGCTATATTTACAAAAATACAATCTCTCAAAATAGACAATAATTATAATTAATTTACACAGGCAGCTTCAACAACCGAGTCAAATGATAACACAATGCCTAACATTTGCTACCCAGCCCCAGATGCACGTGTTGCTTTAACAAGATTAGGTAGGTACGTAAAGAAGAAGGTTATTTGTTCCTCTTTAGTTATGAATGGCTGTTTGGATATCACTACAATAGCCCAAAAGGATACCTTTCCCTCTAGAATGCCATACATCGAAACAAAGACAAATAATAATGGGTTAGTCCTACTCGTTCCAAAATCCCATTCGTCCCCAGTATACAACGCCGGTGGTGATGAGTGGGGCTAACCCATAAACATGTAAAAAAAAAACGTAACACATTACATTATATTTAACACATGATGCATGCGATTTTGAACGTACTTATTTTTTTAACACTTACAGAAGCTCTTTCTTACATTTTAAAAACAGTTAATAAATACAAACAAATGTTCACATTAACCAATTTTGAGCTTAATTCAAATTACAATTCTGTTTTAATTGTAGGTACATGGCATAACTAGCCAATAATTTTGAGTTAAATTTTTTTATGCAGGATGTATTTATTTTGTACTTTATTGGGGCTAGGTTTACAATAACTTTAAATCAAATATACATTTGGACATAGGAAATGCAGGCTGTTGAACCATTTTTTCCAAACGTTTAGCAAAATATTTTGCTTCACAAAATATAGCCGTAAATTGGAATTCGTTCATTCATTTATACATATCATTCAGTCAATTCCATTCACCTCGTTTTATATGGAATTATGGATAAATATTCACGTTGGGCAGTACCCGCTTAGTCTAAAGAATTGGAATCGAAATGCTTGTTATTCAATCATTAATAATATTAGGCACAATAACATTCAAATCCCTTTAAGGTAAACACATAAAGACCTCAAAATCTCACGTAGGCAATAATACAGATGGTGTTTTTACTTTTAGGAAGAGTATTTGACAGTATCTCCCTAGTAAAATCCAAGGTTTTGGTATATAAAGTTTAACGGAAGGAATATCAAGCCAAAAAAATCAATTTCAAATTAGTACGAACATTACTCTGGGTCTAACTCTACCCTGTTCAATATTTGGGGAATTGTTCCATTGTTAAAGTAGTTACTAATTCAATTATCCTTTCCACTTGATAAACGTTTTCCGGATAGTATTCTGATAATAGAAAATGTCCAATTTAGGACTAGTTAGAAATTGGTCTGAGGTCTTCTTCACAATTATTCATAATGATCTTAGATTCGCAATGATCACAAAAAGTTATATAAGAGCAACACAACACATACTGGACGTAAGGATTAATCACTCCTTTTAAAGTTCAATTCCATCACTAATTTTATTATGCGTCGACATTTTTAAATATTGACAATTCTACGCCTTATATCCTGAAGTAAATGTTATTAAAATATTGGTTACAATATAAGTATATCACAAATGTTTTACACATATATTATGGATTACATATCGGAAAATACACGTTACATACATATACAATTCTAGTTGGAAAGTGTGACAGAACATCAACTGTCATATAAACGAACAAATTTTACTATAGAAAAAGTTCTGAAATTGGAACATAAGCAACTTTTAACTAAAGTAATGTTCATATTTTTACTGTTGTCTTTTGAATATTATGATTTTGACTTTAGATCTAAATTATCAGTTGTTCGTATTGACCTTTCTAGTAGTGATATGAACTTAAGTTACATACGCAGTTGCTAACGTTTATGTCAAGACTAAGTAAATTATATGCATATATGTGTACTTTTATATGACAGTTATTATGTATAGACGATTGAATAATATAATGTATTAGGCATTTTATAGTTAAATCTAAATATTTAACTGCAAGAATAGCGATTTGTTTGTTTTGCTGGCCATTGTTTTAGATTTAAATACCATTTTTGATTTTACCTTTTAAATGAATACTAGATCGACATTTTAAAGTTAAAACTGACTAGATGTACTTAGATCGTAAGTGTATACGACTTTTTAAGTATTTAATATTATTATGTGGTAATTTAAGTAAAATACCAAAAACAGCTATTCTCACAGACAAAATTAGACTTTACGGTATAGACAATAAGGTAAATATCGCTTAGCAATCTAGATACAATCACAAGTATACTTAAATACATATACTACGAGTAAGAGTACCTACACTTCGCAAGGCCTGGGCATTTCCGTTAAGGCATAATCATTTCTAACTCTAAACTACGGTCGGTAAGCGTCACTTTACTATGTTTAAGCTAGGAGGCTTGCTTTTACTAAAAATCCTTCAGCTGGGTCAAATCCCCTCAATGGTGGGACATGACCTTTCGTTTTTTAGATGAATAAATACTTTGAAACTTACAGAGATAAGTTAATGACGCTAACCGACGCTGATCCAGCTATTACCTACGACATCAGTCTTTTATACCTATGGAAAGACAGTTATAGGGAATTCACAATACATGAAAGTTCAATAAACTTCTTTGGCGAAGCTTCAAAGTTTTCGTTCATTATTTCAGTAATAACGATTGGCGAGAGAAGTCTGGTGCGAATAAACTTTTGACATTGGAGAATAAATTTGTTCATCAGGCCCTTTAGCATGGCACGCGCGACGTTAATAGACTATCGCCATTTCATTTCCCGTAATATTAAAGAGCAGGATGTTAATAGTTTATTGTGTGATAGGACAGATATAAACGGCGTCGCAGGGACCTGAAGGATTGGTGCTGTCACCTAGTTAAAAACCATTTAGCTTTACGTCCATTATCAAAGTAATTGTTGAGGCAATATATCAAATTAAACTTTGACATGTATTGTAAATATACCAGTCAATTTCTAACGCTCCTATTCACACCTACAAGGCCAAATGAAGGCGAACATTTCGTCTCATTGCTTCTACTTCAAAAATATCACTTGCCTAAAGCATTTAGGAATGTCAAATACAACCTAAGCGCCGTAAGTTTATAATTTTATTCCAAAATATCTTTAATTGTATGAGATTTTTGTTTATAAAAATACAAGTCTGGATTGTCTTTTCTGGAATTAATTTTAATGCTATATCGAAGGGCACAATTTACCCCCAAAATTGCGTTACTTCAGATGTTTTCAAATAGTCATAAATTCTTAAGCTTTAGACAAACCTGTTGACAAATACTGATACCTAATATTTTTTTATAAATTATTTAGCTTTCAATTTCTAGCACAAGTATTAAAAGTAGTTTGGTACTCGTTTTACTCTAGCTTTCTTCATCTTCTGTCTACATATGTTGTAGGTTCTATAGATAAGCATACGGTAATTCAGTTTTGCCAACAAATCTGTCAGTCAAATCGTTTCGTTTGATTCACGTCAAAGTAGTAATTATAATTATATTATTAGGTATTCTAGCTCACTTTTCACCTTGTCGCGCCAGGTAGATAACTCGTATACGTTCAATCGACAAATGCTGAAGTAGATAACGTCAATAACAAAAGTCGCAACACAACTTTATTCAATTATAGACCTTACTGCATAGACTTAAAGCTGTATTTAGTTTTGATCTGATAGTCAATACTGACGTTTCAGCTATATGACGGCTATTCTAAATACTTTCATCAAATTAAGAAATATTAGAAAAAATCCTGCCCATGTCGAATTTTTTTCCATTTATTATTTCTTAATTTAATAAAACAAAATACGGGCTAAGGGCCCCCCCACACCGGCGTCTTTCGAGCGTCGTCGTCTCGTTAGCGCCTGCTTAGCGTCGACGCAGCGGCAACGCGACGTCAACGCTGAGCGGCCGCCGAACGCTGGGTTTACACAGCGCTGACGTCACGTCCGCGCGACACGACGGCTCTAAGAACTAAAGTTGAACAGCTACTTTTGTCACTGAGCATACAAAATGATCTTTCTACTGGAAATAGAATCGCCTACCGTGGAGCTAGGTCTCGAAGTGCTTGTAGATGCTGGTGACGTAAGCCATCACCTGCTGCCAGTCGGGCCGCTCCTGCTGGATCATGTCCTGGATGTTCTGCAACACGGAATACATTGTTAAGCTGTTTTTACACTCCAAAAATCGAACGTTATATTACATGAATAACGTCATAATTATTTCTTAGTATCTAATAGATACTGAAAATATTAAAATAAGAGCGCAAGGAAAAAAAAATATCTGAGAAGTATACCTATTACCATATTTATTTAGTAATTTATAACAGTTAACACATTTCTAAATAAATTCAGACACATTGAGCTAGCCCCGCAGTAGTTGTGTTGTAGGATACCAACTTAATGATACTATTACTTAAAATACATAAAGTACGAAGCAAACTTTATAGCGGCTCGGAACATCGCGCGAGTCTTAGCGCAGTACACAATATTAGGTTCAGCGGGGCGCGTGCGGGGAGGCGGGGCACTTTCTGCGCAGTGAGCAGCTAATATCCGAGCAGCCATAGACAGCCGAGTAGATAGTTGTCGAGCTCCGTGGCGCAGCGGTCAACACGCTAGCCTGCGACACGGGGGACCCGGGTTCGATCCCCGGTCAGGTCAAGATGGAAAAAGATCTTTTTCATATTGACCTGGGTCTTGGATGATTATCTATATAAGTATATATTTTAAAATATAGTATCGTTGAGTTAGTATCCTGCGACACAAGTTCACAACTTACTGTGGGGCTGGCTCAATTTGTGTGATATGTCCATATATATTTATTTTATTTTTATTATTTTATAAAGCTTGATTCAGACTGCACCTAATTAGTAAAATTGTAAACAATGTCATAATAAATATCAAAAATAATTTAAAATAAAGTAAACTAACCAAGGTGGTAGGTATTCCAACGGATTCAGCCGCGGCGAAGGCGACCGAAAAGTTGGTCCGCTTGTCATGAGGGGACAGCGAAGAGTAGTTGATGCGCCCGTCGCCGAGATACGAGTGTAGCAAGGCGCAGAGGGCCATGCCGTCGTTCCACGACGAGCTGAGAAATACATAGAACATCATAAACATCATCATCAGGTCGTTTTTAGTCTGTCTGTACTACGAGTCTTGCCTTTAGTCTCCACGCTGGCCAGACGGGATAGAGAGGTATCTGTGATATTTATAAGCTTTGTTTGGCTTGCTTCCTAAGTCGCCTTGTACGGCATCCAAGGGAAGACTGGCCCTATTCTACTCTGCCGGGAACCACACGGCATACGTAACAAAGGACATAATGGAAGATTCCTATTCTTTTCCGTGTCCGGTCCTGTGTGTTCCGCTCAGCCAGCGTATAAGCTGCAACTACCTAAGCTGTAACTACGCTTGTGGGCATGATCTGATGAGGCTCCTATTTGCACAGCTATCACCCTACTTGTTGGATCAAGATTCCCGGCTCGAGAAACCAGTTGGACACCTAGATAGGATGGGTGTGCAGGACGGTGAAGTCAGGATGAGGATAGAAAGGGAGTTAAAAATACCAAATACATCTTAGAATATTGAAATAAGATTTTCAAACGAGTGCCCGAGAAATTTAAAAGTTTGATGAGTAATACTTTCAAATAAATTGATTTACCTAAAATTGGTTATATCTATGTTGTTGTACCCCAGGGTCTTCTGTTGGCACCACTTGAGCAATGCGTTTCTTTTAGAGCCACCGTTTTTCTGCAGCGCGTTCAAGGGATCCTTCCGTTCACCTGTTCAAAGATAACAATTATTACTACTTAACGGTAAGCTCATAATAACAATAAAAAAAGATCCATGTTACTTTTTTATTACAATGATTGCATGCAGATGTAAGCCGACTGTTTTGAAAATTTATAACATTTATGCATTTTAGCGACACATTTTATATATATTTTTTAATCAGGGAGTATTGTTAACCACTGTGCAAATTGCCAATCAAAAAAGGTACCTATATCTTACCATACACGGACAGTCCCTGTTTACTTCTTTCAATACAATAGTGACTACAAGTACTTTTTAGAGATACTTTACGATGAAGGCGAAGATTTTAATCATGATTGGTGCTCATCATTATCAGTCTTGGTTTTTCTCGTTTATTCTAGGATGGGGATAAGTTTTTTCGTATTTTATAGTATTAACAATAGTAGATTGTTGCACTGAGCAGAAAGTAAGTTATTGCTGCACGAGTGCAATATAACTTACTTAATGCAAGGTGCATAATCTGCTTTTCTTTCAACAAATTACAAAAGTAAAAAATTTGTTGTTTACATTCCCGCCTTTTTTTCGTTATGGCCAGTATTTTTTTTAAGGCAAGGCAATACACACTTTCCTTTGTAAACTCCATACGGCCGTTAGGTTGGCCAACGTTCTTTATGACATGTGACAACTATTGTCCCGCGATAAAAAAAAAAAACAAAATTAAACAGTGCAGTAAAGGATTTCCATACATTTTTGCTGCACTAGAGCAGCAAAAATGTATGAAAATGCTGCACTGTTTAGTTTTTTTTTTTTACTTTTAGTGCAGCAAAGTTCCGCTTTGTGCTGGATATGTAGTGCAGTTATGATAGAATTGCAGCGTAGTTGGAAGAAAAATATATTACCGATTCGATTCTCTTTCCAAATATGTAAAAAGTGGTATTTGCAATTTGAAGTCATTATCCAGTAAAAAAAGATCACACGGTTCTGAGGGATTGCCGATAGAAGTGAAAAATAACACCAGCTTGTGCATTCGCATCATATGTAGATTAATGACATTTTTTGTTGTGTTTTTATACGTTACATGTGAGTCACATTAAAATGTTACATGGTCACATGATGTGACCATGTACATTTTAAATGTAAAGTGTACAACCATACAGCCCTAATTGTACACTTTACATTTTCAAGGACGTGATACGTTATTGTCACATTTGACGTATAAAATAAACACAAAATAAACTATGCATGACCGCTATGCGCAAGGTGGTGTTATTTTTCACGTCTATCGGCAGTCCATCAGAACTGTCAGTTTTTTTTTAGAAAAGGTACATATAATGAAACATAGATCGTCCTTTTTTTATAAAAGTTGGATAAGAAAGAGAAAATGCAACTGACTTTTAAAAAATGTGATTGGCAAAAACCTACTACAGTCTCAGTAAGGGTACCAATAAGTAGGTGGTGTAATCGTTTTCAGTCTGAGAGTTAAGATTTCCATACAAACGAAATACAAAAAGACTTTTTCCCCAACCAAATTTCCAGGCGATTTGTCATACTAATTGAATGAAAGCGACTCACATATATCCCCGTAGCTGTTCCGCCGCACGAAGGAGTCGATGGCCTTCTGCTGCAGCGAGGCCAGCGCGCGCTGCTCGTCCGGGATGTTGGCGGTGGGCGGCGGCGACTCTGCCCGGCGTTAGACACGTCAACGCAAGCACGACGGTTGTGCCAGTGGTACACCCGCACCAGGTTAGTGGGAGCTAGCGTATGCAATATCAACTTTGCCGCGAATTTCGTACTGTCTTTGCAATGCGGTTGCGTCTACTTTGCCAGTGATAAGCCGGCTAAGTTTTACCGACCGGCACACGCGATCGCCTATTTTCTTTGCAACGAGGTTGCGGCAACTTTGCCAAAGATAAGCCGGCTAAGTTTCGCCGACCGCGACACACGATCGCCTTTTTTCTTTTTAACGCGGTGGCGTCAACTTTACCAAGAATAGACGGCCCAATTACGCCTACCGCGAGCCCCGGTCGCCTAGTCATTAAGCGACCGTTTCGACCGAACGTTCGATTGGACTTTGTTATACATATACTTAGTAAGAAAAGAATACATGTTTCACAAATTAAAATTGGCCACAAAAAAACGGGCTTGAATTTGCCCTTATTAATATAGGTTTCCAACTATCTACTATTGTTTATTCGCTTATTTAAAAGATTTTCGAAGAATTGCATACGCTAGGTCAGAATATTGCAGGACATGAAGCATGCAGCATTTTAGTGCTACTTTTCAAGTAAGAACCAGTCAAATACCTACTGTCAGGAGTAGTTTTTCGTATACATGTCCATATTCGAGTTGAATAAGTATGGCACCAAATATAAAAGGCTTTATTTATATGC
Organism: Rhodophaea formosa; assembly: GCA_963082605.1. Taxonomy (NCBI): domain Eukaryota; kingdom Metazoa; phylum Arthropoda; class Insecta; order Lepidoptera; family Pyralidae; genus Rhodophaea; species Rhodophaea formosa. The sequence continues at coordinate 13,427,600 of OY720224.1, read as the reverse complement.
AAATATGGTCAAAGTCGACAATTATTTAACGTAAGTTTAGGTTTACAGAAGGTAAGAACGATTTAATTCTAAAATGTAAACCGTCCTCAAGTATTTAATTTAAATTACATCGAGGCATAATGTGACACATTTACTGTATAGGGCCAAACATTTACTAATAGGGCTAAAAGTAAATAAAACCTTTTAATATACGTATATAAAAGAGGTAAAAGCACATGAATAGGCAAGCAGGCCTGGCACAGAACCGTCTGAAATTGCAACAAGTAGCAAAAATATCTTAGAATGAGTAATTGTCTTTACAATAGAATATTCTTAAAAATCAATACATTCTATGTACAGCTAAAGCTTGCTATGCGACATCATATGGATTCCATTTCAAATCAATAAATAATTTCTTAAGGACGTACTATAAATGGAATAATATTACGGATACTATTGGCAAATAGTCCAAAACCAAACCAAGTAATGCAGAAACAAGATGGTTATATACATCTTTTTAAAACATAAACAAAATAAATTATTGCTTTTTTACTCTCAGGTAAAAGTTATGGCTATGAGTAATACTTAGTTACCTTTACGCAAAAAAAAGTAGAACCGTAAATAAGAAAAAAAAAACAAAAAGGTTTCCATTAAATAAGAACTCTTTTCCATTTTTCGATATCGGTTAAAAATAAGGTCAGTTCCCAAAAGTTTTGAGTATTAAATAAAAGTTTTCGACAGGAAACACAGATTGCACACATGCATTAGTGCAATAGAGGGCGCACACAAGTTAATAACACAGGTTAAGGCAAGTCTAGGAGGCCGGGTCATGCCGCGATGCTGGAAGAGAAAGCACTCACATGCTATTAATAGCGAATATTGCGTTAATTCGGCGGGAAATTTACATTTTAGATTATTAGTATGAATAAGGCTGAATGCACTTTTGTCTATGCACTCTACACAATCGCCGATGATCGGCTGTCATCACGTTGATTTGTTGTGCATTGCTGTTTAAGTATTAAAGCTCTTGAGAGTTTTCTATCCAACGCAGCAATGTACAGTGCATCGTTGTGAATAGTCGTGATGACAGTCGATCATCGACGATTGTGTAGAGGAGGCATTCCAAAAAAAAGATTTGGACTATTTATAGTCAGTGATGGGGATACGGAAATATATAATACCTCGGTCAAAAAGACCGGCTTGGGGCATTTACAATACAACAAAATATATTGGTAACCTTCATTAAGTTTTATTTCCTTTGTCGAGCCCGACTCTAATAATAGACAGGATACTTTATTATTATGAATATCTTTTAAGTTTAGGTATATCGACACTGTATTTCCTGATCAAATTTTAAAACCAATTTCACCTTTTCAAAAAACAAGTTTATTTTTAGCAAATGGGTAATGTGTCCGGTAGATATGCCCTCAGCCTAATTCTACTATTTTTATAAGTTAAAGATCATGCTTATATACTTTCCGTTTAGTTTAATTTATAAGTTCGATTCGGAGTCGGTTCCGTAGTGTAATTTCGTTTTTAGTTCTTTACAGTTCTTATACTTATATTAGACACGCCGGCGCGTGTTTTACATTTACAATTAACAAAGGAAATTGATCTTCCTTCGCAGCATTCAAATTCCATATTAGAAAGAAATAAACAAAACAGAGTCGGCTACAGCCAGCTGTTGCCACCACGCCGTTCAAATGAGAAATTTATCTTCTGTAAATAAGGTTCAATTTCCTTTGTTTCATTGTATAGCGAATGACTCCTATCTTCCATCAAATATAGTGGTAGTTGCACAGTCGCCAAGTCATACAGATGTATACTTTACTTAACACTACTAACGCATATTAACTACTTTCGTTCCAAAAAAAATCTTGAAATAATCAAAAACACTGGCTATTTGACGCCAAATTGAAAACAAAACGCATTTAGCGCCGCAATCGCGGGCGCTGAACTATTTATTTTAACTTGAATGTTTTGAGCGCCTCAATTGTTTAATTATACGCTAGACGTGAAATTGAATGGCGTTGTTCAGTCAAAGGGCTAGCTGTTTGATTGAACAGCTATTTTAACCAGTTGGCTGCTACTTTTCTGCTTTCCAACTACACGCCCACCAACAAGCTAAACGTGGCCTTTAGGTATTTTAGACCTGGGCTTTGTCTACCCTGCAAAGGAGGAAGACGTGACAATATGTACATGTATATCTACCACTATATTTGATAGATGATTTCTTCTATCGAGGACTTCGATCACAGTGGAAGCTAGACAATATGAGGGTAAAGAAATCCACTGACCAGAGGTAATGGGCGCGGGGCGCGCGTTGCGCGGCGCAGGTGGCTTGGCGGCGAAGCTGGCGGGCAGCCCGTTGGTGGCCGGCTGGGGGTCGGCCAGCCCGTTTTTCAGGGGGTTGGTGGTTGCAGATACTGCTGTCGTTTGCTGAGGGGCAGTAACAAAGACAATCGTCTTTCAATCGAGTTCCTTAAATTATTATTGAAGGAGGATAGCCCTGTGGCGTTGTTAGCACTCCCAGTGAAGCCGCAAGTGGCATAAACATATCTTAAACTGCTCCTCCGTGCTTCGGAAGTCACGTGAAGCCGTAGATGATGGCAATCATTAAGCCATGTGAAATGACTATTGACTTGAGCCAGCTTGGAAAATCTGACACTAGTGTTCGCTGCAAAAAACAGAAAAAGGAAGAGCAGAGATTGTAATATGCCAGCTGGGACTGAGACTCACGAAATATAGTTAAATCACAGGTGGTATCATAATTACAATAAAAAGGTAAAAACTAAATTCTGATGTACAGCAGATTTTTGCATTTCTATAATTACCTTGACAACCAAAAGCTCAATAAAGAATACCGGCCCCTGACACGCATGTTTCAAATGAAATATGTTAAAAAGCACTCGTTTGCACGCTAAAGTCGCATTCCTGCTCTGTGATTATATTTATTTATGCAAGCAAATAAACTGACCTGCGGCCATTCTCCGACAGGGGTGGTGGCGGGCGACTGCTGCTTAGCTGCTTTGGCTGCGTTCTCAATGCTCTCGATCAACGACTTGACTGACAGGCGAGAATCCTGCCGACTTACACCTGCAATGTATGACTTTGTGAGTTGGATTGTCGGGATAGGTTACTTGTATACATTGGAATGTATGCCTAAATATTTAATCATAAAAAAACTTCGCGATGAAAAGCCTCAGCGGCACAATCTTACGAAGAAGATACTATAACTTGTATCAGACGAACGACTGCCTTATGTTTTCTCTAGGCAAAAGAAACCGTAGACAAATATTGTAGTGAGGATAAATAAAATTACGTTTGAATTTTTATTGGCGGCAACTAATTCAAACTCAATTGACGCGTGTTCCATGCCCTCAAACGTTTATATCCATAAATGCAGCTTTTCGGCAGTGCATAGCGGTATTATTATTATTATTTTTATTGCCAACGCCATTTTTTTATTTTTTAAGTTAAATCTTAGGGGCGCGTTGGGCATTTTTGAGATGGAAAAAAAAAACATTGAACTCGCGACATCGTTTCCAAAAAACAAAAAAACGACACCTCTGTATATATTTATTCAAGTTTTCACTTCACAAAGGGCATTATAATCACTATATTTACGGCACTCCCGGAGTGCCACAGTATTTTATTTTTATTTTTTTGAGTCTGGGAGTGTTTTTTTTTTTGCTAAAGAGTGGAAGTTATTTAGGTACCTTTATTCCGCCTATGTGAAGCTGCGGTAGCCATGATGTCTTGCAGAGATGCGCTGGTCAGCAGAGGCGGCGGTGGAGGAGTCTCCTCCGTTCGGGGAGGTATTGCTGCAAAGGCACATGTTTTGTTACATTCTAACTACCGAACTTATTGTTACTTTGGTCAATAAGTGTGGTAATGAATTAATAAGGGTTTGCTAAAATGAGTTACAAATTGGATAAAATGAATGTCAGTTCGGTGTTTTTACAGGATGTTTTTGACAAATACTCTCTAAACTCGGTCATGTCACTATTTCAATAATTAAAAACTGGCCAATGAGGGTTTACGGAATCGATTTACTCCCCAGGTGGCACCACTGCGTCAAGAGATATTTTTGACAGCTGCTGTCAAAATTCACCAATCATGATCAATCATCAATTTTATGATTGGTGGATTTTGAAAGCTCCTGTGAAAAACATCTTTCGACACAGTGCCGCCACCTAGGGAAAAATAATTCTGAAAACCCTCATCCTTTCAATGCTTGTGTGCGCCACAGCTTGGTGACTGCACATGCGTCATGACAACAACTGCCTAGTAGACCTTACGTTTCTATGCTTGCATCTGTAAAATTTTCGATTCTAGTCTGCTTCCTTTCTTAAAAGAAATCTTTCCTTTAGAAATAAACAAAAAAATCTAATCCTGATGATTTTTCACACATTGCTTTCGTTCTTTATCAACGAAAGTTTCCAGCACCAAAAATATAAGCTTTCTAAGCATCATCTAAGCATGCACTAAATATAATAAACTATACGGGACTTACATAAACATATTTTTACAATAAATCTTATTATTATTATCCTATAAATAAGGAACTATTAAATAAGTTATTCAATTGAAGAGAGTCAAGTATCTGGGCTTAATTTTTTTAACTATTGCTGATGATTTAACTCTCACTCAACGGCAGTAAGGATTTTATTAACTACATATTACGTGATAGCGGTAATTGATTACGTGATTTATATATGTAAGAGTTTATCATTTTATTATGTGTACGTAGAATGTATCTAAAATCCTGAAAAATCTATAAGCCTAAACAATAATGATCGTTCGATGATCATATGCAATGTCTATGATTACGAAGCACATAACACCTCCACCACGTAGGTACTGCAACACCTCACACTCCTAAAATATAGTTTTAGGCGTAAGGAACGAAGCAGACCACGCTACCACCACCAGATGAGACACAGAACACGACACACGTTATTTCGACACGGAGTTATTCACGGTTCACACGACGAATAGGTTTCTTCAAAAGCCTAACTTACGTAACGGCCTCGGGGGCGGCGGGTCGTTCAGCGACCGAATAGGGTGCGACAGACGCTTGTGTTCCAACGTTTTCCAGTACGGCTTCGGCTCTCGAGGCCAAGAACCTGTGTTAGTTTCTATTGAAGGCGCTTTCTGCCCTTGGAGAGACAGTTTTCTAGTCGCCACTTCAACTTTTCGCAGCTCGGGACACGGTGGCTTACGCTCCAAATTTTGTACTATCTCTCCAATCGTACTATTCGTTTTCTTAGACACCTCCTTAGCACTGGGCGTTCGTGATAGTGATATCACAGATTTAGTAATGTAAGCCATCTCTTTGACTATGGTAGTGGGTTCTTCACTTTTAGGAGAATCTTTTTTGGGCTTTTTTGCACGCCTTGGCACCTTCAGGATCGCCTCGCGCGATACTGAAGCGAAATCTTCGAATGATTTAGCTTGTGCCTTTTGAGATAATTTGTCATCATCAGCAGCATTTTTATTTTCAATTGGTAACACTGGTCCTATTTCTTCATAATAATTCTCTTGTTCAGAAGATCTTCTAGAGTCGAAAATGGGTAAGAATGGGTTCGTATTATTTACTGGTTCCTTCTTTTCCACTGGTAAATGTTTTGGGGCGACTGTTTGTGTGGTGTTGATAACAAACGGAACATTTTCGATCGGTTGGTAGTATTGGTTGTCAATAAGCCATTCAGGTGTTTTGCTCAATTTTACCACTTTTGGAGGTACTGGTTTATTTTTATTGGGGGATAGACTAGATTTTGGTTCTGAATTTTCATTGTTTCCTAAGTTTTTCCAAGAAAGGAAAGGTAAATTCTTAGTTTTAGAATTCTTTTCAAACATGCCTTTCTTATTGCTAACATTACCAGTTTTTGTTTCAACTGTACTTTCATTTTTATTTTCCTTAGCAATAACTTGATCTATATCATCGTAATACACAGTTGCTCTTTTATTTTCTTGTCTTTCTGACTTTGGCTCGATAGACTGTTGTTTGAAATTATTGTTGTTGAATTGGTTTTCTTGATGTTGTTTAAAAAATATTGGTTGGATTAGAACTGGACTGAGAATAATGGGTGACGTTCTATCTATGTTTGCACCATTTATAATCTTAATTGGGGTCAAGAACGTTTTTAATCTACCTTTATTATTATAACTATTTTGATACAATGTTGCACTATGGTTTGTTAGCCCTACTTGACTTGTAGCAGATTCGGTTTTCGTAGCAGGTGGTTCCAAATTTGTAGGTATGTCATTAACCGTGGTAATTTTTAGATGATAACTTACATCATCTATCAACTCAGATGAAGACTTGCTGTTATCTTTAGCAGTAATCATTGATTCTATAAAAGGATTATTCGTATTACTACTTTGTGTCGAGGTGTCATCTATTGTTACGAAGTCTTTTGTCTCAGATTCCTTTGGTATTTTTTCACTTTTTGGTTCTTTATCAATTTTGATTTCAACTTCTAATTTTTTCTCGTCACTGTCGTCTGATGGTTTCTTATCTGGAGATAGTTTGGGTTTTTCGACTTCTGGAATATGAGCTATATCCTCTAGGGACTTCAGTAAAATTTCTTGGCATATCTCTTTAGGGTCAGAAATCGATGACTCGTGTAAGTCAAACATCTGTAAAGGCGGCGAATCTACTCTTTCTATCAATTCTTTTATTACAGGTTTTGTAGATAGGGATCCTGTACGTTTGACAGTTTCAGGTGAGGGAGTAGCTTTTCTTGATCCTTTGTGAGATAGCGAATCTTTTCTCAAAGATTCAGAAGAAATAGATGCTCTTTTCTCAGAAGAATTAGATCCCCGTTTCCTACCTTCATTAGACTCTCTTTTTACAAATTCTGGTGACGGAGATGGACTTTTTGACTTCGAGCTCGAATCACTCTTTAGGGATTTTGGAGAGGGTGAACGTTTTCCGCTATGACTTCCGATAATTCTTTCAATGGCAGCTCTAAAAGTGAGTTTTAGATCTTCGTTTACCTTCTTTATGTCTTCCTCAAACTTCTCTTCTATACTTATTTCTTTAACCGGTGACATGAATGGCGCAAATTCTGGCACACGTTTTATATCATCAGGATAAGGGTATGGCAGTATGGACTCCGCTTTTACTATCGGTATTTTACTCATATAATCATTTATGTCTTCATTTTGAGTATTCTTGATTTTTGATTGCGCCACATCATTTTTAACTTCGCTGCATTTATCTGAATCAGTTAGATTATTGTTAGAACTAAAACTCGTCAATGGAGTCACAAAAGATTGTGTGGAAAAAGTCCTGATTTTGTTATTATATCTTTCAATAGGTGATGAAAATACGCTGTCGGAGCCCACCGTGTATAACGACATATCACTATAATTAATACTACTACCTAAAAAGTCTATGCTAGTTGCTTCTTTTAAAGCATTTTCGAATTCTTCGTGTTTATTCAAATTATCCATGCTATATGACTTTGGCCTTCCGTTGTACATTCCAGACAGATTCCTGCTAAATATTGTCCTTTCCCTAGGTTTGGGTTTAGGGAGTATACTAGATTCCGATTTCGTAACTAAATTATCACTAGTCGTATTCAGATCAAGGAACAATACATCTTCAGATACATCTGGTGATATAGCCGTTAGATCTAAAGCTTGTTGTCTGCTGATTTTTGGTGTAACTATATCTACAGCTTCCTGTCTCTTTAGCTCTTTAGTATCAAAGGGAGAGAGGACTGCCTCAGCAGCAACGCTTTGAGTATTTGAGTTAACATTTTCAGTAGATGTAGCTTTAAGACTGACATCATCTGTTTCATCTAACGTAACATTTTGAATTTCAATTTTGATTGCTTCTTCCTCTGTATTTTCTGCGTTATTTGTAGCGTCGGGAACATTGCTTGATTTAAAGAACGCTTGATCCACGATGCTGTCTTTAAGAGCCGGATCGGACACGCTATGCACTCTACTCAGATACCTAGTTCTGATGTTTTTAAAGACTTCTTTTGACGAGTTATCGCTAAGATAGTCTAACGTGTCGGATTCTCTCGACCATCGTTTCTTATCGTCTGAGTAATTGTGTACGTTATCCACAGATCCTGACCTGTTAGCACCTGTTTTGGTATTAAACAATGATTAGACATCTCATATAGACATATGTACACAGGTAGTTAGTTCATGACTTACGCGTATATTATCGCAAGCTACACAGAATTAGTGCATGGAAATGCCCGTTAATTCTGTAGAGATAATTTTACAATATTATTTTCATGCAAGTACTTACTATGCTTTCAAACAAAAAAAAATACTGTTTAGCAAAGTGAGTACTATTTAATCCGAGGTCCAAAAATACAAATCTTTGCAAAATAGAACAAATACCAAAGAATAGTTACTGCTCATGCGTGTTTGATAGCTCTAATATTTGATACCATACATCTAAGGCAGGAAATTTGGAATGGCAAAAAAATATTTTATAGTCTGTTAAATAGATTTATACTATCACATAGACACTTTAGCCCAAAAAATAGGGAAGGCAAAGCAAAGAAATTACTACAGTTTTGGTCAAAACGTGCACCTCTTTTGATATATTTTTAATGGAGAATGTATGTTAATACGTTGGAGGCGCATACACGCCTCAAAACATCTCATTTCCTAAAGAACGGAAGGCGCGTTGAATAACTCTCTAAATTTTAGGTATATTCGTAGTCTGATCTCGCCCGTCCTCGTAGCGCCCCCGTTAACGTCGCCTTAAGTTACTTTAGTTTTATTTTCACAGAGTTCAAAAAAGAAAAATCTTTTATATTTGTTTACTCTCAAAACAAATAGCATGCATCAATATGCCATTACTTTCTACATTCCAAACGTCCATCCTGTGATATATAAAGTGAGATAGACGAGTCGTACGCACCAAATCCTGAAGTGTTAAAAGGGAGCTAATTAACACCGTTACGTTTAGTTACACCAAAACTCTATACCGTGAAGACGCCGTCCACGTCACGTGACACGATTGCTTTTAATGTGTGCTTCTTGGAGTAGGGCACGTCTATCTCCGTTTATAAAACCTGGACGGGACATACCCGTAATAAATCGAACCACGGTCAATACTAGATCATTACAGTACAAAGAAATTAAGATAACAGCCAAAATACAAAAATAAATTTCGGCATTTCCATACAAAAGTGTGCAGCCGCCCGGGCGATTTGTATGGTAAAGTCGATTTTTATTGGTTTTTTGACTGATATTTTAATTTCGTTATATTAAAGTGATCTAGTATAGCCCGTGGTTCGATTTATTAAGGGTATGCCCCTTCCATTTTCTATAGAACTTTTTGGTCTATTGGTCTACTACCCTCTGGGTCAGGCACCAAACTCTGTACCGTGAAGACGCCGTCCACGTCACGTGACACGATTGCTTTTAAATGTCTGTTTCTAGGAGCAGGGCACGTCTACCTCAGTTTATACAGCCTGATTCTGAACCTATGAGCTATATTAAAATCTTAGAATTAGAATACCTAATGGAATACAGACATTTAAGAAAAAAATATTTTAATAATTTTTATTTGTTTTACGCCTTTTTTTCTTGCAATTATTCAATACTCATAGGTTCAAAACCAGCCTATATAGAAGTTTTTGGTCGACTGGTCTACTACCCTGTGGGCCGGCACCGACCTTTCATGGAGTGTATCTGGTCTTCCAGCAAGCGAATGCGGTCTCGGGCGATCTTGTTCTCGGAGACCAGCCGCTCGAGCTCGCGCTGCGCCTCGGTCTTGAAGTCGTTGGCCACGCGCACCGTCATGAGGAGGTCGCTTTGGAATTGTTTCCATTCTGCTTCCTGGTTTGGAGGATTGACGAGTCAAATGGGGATAGTTCATACATATTAAAAAAATAATACTCGTAAGGCATCTCTGTGTTTTTAGATCAGTGAAACTAGCGCCATCTATTCCTTTACTGCTAAATAAGATCAAACAAAAAAATCTAAATCTGAACTTTACTAGTAAATTACTTGTAGTATTTATTGTAAATACTACTACTTATATATTTTGCATTTAATAAATTAAGAAAATTACTTATTTATTTGATCTGATTCAGGACTAAAAGAATAAAATTATGAGAATACAACTCTTAGCGCCAGTGTGTTCATGAAAGCCTCGGAATAAAAGCTATAGCGTTTTGACGCCACGTTAAATGCGTACTATCTTTTTTACGCTTAAGGCGTTGTAATTCACCCACTGCTGTAAACGTCTATTTTTTCGTCGCGCAGTTAGCCTTATTTTTCATGGAATACTAGCATGAAAAAATATGAAGTACGGTTCAAAGATCAAAATAAATGATAACATCAAAATATTTTCAAAAAACTATTTAAAACCTAGGATAATAAAATGGCAAAAAGCTATATCCAGAAAAGGTTTCGTTCGGATTTACTTGATATTTTCAGCGATAACTGCCATTTTTTTTACATCTATAAAAAGTAAAACCAAAAATGGATACCTACCAATATTACAATATTTGGTTATAATTAAGGAATTATTAAATTAAAGCCGTCAAAAAGCGACCGAAATGACAGATACGGCCTACCGGCATCGCCACTTTTAACCTTATTTCATTACCAGTACGTCCTGTTATCGCGCGATTACCATTACGTACTATTATTATTAGGTGTTACAGCGCCTTAAACACATTCCGATTTATCTAGTTAACTGCCATCGAACGGCGACTTTTTGAAAGCTTTAGCTTACCAGAGTGCGTGCCTTCGGATGAGACGTCTATTCCTGTAGAATATAATAACTTTGGTGGCGCCCCCGTTTCATGCAGTGGTTACCACGCCAGACTGCGGCTCGGGGGTCCCGGGTTCGATCCCCGGTCAGGTCATGATGTAAAACGATCTTTTTCAGATTGACCTGGGTCTTGGATGTTTATTTATATAAGTATATATATATATTTTTTTTAGTAGCCATTTATGTCCCACTGCTGGGCAAAAGCCTCCCCTTTCTGTTTCCAATTTGACCTGTCTTTTGCTATCTCTCTCCAATCTTTATCAAAACCAAACAAATCATCCTGTCATCTGGTCTTAGGTTTACCTCTTGATCGTTTTCCGTCAGTAGGGACCCATAAAGTAGTTTTTTGAGCCCATCTTTCCGGGACCATTCGGCAAACATGACCTAACAAGTATATATTATAAAATATTTATAGTATCGTTGAGTTAGTATCCTGCGACAAAAGTTCACAACTTACTGTGGGGCTAGCTCAATTTGTGTGATATGTCCCTATATATTTATTTATTTATAAAGGCTAGACCAGCTCTCAGAAGGTAAGTAGGTACTTACATCTCTTTCTCTATCCCGAGCTAGCTGCGCGAGTCTGGTCCTCGTGTCTTGAAGTTGCCTCTCAGCGTCGGCGGCCCGCGCCAACGCCTCGCCAGCCCGCGACATCAGAGATAGTTTCTCGTCTGAAGTAACTTGCACCTGAAAACATCAAAATTATATTATTAAGGGGGCACACTAGGCACAGTAGCGACGCCAATCATTTTATTCCTAATACTTTACAAATAGAAAGAAATTCAAGAATGTAAATCATAAAACACAAATCATACAGCACAGAACAACAAATGTGTTTGTTGTTCTGTGCATATAAGCACTAGTAAATAACTTGAAGTATTTTTGGAATCATGTTTTAATATTATGAGAATCAGTCATTAAGAGAAATATAATAATCTGATTCTCATAATTCTCACTGATTCTGATAATATTAAACATGATTCCAAAAATACTTCAGGTTATTTACTAGTGCTTATATGATTTACATTCTTGAATTTCTTTCTATTTGTAAAGTATTAGGAATAAAATGATTGGCGTCGCTACTGTGCCTAGTGTGCGGCCTTAAAGAGTTATCCTAACTACCCTAATTCTAGTCCTACTCCTAACTAATATTATAAATGCGAAAGTGAGTTTGTTTGTTACGCTTTCACGCCCTATCTACTAAAACGATCATCATGAAATTTTGCGTAGACATAGGTAAGTACTAAGGAGGACATAGGCGGAGATAATGTACCGGAGATAAGGTTCAAAAACAATGAATTTTGAATATACCAACAGCCTTGTAAAGGGTTGAAAATTGCTTTTCAGAACTTGAATTGGTAAATACCTGTATCTGTAGTTCCTGCACACTGTCCTGCAACGTCTTCATCTCTCCCTGCAGCGCAGCCTTCTCCTGCCTTAGTTGCTCTAACTGAAACTCTAACTCTGATATTGTTGACTTGGCGTTGTTGCGAGACACCTGCAATATTAAAACGTATAAAGTACATTATGATACAAGTACGGTAAGCTGGATATTAAAGAATAGCCGAGAAGCCGAGTGTTTATAGTAAACCGATGACTAAAATAATTAGCCTCCTGAGTACAAGCATCATACGATGTTTGTCAATATATTTGCGATCGTCATAAAGTAAAATGTGCAACAGTGATTACGGTATTAAGATTCAAGTCTCAATGTTATAAGGACCGTGTTAATAGCAAATGTTTTGAAATGATTATTATTATCCAACAAGCATCAAATGACATCAAAGTAATTATTAATGACAATCATTAATAATCTCTGAATTCAAATCAAGCATCTTATTTCTTTATTTTCCAATGTAGGTTTTCCATTCTAACGAGTTACCTACTTTCAATTAGTGATTCTGAATCACTAATTGAAAGTAGGTAACTCGTTAGAATAAAAGAGGCAAAATGAAAAAAAAAACTACAATTAAATATTGTTTTCTTTTTTTCATTTTTTCTTGTTAATTAGTTCTTCAGTTAGCAATAAATAAGCGTATCAAATTTCATTTAAGTTCTGGAATTTCTATGTGTCATTTATTGTTTATTTATTTTACGCCTTTTCAAATCTAATTACAACTGCACACGTCGCGTCTGCGATGTCTTCAATGGAATTCGCCCCTATTAGGGTTGACAGCTACTCAGTTGGGACCGGCACTACTTTCAAACGAAAGACTATGATGGTTAGAAAACTCACGAGCGCGTCGTCGTGCAGCTTCCTGGCGTCGGAGTGCGCGCGGTCGAGCTGTCGCTGCGCGTGCGCCAGCCGCTCGGCCAGCGCGTGCGCGCGCGCCGCCGCCGCCTCCGCCTCGCGCCGCGCCGCCGCCGCCGCCGCCTCCGCCTCCGCCGCGCCCTCCGCCGCGCCCGCGCGCTCCGCCAACTGAAGCAAATACTACATTATGGCAGGGCGGCCAAGTGGTTCATAGAATACATCTTTCCACTACATACTATTACGTCTTGCGGGGTAGACAGAGCCCGAGGTATAACGGTATATCCATAACACCTACAGGCAAGGTTTAGCATCGTAGTGAACGTAAAGGTGGAAAATGGAATCAAAATAATGATGGGTTGCTTAGCCGCATCGCTTATCCCTTGGGGATACGTCTTCCTACCTTTGAATATAATACTCTCTAGAGGCCGTCATGCCTTTATTGCTATGATATAAAAACTGGCCAATTTTTCAATACTTGTATTCTTGACAGCTTTGTATTAACACAAACGTCCTATCAAGTGGTATTCCTCAGGGTTCTTTGCTCGGTCCTCTTCTCTTCAATATCTTGGTCAACGATATCCAAAAATGTCTACATTCATCTCAATTACTTTGTTTCGCGGACGATATGAAGATATTCTGTACTGTATCTTCTCAAAATGATGCATCTGCACTGCAGGCCGACATCTCCCGTCTTAAGCATTATTGTTTTTGTAATGGGCTTGAACTCAACCCCTCTAAGTGTTGTGTAGTTACCTTTACAAGAAAACTGAACATAATACCTACAAGTTACATGCTCAAGCGACAGCCTCTACAGCGTTCCACAAGTGTGCGTGATCTGGGAGTACATCACGACTCTAAATTGTTATTCGACATTCACATAGATAAAATAGTCTCGAAAGCATATAAATCACTTGGTTTCGTTCTTCGATGTGCAGCGTCGTTTAAAGACCTCAAAACAATAAAAATATTGTTTTGTACTTATGTACGTCCTCACCTGGAGTATGCTTCACAAGCTTGGAATCCCATGTACAAAGAATATATAGATCGCATCGAAAACATTCAAAAGAAGTTTGTTAAATACCTCTGCTTCCGTCAAAAAATCTATTACAATTCTAATAACTATTTAGATCTTTGCAAAAGGCATCACCTGGTTTCATTGAAGGTTCGACGAGATGTTGCCGACTTAGTTTTCTTACTAAAGATAGCTTCTGGTGCAGTTGACTCCTCTGAACTTTTGGCAAAACTGCAGTTATATGCCCCTCCAAAAACACTTAGATGTAACCCCCTTATATTTCTTCCCGGTACTTCAACGAATTACCGTAAAAACTCGTTTTTCATGCGTGTGGGTAGTAATTTCAATAATATTTCTAAAACCGTTGATATTGACTTATTCACCACAGGCATAGCGGCCGCTAAGCGTTTACTGTATGAATATTTGCTCCAGTATAGTAGTGTAGTACCATAGATTTCTTTTTTGTTTTCTATAATTATAAAGGAAGTGACTTTTTGGTATGTTTATAATTCCTATATTTGTCATTACACTTTTTTTTTGACATCTTACTTAGGCTTATATAATAATATACATTGAAAAAGATTTACTCTTAATACATTAGTAGATGTTAGCAACTACTGATTTTCCCAATGTTGTCTTCAGTTAAAATTCTATTTAATCTAAAAGTAGCGTGTACGTATTTTATGTTCAACCTTATTGTTAACTTACTCAGTTTCTATATGTGAGGACCTGTAATTGGCTTCTTGGTTTATAAGATTATTACCTATTTTTGTAATAAAAAGCTGTTGGTCTTCTTAAATAAATAAAATAAAAAATAAAATAAAATAAAATTATTGCTATTAAAATCCGTCAAATGCTTGCATCATAGACTATAGGTTGGACATAATTTTTTTCTACGCTTTTAGGCTTAGAATCTATCTAGGCTTTATATAATCTAAGCTCCCTACCAAGCTTCAAGTGTGTAGTCTCAATTCTTAATAGTTTCAGAATAAAACAGCTGTGAAATACGGACGGACAGACAGACACGACAAATCTATAAGGGTTCCGTATTTTGCCATTCGGCTACAGAACCCATAAAAACTATTGACTACTAACAAGCCCGAGGCGAAGCCGAATGTTTATAATAAATACCAATGTCTACAAAAGCCACATCACTGGGTTCTAGCATCATACGACGTATTTCAATACATTTGCGACTTCGATAAAATAATTTGAGCAATTGTAATTGGTGTAAAAGGGGCCTACTCCGTAAAATACAACATGCCGATCTCAGTTTTAATGTGACAAAAAACAGAATTAATTACAAATGTATTTAAACTTAAAAAATATGCCTAAAAGTATCTGGTTTAAGTTTATCTTGTTTAACCATTTAACACGCAGAAAAAGTTTAGAAACAATTAAAATAAAACCTAAGTCTTAAATTGAACCTTATGGTCTTGAAATAAATATCAAACCTAATGAAAAAGTCCATGAGTTTATTAACCAGACTTTATTAATATAAAAAGCAAATGACACCTACCTTGGCTTTAGCTGCCTCCAGCAGGTCGGAGAGAGTGTCGAGCTGGTGCTGCCGGGCGGCGGCGCTTTCGAGCGCTGCGCCCGCTTCATGCTCCCACTGCAAGCGCTCCGCTTCGGTGCGCTCTAAAGTGCTTTCAAGCACTCTGAAACAAGTTATATAAAATTGAAAATTTTACACCGACACGATCCTTCCATCTTGGTAACAGCTGAACCAATTATGATAAAACATGGCTTACCCGTTTTAGAGCTATACAGTATCCCAGACAGACACAAACACAGAGTAATCAACAAGTAAAAATCTGATTTGAATGAATTTAATTTCGTAGTAACATGATATGATGTTACCTATAACATCATATCATGTTTAGAAAGTAACAAAACTCACAACATCATACACGTAAAAAAACACGATGGCAAATATAGTAGAATATGCTACTATTCTAAAACAGAAATATTGAACTTAATTATTATTTTTTTATATGAAATGGGTTTAATCTTGACCAGTATCTAGTCAGGTTCCAAAGATATGACCTAAGAGGGTAGGGAGCTTACCCAGAAGAAGCCTCACTCTATTGTTAAAAATATGCATGCAATTCATTCCAATACCTAGCTGTGCGCTTAACAAAAGATGAGGGGAAAGGCTCCGAGTTCTCCGAATTTCAACTAATATTTAGTTAGTTTCGAGAAACTCTTAAATTTTTGGTAATGAGTAATAGAGACCTGCCTCTGCCTCTAAACATTGTATGGACACTTGACCCATAAATAAAGATAAATGAATGAATCGTTATCAGTGGAAGTAGGTAACGGGGAACATAATACTTTACCTGACTCTTTCAGCAAGAGCGTTATTTTCTTTGGTTTTTTCCTCTACCGCTGCTTTGGTTTCCTTCAGTTCCGCTTCAAGCTGCTCTTGCTTGCTTTGAAGCAAGCGTCGTTCTTCTTGCGATACCTATTAACAAAAACAACATTTAAAAATGCCTACATTTATAACAACATACTGCTTCAAGGTCAGCACAGAACGAAAGCAGCGAAGCGGAGAGCATTTTATTAATACACTCGAAAATAAACTTTACTACTACAGCAATAAAGCACACACATGTTTGAGCCCGCGTGGCCTCGCGACCGCGTGAGCTTTTTGTCACGTTCAACATGTGTGCACTTTAAGAGGGTATCCTAGCTGTATTTTCCATACAAATGTATTTCTCTATTTTCTCCATTAAAACTGCTTTTAGAGCCACAGTCCTTTTTTTATAAAATCTAGTAATACTATATAATATAAGGTATGCCTCTATTTTAATTTTTTATTCTAAAAAAATAGTTTTGATAAGAAACTCTCTCCGAGAAACCTAAAAAGAATCCCTGATTTTCCGTCATATTAAAATTTTGATACAAAAAAAAATAAATCGGTTCTGTTTTGTAGAAGAAAACAGGGTACGTAGTAATACGAAAATTTTCGTAGATAAATTGGACTTAGTCATAGATTCTAAATTTATTTTTGAGTGTCTTGAAGAAAATGCTCTCCGCTGCTCTGCTATCGGTCTGTGCTGACTCTCACACGTGTTCCACACTATTTTCATTTATTACACTTTGGAAATCCTATGTATAGCAGTAGGAATATTGAAGCAAAAAACAGTCGACGAATTGAGGCAAATAGTATGAGACATATTGAGGTAAACCTGAAAGCGAGTTTCTTTACCTTCAAGACCGCAAAAAGCTGTTGGTCGGTGTCCGCGGCCGAGATGGTCTCCGGCTCAGCACCCTCGCGCAGCAACAATTGGAGTGTGTCCACCTGCGATTGTATATAAATATCGAATCAGACCTAATTATTTAGCTGTAAAGCATACCTATAAAAGCCTGCTTTTTTAAACAAACGAAATCGCACGTAAGTATATACTTCAAACAAAATATCTACATCATCATCATCATCAGGTCTTTATTAGTCTCTACTGCAGGAGCACGACCCTCTCTGTACTGCCAGAGCAGTCAGAGGATTTGGCCTACACTCTCCACGCTGGCCAGACGGGTTGGAGAGGTCTCTTTGATGTTTATAAGCTTTGTTTAGCTTGAGTTTCCTAAGTCGCCTTTTACGACATCCACGGGAAGATTTGGAGTGGTCCTATTCTTCTCTGCCGCGAACTACACGGCTTTGACGGCGAAAAATATGTACCTTTTCTTTCAAATCAGAACTGGACCCCAAAAATCTCATGAATCTTCCCGCTATCAGCTCGAAGCCCTGGAAGCTATCGACAGGCGTGCCAGGAGACTCTTTGACGATGAGTTGCTTACGGCAGAACGGCTTCAGAGCCTCCAACAATGCCGATTAGTAACAAGTCTGTGTGTCTTTTACAAGTTGCATTTCGGGGAGTGTACACAGGAACTGCACGATCTAAAACCCCTAAACCATTCCATTTTTGGAAGACACGGCCTGGGCAGGGATTCTATCCATATGTGGTCGATATTCCTGCTCATCGCACCTCTAGATTCGCGTCCTCTTTCATTATGCGAACAGCGAAGGAATGGAATTCCCTCCCCACGTCAGGGATTTTCAAGGCAAGAGTGATAGGATCACAGCTGAGGGAAACTATTTTGGTGGCATATTCTGTCAAGCTTTCATTATTTTAGTTATTTTGTATTTTTATATGCACCAAATAAACATTTTCTATTCTATATGCTTTTCATTATTTGAGTTTGCGTGTACCACTCTACCGTTGATTCAAATTAGCCAAGATAGAGGTCAAACGGCGTTTGAATTGGAGTCCGTTTGACAAAGGAACTAAAATTTTTCATAAAAAATATGGTATGGCCAAGAATTTTCTTTACCTTCGACCTGCTGTCTTACAGTTTCTCAGTCTACTGGCAGAGCGACTCCAGCAGAACCTGTTTCTCTTCGGCGAGACTTTTACTGTCGGCGTGGGCATCTGCTAGTTGTGACTGCAAGTCCGTATAGCCTAGGTATTTCCTTACCTTCGTCCTGCTGTCCTCCAGTTTCTCAGTCTGCTGGCAGAGCGACTCCAGCAGGACCTGTTTCTCTTCGGCGAGCCTTTCATTGTCGGCGTGGGCATCTGCTAGTTGTGACTGCAAGTCCGCTAGTTCCGCCAATGTTGCTTGGAGCTCTTCACTTGTGCTGTGGACGAAAATATTTGTAAGTACGTAAAATTTACCTAGATAAAAAGATAGAAAAGCCATTAAATGCAAATAGTAAGAAAAAAACGATTAAAATATCTTAAAGCTATCGGCCACTAACACGGCCAAAAAAGAAACAAATCTGTAATGATGCGTTAACACACATGCCGGTGGTCCAGGCTGCCGTTTCAGTTGACAACGTATTGGCCACTAACACGGCCCAAACATAAACAAACAAACCTATAATGATGCTCCTCCATCTGTTGGATTCGGTCCTGCAGACACGCCACGGACACCTCGCTGAGCGACGACGACGAGTGCTTGTCCCATTCTGGAGTGCTCGCCTCGCCGCTGTCGCCTTCGCCCTGCCAAAGTTTATTAATTTATTACATTGCATTACATATGATAGTCTAAATACATATGCACCTTGTCAGGCATTGCAAGTTAAGGATTAAAAAATTAATTTGCCGTGTGGTTCCCGGCACAGTAGAATAGGAACACTCAAAGTCTTCCCGTGGATTTCCTAGAAGGTGACTAAGAAAACGCAAGCTAAACAAAGCTTATAAACATCAAAGATCTCTCCAACCCGCCTGGCCAGCGAAGACTGTAGGCCAAATCCTCTGACTGCTCTCGCTTAATATATGGCTCTGGCAGTACAGAGGGTCATGCTCTTGCAGTGAAGGTAAATCGTAAACGTTCTCACTTTAAATTGTAAACCATTGATTATAAAACAGGGCGAAAGTAACCTAGGGCCTCACAAAAATATTATTAATTTAATGTAAATCATTTAACATGTATTACGTGTGTAAAATGTATGTACATACATCATCATCATCATAATGATGATGATGATGTATGTACATACATTTTCTTTAAAATAATTTATTTCAACTAGTAGCAGCACTGTATCCCGAAAAAAACATGCACTTAGGCCAGACAAGATTTTTTCGGGATCTAGTGCTAACAATCTTTATACCCAACTGATCCACCCATAAGGAGGTTTTTAAAATAATCTACTTGTTTATGTAGACAATAAGAGATATTTTTTAAACCAACACAACATGTACACTCTATTCCGCATGTAAACCATAGACACGACAGAAATCATGTTAGGTACAGAAAGTTACGTAACGTAATCCAAATTTTTCAAATCTAAGTTGAGGTGTAACACACACATGGGTTAAGTAAAAGTTTACATTACTGTTGTCAAAACGCACCCACATCGGGTTAAAACGAATTGTAATAAAACGTATAATATTACCTTGAAAAATTTACACTTCTTTTTGTCCCGACACAAGTTGTAAAACACCACTGTCAAAACCCCTCTAGGTCCAGAAGCTACAATTAATTCCACGGTAACATGATAGTAAAAATACTGTCGATTTTTCGAGACAACTTTACAGTTCGCCATCACTGTTAGAGCACAAAATAACGAATGATTCGTGAATTACGATATATTTACAATCATTAGGGAAAATGATGTTTACTGTTTACTACAATTTCGTCATTGGTAAAGCAGCAGTAGGATTAGCAAAACAATGGAATTCAGGTCAATATTAAATCATTATCATGACAAAGTAGTGGAGTACGTGTTCTTACATTAATCGCCACATATTATAAAACAAAGTCATCTGCCGCGTTTGTCTGTCTATTCGCAATAAACTCAAAAACTGCTGCTTCACGGGTTTTAACTAATGGATATCTATTGGTGAAATCCGCATGAAAATAGTTTGAAGGGTTATCAGCCAGAGATCGGAATGGGGTGTGTGAAAATACCTAAAGTTTGCAGCGGGACATAATATGGAGCTGTTATAACCACTTAAGTTAAACCGGTTTTGGATTTTACCGGTTTAGTTTCTTTTTTGTTTTTTTTTTTACATGTTCCTTATCTTTGAAACACCGAATTACCTATAAACATTTACTACAACATTTTTCAATTCTGTGTTTGACCGACATAGAACAATTAAGCAACAGAAAAGAGACCTCTCCAACCCGTCTGGCCAGCGTGGAGAGTGTAGGCTAAATCCTCTGACTCCTCTGGCTAATATATGGCATTGGTAGTTCTACGTTAGTACTATTATTAATTCTGTGGTAGTATATAGAGGGTCATGGTTCCTGCAGTCGAGACTAAAAATGACCTGATGATGACAGTATTATATTTTTACATTATATAATTTAAGTCAATATTTAAAAGCAAGCACGCGCACGATAATAGGCTATCCCACTATAAGCAAAACATATACGAAGCCGGGTCAGGTCGCTAGTTTACTATTTGTTATTCGTACGCGTCATATAATAGGTACCTACATGACAAATGGGTTGCGGTGGAAAGAAGTTGGTGCTCCCACACTGCTTTGTTTGATAACATTTCCTAACATTTACTAACAAATGTTAGGTATTGGTATAAACCGTTTGAAATTGTTAGATGTTTTGAGCGCTCCTAAAAAGTATAGTGCCATAGACTATCTCAAGGATTTCGCAATTGGTGGTGCATAAATCTATATCTATAGGTACTAATATTTTTAAGCTGAAGGGTTTGTTTGGTTAAACGCGCTAATCTCAGGAAAAGACGAGCTCCGTGGCGCAACGGTCAACACGCCTGCCTGCGACACGGAAAGTCCCGGGTTCGATCCCCGGTCAGGTCAAGATGGAAAATGATCTTTTTCAGATTGACCTGGGTCTTGGATGTTTATCTATATAAGTAAGTATTTTTTATTACAACATATAGTATCGTTGAGTTAGTATCCCGTAACACAAGTCTCGAACTTACTTTGGGGCTAGGTCAATCTGTGTGATTTGTCCGTATATATTTAGTTATTTCAATTCTTCGTTGGATAGGTAAGTTATCCCTGAGTGCCAAAGACTAGGAATATACAACGGTCGAAGCCGGGACGGACTGCTAGTAATTTATAAGAATGAACAGTATCATTTGGAATAGTGTTTAAAAAGAAGATAGCAATCGTTTTATTTTGTTACAGATTGTTAACTAACATTAAATAATAATAAAATTTTTATTCAAGTGATTAATTGTTTGCTAACAAAAGGTTAAATGATCATTTGCCAACATTTATAACGGCAGGTTGGGAGCAACAGTAAATTACCGTCATCTGTATGCAATGGGAGATAATACTGCAATGTTCTCCCGCCAGAGGGCAGCATTAGCAGAGACAGTAAACAAATGTTTGACATTGACAAGTATGTCAAACTTGCAATGAATTGCCTTTATTTTACATCCGAATACGCAGATTAATTGCATTTTTATATTTTAATACTTATAGGAGTATTTTAAAATCAAATTAATAAAGGATTAATGTATAATTTCACAAATCAATTGCGACTTTGTCACTGACATGTACATACTTGTCAGTGTCAAACCTTTTTTACTGTATGTGCTAGTGGCGCACTCTGGCGGCACAGCTTTCAGTAATATCTCCTATTCGTAAATTTTACGTAGGTACAGTGCGAATCAAACTTTATGGCGGCCCGGAACATCGCGCGAGTCGATGCGCAATACACAATATTAGGTTCAGCCTTAAGAGGGCCCTTCCCCGATCGACTATCGTCAACGCTAGCATGGTCGAAAATGTTCCGTCCAGCGTAATGTCAGATAAAGAGGCAAAGCGAAAAGAGTCCCTTGCCCTAGTCTCTAGCTAAGCTAGTGAGTACGCGAAGACATTAAACGAAAAATAGTGTGCGGAAATTTTATTAAACTTGTGTCAAGAAATACGTGTTTATTAGTAAGCCCTACAAGTTAATGAAAAAAACATTGTACATCTAGAATCTCCATTACATTTGCAAGGTTTCTAAATAAATATTTTCTTTACTGTTACAATTAATGAGTACATTATAAACGCCCAAAGTTCACATAAAATTTGTGCAAAAAAGCGTATTTTTGGAGGCTTATACTGAAGTTGTTTCTCCAAATTTTGATTTTTCGTTTTGATAGAAACCTAGATATAGTGCACAAGATACCTATTAGTTGAAAAGTTTCAAAGAAAGATTTGTCACACCGCCATAATCATGTACAAGCGTTTGTATGAAAAGATAATAATTGTAGTTATTTTTTTAGATATTGGAATTATGAAATAAAGGTTTTCATTGAATTTTACCGCCGAGGATTCGCCTCAATGTTTTTCGTCGCACCATTTTTTCGGTACTGAAAATATTTAATTTAAGGTACCAGTAATTATAAAGGTATCGATACATCGATATCGTAAATGTAAAAATACCATTTTTTATATTTATCTGTATCACAACCGTAATTGTCAACCGATTTGGTTCTACCTTTAAATCTAAGGTGTATCGTAATTTTATACCGGTACCATACCCTTATACCTTTACCGTTTTCAACACCTGCCCTAACCTATGTAGATGCAAAATTTCATGATGATCGGTTCAGTAAATAGCGCGTGAATCGTAACGAAAAAAGGATTAGGATTTAACTTGTTTCCTACTGGACATTCTGAAGGACAGACTGTACATATTATCAGAGCACCGACTCCAGACTCAAGTTTGATAATATAACAGCCCAAGTTATGCAGAATAAGTACTGCACCTTGGCATAATTTTCCGGCCTTTCCACAGAGGTCATTTTGTTATTGAAATGTTCTAGACCGAAACAATACGCCAGCTGTTCAAATTTTGCATGCACACGAGCTATGACTAATGGAGGGTTAAACAAATGCTTGCTGCAGCTATTTTTTCTTATTTGCATTGAACATTTTTGTTTCGAAGATTTATAGGTACTTTCAGAAAATTTATAAACTTTCTAAATGACAACAAGTACTATATCTACAAGAAATCTGTGTTTTAGATCACTTGTGGAAGTGATTTGTTTCTATACGAGCCTTAAAAGGTTTTTTTCTAAAAATGGAATAGAAACAGGCTTTTCTGAGCTGCGGATAGTGTTTTGGCACGAAATTAAATCTTAGATATAGGAACATACATCCTTTTCTAAAGACAAAATGCCAATCTCGTTAAAATAAGAAAAATATTAACTTCGTACTTTTTCGAATGCGAGTGAGCACTGTCACTAAATCATACACAAAACTTAAAGCTGCCTCCGTGGTCCAGTGGTTCAGGCGTTTGCCTTGTTGACCCCGGGGTCGTGGCTTCGATTCCCACAGGAAGCATACTTTGTTAAGTTGTTTCCAGTTTGGTTTGGACATTGCAGACATGAATCACCTGATTGTGTAATAAGAAAGAGGGCACGTAAAGCAGTTAATCCCGGCTGCCATCTGGTAGTCGTTAAAGGAACCACGTCAGAGGCCGAGAGGCGGTTCCGAAGAAGTTTGACACCAGGTTGTGCATGGTCGACTGACCGTGTCATCAACACGAAATGATGATGATGATACACAAAACTAACATTCGCAACCCTATTCGGTTCATTCGAATTCAGTCAACTTACATTATGAGCTAGAGCGATGGACGCGGGTGCCGACGAGTGCATGCGGCGCGGCGCGGGCGCCAGCAACAACTGTCGCTTCTCGCTGTCGGAGAGCGGAGAGTGCGCGACGCCGCGCAGACGCGCGCGCAACGCTCCGTTCTCGTCCGCTAGACGCTCCAAGGCTGCTTCACGCTCCGCTTCTATGCTCTGGAAAAGCACAAATAATAGTTTCATCACTCTGATCTGTATTATTCCTACTCGTCTGATCAAAAAACAAACTTTTTCATTAGGTGGACATAATGGTGACTTTATAAATATACCTGATTTTGACATGAAACCCTACTGTTGTTATTATTTAAGGGAATTTTCGGATTATTATTATTTTGTATAGCCCAAGCTACGGCCACCACGCTCGGCTGCGGTCCAGCTTAAAATCAACCCGGATACAGAGAAGCGAGGCAGCTCTTATGCCTGGGTCCTCAAGCAGGCCCAGGCGAGTGTGGACTGTGGACCCCAGTGCACTGGGCATTCCTAGCGTGAAGTTAAAAAAGGCAGCAACAGGTGCTCGCATCTTTGAAGTTTCTGGCACAGACAGGGACCAAAAGCGGACTCGCTTGCCGAAAAATTGAGGGAGGCATTGGACCCCGAAATCATAAATGTGTCCAGGAACCAAAAGTGCGCAAAACTGCGAGTCCTGGGGTTATGTGACTCAGCGACTTCGGACGATGTTCGCGCAGCCATTGCACGCGTGGGCCAGTGTGCCGAGACGGATGTCAAAACGGGTGAAATAAAAGAGGATCACTCCGGCACTAGAGGAGTATGGGTGCGGTGTCCTGTTGCGGCAGCCAAAAGGCTTACTGCCAGTGGCACGCGGCTCCTGGTTGGCTGGGTGTCGGGTCGGCGCAGGTCAAACTACTGCCAACTAAGAGACAGTATTGCTACAGCCTGGAAACGGGGCACGTTAGCCAAATGTGCACGTCGGTGACCGACCGGAGTACGCTGTGCTACAGATGCGGAGTGCAAGGCCATAAGTCTTCCTATTTAATATATTCCGGCTTATTATTTAATACATGTGCTGTACCCATTTTGATATAAAAGATTTGAAAGAAAACGTAGAAATCATTTGAAATTTTGTTCGACCAGGCCCTAGATAACCTTTCAAACTACTTTTCACAATTAAAGATGAGACATTGAAGCTTTTCCTAGCGTTTTTGTCAGAAACGGCCTGTTTTGGCGAAAACGCTAAATAAAACTTACGTTCTGTAAATAAAGTAGTTCCTAAAGTAGTTTAAAGGGTCATTTAGGACCTGGCGAATAAAATTATAAACTCCTCCGTTTTCTTTGAAATTATTTCAAATGGACTCGAATATTTGAGGCGGTGTCAAGCGGCTGGGTGAAAAACGATGGATGAAACTGGAACAAGACGGCGAGGGCATAAGTGAAGCCAATAACTAGCATTGAGTTGATTGTGATGATGATAGACGAGTACGAAGTTTATCTTTAGAAAGTTGGAAGTATTTATAGTTAGGGCCGTAGAATAAAAAGAATAAAGTCTGCCCCACGTATGAATGTCCATAACTAATTACCTTCAGTCTATCAAGCTCGGCCCGCAAGCGGTCGGCTTCAGCAGCCTTCTCCAGCAGTTCGTCGACCCTGGCCTGCAGCTGCGAGCGCTCCATAGCAGTGGCTTCCAGCTCTTGCCGGAGGGACTCGATTTCGCGAGCACCCGATGCCAGAGATGCCTGGAATTGTAAATGGTAACATATTACTTATTTAAGTCATCTAATGTTAAAAGACGAGGATAAGCAAGAACGTAAAAAAGTAAGAAGAAGTGTATATAACGCACTGCTTAATAGATAGATTTGATCAACAAAATTAATAGGGCCTTCTGCCGTGCACACGGGTATTTCGAGACTTAGGGCTATATTTCCCATTACTCATGCTGAACTCTAGACTAAAATATGTAAAGCGTCGTTCATTATTGTATCTGCTATCGCAATAAAATCAGAGAACATTATGAACTCCGATGATGTATTTCAAAAAGTTTTGGAACTGGGTAGGAAGTACATTCAAAAATAAAAATAAATATGTGTTAATTTAAAGCTTAGAATACAAATAATATTTGCAAGGTTGTTACCTCGGACGGCAGTCTCGGGCGGAGGTCCAGCTCCACCTCCTGGCAGCCCGGCATGTGGTCCGCGTTGAGCGTCACGGGCAGGCTGATGCACTCTTGCGAGCCCCGCTCGCCTACCGAGCCTCCCAGCTCCTCCGCGCTCCCGTACTCATTGATCCTAGCCACAGCATCTTCATACACGTCCAACCCTTCCCTTAATTCCGGATCCTCTAATACTGCATTATTGTTCCCCAAATCTTTCTTCTTCGGTTTATGTAGTTTCTCTTTCGATCCGAATATCTTTAGGGACTTGTCTCTCGCTGGGGCGACTTTGTGGTGCTTTGAGTCGAGGCTGGACACGGAAGGAGCTCCCTTGAGGGTGTTTTCCTGCTTCCCCTGGCTCGGGCCTCTACGGAACAAGGACTTGAACTTCATCATCTTGAAGTGTTACAGCATGTTCGTTTAGCACTGGTCGTTTGAGTTCGTTAGCATAGTTCGTGGTCACTTGGTACGCGATCGGAATTAGGTAGTCACATTATTGTCTGCTAGAAATGCGGTATTGTTTAACGGGCCGTTAGTGGAATTGTGACGTCATGAGGGCGAGACATTTGTGGAACGTTCGACGATGCAGGATGTGTGGTATGTAGACGTCATGGGTTTGATACCTTTTCTTAAATGAATTACGAGTAAATACTTTGGTGATTCTTCGACCGTCCCAATCTATATTAGTAGGTACAAGAAGGTTTCAGTTATTATAAGTTTGAACGATTTGAAGTTCATATTTTATTATAAGATGTCTAGGTCGCACGTGCATTGTTTTGAAGTCGTAGGTAGTACTACTATCGGAAAAATAATGCTGGATTTTAAAGTCTATTACGATAATAGCCGAGATAATATAAAAGCAATTAAGATAATGTAGATTATGTCATTGATAGCGCGCTGAACATTACTTCATTTTAAATACTGTTTAAAATGTGTTCCATAACGTTGATATGCTTGTTTTTTTTTTTGATTTGTCGTTTCTTCAAGAATAACAGAGTTCAGCTAATATAGTATCTGTATCTTTATAGTTTGTAGAGTACAGGGATTCGTGATGATTATGTGGTATGCGACTCACAACTCCTTGAGTTTTAGTCCATTTAGATATTAGGAATTCTGACATTTAAATATATTGTTCAAGACCACTATCATGTAAGTACATACACCATTTCCATTTTTCTACTAGTAAATACATTTTCTACATAAATAAGCACAGTGCATTTAAATGAAAACGACATTATCAAATTATGGAATTTAACGCACATTAATTCGTCTGGAGCTTTAAATGTTTACTTTATAAATAGATAAAGATTAATCACTAATTAAAGCCGGAATGTCAAGTCGGAGGTTTGCGACACTTGAGTCACCGGCTTTAATTGCAAGGCACGTAGCTTATTATTCCACTATACACCTGCACTGTTTATTTCGATTTACTACGATTAGTTGAAAACAACAAGCTGAGATTACATTAGAAATGGCCCGAACCTATGACAAAGACAATAGGTATATATGTCGCAGTCATCTGGTTGAATCTGCTATTTAATTGAATGACTAGCGCGTTCATTAAATGACTCCATTTAATTGAATGACTAAAGGACAACTCGTCAAGACGTTGAATGTAACGTTCAACGTCTTGACTAAAATCGTTGAATGGGATACAGCCGACTTTGTGTTGGTAGCATGATTTCTTAAGCTTTACTAAATCTCATTTTTTGAAAACTTTTCTTAGTTTTAAAGTAGCTGGCGGCGACGTAATAATAGGTAAATCTATGCTGTTATACTTTTTAATTACAAATAACGCACTTTATATTTGTTTTGATGACTTCTAGCGCCACAGTCTCAAGGACTCATTTGCAAATAATTTACTCGTATTTTATACCGTCTACGTTGCAAATTAAATGCACGATACACGAACCCAACTAGACACATCTCTGTGGATAATTTATAAGTAGTTAAGTATACCGTGTAGCCATATTATTTGCATTCTAAGCACAGTACGTGGCCACTGCACCGCTCAGTGGATTACAGCTCTAGCCACCGGTGATTGGATTTCAACAGGCTTGGGGTGTTTACAGCAAAGTACGTTTATATGTTCTAGCAAGCACATTTATGAATATACCGAAGGGTGCGGTTGTGGATGATTTGATTATTTCGTGTCCTCTCCTTTATCATCTATCGTCCTATAGATGAAAAAGGACACAGGCTACTATCTTACAGATTTGCAATAACAAAACGTATGCCTAGATCCATCAACCCACAGTTTACATTATATTTCATTTTCAAAAGCGATTAACATACATAATTATAATTCAACCAGGGGTCGTACTAGAAAATTTTACCAATAATGAGTTAAAAATACGACTGTTTTTAGATGAAATATTTACAATACTATTTTCAAGGATATACAATACATGGTCATGGTCATAGTATAGGCAAGGATAGGTGAAGATCCGGTGCGGAAGAAAAAAAATACATACTGCCACATCTTTTTCCGTTACGGGGTAGAAAGAAATAGCCAAGAACTGTGAGCCCTATAGCCACGTTTCCCATGTTGTTGGTGGGTGTCTAGATGTAGACGGATTTAAAATAGTGATGGGCCGCTTCGCCCATTCCCCCGATCGGCATTTACGATCTACGCGATAAGAAGAGCAAGCTACATTCTATGTTTCTTCTTTTCTCCCAGACAAGCATGGAAGAAACACAAGCAAAGAAAACACAAGTATAAATCAACATATACTATTCAACGAAGATATGAATCTTGCAGACTGTTTGCCAGGAAACTATACATTATTTATCTAGTCTTAGTGTAGGTACCCTACGGATATTTTTCTTTTTTTTTACCGTGATAAACTAGTGGCTCTGTAAGCTATATGAAGACCTTGCGAGGCTGTCTTTGGATAGCTTAGAAATAGGAATTTTCATTACGCGCACCCTCGCGCACCTTACAACAAAGGCACCAAAGGCATAAGACGTTTAAGAATATTCTGCCAATGACGATGTCGGTGAAATTACAAGATGTTTTCAGTATTGTTTTATAATCACCGCAATCTCAGACAGGTTATAAGGCAACCCAAACCTAAGTGGCGCTTAGGTCTTTTGTGCCAACATTCAGATTTAAAAAAATGTTCTAAACCTGAATCGTTTAAATAAAATTTCAAATCTGCTCACAAAACTTCACTAAAATCGGCTGAGGAATGCAACCTGTCGAGGAGGACAGCCGGACAGACATAGGAGACTAGATGCTTCTCGCGCATCGCACTGGAAAAGCATAGCTTAGGTATTGTTTTAGCTAAAATGTACTTATATATCTAATTAATTAGTCTTAATCTCAGTCTTACAATCAGGTTTCATTGTTTGATTTGTCCCTATATAGGTATTTATTTTTATTAGAATCGATGTAGCTGATAAGAGCGATAAGCTGTATCTACAGAGGAAAAATTCTACACAAATTCAAATTCACACACGTGAGGTTTTTTATCGATTAGCCACACCATTACTCATCACGTCATAGATCTACTCTGTCCAGTATAGCCATAGACTATAGGGGCGGTAGGTACCACTTCGCCACCCTCGCAAACAGTCTCCCCTTATTTAACATTTTTACCTAGCCGGCTATTGTCTGGCACGAAGGAGTTTTATTCTATTAGCACACCTTCATGGGGAACGAATAATAGGTTGTTTTGTATTTTGAAACTTCATTACGAAATTAGGGTAATCCGTTGATAGTCTGTCATTTATTAAAGCTTCCTATCGGTGAGGGATTGTAATGGTAAAGCACACCTACTCAGTTATATATAATCAAAGACAATATAATATACCGAGACTGTCATTTTTCATATGTCGAAGCGTAGCCCAGTTTTGCCCCTGAATGGTAAAATATTCGTAGATGGCGCTTCTCATCGAGGATATTATAGGTTGTCAATTTGTCACCGCTAGAGGCGCTGCCATTGACCGCGGTTTCGTGCCCGGCTGTTGGCAAGCTGTTGGAGGCAAGAATAGAAAGATGGCGCTATGCAAAATTTTACCAAAAAAATTAAAAACCTTGGCCAAAGACAATATAATATAACATTGTCTTTGACCTTGACTCAGTAGATCATCGGCATAAATCTATATGTATTTCATCAATTAGCTATTATTCAACGTCTGCGCCTATGCCAAAAATGAGTGATTAAGAACGTTTGGTTATCAGTATAATTTTAATCCATCATGTACCTATTGCATAGACTTCAATGTTTCCCAATGACTGATACACACTTAACTCTCTATTTCAAAACTACTGAACCGATTTTGAGGAAACTTGCAACAACCCTAAGTTGGATTATAGGTAGGTTCTATCTAACATAGTCCAACAAAAAAAGATTTTTAACAATCTGACTTATAGTCATTATTCTAACTAGGTATATATAATATACTAGCTGTTACCCGCGGCTACGCCCGCGTCATATATAGCCTATGTCCTTCTCAGTACCTTAACCTATGTATATGCAAAATTTATGATGATACGGCGTGAAAGCGTAACAAACAAACAAACTCTTTTGCATTTATAATATTAGTTAGAATTTGGATGTAATTCTGACAATATTACATTACATTCCTAAATATGGGTCAAATTGATAAACTATCCTATTCCAAACCAAACTCGACTCGCTTAGCTGACAACCCCGGGCGGCCCCAGCCGGCGGCGCCCGCCAGTGCAGTGTCCTTGACCTTTAAGTTGACTTTGCACTGGCAGTCGAGTTCGAGACGAGTCGGGAACTCGGCACGAGCGGGAGTGGGAAACACTTGTAGGCACCTACGCCTAATCCGTAGTCAACCGTAGCGTAGGCAGTTATTATCACATCGGTTTTTTATTACAGGCTCATCTCATACCTACATGTAGGTAGGTATGTTGTCTAACAAAACAAGTAGGTACCTCAAGCAATTAGGGTAGCCAATTTTTTTTTTGAGAAATTATCTTTCATATTTTTTGAATAGATAAAGTAGGTACCTACCTACCTACCTTTTTGCAAGAAAAAGTATTCGGTACATTTTTTTGCTGTTTAAGTGAATAAACTTTATTTATTGCACCAACTTAAAATTTAATAAGTACCTATGTAAGTTAAAAATAAAAACTATAACAGGCAGCTATACTAGCCTCACCAATCCGTCTAGCCAGCTTGGAGAGTGTGGGCCAAATCCACTGACTCCTGTGGCTATAAAGCTCTGTTAGGTATAGAAAGGGTTATACTTCTACAGTGGGGACTAAAAAAAACCTGATGATACTATCACATGACATGATGACACGCAGGACCACTATAACCAGCTTTACCCAAAATATATACCTATCTAGTAGGTAGTTTGACTCTGTCCTGTCCTTGAAATGAATACCTACAGCCGTAGTTTAAACCACGCATTACGTTGACATCTAGGGCTATGCCTACGATATTTTAATTTTATCTAGGTTTATTTCTCGTTTTGTGGTTAGAATATTATTACTTATATTGCAACAAGTTACAAGCTTTTATCTTGCAATGTATGGTAAGTAGGTAGGTAGGTAGGTATCTTGATTGTTTGGATACAATCTTTAAAACTCAGGTCTTCTCTACCGATTAATTTGAAATTGCGTAGGGTTAAACCACCTTATATCGGCCATGTCAACAAAATTTCACATTCATTTGCTTCTTTTTCTCTCATTTATTAGCCTGACTTTCTAAGGGGTATTTTTTAATAAACTGCTATTATTTGACTTTCTTATAATTTCATAAAGTATTTGAAATTTCAATAACATTTTTTTAGGGTTCCGTAGTAAACTAGGAACCCTTATAGTTTCGCCATGTCTGTCTGTCTGTCTGTCTGTCTGTCTGTCTGTCTGTCTGTCCGTCCGCGGTTTTACTCAGAGACTATAAGTACTAGAAAGCTGTAATTTGGTATGAGTGTGTATATTAATCATGGTAAAAAAGTCGTAGAAAAAAACCTTGAAAAAATATTTTTTTTTGGGTAGCTCCCATACAAGTAAAGTGGGGGAGTAATTTTTTTTCTCTATTTACCCCTCGTGTGGGGTATCGTTAAAAAGGTCTTTCAAAAATATTGTGAGGTTAAGAACACCATTTTTCGATTTAGGGATCCGTTTCCGAAATATTTGGTTTTAAAGTGCAAAATTTTGTTAGAGGTACGTGTCCCCCCCTCTATCTGCTAAACGGTTATATATGGATACGTGAAAAAAATTACAGCAATAGTATATATACTGAAGTTGAAAGGAAAACTATCAGAGCTGGGTACTAAGTGCAAACTAAAAAGTTATAGGCAACCAACTTATAAAATGTACTGGAAAATGTAAAATTTCATACAATCTTCATTGTTAGATGTTTTTGGTCGTTAGACTGTGAGGTGTGAGTGTAAACAGTGTGAACTCAAAGTTGTCATTCACAACTACGGAACCCTACACTGCGCGTGGCCCGACACGCACTTGGCCGGTTTTTTATATTTACGTTTTCTTTTGTACACACCCAATTTCCCTTAGATCGGCCACTTGCGCCCAAAATACGTCCACTTATTTGCCTAGTATCGGCCTAGGCTAATATTATGTGGTATAACAAATAAAAGACAAATTAATTCTAAAAATATATAATATTATCAAATAGACGTTGAAGTAAATTTAAGAAAATCAAGATTTTAGTTTTCTTTTAGAAACTGGAATATTTCCTTTAATAAAATAGCATCAACAAGTTATTATGAAATATTACAGTCAAAGAGGGTGGGTTCGATTTCAACTAGCCAATGACAAAGTAATTACTTTGAAATTGTTCTCAGTTATCATTCACATCATTGGTGGCATCAGAGGCATTGGGGTTCAAACCACGGACACATGGCCTGTAGAGCGGTTATTATATAGGTACACGATAATTTTATTTTTTATACATCGCTCAAAAGCAAAATTTGTGCAAGGAGATCGAATATTTCAAATTTTTGATCAATCTCGTAGGAAAGGCCGATACCAGGACGTGGCCGATACAAGGAGGTTTTACCCTAGTCTGTATTTTACCATATTATTATTCTACGAGCAACCTACAAGTACTTACTACTGTATAATTGTATTATTACCTAGGTTGTGTACCTTCAAAAACCACACGATCTGCCTACACTACAACATCATTACACGTTTGTTCGTCATTGCGGCGAATTGTACCGAGCTCCAACGCGCGTAGGTATGGGTCGCGTTTCGGCCGTTTGTATGATTTAGGCATTTAGGGTATGATTGGTCAAGCTTGAATTTTGTTTTGATTCGTCAAGCGAATTTTTGATCACCAATTTTTGTATAAGTTCGTCAAATGTTAATAAGGTTTCGTTTCGCCAAACCATGTGAAGTTTCTGATTGGTCAAGTCTAGCGGCTTGTTCACGAGTTGGTACGCAAGTCAGGCGCACGCGGCAGAGGCAGGCGCCTGCGTTTTTGACTAAAGTCATATAAATCTTAGAGGGTGTTCACGAACAAAAAACTTGAGCGGCACGGATGCGCGCAAACACAGAGCGGCAGCCTTGCGCTAAAGTACGATGTACCCGACCTTGTGTTAGAACGAGTGCGGGAGTGATTAGGTTAGGTGATTGGGAGAATAATTTTGAAATATAAAAAAAAATTATAAATGCTTCCTAATGTACTCATTTTATTATACACTAGCTGTTACCCGCGGCTTCGCTCGGGTAATATATAGCCTATGTCCTTCTCGGTACCCTAACCTATGTGTATGCAAAATTACATGATGATCGGTTCAGTAGAATCGGCATGAAAGCGTAACAAACAAACTCACTTTCGCATTTAAATAATATTAGTTGGGATTCTTAGTTATTTTCAACCGTCTTAAAAAAGAATGAAGTTCTAAATTGAACTGTAAGATTCTTTGTTTGTACTAGGTAAGTAGGTATATTATTTTATAATGAAATTGAAATTTAATATTTTGATGCTTTTATATTATTGTTATTTGGTAACCGACTTTAAAAAGGAAGAGGTCTTCAATTCGAGTGTATGTTTGTTACCATTTGTTTAGTTTACTACTTTTGTCTCGACGTTAGGAGTAGTTTTTGGTTGTAGAAACATGGAACTAGATGGTAGCCAATGGTAGCCTAATGAAATTCAATGGGAACTGATGTCATACGATTGTAGTCGATGGTAGCCGATTGTAGGTGCTTGATGGTATCCGATCGTGCCTATTGGTACTGGTGGTGCCTGGTCATACCCGGTTGTTTCCGGTGGCGCCCAGTGGTAATGATAATAATGACGATGACGATGACGATGACGATGACGATGACGATGACGATGACGATGACGATGACGATGACGATGACGATGACGATGACGATGACGACGACGATGACGACGACGACGATGACGATGACGATCACGATCACGATCACGATGATGATGACGATGACGTTTGTACCCGAATATAACCGGTTGTACCACCCACATCGATTTTTCATGCAATCATCGCATCCGCCATCTCGGTTTCCAAAAATGACGTCACGTTTGTGATCGAATAATAATTAATAAATTCAAGGACTGTTACTGTGTTGCTAAAGATTTCAGGACAAACTATTATGTTTTAAAAGTTACAGACGAATAGATGAATAGCGGAGGGTAGGTAGTAGGGTCTCGTTATTATCTTTTGCATACGGAACCCTAAAAACCTTCTATCAGAATCATGAAATACGAAATTCTTCAAAACTTACTAAGTACCTAAAAAGCGGTGCTTTATGTATGAGGGCTTGCAAAGTTAAACCGAAAGCCACGCGGATGAAGTTGGGGGCACTGATAGATATTACATTTAAACATAAATAAAAATGTCTAACCCCAAGCCTAAAGGTGTGAAAGGTAAAGAGAAGAGAGACAAAAAACAGAGAACGTTTCGTTTGAGGCAAAGAATATATATGTTTGAGGTTCGATTGTTTGGTAGTAAATGAAAGAAATTAATTCGATGTAGGTAACATAATAATTATGTTGTTTATTTTGGACATTCTAGGAACATAATATAAAAATGTATTTATCATATTATGAAGTTAACTTAACCAGAGCGCCATCTAACGATCATCCACCGATTTATTACGTAACCACGAATCAATACTTTGAGAGAAAACACGAACTATTCTGGAAAATGGTCAAAATAGTCAATTTGATACTACTAGAGACATCTAGCGTCACTTTTAGGAGCTAAACATTAGCCCATTTTGGATTACGCTATGATGTATGGCGAAGGAAAGTCTTACCTATATTATATTGTCTTTGATATAATATAATATTTAAAATACCTGTGAAGATATCATCAAGGTAAAATACATTTGTGGAAAAACATGATAGAAAACAATCAAATTTTTGGTCATCAGACTAGGTTTGTTGGCTCAAGATAAACAAGTGACGAGTGAGTAATATGACAGTTAGCGGTGTCAATATTATACCCCTGCCAGATTACTACTTTCTAGTACCTACTTAAAGTCACTAAGTTAAAACGCAGACAGACAGACATGGTGAAACTTTCTGTGGAATATAGTTAAGGCATTTGACCAGCAGTGGAACACCACATAAACAAGCTAATCGGTAATTCTTCTAATTAACGAAATTAATAGATTCTCACGTGAAATAAAAATAAAAAAGTAATTACCCACAACAACACGCACAAAACGAGCACACCGAACATAACCGTTCGAAACAGAAACTCATATTTTTAATTCACACTGACACTGCGGCCCCCGGCGCACTAGTGAATCAATTAGGACTCCGGGGGCTCCGTTATGGAACACAATCACGCATGCAAATTTGCTCGATTGATGGTAGACACCAGGCGGAAACACTAGTCTTTAAATGTACATGGATATGGACAGAGCCCGTTTTTAGGGTTCCGTAGTAAACTAGGAACCCTTATAGTTTCGCCATGTCTGTCTGTCTGTCTGTCTGTCTGTCTGTCTGTCTGTCTGTCTGTCTGTCCGTCCGCGGTTTTACTCAGAGACTATAAATACTAGAAAGCTGTAATTTGGTATGAGTATGTATATTAATCATGGTAAAAAAGTCGTAGAATAAAATCTTGAAAAAAATTTTTTTTTTGGGTAGCTCCCGTACAAGTAAAGTGGGGGAGTAATTTTTTTTTCTCTATTTATCCATCGTATGGGGTATCGTTAAAAAGGTCTTTAAAAAATATTGTGAGGTTGAGAACACCATTTTTCGATTTAGGGATCCGTTTCCGAAATATTTGGTTTTAAAGTGCAAATTTTTGTTAGAGGTACGTGTCCCCCCCCTCTATCTGCTAAACGGTTATAAATGGATACGTGCAAAAAATTACAGCAGTAGTATATATACTGAAGTTGAAAGGAAAACTATCAGAGCTGGGTACTATGTGCAAACTAAAAAGTTATAGGCAACCAACTTATAAGATGTACTGGAAAATGTAAAATTTCATACAATCTTTATTGTTAGATGTTTTTGGTCGTTAAACTGTAAGGTGCGAGTGTAAACAGTGTGAACTTAAAGTTGTCATTCGCAACTACGGAACCCTATACTGCGCGTGGCTCGACACGCACTTGGCCGGTTTTTAAGTTAAATCACTTATTATGAAAGAAATACTCGTATGTATTATTTTCACATTACGTGAGCACGTCACGTAAGTATGCAATGGCATTTGAATTATTTGTCTGATGTGATGTAACACTTGCAACGTTCACGTTCCATCCCTTTCTGATGAATATGTACCCCCAAGTGCCCCCATTAAAATGATGTTTCTCCCACAGACTTTTATCAGACAACAAAATTATACTTTCCTCAATGTAAGTATGTAAGTATTGACTACTTCGACATAGACAGGCACGTACAACCAAACCGCTATAGGTAGGTACTTAGGTTACGATCCAAAATATAGATACACTTTCCTGTTACTCTGACTGAATTTTAACTTTCTAGGGTCATTAACACTCACGTTTTTTATAATGCAGTATGCAAGAAAGTATACCTATACTCATTCCAAAACACAATCCATAAAAAAGAACACCGTTGATTTTGAGAAGTCTTTGCATTTGAAATGACTTCGACATTTGAATTCAAAGACGAGGGTGAGAAATATCACAGAACCGCATTATTCCTCCGGGGATTTCTGCGCACCACCATCTACCAAGAAACTACGTACTAGTCAGATTTAACTCGCGACAAAAACTGTACTTTTAACCAGCAGATTAAAGCCAAACTTATTTGTTTTTGCTGTATTTTTTATCGAACTAATCTTACGGTTCGTCGAGAAGTCGAGACGAATAGCAACCTCCATCGCTTCCGGAGTTACTGTGATGGACAGCTGAACTAAATGCGTCAGACTAAACATCGACTATTTTGAGAATAAGGCTGCAGCAACCAAAAAGTAGAGCTTAAAAGCCGCAACAGATTTTTTAAGTGAAAACTTCTTTAGCAGCGCTGTGCACTTTTTGTGATGGGGAAAAAATGTGAAAAATCCCGACAGATCACGTGACCGACAGATTCGACGTTTATATGATCTGAGGATTCGACAGATTGAGAATTCGTTAGATACGGACGAGTGACCTGATCGAAAATCGTCAATATTCAAGTTTTTACTTCTGCCGGCACTCCTTGAGTGCAACCCGTTATTTCTCTATTTGGAATAGGTTTACCCTTGACCATCATCAAGCCTAGAGTCACAGAGAAGAAGCCTGACAGAAGATGTGAACGATGAAATGTTTCTGGTGAACCATTCGATTCCAGACCGACCTTGTTACAATGGAATATTAAATTATTCAGCAATAATATTACGATCAATCGTTTTTCTCGTAAAATTTATATCACAGAACTTAGTATTAAGTTAGGTACTTATCTGCTAAAATAAGTATGTATATGTATTAAACGTTAATGTGTAAGTCCATCGTTCAATATAGTCTTATTAAGCTACCTAGGTAAGTACCTACATTATCTACAGTAAAGTTATAAATAAGCCAATGCCAATTAAGGAGGCCCAAGGTTGGACAAATCAACTTGAAGTGTCAATTCTATATTGGGACAGTCGTTTGACTGTGGAGCGCCAAATGAGCCATCTTTGGTAGGAGTTTTTGAGATGTAAACAAAGAAGACGAGTCGTGCAATATATGGGAAGTTTTGTACAGTCCGTCAATGGCACAATTTTGCCGATGGAAAATTCAATATTCTATCTGCACAAGGGATGCAAAAGATAGGCATAAGTCATGGTCAAACTTTATAATGGTGAGACGGATAAATCACAGATTAGGCTAGAATATGACTCGGGTTAGAGGATTACTAACTCAATTATATTTTATAACAAACTAGCAGCCCTACCCGGCTGCGCCCGGACATGTATTATACCTTAAAACCTTCCTCGTGAATCACTCTATCTATTGGTGAAAACCATATGAAAATCCGTGGAGTAGTTTTTGAGTTTATCGCGAACAGACAGACAGACAGACGCGGCGGAGGACTTTGTTTTATAATATGTAGTGATGATAAATAGATATATAAATAAACATCTAAGAGATAGCTTTATACGTTCTTGCCTTCTGACTTGTGTCAAGCAAGGTAGCGAAAACAAGCAAAGATTTTGAAACCAAATGTTAAAGTTTCTCTACAGGTATATTCATTCATATATGAACGAACGCAGATGAAAGTAAATGTTAAATTCACTTCCTCAATAAATTAGATAATGATTTATCAATTGCTACAAAAACCAGTTTAAATTACGTAAACTTTCTAAGATTATATAAATACATCAATACATATAGGATGGTAATGAAAGATAAAGATAAACTAAAACAAGGACACTTGAACTTAAAACGCATAGACTAAAGTACTAAGTCTGAAAATATCATAACTCAATTCTAAAAAAAGCGTTCGTCAGCATAGATGTAGAGCCAGAGACGAAGCATCAACTAAACAAGGATTTCTGGAAAGATTTATAGAAATAAGTAATTGTGTATGAGTATCTCTGCTGTTGTTTTAACTTGGAAGTAAGAAACAAGGTTGAAAAATTAATGAAATAAATAGGAAGCACTTAGTACCAGTACCAGCCCATATGCTTTAAAATATAACTTTTTTTTAGCTACAAATGTTGCATAGTCGAGAGCTGCATCCAGACGTCGTGCCGGCCGGCAAAGTTGTTTGGTAAGTTAACTTTTTCTTCAACTTTGCTAATCAAACTTTCAAAGCAATTTCATTCATAATAGGAAAACTGACGAAGAGCTCCTTTGAATCCAATCTTCTATTTCCATGTTTTGAAATTTCAAAGTTTTTACATTTGACGAGGTGAACAAATCAGCATCTTATAAATGCTGTTGGGTGTTGGCAGACGGGGGCAAAATTAGACAGGTATCAGTTTTAACTCTGCTTTGAATACATTCTAGAACCTCCTTCTCATCCGAACATTTTCCCGGAAGCATCCGCGGCTATGATGCGTTCGGAGTCCGGGATCCGTTTTTACGTCAGCATTTATTCTGTATTATGGTTTGGCGAAAGTTATTTTTACAGCCGTCTTCCAGCCTGACGCCAAAGCCTTTGGTACCTCCAGACTCCAGACCGAAACCCCAGAGAAATACTATGACTATAAAGTACAAGTAGTTATTTGCCCGAGAAATGGAACCCAGTGCCTCGTGTCGCAAACTGGCGAGTGAATGACTGCGCTACGGATCTATGTATCTGTAATTTAAGGACTGTGTTCTTTTCGGTGGAGTAGGTATTCTCCATGTCTCTCAGTTCTCAGCCATTCTCTTGACCTCCTTATACGACACAACCCCTGCCTTTTCCTTTATTTCATCCAAATATGCCCTTCATGGTCTTCATTTCCCTCTCCTTGCTTCAATTCTTCTCTCCATCTTATAATAAATTGATCGTGTGCTCCACGGAGGCCGTCTATAAATTCTAAAACCATGGCTTATAAATCCGAAGTGTGTTTGACACATTAGTATCGGTATTCTATAATGAAATCTGCAACTTTCTATCGATTGGCGAGATAAAGAGCAGCTGGTATTTTAGATTAAGAGGAAGGACGCTCACAAAAGCGAGCAAACATACAACAATGTTTTTACGAAAATGCTTATTATATGACTGTGTAGTGATTGTAAACACTAAATTTTAATGATGTTTTCCTATTGACTTAATTTCTGTGACTGTGAATGTTTATTTGATGTAATTAGTATTACTTAAGTTATTAGTAACTTAAATATTGACCTGTGGAATTGACGCATGTCTATCCGATTAGGATTCGAAGTACTTAATTTTGTTGCTATATAATGGTGCCCTGATGATACAAAGCGTAACTTGTATAGGTAGATACTATAAACCGTGGAAACATTTACAAAATTTAAATCTATTTTGCACAAAATTGTCATATACTCGTATCATCTCACAACAAATTGTTGATATCAATAATTTTTTCGCTTAATTTTTCACTTTACCAGCCTAATATTATTTACTAACTCGGATGACAGGTGTCGATGCCTATCAATCTAGAATTTACTGTTACAATGCGGGTTTTGCTTGCTCGAACTTTTTATTTGGAATACAGAAACCGCATTGTAACAGCAAATTCTAGATTGATGGGCATCGACACCTGTCATCCGAGTTAGTAAATAGGGCGGCTGGCTACCAAATGTTCAACCAGTCATCATCATCAAAATGTAAGAGCAACGCTCTTGTCGGTGGAGCTCTCTCCATCTTTTTCTGTCCTCCGCCAGACTTTTGATATCTTGGTACACCATTTTTACTTTTTCTTTTATTTGTTTAAAATATCTCTGTCTCGGTCTTGTCCCCTAACGAGTTTAACCAGTGTGTGTGTAGGTACCTTTAAATTGTTTAACATTTGATCGGATTGTTAAAATTTTGCCATATAGCTACATGGCACAGTCATCATAAATCATTTCATTAATCAATACAAATCTCAAACTCGAAAGTAAGTCACGCGTGACTATTCTGAGAGTATTTATATCCGCGCATCGCGACCTCCGCGCGGCCACGGCTGGCCGTTCACCCCGCGGCCGATCGGACGGAACCGACCAGCGACTAGCGACAAAACCAATCAGCGGCTCAATGTCGCTTTATTGGCATGGATTTAAAAAAAATCGAAAATGTCAAATTATAGAAACTACTGCAAAGACAACAATATGATTGGTCGGTGCGAGTTGCAAGGGTTACCATGAGTTTTGAACTTTTGGGACATGCCGGAAAGTTGGTGTTTTCGAAAATATAATATTACAGCATGACCCGACCCGATGTCTCGTTATTACCGGATCGGCTAATTGACATCTTAATTAGGATTATACATAATCAGCTGAAAACATAGACTATATCGAATATGCGGTGCTGTTAATGAATTATTTTATATCTGCTACAAATTTCGTAGTATCCGTACCAACAAGGAGGAGTTTGATTTCATAGGAGCTTAATTTCTAAGCATTAGTCCACATTATCGCTGTCAATTTACGGATAATATATATTGTTTTCTAGTTCGTTCAATCGTTAAATGGTCATTATCAGAATACCTCAGTGTATGTCAGTATGTCGTGATGTGACTCCGGCCTGCTCATCTATTTGGTGAGGCGAGGTGTCGATAGCCTTACTTTCTCCACGATGCAGTTGTAAATAATTGCTTTTAACATCAGTGTTGCCACTTAAGCCTATTTTTAGGTAGATCTAGTATTGATCTTTTTCTGTTAAAAGCATTGACCGTCGGCAAAGTTATTTATTATAGTTACTCTATGTTTCATATTCGTTTAACTACTTACTTACTAACTAATTATATCTGAATCATGCCTCAACCTTAATGATTGAATTAAATCGGATGTGGCCCGTACTTTTTATACCGAAATTAGGCTTCCGAAGAATATATCCGGAATCACGGTCAAAAGCTATTTAAATTATTAAATTTGATGAATGCACTATAAAGCTATCGCCGAAATGAAATCAGTCTTCATTTTGATTAACTCATTTAGCAGTTAAATTATGGACATTTGATATGATTAACGCATTCATGCATATGTTCATTCATTTGAAGATATTCAATTTTCATTTCTCAACAACAAATAACAAAAGTAGGTAGACTGGCCTGAATGGAGTCTGCCTGGTTGTGCATCAAACATGGTTAGTATAGATTTGGTAAATGAATCATCAACATAGGTACTCTGTAAATAAGTTCACCCTAGAGACAATAATTGATGACATATCTTTTAGAATATTAATCGCTTTAACTCATGGAAGTTGCGGTGGAAATATAAATATTTATTACGATCCATTGTAAATAGTACATGGAATAAGTAACTCTGATCAAACAATAATGTACCTACACAGAACACCGCACGCAATAAAACATTAATTTATAACTAACGACTTTTATTATCATACATCGGTATGAAAACAAGAAAAGCGAAACGTTAATGGCTTGTAATTAATGTCACCTAATTCGATAAAACAAATGGGATTCTGATTACTCAACGTAATTAAATCGACTAATTAAATTCGGTAAATGATTATGTCCAAGTATAATGTGTTAATTTAAGGTTCATAGGTAATCGCTGGATGCTTTAAACATTTGAATATAAATCCCTAATAATCAATAAGGTTTCTGTATAAAGCGGACAGATTGCTTCACATATTTTTGCATATACGAAAATAAAGAATAAAATAAATATGTCACATGGAGAAATCAAACAAATTGAGCAAGCCTCACAGTATAGTTACAATTGTAAACCTATATAAGTGAAACTAATATGTAACTAATAAATTTATATGCTTTAAACAGGAGGAGGAGGAGCCGTTCCTAACTGTTAAACATTGATCTTTGTTATTTTCGAATAATAAAATAGAAATCTGTAGACATAAAAACTGTCATCAGTGGATAAAAATCATTACAACAATTTGAACACGTGATTATAAATTAATGAGTGACATTCAAATACAATATTACATAGCCTCCCTTATCTGATGTTGCGCAAGGCAAGATGGTATGGTAATGTGCTAATGGTGCATGCAATCTCGCGTTGCATGTATTTCATAATGCTTACTGCCCGTATTATATGCAAATGCGTTTGCTTACAGCTTTTGGTGTTTGTGATCTAATTTAATGATAAAAGTATTTCGTATAATTCTTCATTTGTTTGTACAGACGAACGAAACCCATTTCGATGTGTTAAATGTTTTCAAGATGAATGTAAGTATATGTTTATCTTTATTTGTGCTTCCATAGTTTACAGAGCATGTATAATACTACTTGTATTATTATAATACATACCTAAACGAACTTGGATGTTGGATGATCAAAATTTTGGACATTTTTTTCTATCTGGATTATTGGATATCTGGAGTCTGGTCATAAATACGTATTTACCCTAAAAATGAGGCTAGACTTCCGCCGTGTTGCGTCATGTTTTAATTCTCTATGTATACAATACAAAAGACAACGCGGACGAAGTCGCGGGTTACAGCTAGTGCTAGTACTTATCATTGTCAAACGAGGTTGATTACCGTCATTAGTTAATTGGTTTAAAATTAATGAAAGATATAAATGTAATTATTGGAATCTTATTAAACAGTTGTTGACTCCAAAGTTGGGAATGTAGGGAATGTGAGCCGACAGCCGGCAACCCCTCCCTCGGCGCGGGTAGTCGAGGCTCCAATGCAGTCATTACTGCATATTGTCCCTTCAACACAATACTCATTTGAACGTATAGTTAGACGTGTTTACTATACTATTCACGGTATTTACGTCTTCAAGTGTCATGCACGTCATACAATACATAAGCCATTGAACCGAGTTTACTTCTATTTTACGCTTTTATTGCGTTCTCCCTTTTACACAATTACGAAGTCATCGTTACCGAGTACCGACATCGCAGTTTAGAGG
Source organism: Rhodophaea formosa (assembly GCA_963082605.1). Taxonomy (NCBI): domain Eukaryota; kingdom Metazoa; phylum Arthropoda; class Insecta; order Lepidoptera; family Pyralidae; genus Rhodophaea; species Rhodophaea formosa. The sequence goes on along the minus strand of OY720224.1, from coordinate 13,383,555 downwards.
TAAATCACTTAACTCGAGTCTGTCCCGTCAATATATTTAAAAAACTTACTTCTATGATCTTGTCTGAAGAATCGACACGACAACACGACTGTAGTACAGGCATAGATAAAAAAAAATTGTCTCTGAAATAGAGGAGCCTGCGAATTTGCGCTTTAAACGAGATACTTTCAAGCAATGTATCCTGTGCATTGGGCTGTTTTCCTTTTCTTCGATATTTTTATATCCACCTTGCTTACTATAACAAATTACTTTTCTTTTACACACTAGTTAATATAATTTCTATAGAATCTCTGTGTTCGGGATAAATAATTACATACTAAATACCAAAACAAATTAAACTCAATATTGCCAATACGATTTATCATACTCGCGTCTATGACGAACGCTGCGCTGCTGCTGCGTCAGCCGCGAGTTTGTAAAGCTTAGGCGCCAGAAATAGGGTTGTCAAAAAAATCCAAATTGTTCAAAAGAAAAACTAAGTTTATTAAATAAAACTATAAGTACGATTGATAACTTAACAACATTTTCTACACAGCTACTGTTAGAGTAGGAATATGCGCCGATGAACGTATAAGGAAGTCTGTTTACAAAAATATTTATTTTACCTAAATGCTGTGATTTGCGGCATTTGTGTGGTATTGTGTATTGGCGTGTATTGTGTATTTTATGCAGAATAAATCTTTGGAAGACCCGAAAAACTCTGTAAAATAAATACGTGAAAGTTGGAGAAGTATAACAGAGATTCAAAAGTCGTCGGTCTTAAGGACTAACGATCATTGCTAACGAGCACGCTATGAAACGCATAAAATGGAAAAACGTATGAGCTTTTATTCTTTAAGAAAGGTTGGATTTCCTTGTAAAAGTTGAAACGATGAAAAGGAGGCCTTTACTCTATAGTGGATCAGCATATACTACGTATAAATATAAAATATGAATAAACGATTGCTATAAAGACAGAAATTCGGTAGGCGTTTCTTTACTATCTACTAGCCCTGGCACAACCAATAAGCGATATTTGATAACAGATATTTACACAAGTGCTACCCAAGGCGAGTGCTTATTTTACAATAACAAGGTTGTGCGGACGTTTTCATGCTACAGCTGAAAGGCTACAGGCGTTACAGGCAATGGATAGTTTGTAAGGATCGTAACAAGTGGTGATCTATAATTGTTGCTTACCCTCGTGAAAAAGACGTGCGATAATATTTACTTATGTACGCTAGTTTGATCACTTAGCTGGGGGATTCAATCACCATCATGATCGAAATTGATCATTTCCAATCCAGCTGAATTCCCATGGCGTGATCGGTGTATTGAACGAACACACGAGTTTATTAGTAAATCATCCAGAAGAGTTATAAAACAAGGGATTAACTTGTATACTACATTACTAGTTATTTATTTATTTAGCCAATTCACTTATTCACTTCCAAATCAACAATAATTCCATGAACATACTGTCAAAAGGTATTCTATATTTAGAGGCTCTTCAGTATACCTGTTATGGATTTATATTGATTAGATCAGAAAAAATAAAATTCTTTAATATCGTTGTATCTGCGGCACTCACGATTATGTAAGTCAAGAAGAGTTTTCTAAGGCCTACTGTTTTGTTGCGCATCTTTTCAAGGTTGCCTCTTTATAAGATATCAATAGATAACCTTGCTCTTCTTTGTTTAAGACAAATGCATATTTGCTGCATAACAAATTCGTCGTTCCCTCTATCGTTCGTTCTATTTAATACTTATAGATTTCAATCCTTACGGGAAGGACATCAAGTCTTTCCCGTTTCTTGTCCTTTAATTTATAATTTTAATTGCTCATTAGTTATTTTATGTGGTGTGACGATTGCTATTTCTATTCTCTGAATATGTATAGTTTTTGCAATTTGTGCGTTTCCTTGTAATACAATTTAAAAAGGTTCTCACAGTAAAATCATTGTTAGATAACAATCCAAGGTTTGTTGATGTGTTCATTACTGCAAAACGTCCTTATTCCCACACGTCTCGGACTTTTTGTTGTGTCGGAACGTAATTGATATGATAGGTCTTCACAAATCAATCACAAATGATTAGATAACACTGTTTTTTACATAAATAGATAATCAGAGTTTGGCCACGGTGTTTGGAAGTGCGATAAGATAACATCTTTTATTATGTTTATTTTATCTCAAATTACGAGGAACCATACAACAGTACAATATTGCAAGCACTCTTTTTGATGCTGGCGTTTCTCTGGATGTTTTTCTGATATCTCAATATCACTAGTATTTTTGGGTGTCAATTTCATTTTCTTGCTTTTAGATGTAGACTTTGCACCAATGTTAAACCTTATACTCTTCCATCCGTAGTTAAAATCTTTAAGTATAGTTCAGAAAGTAGGCATTGATGAACTGTGCAATCTTTTTAAATTATGTGTTCTTCCGTTTTAACCATGTTAACTATGTTTGCATCTAAATAATCTTTTCAGAAATCTGTGCCTAGAGTTTTTGAATGTAGCGATAGCATTGTCTTGTATTAATCATTTCGACTAGTGATTGGCACGGAGTCACTTTCTATTATCGTAACCTTACTATCGTGTAAAAAACAATATTTACATTTGAAAGTCCACGAAAGGCAAAAGAAGATGAAACTGTATGGGTCAAAAGGCGTAGGGATACGAGCAAACCTAGTGGCTAATCAAAATAATTGTTTTTAAATTGAACCTTGCCATTGTGGGCAAGTCCGTAGTAACAACGATTGAAGTTGCACAATGACACTTGTGGGGTGAATAATGGCTTACTCAATGCCAAAGTTATTGTTGCTTCGGTTTGTTGCATGTGTGTCATTATTTATTGTTATTTCGGCGTGCAAGTGGGTTTCCTTTACCAATTTGAGCTGTGGTTTGCCCAAGGATATACATAATATGAAGCTGTAAACATTTTATGGTTTTACAATTTCAATCTGAGCTGGTATACTTGTAGCATTCACTTCTTGACTACCTCCGTGGCGCAGCGGTCAACACGCCAGCCTGCGAGCCGGTTGGTCCCGGGGTGGATCCCCACAAATCTCGAACTTACTTTAGGGCTAGCTCATCCGTGTGATTTGTACGTATATATTTATTTATTTATTATTCAGTTGTTATATTTTGTTATTGCTGTATGCAGCATTTGGCGAGTGGAAGCTTCAGTTTCCTCCAAAAATAAAAGTGAGAAGCTGTAAACAGATTAATAAGAGAACTATGCTTTCAATAAGTATTGGTAGATAGCTCCTCATCTAATTTATAAATCACTCGTTTTATACGATATGTATGATGCTAACCCAATCTAGAATAAACTTCTACATTGGCTTCTTTATTGCACACACCTTAAAAAATAAGGTACTTAGCAAATGTGCAGGTCGCCTAGCGACGTTTTCCATCATTGTGCCATAGCAGTGGTTATCATGCCTCTCTAGAAATGCAATGGTCACGAATCTAGATCTTTTTTAAGTTATCATTTTGAAGAAGTCTTAATAATTATGAACACTGATAGCATTACAAATACGTATATGTATAAAACACTTAAACCAAAAATTCCTTGTTTGCCAAAATATTGGTTACCCTAGTCTATCCTGAATTCCTGACTGCATCTATTCAAAAAAACGAAATAACTTGGTCGTTGGTAGATATGCATAATTGATATGCAGTAATTTGAGTAAATGCAGTAACATGATAGGTACCTATGTATGTAAAGTACAACAGGGATAGAAACCTTGGGTAGGTATTTAGTGGACCTATACCGGTTTGTAAAGATAAGTGCATACCACAGCTCCACTAACTCTATGGTAAAATAGAAAGCAAGTTTCATTCAAAGAGCACCGGACACAAAATTATGTATTCTCCGAACAATACGCGTAATTTGTACACTTTCACATCTTGCATTTCCAATCGTCCATAACGTCGACGTCTCGCCCGCACTCGGTAAATAAGAACAATAATTGTCTTAGGTTAACACATCTGGCATAGCCGGAGCTAAGTAATGCACGTTGAACCGATCACAACTACTCAATTCCGACCATAAGAACGGCACACGTCACAGAAACGCACAAAATTAACAACACACTATCATCAAACTGTGACAAAGTTCGTTTTGGTTTCAAAAAGTTCCGAAAAAAGAAAGCAAAGCACGATCGCCGGGCCGACAGGACGTACGTACGCGGCCCAAGGTACCAAACAAACTTGTCTGTTGCATGCGTTGCCGTGCCATTCTCAAACTTGAAAGAGAGAGACAGACAACGCATTATTCGTTTGTATAACCAACAAATAAAAGAGACATGACGCCACTCAATGCAGCCAATTATAAACCAGTCATGCTAATTTAGGCGGTTAATATCATGACGCAAATATCCCACGCGAGTGAATAGAGTGGCAATAGTAATCAAGTTTTGAATGATGGTGTGTATGAAAGAGATAGATGCATCTCACAAAAAATGATCTTCGTCACGTGCGCCATTAATAGTGATCATTGAAGAATGAACTTTAATTCCTTAGTAATAAGGACAATTTGTAGTGTCACAAAGATTATTAACTTTTTTCACTTACGTATTTGGCGCGTAACTTTAAACATCAAATCGACCAGTGCATTGTTTCCGAGAAACTTTAAGTGTAAATAAATAATGAATTTATGACTTACCTCACTGGTGTCGGCGGGGCCGGCCTTTTAAAAGTTTTAATTTCATTTGCATTGGTCCACACGTCATTATTGTTGATATTTTTCGTCAATTTCGCGTTCTTCTCTCCCACTTTTGGTTTCAAAGATGGCGGCAGCAAACTTTCCGTTGGGTTTAGGATATGCGACTTTTTCACTATTTGTATGACGGAGTTTTGGGATTTCAATTCATGTCTAGGAGTTGCTGGGGTTATGGATCCACCTGGGTCTGGTACAGAGGGTTTTAACCTCTCTGGGCGTTTCGGATCAAGGGCTAGCTTGGTCGGTCGTTTGACTGGTGGTTTCGCGGGATCTGCCCTCTTTAGTTTTACCTTCGTAGAAGATTCTTGTGGCGCTGAAAAATAGGAATATGATTTAGAGTAAGACTTAAAAAAAACTAACTACATTTATGAAGTAAATACTTATACTGCGACACAAAGTAAAAAACTTAAAAAATTTCTATTAAAAATAATTCAAATTAACTCTCAGACCAGCCAAAGAAACCCAAAGCTTGACCAATTAAACAGTTTCAGCAACCCCGACCCCGACACGAAAATTCCTCCATCTTGTTAACGGCTGAACAAATCATAAAACATATTTAAGGACCATCACTAAGAACTTTGCTTTCAACTGATATCGGTTCCCCGTTTTACTGCTTCGAGGTAACATACAACACACGCACAAAGCGGTCAAACTTATAACACCCCTCTTAGTTTGACGTGGTGATGACGTAAGCAACATTTCGCATTTTTGTGAAAATGTTAATAGGTACCAATGTTTATGTTTGTGTAAGCTTGGGTGGGTGGGATAAGAACTTCTCTTACTTTTGCTGATAAGAGGGAGTTAAAAATAGCTAATTATCTGCTTACGTTACTAATTGAATGGACCCTAACATATCTATCTAACTCGAGTATCTGAAGCTGTGTCTAAAGTATTGTTTCAATTGAAGAAAGCTCTGAGCTTTCATAGACATAGGCTACTTTCTTCCAAGCGGACGAAGTCGCGGGCACAGCTAGTCCTATATAACTAACTAACTTATATTATAAAGTGAAAGTAAGTTGCATATCTATTTGTTTGCTACCTCTTCAAGCTCTATCTACTGAAACAATCTTCTTGAATTTTGGCATAGACGTTGATAATGCTACGGAGAAGGACATATTATATACCAGGCTATATACCACGCGGGCGAAGCCGCGGGGAACAGCTAGTATTATAAAAATTGAATGAAAAAATTTACCAGTCCTTGGCCTATTTCTAGTAATAGGCTTGGTCTCCGCGCTGCCTATCTTGGTAGTTTCCTCGTAATCAACTGATGAGGCGGCTGGTACCGCCTTGCTTCGAGAACTGAAGGTGGCCTTGAAAAAATTCGCTGAGAACCCTCTGCTCCGTATTGAAGGGGTGGTTGGAGGGTAAGGCTGCCTAAGAACCAAAATAAAATCATATTAGTACAATAAAAAAACAAAATTATATTTAAGGGGACACCCGGGTTTGAACCGGGGACCTCTCGATCTGCAGTCGAATGCTCTACCACTGAGCTATATCCCCGATGAAGGAAGCGACGAAAATAGCGGTCAGTTGCTAATTCTACAACGCCATCTACAATGAATGTGCTGCACTAGTAGTTCTTGACACTTTGTTAGATGGCGTTAATACGATTTGCTTAAAATGATTTAAATTTTGTACTTCATTTATATGGTTTTAATTGAATTATGATATTATAATTGTTTATAGAACTTACTGGATCTTAATATTACTAGGCACCCGAGGCGCCTTCTGCTGCATAACCTCCTCGATCTGAAACAATATGACCGCAATACGTAAGAAGGAGCTAGGACAATTTATGGACAATATCCACGTAATAAATATTTCGAAAAATATTCCAATTGATGAGTAGAACTTGAAGATTGGTAAGTAGTATGGGTAATAAGAAAGTCTTGCAACAATTCCACAACTTTACTTATCACGTTGTATATTTTTTATGCGCTTCTGTTATCTCGCAACATTTTAGTAGTGCTTTCTGAAGTTCTGTAACAAACTTTTGTTTACGTAAGTAATTAAATCACTTACGATTCCAATCATTTTGGGATAATCTTTACTTAAAATCACAATTCACTATCAATTATTTGGTACTAAAGAGGTAAAATCAGACAGACACTGAGTTGTTCTATGCACTTACTTCTTATCACTAGAAAGTGTGGCTATTATCATAATTGATTAGACGCGATAAAGAAGTACCTAGATATAATGCTCTTCTATTAGCCAAAAGGAAAGTTTATGTGCGGAAAGTCTCTTAATAAAAAAAGTAAAGGTGGACATAGTCTTCTTTTGATCGAGAAATTTAATTTACGTACCTGTTAGTAAATAAAGATATTTTTTTGCCTTTAACATAAAGCTAAGCATTTAACATCCATATTTTTAGATAAGCTGTTACATCGATAAGTAGGTAGGACCTGGAATGATTTTTCTAAGTAAAATAAGTCTATATTCAGATAATCCACAATGATCTAGAATTCTGATTATGCCTGTATGATTTTGGGACAATGTTTTTTTGGGCGCAGTTCTGTTCATGGCGATCGCGTAAAATTGTTTCTACAAACATGGTAATTTCTAATTATTTACCACTAAGAACTGGTACTCCCTTCTTCTTTGTGTTCTAGTGTACATATTTAATGGCAATATTTATCTTTATTTCAAAATAAAATTACTTTGTAAAACGCACAGTAAAGTATATATTACGAAGATATCAATAGCAATTGACAAAAACACATAAACTCGTCAACTCTCATAAACGTCATCTCTCATATTAAAACAACACTGCATGAAGGATTTACCCCAAAGGATACATTCTAAAAATTCATTCTAAAAAACATGAAAAATAGGTAAAATATTTACAAGTAAAATAAAATTATATAGGTTTGCCTTTTGTATATAACTTTTGTCAGCAATCCATCCCCGTTTAGCGCGACAAACCTTAAATAAATACGTATTTCTTATTTATTTAAGGGGACACATGAATTGTGCCTTGGCCTATCCAAGGGTCATGAATATTTCTTATATGTGCAAAGAGCATATAATCACTATAACTTGATGGTCGCCGGAAACGTAGCAGACCGATGTCATGATGACTTGAACGCCTTTACCTATAACTGCATGAGAGGGTCGCACCGGCGATGTTCATTGTTCATTAGTTACTAGCACATATAAAGATATTGTCTGGCAATATTATACACTAGGGCCTTCAAACCATGGCAATTTCTTATTACCCTTGACAGAAGATCGGCGGACGGGTCACAAAAAAAAGATTTTTTAAAGAAACAAACTGACCTTTCGGACACTGCGACGTACGACACCCATCGTTGATTATATGTACTCGTCTCCAGAGTATACTCGTATCCAAAATATTAGTCTTTAGCTATAACTACACCGCGTCCAAACACAGAAACTAAGAGTAGCATTCTGACACGATGCGAAGGTGTTCGAATTTGCAACAGCAATGCTACAAGTCACAGGAGCCTGCGGCTGCGACCGATGTTTTCGGTGTATATAAACGTGTTTTCATCTTTTACATGCAAATTGTTGACGACTAGCACTGCAGTAAGAGAAATAGAGATCTTGGTGCTTAAGAAAATTTAATTTTTATATCTTTATTTGTTCATAATAACGGGCTAAGTCGCGCCGGCAAGTAGGTACATATACAGTGAAAGGAGTAAGAGTGCAATTGTTTGAGTGAACTGCGTAACTCTAGATAAATTAAAGATCAGGTCCAGCAAAGCAGCTGGCACTCGTAACATTTAAAAAAATTGGTTCTAGGAATCTTTCACTACCACCACTACAAAACCAATATTAGGGATACAAGAAATAAGAACCTAAGTAGGAACAACCTCAAGCTGAGAGCCAGCATCGAGCATGTAGATATGTATTAATAATAGTTAGCACTTGATTGCAAACGATGTATTGTTTAAATACCTAGTTTTGCAATTTCGTTTTGTTTTTTTGAAGTTCAATGGAGTAGGTAATTTTTTTTAGGAAGGTCGGTGATTGTTACTTTTTTCGCCGACCGATATCCATTGTTTTTGACTTCGTCAAAAACTAACGTATCCTCGTAACACGTGCATACGTGCGAGTAGTGAATACGCTTATGCTTATGAATTAACTCAAAAATATACACCGCCTACACTGCACCCTTTAATAAAAATTATAACAAAAACAAATTGATTCAGTCGTTGAACCCTTACGAAATCATTACATTGGGAGTTGACAAATATGAATCAGCAGTTCAAATATAAATTATTGTCATCATCAATTCATTTACATTGTCATTTCTGCGAGGGACAGACATAATAATATTTTTTAAATTTGAATTTAGTTAAATAGCTTGATTAAATTATTCCCTCCCATCCGCTCCCAGTGAGAAACCAAAAGACAGCATCTGGGACAAACACACCATATAACCCCACGCACGAGGATACTCTCCAAGACAGTCACCCACCACCGCCTCTGACAACGCTTGACAAACTGTAGCAGTCCAGTTCCACCTGAATATGCATTTTTAACACATAGACTAACGACGTATAATTTAAAATCAATTTTAGGCATAGTTAGATAAAGTAGGAAAGACTCTGTTCTTTTTAAATCTATGATTTTAGTAAAGATAATATTATACAAATAATATGCCCTAGAAAAAATCGGGACTGGTGATCTGACATAATGACCTCGGTCACTAGCGCGTTACTTGCGCGTTAGTGGCATCAATTTTCTACTACTGCTTTTACGAATACCGTAAGAGAAGCAGCTGGCACATTAAGTATATGTTTTATAACATGACGTACAGGATAACAATGAAATTACATAAGCCCTGATAACAGTATTCGGGCCTCTCGCCCATGGGATGTTTTCAATGTCGTCTGATAATGACAACGCTGATAAGATAAAATTTAGAGCAAGGCTGCCGTTAACCTCGCATAAATTGACATTTATGAAGGATGGTAATGGTATTTGAATGATGGCCACCGTGGTGAAGTTTAAAACGCCAACCTGCCACACAAAGAGTGCCCGGTTCGATTCCCTGCGTGGGAAAATACTTGTAAATCATTTTCACAAGTATTTGTTGGCGGTTCTGGAGATCAGGAATTCATAATGGCCATAAAAAATTCCTCTTTTCGTATCGTGTGAAGAAGAAAAAGAAGCTTATAAAATGAAAAGCTTCGTGGATCAAAACAAAGCTTCTCATTTGAACAACCGGAAACAAGAGAATTACGTTTTTATTGCTGGATTTAGTATGGAATAGTAGCATGTTAAGCCGCTTATTGGTTTATTTGTTAATACCACTTACAAGCTAATTAATTCGATTGCGATATTCCCATCCGTTTCGCCGACGGAAAAGTAATTACAAATATCCTTCAACAAATTCAAAGCTTTATTATTTTACCGACTAAGGAAATATACCGAGAAGCAGTATTACAGACAACAAGTTACAGCAAAATATACCTAATCTATAGGTGATAATTTAGTACGACCAAATTATGAAATTACGAAACCAATAGCGAAACGGTTTGGGTCCCAGTTTCGGCCGGAACCAAAACCGCCGAGACTACAGAAGGTAAGGTTACACTCCTATCGTTCAAACCATCAAATCCCATCAAATGGACAGGACAACATTTTCTGTGGGACCCTGGAAACTCGGTTAAAAAATCGATATTTTTATGCAAAACTGTTCGGCTGGCCTGGCAATTGTATGAAAATGTCAAAAAATTTTGATTGCCCAGCACTAATGCTGGGACCAACCGTAAAGAAAAGATTTTAATTTTGACGGGCTGGTTTGATCGTTTGAAGGATTAAATGATCACAAACGTGTTCACCCTAAGGCACACCTTCGATCGGACTCCAAAATATTATTTATGAAATTGCTCTTTAGAGTTCTGTACCCAAAAGGTTTAAACGGTACACTGTTCACGAGAATTCACTGTTCGTCTATCCGTTACCAGGCTGTATCTCTTGAACCGTGATAGGTATCTATACAGTTAAAATATATACGAAAGATGAATTTTAGTTGCCGCTATAACAACAAATACTGAAAACAGAAAAAAATTTGGGGCTCCAAAGTTATCCCATTATAAGATTTGTTTGCCTAAATCTGTTCTTTTCAAATTTCACAATTTTTTTAAGTGACCGATAAAGTAGAAATTGAAGGCAGTTTTAACCACAGACAAGAAAAAAAATGTTGGTTTTAACAATATGTTCTTTGGCTTCAGACTTACGCGTTTGAATAGCTCTGTCACACGTGAAACCGAAATAACATAAGCATTGTAGGTAACTAGTTCTTGAGATTTATACTAGAGTGACTAGGCGTCCTCTAGCTAGCTTCGTTCGCCAATGAATCCGGCAAAATACGAAATATTGTAAATGACGCAAGTGCTAGCTGCAAACGGATTAAATTATACGAGTTATATTATAGCCAATAATGTCCAGCCAAATCAGGCGAAGTTAATGAAGCTGTTGAATATAAATCTTTAATTTTATTTTTATCTGTGTCCGTAATGTTGTACCTACGCGGCAATTCGTGCCAAAACAGTAATTTGTATTTTTGCTAAAGCTTAACGTGCGCAAACCTTCGCAAAACGGACAACAAGCTGATTTCTACAGTTGATCGGTGGGTTTGTTTGTATGCGAGGACAATTTTATTAAGTACCTTTTTTCTTACGGTTCATTTAGGGATCTTTAAAATTATTATACTACGACTAAAATTCCAGAAAGTTTAAATAAAATTATTTTAATACGGTTTTTATCGCGTTTATTACATTATTTATACACCTAACGTTTCGAGCCAGACCAGAAACCATCTCTGTACTATGCCCTACGCCATTTCTTGGCGTAGGGCATAGTAGCCAAGACCACCTGCCCCATTCAATGCCCTGTAGGAAGTGTACTACTTTATTATTTAACACCATGGTGTGTAAATTCTCATTCAACTCCTAAAAACTTTTTGCTAACATCAGCAAATATTTAAAACCACAATACTGACGAAGGCAATACACCCATATGTACTATTATCTTAGGTAGATGTTCTTCGCAACTTTCTCCATAGCTTATTCTTGTTCCCGAGGTAAAATAACTATACTTAAAAAAAAATTGGCCACGTTCACAGTAAAATAAGTGAGGCAGCTAGGGCAAGCCATCAGGTGGCCATCATCTGATCAAAGGCTGCACAAATTCTTGTTAGATAAATCCTACCTAACTCAACTGTCTTGGCATCTTCCAGCACAAGCTCGAAGTCTGTTTAGCGACTAGAGACTATCTAAGCCTATGTCATAGAATTAATAATAGTACCTAGGTATATGTGCTACTGCATCAACTGTACCGTTGTAAAGTTTCGTAACAACACGGTTTAATTCACCTATTGGTTTTTGTTATAAAATCCCTTTTGACGTTCCATATCACAAACGAAGAAAACCAACTATACTAGACCATTTCGGGGCGAGTGTCAGGAGGACAATCATATTAAATTATTTATGAGTGGTTAATTCTCAGGTATATTCCATTCTTTGGGTTCACACATAATATGGGGCGATGAAAATAAATAATTCTCCCTGACCAATAAGAGAATTCCTTTCGCTTTCTAGTCTCCCATGATTTTATAAGATACGTTATGCATCATAAATCTGAATATGACAGCAAATAGACCATAAATAACTTGGAAGCAACGCCTGCCGCGATTTGCATCTACTGCGCCCACAGCCGCTTGCACTTGCACACCCATCTTTGTTGCTTGTCCTTTAGAATACTACCTTTATTATAATAATACATGTATACTTATAATGTGAAAATAACTTAGTCGGTCTGTTACCTCATCGCGCCTGTATCAGTGAACAGATTTAGATAAAATTTTGTATGAACTAATCCCAAAAAAAAAGGTACCTATTGCTTCCGAGGGATCTACATTTACACGATCGAAGCCGCGGGCGAAAGAAAAGGGGACAACCCCGGTACAGCTATCAATAGCGTAACCCGTAAAATATAACCAAGATTTTATTTAATGCATGTACGTATAGAAACTGCTGTAGGTATAAATAAATAATTATGCTATCTTTATAAAACAGTTTAAAGTGTCAACTAGGGCCTCGCAGAACAAAATTTCTAATGATTTTATCGTTTTCTTTCATACAGTGTATTTCAAATTTTATTGAGCACTTTTTGAAAAAATAAACAATAACCTAAAAAAAATTTTTAAGGCCGTGCGGTTTAAACTTATTTTTATTTTATTCTTATTCAAATCAAGACAAATTGATGAGAACGTTACTCCTCTGTTTTAAGTTTACTGAACCCTAATGGGGTCCTATAATTATTTTATCGAAATGTATCCAGTGCTCTTAGAAAATAACCGGCCAAGTGTGAGTCAAACTCGCGCAATGAGGGTTCCGTACAATATGCTTCGTGAACACACACACAATGTGCAAAAAATGATTTATTCAATTGACTAGCGCCATCTAGTGGTGTTTTAGTGAACTATTTCTCTAGATGAACTTATTATTGTGAGTTTACCACTTAATTTTCAAGTGATAGAATTCTTATTATTTTTCCTGTAATCTTCAAGGAATGAACTATATTTTGTAATTTTTTCAAAATTTTCGGCCCTGTAGTTTCGGTGATCAGGGGGGGGGGGGGGATAGTTAATTTTTGCCTTCTTTCGTGAATAAAATCTAATTATTCACGACAAAAAAAACCGGCCAAGTGTGAGTCAAACTCACGCAATGAGGGTTCCGTACAATATGCTTCGTGAACACACACACAATGTGCAAAAAATGTTTTATTCAATTGACTAGCGCCATCTAGTGGTGTTTTAGTGAACTATTTCCCTAGATGAACTTATTATTGTGAGTTTACCACTTAATTTTCAAGTGATAGAATTCTTATTATTTTTCCTGCAATCTTCAAGGAATGAACTACATTTTGTAATTTTTTCATAATTTTCGGCCCAGTAGTTTCGGAGATCAGGGGGGGGGAATGGTCAATTTTTGCCTTCTTTCGTGAATAAAATCAAAAGTATTGATTTTACCCGAACAAAAAAAAATATTTTTGAGATCCTCATAATGAGCCCTTTCATTTGATATATGACACAATAAGGTTTGCAAAACTTTCTTTTAAAATTTTGTAATTGGACCCTTCAAAATGACCCTTATTTCAAAAAATCTTTATTTACTTTGCACATCCGTGTTTGGGTCAAAGGATTACACTATCTTACCAAATTTCATCTAATTTGGTTCAGTAGATTCGGAGAAAATCGGCTGTGACAGACGGACGGACGGACAGACAGACGCTCGAGTGATCCTATAAGGGTTCCGTTTTTCAACTTTTGTACGGAACCCTAAAAGTAAAAGTATTGATTTTACCCGAACAAAAAAAAATATTTTTGAGATCCTCATAATGAGCCCTTTCATTTGATATATGACACAGTAAGGTTTGCAAAACTTTCTTTTAAAATTTTGTAATTGGGCCCCTCAAAATGACCCTTATTTCAAAAAATCTTTTTTTACTTTGCACATCCGTGTTTGGGTCATAGGATTACACTATCTTACCAAATTTCATCTAATTTGGTTCAGTAGATTCGGAGGAAATCGGCTGTGACAGGCGGACGGACGGACAGACAGACGCTCGAGTGATCCTATAAGGGTTCCGTTTTTCAACTTTTGTACGGAACCCTAAAAATCAATAAAAGCCAAAAAAAATTGTACTAGTACTTATGCCGTTTGGTTTAATTTTATTTCTGTTTAATTTTTTCGCGAATCAAGACAAGTTGATGACGACATTGTTCCTCTATTTTGATTGAACTATCACCCCCACTAAAACCAAATAATTATTTAACTCGCACTCAGCGTCCATTTTTTGCATTTCTTAACCAGTAATTTCCAAAAAAAAATAACGGCGTTATATCCATGCTATACTCTCCATACTCCACGCCACTAATCTCTCAATTTATTAAATGTGAAGCATCAAACCTAAGGTTTAAATGGTAATATGTACCTACTTACATAGTAAATAGACGATAAGTAAGTTGGAAATAACAGTTCGCCCACAACCGCTGTGCAAGTGCACACCCATCATTGTTATTTGACCTTTTCGATACTTGCTACAATATATCTACTTCATATTACACTATCTATACAACATCGTTTAGAAAAGCTGGTCAAAGTACCAACCCACGCATAATCTGGTATAAAAATAATTATAGCAATTAAGTGAATGATAGGTAATGAGAAGATAAGCGATGGGCTTTTATTTATTTCCAATTCGCTTCTTACTGTCTTTCTTTCAGCCACTCTTAGCTACTGAAGGCATCAGGTAGGGCTATATCAATCGATATCTAATTGATCCGTAAAATATAAATTGAGATTTTCCATTTCCATGCTGGTTTGGGAGAAAAGAAAAAACATCGAATGTACCAGCTGCTTTTCTTCCCGCGCAGACTATAAAAGCCAGTCAAGGGATTGGGCCAAAAGCTAAGGAATCACATTGATAGGCGATGCGATGCGGCAAGCAACCCATCATTATTTTGATTCCGCTTTCCACCTTTACGCCCACTACCGGCAAATAAGTTGACCTAAGTGTGAGTAGGACACCGCAATACATTGCCACTGATTAATATAGGTGTGTCTCGCTCACACCACACTTAGTTCAACTTATACGCCGCGTGTTGTACTATGCTAAACTGTTAGGTTTTATGGACTTGGGCTCTGTCTACCCCGCAAGGGGTAAAGACATGATAGTATGTATGTATGTATTTTCTAATATAAAACACAAAATAAAAGTTATAAAATTAATTTGCTATTTTGTACTTAAGTATATATGTGTCGATTATCATTTGTCTGTCATGCATGATAATGTTCGCACAATTTCACTAAAATATTCTTCATTGAGAATAAGAGAGAATGACTTTAAAAAAAGACAGAATGAGAAGAATATAATTACATAACAATATATTTCTAAAGTGGGAATAAAATTACGATATCCTTTTTTTTTGGGGTAGAGCAATAGCACTACTACGTCATAACATAATATATGTGTCTGAGGAATTTTATCTTATCGTGACATTTTATTGAATGATCGTTTATTTTCTAACACCTGATGAATAGTATTAGTTTCCATCAGTACGACTCGCAATTTTATGATAAGAAAAACTGCAGATAAGTATCGCGTGAGGAATCAATAGAGTCGTATAATGTGTCTAATGCAGCCGTGTGGTTCCCGGAAGAGTAGAATAGGACCACTCCAAGTCTTCCCGTGGATGTCATAGAAGGCGACTTAGGAAGCTTATAAACATCAAACAGACCTCTCCAACCCGTTTGGTCAGCGTGGAGAGTGTAGGCCACATCCTCTAACTGCTCTGGCTAATGCATGGCTCTGGTGGTACAGAGACGGTCGAATGTGTGTACATAGATGGCATGTGTGTAATGAAAGAGTATGATAAATAGCGGACCCCGGTCTCCGAAGTACTCCAGCTAAGGATGCAACTGGGAAAACGCTCAGATGAGAGAGAGACAAAGAGTATGACAAATAAAAGTCATTATTTTATAACCTTATAGGCTGTGAGTTATAAAATTAATACATTTTTTTAACCATTAGGCAAATAATTAAAATGAGACACGGAAATCTTTAAACAAAAGACATCAACGCGTATGTTTAAAACCTAAGCATATTAACCAATAAAAAAATCTGCTACTACAATGGACTCTTTGATTCTCTCCTTTTGCACGTTTATTATGTGTAAAGTATATGGTACTTACCATAATTATGTATGTATGCAAGTTTCTGTATCCCACCGTAACTTCAAAATTGTTTGGACTTAAAAGTATCGTAGTATTCCTTATACCTTCTAGAAATTGATTTTTGTCAAGATAGGCAGTTGTGTTTATCATTTATAGTAAAAAAAGATTGTTTTATTAATATTCTCTGTTTTTTCAGTGCCTTTACTTATATCAAAATGAAGGGCATCCTATATGTTTTTATTATTATGTATATATGTATTATTTTCTAAAAATTATTTGCTGTGTAATTTAACATTCTAATTAGTACATTCTGTAGACTCTTATTTAGCTACCCAAGCCAAGCAAAAATATTAATCAAATAGCGTTTCCCGCTACTTCGTCCGCGTGGGATTCGGTTTTATTATTACAGTCGTTTTTCGAATTAAAAAGTTGTATATGCCCTTTCTCAAGCTCTATACATCAGTGTACCATATTTCATTTAATCGGTTCAGTAGTTTTGGCAGACAGTACAGAGTTAGTTTCGCATCTATAATATTAGTATGGATTCAGAAAAGTGGTAAGGGGTAAGGACCTATCAAGACACGCTAGCTTCCATTCCAAACAGTTGCAATATAATTATTAATAGCAGCCCAAACCGGACCCGGTATTTCACCTGTCCACTTGATTAATGACCGCCATATGGCACCGAATTTACATATTTTGAGTCCTTAAGACTATTTCGAATACGGCCAGCATTTAAGTCGAGTGAGTATTCAAGTACTAAATAAAAATCGGCCAAATGAGAGTCGGACTCACGCACGAAGGGTACTGTACCATTACCTAATTAGACTGTCGAAAAACGCCAAAATTTCGTTTGTTCTTTATATTTAATACACAACTACTTAAGTAATATTACGTGAATATTTTAAGCTTCTACTTGTTTCCGACTGCGGTTATTAATGTCTGGCAAATGACGGCAAAATAATCACTTAAGTTGTATGTGGGAGCCCCCTTAAATATTTATTTTATTTTGTTTTTAGTATTTTTTGTTACAGCGGCAATAGAAATACATTATCATAAATAAAGATATATTGTATCATATCTGTCAAATTTTGAACTGTCTCGCGAAATTACGATTCATGAGATACAGCTTGCTTACAGACAGACCGACGGACAGTTAAGTCTGAAAAGGGGTCCGTTTTTACGTTTTAGGTACGGATCCCGCCATTGACCAAAAATTGTTCGCGCAAATGTCCGTTAGTGAGCTTACTTCATGAATATTACGGTTTATGTTCACGATAAAATAAATGAATATTACCATAGCTAGACAAAAAACTATGTGCAAATATTACTAAGTTGTGAAATTGTGTCGTGGGATTCTATATCAAGGAGCATTATTAGCGCTTCAGCATTTTAAGAAACTCCCGGCGCAGTCCACACTTAGATGGGTGACCGCAAGTGGCATAGAAAATATCTCGATGTCCTCCGTGCTTCGAATGAAACGTTTAACCGTTGGTCGTTCGTCAGATGCCTTTAGGCAGCTTAAAAAATCTGACACCAGTTTTGGCCACTTACTCACACGAAAAAGGAAATAAACTCAAGGAAACTATATTTATACTTTTATTAATAAAATCCCTTCTTGTAATTTTAGGATCGAACCAAAATAAAAGTTAAATAACATTTTTTTTTAAAACTTTACTGCCATGGAACAATTGAAAAGTAAGAGAAATTTTAGTCCGAGAATATCGCATCATAGGAAGCAAATGTTCATCCGTAACTAAAACTGCGAATAAGTAATTCATAGCAAGGCCACGAACGTTTGTAGCATTGACTAATAATTTTAAAATTCTAATTAGTAATGATCAAACAAAAGCCGGGAATTTTGTTTTCGATTTCAATGTCTTTTAAAAGGCCATACTTATTTATAATCATTGCATAAGTTCAAGCAAAAGATAATTTTTTTAAATACAAAAAACGCATTGTAACAGTAAATCCTAGATTGATAGGCATCAACACCTATCATCCGAGTTAGTAAATAGGCAGGCAGGAGAGGTGAGAAAAGGGTAAAAGTAAGTGGCTTAATGATAGGTGTCGTATAAGTTTTTTATTGTAATCGTTACTTTAAGTACCTACTAAAATCATGTCATAATTACAGTAATTTTTCTAATTGTTGTTTTAGTTTAAAATTATTGTTTTAGTTAGGCACAGAAAGTTTTTGTATTGTTAAATCCAGTTCAGCGAGAAAAGTATATAAAAATTGTTTTTGGCAAGTACTGACAGTACTGCATTTGAAAATTGATTATATTTTTATTACAGCCACAGTCAAAGTGCGTCTTGTTTTTACCTTACAAAAATTACGTGGTCTGGTAGGACTGTGAAATCATTATCGTAAAACAAATAAGACACTACGTCGGAAGATAAAGGAAAACAAACAAACCCTTTCGGATCACCGCTGAAAGATTTCCACAAGCGCAATTTTGGATCACCTCACTCAAAAACACACATCACCACAACACAATAACAGCTAATTCGATTTAATTCAAAAATTAAACTTCAAATAACCGTTACCAGTACAACGCGACTGAGCGTTATCAGGATTACTCACGAACTGAAATCATTTGATAACTGACAACGCATACAAGTTCTGTAAACTTGGTATTTTTCAGATAACGCACTATAATGTAAACAACACAACACTCGACCAAAAAAAAAACAAGACGTCAAATTGCGCGCGCAAAAGTTTTCAGTGATTTATTCCTTTTATGAAATTAGAAACGGCCAGTGTCACGATTTTTTTTTTGGTATTTTTTTCATCCAGTGTTTTTATCTTTTTATTTCGCCCGTACACCTGGCCGTTTCGCGTTTTGATTAGCCACTAAATTGCGGCCTGCCTTGCGTTGCTTGCATCAGTGACGAGCGGTGGGTGTGCGTTAAGCCTGCGGTCTCGATAACTTTCAATGGTATCAATCGGCCTAGGCAAGGCCTTTTCACAAAACCAACAAAATAGGTTGGGTTAGTTGCATTGAATCTATTGAAATCAGTTACTATTAAATTTTGATTATTGACTCAGAACTTGTACGTATTTAAATTTTGCTGCTAGTAATACATAATACAGGTAAATTGCTTTCATGAAGCATGCAAACCTAAATAAGTGTCATTTGATGAACTGCTGTACTAACTAAATATTAAACTTATCTAATAAGTAAAATATAAAATAAAACGCACCACTATTTATGGATAAAAATAGTGCGTTTCGTTCTTCGTGAGTGTAAGTGGCCAAGACTGGTGTCAGAATATTTAAGCTACACTTCCAAAACACAAAAATAAACAGTGGTGGCTGACGTTATCTATCAACAAGAGCAGTTTCCAACCAGTTTTGATGCCTCAAGCAAATTTCATATTTTACATAAGCACTTAATCAGTTTGCTTATTTCTCTTTACAATCTTAATGAACTCTGAAAACGTGAATGAGTTACGACTATCGGCCTATCGGCGCCACCTACGAGCGATTGCGACACGACAGGATAACAATCGTGAGGCAACTGCAACGCGACGGCAACCGCAACCGCCCACCGCTGCCGGGGTCTGGTCAGAATGGGGCGCTTGCGTGAAGGATTATTGTATATAGCTGAAATAAGGACACGCCAATCTGCCTTTATTATTAAGTTCTCCTCTCTCGGGGCTACTGGAAGAAATTTCTTTAGGAATAAGTAGTTCCCTTGTACTCATTTTCTGTATATATATTGTCTTAACATGTTTTTCTGTGTACATAAATGAATAAATAAATAAATAAGGACACTTTAAACTAATATTGCAACTTTTGTTAGGAAATATATCTATGAATCATCTATTTAAGGGGAAGCATGATTTTTTCTTCCAACGTATGACGTTCGGGTCGAGAGGAAAAATTTACAATTTATGTAAAATTAATCATTTAAAGAGTTTTTTGGTTAGCAAATAATTTTTTCACTCATTTTATTGTTTCACTGATATTCCCATTCTTAAAAAACTACTTTCATAGCACAACGGAAAAATGTATGTAAGTACCCCATTGACAACATAGCGACGATGCCAAAATGGGAGTACTTTTCGAATAATACCATTAACTACCGCCTACCTTTATTATTATTTACTTGAAATATGTATTTTTTCAACCGACTAAAAAACAGAGGAGGTTATCAATTCGGCGCGTATTATTTTTTGTGTCTGTATGACCACGCATTACGTATGACCACGTATAACTATTTACAGATTTGGCCAATTTCATGCCAATTTTGATAATTCTTTTTTATTGGAAAGGATTTACCCCGAAATTGGTTCTATATAAATTTGAAAAAAAAATCCAACTCTTAAAAGTTAAAGTTAAAGTTTTGTTTGTGTTCAAGCTCCAATAAATTCAGGTTGTTCGTAAATGATCTTATATATAGTTCTGGTTTACTCACCTATGTCCTTCTGTCCCTATTTTATTTGAATTTTTTTTTTCGTCGTCTCCAAAGTATGTAAAACGGGGGTCAAAACTTTATATTTATCGAGTGAGAAACCGCGCTCAAAGCCAGTTTATTGTAAAATTAAAACATTTGTATTAAAGTTCTCTGTGTTAAAAATTTTCATCTATAGGTATCATAAAATGTTCAACATATTTTGAGGCTTTTTGTTTTAAAAACCTTTCAACATACCTAAAAAGCTGTATTTAAAAAAATATTTCTATTCTTTGGCTACTGAGTCGCAATAATAATACATAAATAAGATAGAGCTCTCTATTTAATTTTATACTTAATAAAAATACTAGGTATGTCAAGATAATTACGAATATTAGGAATGAAATGTACTGAAATAGCAAAAATGATTTTTTATGTCCTAGGACGGCAAACGTGCAATCGGGTCGCCTGATGGCAAGCGATCGCCGCTGCCCATGGACAACTGCAACACGGTATAACAATAGCGTTGCAAATTCCGTGGGTGAAGCTAATAAATAATATTTTAAGCGCCACTCTCACTTCTTAGGCTATTTTCTTTCAAACTTAGTCTTAGTGTAAAACTGGGCCAATGTCAGGCTTTTGACAACTCATTGATAAATCAACTGCCTCTTCAGCTTTAATCTAAATTAAGCTTTACACCACAGCTATAAAGTCGAGATTCTTTTATTGGAAAGTTCATGAAACCGATCACATCATTAGCAAATTGAATTATATCATTTGTGCGTGGGCGCATTTTTCTTGTCGCTGACAGATTGATTTACAAACAAACCACAAGGACGACGTTAGCAGGTTATGTGACAGACAGACAGTGCGATACATCGCAAAGGAAAAACAATCTTAGTGGTACAGTCCGGAAGGCGTAAGCTGAGCTCTGTATTTGTGTGAGTAATCACCAAAAGTAGAGTCAGACCAAAAACTCTTAAAAATAAAATTGACACTTGACACGTCTTTATCGTTCATGTTTTTAAAATAACTGTTAAAATTACAAAATATTTCTATTACATGGCTATTTAAAGGGTTTCGTATTCTTCGTTTACTTTTGTTTGCAGCCATTTCACTAATAAATCGGACACAAGAACAAAATATTAAGAATTAAATACGTCACACTGCTATCAGTACAAGGGTGAAGTGTGACAGGTGCGCGGCGGAGATGCGCCGCGCTATAAGCCGATGTCACACCTACACTATCTATGTGCACTCACACAAATGCAAAGCTCAGCTTAGGCCTCGCGAACTGTACTACTTGTGAGCCATATTCTATGATCTACCAATATTAATCATAGCCTCAGGGGTACTATTTTTGAACGTGTGTATTCGTCTTCGAACGATTTTCTACGAAATTTCAAAAATTGTACCCCAGCACTTTATACTACGTGAAAAGGACATACCCGTAATAAATCGAACCACGGTCTATACTAGATCATTATATTATAATGAAATTAAAATAACAGACAAAAAACTTTTTTTTAGTATAGCCCGTGGTTCTATTTATTACGGGTATATAATGTCCACTTTGTATAAAAAAGCTTCTTAGAAAAGAGCTTTTACAGAACATAGAATAACTCTCCTGCCTGCGCTTAGGAGTTTATTTGGAAACAAAACCCAAAATTTAAAAAAATACACGGTGATCTTACATGTTCTTAAACTTAATCCTGGACATAAGACCTAGTTGTTTGTTTTTCATGTATAAGTGGCCAACACGGGTGTCAGATTTTTCGTTAAGGTACCTGACATATCTTAACGACAGCCTTCAATGATGATAGTTGAGACCAACGGCTGAACGCGCCTTCCGAAGCAGAAGAAGCAGAAGAAGCCGTCCTATCTGGCTGCTCTGAGGGATCACATTTCCACTAGCGACGCCAATTAAAGAATGTGAATCATATAAGCACTAGCAGATAACTTGAAGTATTTTTGGAATCATGTTTTAATATTATGAGAATCAGTGGTTACCAAAAACGGCCAATTTGGCGGTAATCTGATTCTCATAATTCTCACTGATTCTGATAATATTAAACATGATTCCAAAAATACTTCAGGTTATTTACTAGTGCTTATATGATTTACATTCTTGAATTTCGTTCTATTTGTAAAGTATTAGGAATAAAATGATTGGCGTCGCTACTGTGCCTAGTGTGCCCCCTACTACTTGAACTTCCGCTAGGTACGTCTTGAATCATATGCAGTAATCGAAACGATGGCCTAAATTTAGAAACTAGCAGTTCGCTCCGTCTTCGCCCGTGGTACATACCTAGCCCGTGGTACTCAGGAATAACGTACCTACGCAACGGTGAAAGAATTTTTGAAATCGGTCGCGTAGTTCCTGAGTATAGCACGTTCCACCAAACAAACTCCTCATCTTTATAATCCCAATCCCAACGAATATTATAAATGCGAAAGTGAGTTTGAATATTTGTTTGTTTGTTACCCTCTTTACGCTTTATCTTCTGAACCTATCTTTAAAATTTGGCATACACATAGATTAGGGTAGTGAGAAGGATAATGGGAACCTTTTATCACGGAAAAGGGCACTGTTCCCGTGGGATTTACGATAAACAATCAGCAAATTTAAACGGCAAAATTATACGCGAGTGAAGCCACGGGTAAGAGCTAGTATTAATATAGCTTTACGGTGTACTGACCGTGTCACCTACTCAAAATGATGATGAATATAGCTTTAAAAATATTTTTTTTTTATTAGATATAACATGTTTATTTGCTTTAAACTATAGGTATATGTACATTTTACGAAAACTAATTAAAAATTAAAACTATTAAATAAAAACCTAACTAGATACATATAACTAGATATATAAAACAAAGCTAGAAATAAAAAATGTCCCGCAGGTCGTTGTCATAAAAACATTTTAAATTATAAGACAATGCAAATTATAAACTAATGTGACAAAATGTTACGTTTTTAGAGCCCAATGATAATTTATTACGTGATAACGCGTAGGAGAGGCCAAAATAGCGACAATAGTAAATTAGCATTATCATTTGTCTGTCATAACTTCATAAGCTTAAATTAGAATAGTTAACAAATAAATTATGCGGCAATCTATCGAAATCGAGAGCAACGAACTCCTTTATTATCAGGTAAGTACCTAGATATTACTGACAGACGTTTTCTACCCCAAAATTAATGATTATGAATGTGAGACTTTTGCCAGAGACTCCTCTAAATTTTCTATCAGGACCTATGTCTGCCTAATCAGATATGGTAGATAGTTTCGATTAAACCTTATTATAAGACGGGTTTATACGGCCAGCGTGGAGAGTCTAGGCCAAATCCTCCGACTGCTCTGGTAGTACAGATAGTGTCGTGCTCCTGCAGGGGAGACTTATAAAAGACCTGATGATGATGATGATCATAAGTGTGATTTTGTTAAAAATACTTGGTTTAAAAACAGCATTAGCCTTATTTTAAATCGCCTTTATGTTACAGTTTTGCCAAACACCAGCTTTAACGATTATCTCCGGCACTTTGTGGTTTTTGGAGCGTGCTAAAAACGCCAATTTAAGAGTGAGTTTGTGTAGTGGGTTCCGTATCATGCTGAAAAAAATTTAAGATTTTTCGTTGATTGAAAATATTATTTACAGGATCTTAGATATGACAGCTAGCGCCACCTCAATTTATTTCTCTTACAACTAAAAAAGTTCAAATTCAAAAAATCTACATCAGTATTTCCGAGGTATACCTATGCCTAGTAGTATTTTTGGTATAATTTTTCATTATTTGACATTTGGTAAATTAAGAGAACTTACCACTTTTGCCGGTAAGGAGTACGTGTACGTACTCATTAAACGCTTTGTTTTAAATGATGATATTGATAAAAGTTATACTAAAAATTCTACAAGTAATTTACTACCGAATTACTGACGTAGATTTATTTAATTTGATCTTATTTAGGAGTACGAGAATAAAATCACGGGGGTGCTAGTTTCGCTAATGAAAACTTCAATCCGTGGAAGCTTGAAAAAACGGTTAGGAAACGCTTAAGTTTGAACCCTTATGGAGTAAAGGTATAACGATATCGCACACAACACAATAACTATTTATACTATGTACGTTTCCTTTAGGTTACGGAACCCAAAACTATAAAACGCTCCGGCGGCTAAGATTAGGTCCGGTCGTAATGTTGTTGCAGTTTCCCCTTTCTACAGGAAGTTGCATACACGATGGCAATCCTGGCAAAGTTGGCACTCTTTCGTCGTGGCATGACGACTTTAGAAGACCGACCATTTTTGGCACCTGAATGACCAACCCAGAAGGAGGGTATGTTTTTCATCATCATCATCATCAGGTCTTTTTAGTCTCCACTGCAGGAGCACGACCCTCTCTGACTATCATAACCATCTATTACCCAGATCAGTCAGAGGATTTGGCCTACACTCTCCACGCTGGCCAGACGGGTTGGAGAGGTTTTTTTTTCAAAGCTTTTTTTAACATCAAAGAGATGTTAAAAAAAGCTTTGTTTAGCTTGTGTACCCTTAGTCGCCTTTTACGACATCCACGGGAAGACTTGGAGTTTGGTATGTTTTTGCGCGTATGTAATATGTATGTCTGTTCCATTGTTCCTTCTATAGCCTTAACGGCTGTATCGATTTTGAACTGTGAGCGGCGTCTGTCATTACATTCATATTCCCCGGAGTGTCATAGCATAGTCTATGTAACGTCAGCAAAAAATCTAAATGGCGGACGTAAACTGTCAAATAAGGCAGTCGGGTTCTTGTCCCAACTAATATTATAAATGCGAAAGTAAGTTTTTTGTTTGTTACTCTTTCACGGCGTAGCTACTGAACCGATCATCATGAAATTTTGCATACACATAGGTTAGGGTACCGAAAAAGACATAGGCTATATATTACGCGGGCGAAGCCGCGGGTAACAGCTAGTGAATGATATAATATCGGCTACTATCACCTCTGAAAGCCGTCTTTGCATTCAGGTCAGCACGTGGGATTCATTCCGGTATGGACGGATATTCTGAATAGCAAAACAATATCGCTGCGAGATCGGTTTGAAACGTTAAGGGTAAGGCCCAGTATCAGTGAGAATTATGAGAATCAGATTACCGCCAAAAACGGCCGTTTTGGCGGTAATCACTATTTCTCTTAATGACTGATTCTCATAATATTAAAACATGATTCCAAAAATACTTCAGGTTATTTACTAAGGCTTATATGGTTTACATTCTTGAATTTCTTTCTATTTTTAAATTATTATGAATAATTCTCATAATATTAAATCATGATTCCAAAAAGACTTCAGGTTATTTACTAAGGCTTATATGGTTTACATTCTTGAATTTCTTTCTATTTGTAAAGTATTAGGAATAAAATGATTGGCGTCGCTAGTGTGCCTAGTGTGGGGCCTTACTAGTTGAGAAAATTGCACCACTTTGGTTTTACACTCGTTATAAAGTGTTGATGTTTACGGAATAAGCCCTTTTAAATATTTAGTAACAGACGCAGGTTTTGAGGTCTGTATTGACAGCAGTGAGTCAGTGTCCTTGCCTGTGCCCACATACAATACTCCAGTACTACAGCATGTACCAAATTAGTACCTTGTCTTTAAACTAAAAAAAATAATTAAGTCATGAACTTGCCATTAAGGAAAACTAAAAAAAAAGGAAAAACAACATAAAATACCTACGGGTAGATATTCCAAGTAGCGCATAATTTTTTCTATTGTAAAAAAGAAGAAAGAGCACGAAGAGTAAGACTTTGACGAGCTCCGTGGCGCAGCGGTCAACACGCCTGCCTGCGACACGGATGGTCCCGCCCCGGTCAGGTCAAGATCGAAAATGATCTTTTTCAGATTGACCTGGGTCTTGGATGTTTATCTTTATAAGTATTTATCATCAAATATAGTATCGTTGAGTTAGTATCCCATATCACAAGTCTCGACCTTACTTTGGGCTAGCTCAATCTGTGTGATTTGTCCGTATATATTTATTTATTATTTATATTTATTTGATACACAAGGTAAAGTCATGTTTATCAACCAAGCATGTTCTTTTCTTGGTTACTTACCTACCTATGGAGCCCCGGGTCCCCTACTACAAGTTTGAAATATTATGTAACTTATAATGAGCCTTTTTTATTATTATTTAGTTATAGAATATTATCCCGCGACAGTCCGCAACTTACAGTATCGTAACAATTTTTTTTTGTTGTAAAAATTGTAAACACAAATATGACAATTAATAAGTGTTCAAAGAAACCTATATTAAATAAACGATTGAATCTTGACAGTGGGGCTAATTCAATCTGCGTAATAAAAATAGCTTATGTCTATATTTTGGACATTTGCCGCTATAAATCTTCCCAACAAACCAAATATGAAATATTACTTAATTGTAATGCTATTTACCGTAGCAATAAACTGACTGCAATATAGGTAGTGTTCCTGGCATCATGCATGTTTTATTTTGATTGTTAAGTTTTGTCTTTTAATTTTCTTTTCTGCGCTTACTTTTTTGTCTTCTCTGTGTAAGTGTTCAACACCGGAGTAAGACTTGAGATGTTTAAAGCTGGGCAGCTTTAAAAATCAAAAAGCATCTGATACGGTTTTTTCGAAACTTTCATTTATCTTAGGTACCTACATCTGAGTCAAATATTTCAACTCAATTTTTAAGCAGTTGTTGGACAAAAATTTGGTGTACTAGGTAAATCGGAGGACAATGCAATATAATGGAATCATAGATCTGATCTGATGATATAGTCGGAAGGTGGCACTTGGCATCTTGGCACTCCTAAGCTGAAGAAGATAAATCCATCATATTTGGACTCATTCATTTTGTCGTGACCAGCTCTTTTACTGAAATTCATACTGACCCGCTTATATAAAAAAATTGTCACGTAAATGAAATTTTTGAAAAGCCTTATAATTATTTAGCGATAAAATGGTCACACTTACCCATGTTTATTGTCATCTTGCCGTTTGTTATTTATTTTACAAGTATTTCACTTCACACTTCAAAATAGTTCACTATCACAGTCCGATACACAATTACCAGTTTAAAAAAATCCTGTAAGAAAGAGAAACGGTTTTTCGTTAAAACTTAATCTCACCCGTAAATCTTGGAAGAATCCATAATGCAGAGCGAAAATTTTAAAAAAAATTAAAAGAAGTGATACTTGTAGTTTTTCCTCAGAGCCAAACTCTAGCAGTAGGACCAAAATTAAAACCACATTTCGTGCTAATGTTTAATCCCTAAACAGTTTTATCGAATAAACAAATTACCTTATTTTCAAAATATAATGCTAAAGTATAAAATGTTAGATTTAATGCAAAAGTATAAAATGTTAGAGAAAGGAACTAAATTTTTAGATAAAATAGAATATAAAGAAAATTTATACTTAAATGAAATAGCAGTCACTTAGGAATTAAACCGAGAAGCGCTATTCTGTTGTAAAGCGCAAAGTTTTCTAACGACAGAGTGACTATAATTCCAGATATCATTAGGTTTATTGTATTGCTGTACATATGTATGTAGCGTGCCAACGGCGTTTGGTATCTAAAATCATTTGAGTGTGTTGATCATGCCCAAACTTTGATTAGTAAGTTTGAAATAAAATCTAGGCAACAAAAAACATCCGCATAAAGATATAGTTTTTGAATTTTATCTATAAGGAGGAAAGACTGTTTTAAGTAATTTATAAAAACAAGTTTTATAGGCATTCAAAAAATAAAATTGAAAACGACATTGCCCTACCGAAAAATTTATACTTTGTGTTATGTTATGTCGTTCAGGATGATGTAAAGGATACTATAACGACCAAGGTACCCAATGTTCTGATTCGTTGAGGTATTTTATAAGTAGAAGTTATGGTGGAAAAAAATCATACATACTACTTAACTTAGGTACACAATAAAGAATAGGTACACTTATTTTGGGCAGAGGGCAAGGTAAAAACGGATTAACCAAATTCGATGTAAGTGATGATGATCGTGCAAGAATCTTGCAAAGTTCTTTTTTACATGATCTTTTCGCTAATCTCTCAATGTCCCTTGATTTAAAGTTACTTATTTTCTCAATGGTACTTGACCACAATCGCAACATCGTTGGAGGTCCACAAAAAAAAGTTTAAGGAAACTAGACTGACTGGTTCCATTGTTAATTATGAGAGGTTCGTTAAGAGTCGCCTGGAAGCGCATGTCTCCACACAAACGGAAAAAGGGAATTGTGGCAATATTTGATAATTTTGGGGCAAAATTAAGCATCCAATCAATTAATCTCATTATAATCTACGTACGTTCCTATACAGTTTGGTTATCAAATGTTTGAGAATTATACGCCTCTCAAGATTTCCATACAAATTTGAAAACGCTTGTAATTCTGAAACCATTGGTATTTTAACCAAGCTGTATAGTAACGTACGTAGATTATTGTGAAATTAATTGATTTAATGCTTAATTTTACTCCAAAATTATCAAATATTGCCACAATTTCCTTTTCCCGTTTGTATGGAGACATGCGCTTCCAGGCGACTCTTAAATAAAGCTGTCTTTCCAATCGCGATATACCTTCTTATGCAGGGTATTTACCTACATCGAGCATAGTATTCAGTTACATAACACTAGCTTTTGCCCGCGGTTACACTCGCGTCATTGTCGATACTCTGGCGCCATCTCACCTCCCGGTCACAGGATCAAAAGCCGGCACAGCAGCGGCTGCGGTGGAAAACCTCAAACAGCGCAGATATGAATGTCTTTTCAGTGATTATATATTTGAACTGTTTGGGGTTGAAACCCTATAGTGGGTACTCGGCACATAAATTGTTCGATGCCATCGCCTAAAAATTTATAGACGTGTCTCGTGACCAGACTGGCTTATATTTTAAAAGGCCAAAAGATTAGCATTGACATACAACGTGGCAATGCTGCTAGCCTTCTGGGCACTCTACCACGGACCACGGGGCAACGAGCTGCCGGGTCTATGTTATTTGTGAAGAATAGTTTTAGTTTACCGCAAAAATAAATTTAGAAATGTTTAGGAGGGTAAACATTAGTCAAAGCGCCCATTGGACACTGAATCTATGAGGCTGTTTTTTTATTGACAGGAAACTGTTTATAGTCCCAAAACCAAGCAAATCATGGTCACAAGGTCCATAATGCCCGTCAACAAAGAAATCGATGACTTTACGTCGACCGCTGATTTAATGCCTCCTCTATACAATCGTCGATGATCGATTGTCATCGCTACGATTTACTGTACATTGCTGCGTTGAATAAAAAACTCTCAAGAGCTTTAGTGACCCAAACAGTTTTTCAGTCTTGGTACAGAGAGCCACGAAAATCGAAACTTGAATTTATCGCTTCTATGCTTCATTCGGCGAGTGAGAGAGCCAGAGGCCCATCTCCCCCTCTCCTCTGGAGGGAAAAATAAATGGCTTGCAACGCTCCTATTCCATCCCTGGTGTTGCAGTTGTCCATGTACCACCAGGCGACTCGCTTGCTCATTTGCCATTTATAGTTAATCGTCGTGTTGTGTAGTCTCCACTGCAGGAGCACGTTGTGTATTTGTGTTGTGTAGATGAGGGACATTAATATAAATAGTAACGCGTAGACAATAAAACGACGGCGACGCGACACTTTCGCGAGGTCCGGCTGCAACCGCGGAATGTGGTGGCTGCACTTCTAGGGTTACGAAGGCTCACGTTGGAGCCCATGTGTTCAGGGATAAAAGAAAAACGTATGTTGATGATCGGCAGATAAATACACCTCTCTGGCCTAGTGGTCATCACGCCAGGCTATCATATACGAGCTCATTTCCATCTTTTTAAAGGGGAATAATAATAAAATATTTTACATAAGTATTTTTGTATTCTGCAGAAAAATACCTTTTTGTAAGTTAAAAGTTTTATCAAGACCCCGATAGTTTTTGAGGTTTCTTCTCGGCAGTGGTCGGTTCCGAAACGCTAGTAGTCTGTAGCTTTTGAACAATTAATAAATACATATATCTAATGAGATAATTTTAAATATGATATGACGTGAAAAAGTGCCTGCAAAGGCCTATTTTCTGAATAAACGTTTTGATTTTGTATTTTTTGATTTTGAGGCGCCAATATCATCTAGAAATTTTGTGCCATCAAGAAATATAAGGATCTGGACGCAAATTATATTTTCATTATCAAATACAGCGCTTCTCTTCTTAATCATGCGTGCAAATCAAAATTATTCAAAACATTGTGTCCTTTATAATTTTTGAAGACGCCGCTGCGGTTCGCTTTGCGTTAAGTCAGGTAAAATTCGTTAGCTAGAGATGCGTGACAGCTTTCAATATTTATTTATAAAGTCAAAAAGCTTCTGTCAATAAGGTAAGGTTTAAAATAAATCTAACTAAGTTTGAAGGTAGCCTTTTTGGTGCAAACCTACCGAATAGATCACGGCACCGTTGATCGCGAACGTGCCACTCTTTAGTGATGATTTCTTCGTTTTTCCCTCGTTCGCCACTTTCATGGCGAATGGAAATTATACGCATTGGACGTGCTGTGCCGTGACGGGCCGTACCGGTTTTTTTTAAATTAAATTTCCTCATCTCCTTTATATCATTTTCTCATTTGAATTTTCAACAAGAAGTAAGCCATCTCTAGGATTCTTCGGTATTGACCCGACATTTAATTGAAGTCCAGACTCCCGGTAAAATATAAATGGTCCCAGCAAAATATATATGGGCCCTGGGTTAATCTAGAAGAACCCTGAAGCGGCGAAGAGCCTGGCTGATTCTCTACTTTCAACTTCTGGCGATTTTTGATGATCCTGCTAGTTTTAACTACATTACCTTAAAATTAACTGTGCACACATAACATAATGGTCTTATTTAGTTTGTTTTATGTAATGCTAAATTGGCATCCTGTTCTAAGTGTTTAGCTTCACAATAAGCTTGACCATTAGCTGCTTATATACAAGTTTTGGCAAGCGTGCCGAGTCTGGCCTTGTTGTTGACGCCGGCGCCAGATCGATACCCTCAACATATATTAATTTGTGCTAGGATTGTGCCTGACACTGAATTATCTAGGATGTTATTCGAGGAAAATCCAAAACATGGATTCGCATTCGCGTATTCTATCCCATCCCATTATATGGTCTTGGAAAAATCCGCTGACTCTTTCATTTGTAAAGGTCAATTTAATGTCGGCGATAAGTTTCAAGTTCTTTATTGTCCACGTGTGAAATTTTCATCATCATCAGGTCTTTCTAGTCTCCACTGCAGGAGCACGACCCTCTCTGTACTACCAGAGCCATATACTAGCCTGAGTAGTCAGAGGATTTGGCCTACACTCTCCACGCTGGCCAGACGGGTTGGAGAGGTCTATTTGATGTTAATAAGCTTTGTTTAGCTTGGGTTTCCTTAGTCGCCTTTTACGACATCCACGGAATGACTTGGAGTGGTCCTATTCTACTCTGCCGGGAACCACACGGCGAAATTTTACTTTCATGTAAAATTATTATTATACACTCATATGATAAGTCTTTGTGTAGAATCTGAATGTAGAGCTTAGTTATCTAATGCAATTTGGGGGCTTACTTGGAAAGGAAGTTTCGCGGGCCCTAAATAAATACATAAGGCCGGCTGTCTACTGACGGCAATTTTTCATAGGATTCAGAAATTCCAAGATTCATTCGTGAATTTGCCGCCAGGCTAAAGCCTGGGCTGGGAGATTTTCGTGAAATAGGTTTAAGATAAGCAACAACATTGGAGCCGCTGTTATGATAGTGTCCCAAATACCTATACATGCTCTAAGATTCGGCAAAACTTTCTTGCCAGCTGCCTGCTTGACGCCAACTGTCTTTAGAATATATTTCCCATGAGTACTTTTGTCCGCATTTGTGTGTAGCCGCATCATAAGAAATCCTAAGAAAAAAACAAAAGACCAGAAAACGCATATGACTTGGTGTATGTTGTCAGGTTCTTAAAGAAAATAAGTTGCTGCTGCGCAATGCGGGTAGGTCCAACTTTTGTGTAGGCCCAGCAGCAGTGGCGCGGCTTGATCTAACAAAAATGCTTTAGAGCCATACTCTGGATCTAATGATTTGGCAAAATTAGGTATAATAGCCTAACTCTGTTTAGTTTAAGTAAGTATGTTTTTGCAGGGTTTTCTTTTATTTTTTGTCTGTGCCGCGTCATCTGCTATCTAAAGAACGTCTCTTGTAGCATACAGATGTAAGGCATGCGTCCACTGCGCAATTCGGACAGGTCCACCCTTTGTGCAGAGCCAGCCGCGCGTGGTCTTGCGTCAGACGCCCTCTGGACCGTGTCGCCAGCGGATCTGCGGACACGCCGGATCTCACAACAAAACATGTCTAGTTCCATTGTTGGTTGTTACGGCTCTTTGTCAATACTTGTCGTGAGACGGATATAGGTTTGTTTTGAACTCAGTAGCTGTATGAAAGCTTCGTTTGTGATAAAGAAACCCTAAGTTTCTTTTAAATATCTATTATGATGTGAAGCGTATTAATCGAATAAATAAATATATACGGACTAATCACACAGATTGAGCTAGCCCCAAAGTAAGTTCGAGACTTGTGTTATGGGATACTAACTCAACGATACTATATTTTATAATAAATAGTTATTATAGATAAACATCCAAGACCCAGGCCAATCTGAAAAAGA
Source organism: Rhodophaea formosa (assembly GCA_963082605.1). Taxonomy (NCBI): domain Eukaryota; kingdom Metazoa; phylum Arthropoda; class Insecta; order Lepidoptera; family Pyralidae; genus Rhodophaea; species Rhodophaea formosa. The sequence goes on along the minus strand of OY720224.1, from coordinate 13,350,047 downwards.
TCATTTTCCATCTTGACCTGACCGGGGATCGAACCCGGGACCGTTCGTGTCGCAGGCAGGCGTGTTGACCGCTGCGCCACGGAGCTCGCCCTCGAATAAATAAATATAAACTCATTTCAGATTTAAAATTCTTATGTTATAAAATTGGGATTTGTAGCCGACTTTAAATCTGGAAGACCTGATATCATAAAAAACAATCATAACATAAAAGTGGAGCATATCTCGCAAGTAAGTTGCTGGTACCCTTCGAGCAACACGGCCTCCGTACCGGACGCTGGTACCTAATGTATGTCTAATGTTGACGTTAAAAGAATTTCGATTTTGAAGGTCTTGCTTGGTCTTGCCATCGAACTGGCTAGGAAAATGCAGTTTTTATCTATCGTCATCAGATCTTTTTTTAGTCTCCAGTGCAGGAGCGTGACCCTCTCTGCACTGCCAGAGCCATATACTTAATAGCTAGAGCAGTCGGAGAATTTGGTCTACACTCTCCACGCTGGCCAGACGGATTGGAGAGGTATTTTTTGATGATCAGCTTGCGTTTTTTAATTTATGATTCTTGCAAATGAGCTGCATATTCGATATTTAAAAAATATATGTTACCTTTTAACTGTAACTGTAGTTTCTGTAAAGTGCCAGTATTTTTTTGTGTTTTGCATCTAACCCTATGCTGCTGCAGCTTTTGCGTATTTTAGGCAATTCAAAATGTCACCTTTTGCTACAGAGTATGTAATTCATTCGAATATGTACTTAATAATGACGAATTTATAAGCTCCCCTCGTAACTTCCAAATTGTTATTCTATTGTCGTTTGAGTAAAATTTATACGAGTGGCGCCCACTTAATGCGGTGTCTCATAATTTTCCTTAAATTATTCATAGAAATGTCTTACAAATGGATCAAACACATTAAGTACCGTAAAAATTGGCCGAATTCCTCGCAAATGTTATGCATGGAAATAATAAAAGCAATGTAAGATTAAATTAGAAAGTAAAGCAACCGCGTTAATAGGGAAAAGTGGCTTTTATCTCGAGAACGGAGGCACCGAGCAAATTGCCAAATATAATGATAAGTGGAGATGAAAAAACTTGCTCAACTAGTTTGCTCACTTGGAAGAATGCGAATTATTGATCTTTATTGGATAATATCTGTCTAAGTCCGGTTTAAGTAATCGCTACAAGATATAATACAAACTACCATGCCACAACTACTGATAAATAACCGAACGGTTCTTTACAATGTCACTATAATCAATAACTATCAGCTTCGAACAGCTATTTATAACTGTGATCCCATACAAGTACATGAACTATCGGTTATGAGCAGATAGAACTATCTGGGAGAAGTAAACAACCGAATAATGACATTATCTTCAATGCGCCAATGCAATGCAACTGCATTTGGCGATCGATAAACGAAACGCACTGCACTATGGATTCCCGCCTTTTTTCGCGTCACTGCCGCGCTTTTCACGTCACAAAAACAAAATATTACCACGCACTGTTATTATATTCACTTGTAGTCTTTTACACTAGTATTTATAGTGAAATAAACACGTAACTGTCACTGTGGTTGTAGATAAATATTGATGCGACACTTACTACGTTCGTGGCGTAAGTGAACCGACTAGCCACCGGCTGGCTGGAGCGCGCAGGACGCTTGCTAGATCGCGTAATTATAACCTAGCGGAGTTGGAATAGTACGCTCGCCGTACACAACAGTAGAAAGCTGGGTGCGAATAGAACTGGTCGGGTTGGTGCCCCATTCATGTTGGGGGACGGAGCATCGCGATAGCTTCCGCATTCAATGACTGCGTGTAAAAAAGTTTACCTGTATGAGTACAATAGGGGTCGAAAGGACCGCGCTCGGTGAGGGGTTAGTAGGCGCCACTTGGCGAGCGTTAAACGCATGAATAAATAACGCAACACTTAGTTACAAAATTGTTTGAAAAAGTACCTAGGTAATTATGTGTAGGAAAATCAAAAAATTATTTGAAAATACACAGAAGTTCAACAACATTCGTATCTACAAGTTCAATCAATAGTTAAGTTTAAAAAACGTAAACGATGTATATACATAGGTATACGGAAAATATCACTGATAGACCGCAAGATATACCGCAACCTTTACCCGTTTCCAATGTCGTAAACAGTAGGTTGCAGGACCGTTGAGCATTGGGTTTTAATGTTAAGCACAACGACCCGTGGGTCCATACTTTTTCAAACCACCTCCTGGTTGATTTATATTTAAATAAAAAAGGAATGCCCCAGGGGTCAATTCTTGGTCCACTGTTATTTATGCCTGCTCAGTAGCACCGTAAAGTAAATATAAAACATATGAAATGTTAACGTTGGATAATTTATTTAGAGGATTAAAATGCTCGTGTTTATTTTGTTAAAACCTTATGAACGAAAATACCCCGATATGACGACGAGGCATGTGAATTATACCTAGATTTCACATACTAAGCATTTGCTTTAGCTTTGGTACTTTTAAGTTGCTAGGTACAAACGTACCTTGATTCCAAAATTTGTATTCTGCCTTTCGATATGTATTTACCTACATTACTTACAATACATTGTAATTTTTGTCCTGTTTGATGTTATAGGCAAAAAAAATAAAGATTTGCTTCCGGTAAAGGAATACACCGCGTTGCAAGGTAAACCAAATACACATTTTAATACTAAATTAAATACCCTAGTAAGTAGTATCTAACAGTTGATTCTTGATGTAGGTTGACGTCCGGCAGGTGGTTGGTCGTAAAACTAAAGCCAGATATTTTTTACCGAACCCGCGCTTCGGTCTTTTTTTGTAAATTAACATCTAGCATGTCGACTCTGGCAAATTAAAATTGTGTTGGCTGACCAAAAACTTTACCACCGACAGTGTTATCGGTAGCATAGTAGTTGAGTAGGTAATAAAATTTCGGACTTTTTCCTTAATTTGTGCTATCTGATTTTGCTTCGTGCTAAAAAGTGCTAGAATCAATAATAATAATCAGAATCCTAGATAATTGGGATGTACCGTGTAGGTTTTGATTTTCTTGAATGTGCAAATATAAGCAAATTTCGCGACTAACAGCCGTATCTATTAAATTTGATTGCGTTCAGTTAAATTAATAAATTCTCTAAATTCTTTATTGCTCTTAAAAAAACATATCATGGTGTTTACAATACTCCTAAGGAGGAAACCCTGTGTTGTGGGTTAGAATCGTTTTTTTTTTCACCGCATGCATTTTAATTTCGATTTGATACGAACGCGTACCTTAGAGAAAAAAGGTCTTAGAGACTGCCAAACGAGTGATCCTGTAAGGTTTCCTTTTTAAGTTTTGAGGTACCTATGTATGGAAACCTTAAATGGGAGGTGGGTACATGCATTATTAAAATAAATATATGATCACATTGATCACGCAATAGCAAGGAATTTTTACCTTCAAGCAGCTTCAGGCCTTTAAAATATCCGTATTTTACGCACATTAGAATGAAACTTGCGTATTCTGAGAACAATTGGTCCAATCCCTCCATGAGCTTAGATCAATACATATTTTACAAAGAAAAAAACAGTTATATTTCATACAAACTTTATTTAAATCAAAAAATAAAATCTACAATAATCCTTTACTTTAATATTAATATGTATAGTTATAAATTTGTTTAGCATCTCGTACTGCTAACCGCGACCCTCGCGATCTCCAAGGCAACGTTACCCTTAACATTGTAACCCTCTCGAAATTTAAAAACTCCCCGCCACTTACATCTGGATACAATTGAAAACGAAATAAACCGACTGCGTTTTTTAAGCGCTTTAAGCGCAAGACTGTCTTTCGCCCATGGCGTTCTACGTTGGTAAAAACTAACTCTTTCTCATAGTAAGCAGGTACCATTGCCAACTTATACCAACCATTTGGGCATGCTTGGGAATACCAGGCACTACGAAACTTAAAATATATTTATTAAACTAATTTATTTATATCTTAAACATCGTAAACTTGTTTCTTGTTTATTTGTATGAGACGAAATGAGAAACTGTTGGGCAAGCACGAAAACCTTTGTTAAATTCGTCAAAAAATATCATATTCATAATACTTGAGTTTGTGTATGTATATGATAGTAATAATTACACCTTTATAATCAATGTTTTATGACACACAAAATACACAAATCTTGTTCACGATGCCAGAATATTGTGCATGCGAAAAACATAACCGTTTTAGATTCCCACGCAGTCGGGTAACAAAAACTAACGCCAATACCTCCAGATATAAATGACAGTAAAATTTTTAACCTTTTTACAATTAACTTAACAAATTATATTAACTCTTTTACAGCTTAATTACAATGCAATAAATTTATTTTTTAATAAAAATACATATCTCATTTATCAAAGAACACTTTACCTTATGTATGTTTATTCGGTAACAAATGAGGCACATTATTACTATATATTTATGCCCCGTGTACTGCTGCAAGGAATCCGAGTTTTCAAGATTAAGTTCTAAAACCAAACATAATTAACAGTGCCATTACTAGGAAGTGAGTGAGATATTAACAGTCTTATTACAAAACACTAATTTTATTTAAAAATAGAAAAGATATGGTTAAAAATTTTAACCATTGTTTACTTACAACAAGTTAACATGCCTCTATTACTACTTCACTGAGGCATTACTTTGTTTTGAATGTAAAATGGTCTAAAGTAAAGCGTTTTGTGATAACACATGTTGGAACAGTAACTTTTGTTCAAATTTCTAGAAAATAGGCCACTCATTCCCTCCTTATATCTTGATCACTTCTTCATCCACCACGAAAATATAAAAACAAGTACAAATGTAATAATACTTCTCCCATTTTATTTCCTTTGGTGCAGTACATTTCAATCTTGTAGCTAATAACATATAAGACTTGAAAACTCAGTTCCTTGCAACATTATAAATGTGGGCTTGAATAATAAGTACACTGGACTGACACACTATCATTATTATATATTGAAACTTCAGTCCATTCTTAGGTACTTTTAGTGAAATCATTCACAGTTTTAACTTTGTTTAAACTTTACAGCTTGACTTGGACCACACTTGGTTTCAATGATCATGGACTGATTATGCTCTATTTTATTTAAAGATCTTAATATATTGTATCCCTACAATCCTTTATAAAACTCACATGGGGATATGGATCAAAAGAAGACCCTTGAGTAGTTAATGAAATGCAATGCTTTTGCCAAGACTAAATATCATTGATAATACAGACATGGATAGATCCTGGCTGGAGAAGATATAAGAGCAGTAATTAAAAAATATATAAATTAAATATTTACATGATTCACGCATGAGGAAATTATGCACCATGTCGATATTTCAATCAAGACATTGGTACACAAAAAAAATAAAAGAGAAAGAAAAAAAAAACAAGACCTATTTTGTGAATGCCACTCAAAAGGCATAGCTAAAAAAACATAATTTTATACATAGTTTATAGAATGTCATATAGCCTATGACGCAGGGAAAAATATAAATCCAATGACACCCCACACTACGAAATTGATCAAGGCGTTCAGTGATGGGAGGTCACAATGGAAAAGGCAAACTAACATAGCCACATACATAAATATAAAATATATATCTCTATTTCTAGATAACAATGAAAAGCAAACCCAAGTGGGGTCCAACCCTCGTATTTTAACAAATTGCAATTGCGTTACCTTCATTTGGTTCTTCACATCAATGGTTTCATAATCACATCATAAAACATAATTTAAGGCGATACAGGTCGCTACGGGTAGCGAGACGGAAGGAAATACTACAGTAACAGTGTCTTAGAAAACAATAAAAACTACAACAGTACCTTTGTTTCGAGACGCGAAAATGTACAAATTAAGACGATGTTAAGTGTTAAATAATAATTTTGTGCAATTTAACTAAATAGTTGTGTCAATAATTATAATATTTTAGCAAATCCAATAAAGCTTTGAGGAAGTATAAACAATTCTTTTCCCAAAAGAATAACTCTTTGTCAACAGTCATAGTTGTAGAAATAATAAATTTTGCACAATAAATTTATAAGATTTTGGTGACTTTTATACAAATTGTACAGTCAATAAATTTTAACTCTATAATTAGCACTCTTAATTAATGTTTTGAGAAAGCACTCTCGGTAATAGTATCCACAATTCAATATTATTAATAAAGAACGTCATAACAAGATCTCAATTCTTACAATACACTATAAATGGTGAAATATAATTATATATCATAAGAATATTATATCTGAAAGTTGCTATATGTAGCCTCTGGTTTCTATATTTATGAAAATTACATTTTCATTTCTGTCTAAAGTTAAATGCAATAAGATAGTAGCTATAAGTATAGATAAAATAAATATCTATAGGGCTAATACAATCCGCCTGGTCCACAAGTTAAACTTACGTTAAATATTTCAATATACCGTTTGTACTATTGTTTATATCGGACCGCGGCCCGGAACGGACGCGCTGGGAGACTCACAGACTCGGAGAAAGGTACAATAACTAGGGAAGGAGGCCTACCTACAGTCAGAGAACTAAACGGAATCTACTTAACGCTAAGTCAGGATCGGAGCGAGCGATAAAAACAAAAAATCAACAACAGAATTTAACCGTATACAACGCAGTCATCTTTGGATCTCGCGCACGACTCGGGCCGGTCGACGCCGGCCGATAAAATATGAAACGTCAAAGAGTACTTTGGCAGTACTAGAAGGCACCGTTATCCCCGCACGCTCACAGGTAACCACAATTTACACTACTTAACTAAGACACCAGTGTCGCTACTTGGCCAGGCGGCGGCGCAGGCGGTTGCGCAGCGCCAGCGCCGGCGCCCACGGGCCCGACGCGCGCTTGTGCAGGGCGCGCGCGCAGCGCTCCGTGGGCAGGCGCGGCGCCTTGCCGGCCGGCTCCTCGCAGCGCGCGCGCTTGCTGGCCGGCGGCGGGGAGCCCTCGTTGCGCGAGCGCAGCGCCCGCGGCCGCGCCGGAGACTCCAGCGGACACGCCTCGCCCGTGGTGGAGTGCACCTCGCTGTCGTCGCGCGCGCTGTCAGCGCGGCGCGGGCGCGGCGGGCGCTCGGGCGGGGACGGGCAGCGCTCGGGCGCGGCGCGGGCGCGGGCGCGGCGCGTCGCGGCGCCGAGGTTCTCCTTCGAGCGGTCCGCGCGCAGCCGCGTCGCGCCCTGTCGCGCCGCCGGGGCCCGCCGCGCCGGCCCCGGGGCGCGCGCCGAGTTTCCCGCCCGCGCGCCCGCCGCCGCCGCGCGCAGCTCGCGCGCCACGCCGCTGATGCTGCGCGTGATCTTCTGCGCGAGCGGCGTAGGCGGCGCAGCCGGCGCGGGGTGCGAGCGCGTGGCGCGCGTGCGCTTGCCGTCCTCGTCGCTGGGCGTCGGCAGCAAGGGCTCGGCCGGCGCCACGCGGCGGGCGACGTGCCGGGGTTCTGCTGGAGGCGCCGCGGGCGTCGACGGCGACGCGGAGGGCGCCCTCCTGCTGAGGATGACGACGCGGTCGAGCGCAGGCGGAGCTGCAGGCTTGCCCCGCGTGGCCTGGCGCGTGTGCGGGCGCTGCTGTGCATCCTCGTGGTGCGAGCGCAGTACGCGGTCATTGGGTGTGGCGAGGTCCTTGCGCACATCACCCCGCGGCCGGCGTCCTCGCAGCTTCGGCGGGCCCTCGATGGGTGAGCTGGACGACACCTCATTGATCTGAATGCCGCCGTCGTCTGCAGCGGGCCCAGGCTCCTCGGCAGCGGGTGTGTCACCGGCAGCACCGGGCCCGGCGGTGATGACGGGCGCCCGGACGGGCTCTAGCTCGGCGTCCCCGGCCACTTCTGGAAGCACCGTAGCCGGCGGCGGGGACGCCTCGTGCGGCGTGTCCGCCACGGGGCCGCTCGCTATTTCCTCGTACACGTCCGCTAACGTGTTCACGACGCGACTGCGATTCAGCAGCCGCGCCATAAAGTACGACTCTGCTGGATTACCATAAGTTGTAATTGTATCACTATCTTCTGACTCTTCTGTATCTTTGGCAGTCTCTTCTTGGGGCGCCACGGATAATCTTCCGTCGAGCGTCGCGCATGGCGGAAGAGGCGCTCGTTCTGGAGTGTCAGGGGAGGGAGTAGGTCTGTCGACATCAGAATAACGAGTCATGATTGTAAGGCCATTTTGTGGTACTTTATGGGCGTCTCCTTCCGTGTTTTCTTGCTTAGTTTCCTCTGTCTTGACGGGAGTGGCGGGTGGTGGGACTGGGTTGACCGTGGACTGTGGTTTCTGAGTGGTGGTCCTTGAGCGAAGGACCGTGGCTCGCGGCGGGCCGGGAGGGTCCAACATAAGGGTCACTACCGACGTGTTATCTGCTCGCATCCTGGTGTTTGACCATCTGCAAGTTCATATTCAGCAATTAGTTACAAAATACTCCAGGGAGTATGGAGGGATTACTCCACAGAGAAGAGCCGAGCTCTTTAATTGGCTGAAATTACCAAAATCTTATACTGTCTGCTCTTACTATGTTAAAATTTAATAGTTACTCTGGACATAGGCAACTACCGGATGTGAGGATGGAAGTTTGTTACTATTTCATGCCAAAACTACTGAATCGAATATGATAACTTTGGATAGGATTATTGGAGAGTTTACATTAGAATAGCATGTAGGTCTGTAAGAAAAATAAAAAAATTCTACATTACACAAACCTCTCTAGCATAATCCACTAGGATCTTGGAGGGGTTGAGCCAATCCCTGGGCTGGCTGCCGTTGCCGCCGACCAGCGCGGCCTCGTTGTGCCGCTCTGTGGCCTGCACCAGGCTCACGGCGCCCTCGGGTGATATCATGTTCCAGAGGCCTCCTTCAAGTGTTACGTAAACGTAAGAAAATAAAGAAATTTATTATTATATACAAACCTCTCTAAAGCGTGATCCACCAGGCTCTTGGAGGGGTTGAGCCAATCCCTGGGCTGGCTGCCGTTGCCACCGACCAGCGCGGCCTCGTTGTGCCGCTCTGTGGCCTGCACCAGGCTCACGGCGCCCTCGGGCGATATCATGTTCCAGAGGCCGTCGGTACCGAATATTAGACACCTGAAAGGATTGATGAAATTAGTAAATATTGCTGTTTTTGAAAAGTAGATTTATTAAATCAACAAAAGTCTGAGATATAACGATTTAATGTATAAAACAATATATAATAATATAAGGTGGACTAAAGAAGTTTTACTCTACATATAGGTACTTTATTACGTATTAATTTTAGACCTGTTGCCTACACTGCTACGATTATATTGTGTGTGTTATTTGCCTCACCAAAATCATTTATCTGTAGAACCAGTTTTCATCAGAGCCTTTGACATGTTTCAAGTGAATCCTCATCCTTTTTAGGATGAAAACAAGTAGTCAACATAAACAAAATTATGAAATTTTATATTCACGTTTTCACATTGATCGGTTTAGCAGTCAAGGTGTGAAAGTATAACCAAAGTCACTTGTGCATTTATAATATTATTTGGGATGAAGCAAATACACAACTATGTGTATGGTAAAAAAAACCGGCCAAGTGCGTGTCGGGCCACGCGCAGTGTAGGGTTCCGTAGTTGCGAATGACAACTTTGAGTTCACACTATTCACACTCGCACCTTACAGTTTAGCGACCAAAAACATCTAACAATGAAAATAGTATAAAATTTTACAGTTTATAAGTTGGTTGCCTATAACTTTTTAGTTTGTACTTAGTACTCAGCTCTGATAGTTTTCCTTTAAACTTCAGTATATATACTACTGCTGTAATTTTTTTCACGTATCTATATATAACCGTTTAGCAGATAGGGGGGGGGGACATTTACCTCTAACAAAAATTCGCACTTTAAAACCAAATATTTCGGAAACGGATCCCTAAATCGGAAAATGGTGTTCTCAACCTCATAATATTTTTGAAAGACCTATTTAACGATACCCCACACGATGGGTAAATAGAGAAAAAAAAATTACTCCCCCAATTTACTTGTATGGGAGCTACCCTAAAAAAAATTTTTTTTCATGTTTTTATTCTACCACTTTTTTGCCATGATTAATATACATATCCATACCAAATTACAGCTTTCTAGTACTTATAGTCTCTGCGTAAAACCGACAGACAGACAGACAGACAGACATGGCGAAACTATAAGGGTTCCTTGTTTACTACGGAACCCTAAAAAGACTAACTTTTGAAACTTAGGTACAGTACGAATCAATCAATAGCTGCTCACTGCACAGTACGCACCCCGCCTCCCCGCGCATCGACTCGCGCGATGTTCCGAGCTGCCATAAGGTTTGATTTGGACTGTATAAGATGGATTATTCTTAAGTTACAAAGATCTATTCCACATACCGAAACTTAGATGGGTCAATAGTCAAAACACCAACATCAGGGTCGGGGCTGACTATAAACTCATCATTATTTGGGTTATAGCTCCAAAGGTCACCCAGCGACCGCGCCACAGCCAAGAAAGGTATCTCGTCCATAGGAGTGTTCTTCTTTATTGGCCCCTTGTGGCCTATCCGTGGTCTGTTCCATACTACACGGGGCACTCCGGCCTTTGACACCACTTTGCCGCCACATCGTTGGATTCTCTCTATTTCTGCTGTGGATTCAGGTTTGTGGTCTGAAGTCAGTGGTTTGGCAGCCCATTCTTCACTGCCTGGAAATAAATAAGCAGATTTTAAACTGAAACATTTATAATGACTAATATATGGCTCTGGTAGTACAGAGAGAGTCATGCTCCTGCAGTGGAGACTAAAAAATAATAACCTGATGATGATGATTTTCACAAGTGTCAAATAGAAAATGCAATGCATGCAAGCACTGGTGTATATTTTCAACAAAAGCTTTGTTCTCAAATACATTGAATAACAGACACAAAATTTTCTTCAACCTTCTTAAATATTAGTAGGTGTAAAGGTGGAAAGTAATATCAAAATAGTGATGCATTTCTAACCTTTTAGCCATGCCTTTTAGATGATAATTCCACAAATAATGTACACATTATTCAAATACTCCATTCATTGACTCAAAACTTAGTTGATACTAAACAAAACTCACCATCCTTTTGGTAACCAAGTACAATAGCAGAGTCTCCAACATGTCCAATGTATATCTTGCCCCTGCGTATGAAGGCTACACTCGCTGTGGTTCCCGCAGTACTGGGCAGTCCTGTCACTGTCTTTGGCCATTTTTCTGAAAAGAAAAGAAAATTTTGAATTGAAATATGGGTAATGGAATTTAACTAGCAATCTCTTAGGTACTAGTTCTGATTCCCATTTTGACCGAAAAATCCATCAAAAAGAGTATACATATGATAGATAGTCATTGTACCTATCTGCCTTACAGGGCTAGATGCACTGAAATGTGTTTTTTGCACTCAAGCTGTAGTTTCTGAGATATGCTCAACTTGTATCATATAGCTCCCCAAGTTGTATGTTCCAAATGAAAGTAAAAACTACAAGCCAACAGATGATTAGTGTATCTGCACTGAAAAACTTAGAAATTATAAGTGATACAATGAAAATGGACTCTGTGGACAGTAATATAACGGCGAAATGTTTGCAATCCTGTAAACATGCCCAGATCAGAACATATCTAATGGAGTTGGGTTGAATACATAACTCAATATCTAGTAACATTTTTATTGTAATAAACAATATCCAGTAAACTAATAAGACTTGCACAGAATAACAATTTTCAACACTAGATTATTATATCACTTTTAATTTCAAATGTGATTAAAAATACACTATTATGTTTTGATATTCGTTTGTCTCTATAATTTAATTTATTCATACTCCAAAACAAAACAGCAAACGTAGCCAGTAACTATGCGACAGAAATAGGTGAAAGTATAGCAACTTGCACAAATGGTAGAATATTTATGTACATTTTACAACCTATTTGACATTGACTGTGTAGGTTCGAGCTTTCAGACTTATTAATGGTAATCATAAATTAAGTCTGAAACATATTCTGGAATTAGTAACAGGGTAACATTGAATATAAACGTAATTTCCTCAAACAGCTTTAACATTTAATTATGACAATAACGAGTATAACAATACCTAGTGAAAACCGATTGTATCATAATTTCTCTGTTGACCTCAACAATATCACATAACATTGGTAAGAGGAACTTCATAATGAGCTGAAACCAGCAGAACTGCTTTCACTTTGCAGAGAATGGTTCCCAAGAGGCAAGCCTCGCTGGTGGCAGTGTGCTCATTACCTAAGTACACGCACAAAAAGAATTCGGGCGTCTGAAAAACTTTTGTTGACTCAATGTCAAACCACTCAAGAAAAAATAACGAACGCTCAACAAGGTCGTGTGAAACATTTACAATCACTTGCAAGTTTCCTTGGGAATCCCACACCAAATTTAATGAACGACATGAATTTTATTACCCAACACAGGAAAAATATACTATTTACCTAATTCTTTCCACATGTTCAAATGGGTCAACATGTAACCATTCCGAATAGCTTTCAGAACGTCCTCGTCATTATCCGACCAGAATTGCCTTTGCTTCACGATCGAATCCATCAAGTGCTCCTTGGCGAATGCTGCTGCTTCGCTCCCGCCGTGCCCATCATAAATCCCGAAGAAAGCGTACTCCAAGTCCCTCTCATCTTCAGTTTGTTGATAAGCAACGGAAAACAAGTCTTCCATATACTTTCTCCCGCCTTGGCTACAGTGGCCAGTTACACGTAAATTAACACCAATTGATGCAGGCATTTTAAAACTCTAATTCTACACATTAACAACAAAATATTATGATTTCATTGTAACACAAACGTTTCCGTCCTAGACATTTTGCATTTGCAATTACGCGAGTCGACTGACGACAGACAGATCACGTGGACATATTGATCCTACGCGTGCCTTGTGGCAATGGGATATACAATGAGTGCAAGAAAGACAAATATAGTTTTGCTTCTTTTGTTGCTAAACAAAATGGACGCCTTCATTCTTTCCGCCATTTTCATTTTGTAGTCACTTTGGAAACTATTTAATTACAAATGATAAATATTGTCAAAAAAAGAAATTGTACTACCAATCAAAGTTAAAAAAATTATTGATAAAATATTGTATAAATTTATTTTTCTTTTGACATGGTTTATAAGCTCTGTAAGTTATTTGGAACACAAGCGTCGGAAGTTGACTAAGCGGAAATTTCCATCCATAAACTAATATCGTTCAGAAACGAAAAATGTTGACTTGCATAAATGAAAAGAATTAGTATTGAACAATATGAAACAAATAAAATATTTTAAATTATCCATGTGCTAAGATTCTCTATTTCAAATTGATGTATTAGCATACAATAAAAATATATTATTGCGGTGGGAAGGCAGGGCGGTAAACAAGAGACTGGCGGCATTACCTAAATGGCAAGACGCAGAAATGGAAAATTATTTCTTATTCACAAGTTATTTGCACTGTGACGCCCACGTTATACCATTTCTTGATATAGGTTGCTTCACCTTGGCGTAATCTGACTTAAAAAGTTATCTTTGATCTCACTTTCTTAGTCTGAGACATAGGGTTCACAGTTCACAAGAGCATTACACAGTCATACTTCTCTAAGAATACTGTATGTAATGTAGATTTCTGGGGTCCTTATAGTATTATTATATTAGTAGGACTCATCTTAATTGGTAGTTAGGTACAAATACCAAGTAAGCAAAAATAATAAACATCTTCAAATAAATCTAATATTTATTGCTAAAATTAACAAATAAATAACTAATATTCAATTTATTCTTCAATAACCTCCCAAGGCTTCTCTGGTCTATTCCAGTCCCATGGGTTAGGTTTTTTATAGACTTCCGATTCCTCTAATTTTATGCCACCATTGATGACTTCATTCAAAAATTTCTCTGCCTTGCCTCCTTTCACAGGCTTTATGTCACAATACATTTCATTTATGCCAAATTCAAGGCACCGCTGGGCGAAAACTCGGCCTAGGTTGATGTAAGCACAGGTGTCGTTGATACTGTATAACTGTTTACGGAGAGCCCACTCTGACGTCTTTGCTTCTATGACAGGCCCGTTTACATAGTGTACTACTTGCGCTGTGACTGTTCTCTTAGTTGGTGTGAGGACTAACCTGAAATAAATTAAAAAAATAGCTTAAATTTTTTAATAACAATTAATGCTCCAAGTTCGTAAGTATCACTGATGTCAATTTGTTCTTAAAAACTGTTGTTACAACAATACTTGCAGTAAACACTGACAGAATAGGTATCCTGCAGTTTGAAACTAGTAAATGAACAGGCATTTTTAGATAATCATTAGATGGTAAGAGGTAGGAAGCTTTTACAGATTATCTTACTCAGCTTGAATATTCTGACACCAGTGTTGGCCACTTACGCACAAAAAAAACCAACAGTGTAATGAAACTCCGATTCGTAAATTCGTAATGACTAAATTTTAAACTTGAGCCATTTAGACCCTCAAACATAACTTTGCACACAAATAAATCAATGTCTCCTATACATGGGGTCTTCATCCATATTTCACGCATCCAATGTCTCCACTCTGTCCAATGCTAGAAAGATATGATCTACATTTGATAAATAGGCAATACAAACTTGTGCCAAAACCTCCTGCCAGGTTTGTCTAGGTGGTATCCCTCGGGCTTTCGTGCTATTCTCATTTTCTCTAAGTTTCTAGGATTCCTGTTTACAAATTCTCCAACAAAACTTGAATTGGCCCTGCATATTTGGGGCACTGAAAATATTCTACAAACGGTATTCATTGTGCCGTTTCCTTGATTTTTCAAATTAGATATTGTTTTATTAATTTTACTAATAATTGATATTTTGATTTTGCAAAATCTATAACCTATAAATTCTAAAATTGATAGATGTCAATGTTAGCAGTGGCGACCACAAACTATATAGAGATGTGGCGACTTTCCGTTATTTTCACGTTATGATAGGTAGGTAATCTAGGTAACGCAAAGCTAATTGTAGATGACGCTGTATGCGCTCTTTCCTAACAATCTTTATTTTTTAGGGTTTATGTTAGTTGGAATAATACTTAGGAATAATATTGCGATAGCGAGGGGAATAATCTATGCTCTCAACATATGCAAGTAATCCAAATCCCATCCCAATCCCAACTAATATTATAAATGCGAATGTGGGTTTGTAACGCTTAAAACGCTTTATCTACTGAATTTGGATACGATATTTATCATTCACATTGAGAGAGGCAAGGCCTTTAGAAAATTTACAGACACCCGGGTAAAATTTCCCCAATGGGGATGGCAACTGTCACGTTGACAGTTTAGTAGGGTTGTTCCGATACAACTGTCAAATGTATGGACTTTTACACTAATCAATATTTTTCTTCATAATCAGACCAAATCTCATGAAATAAACTATTAAATTGTTTATACTAGCTAGTTTCCCACAAATTGGCATATATATTTTATTGTTACTATAAAAAAAAATATTATTGTTATGTTTGCAAAATACTTAAAAATCTTTTGATAAGGGAACATGTATGCGTTTTATACATTTTTTTACGAAAGGTTTAATGTTTTGTCACTATTCTTATGCACTAATTAATTGCATCAAAATCTAAAAATAAAGATATTTATATTTTTGTTAAGGATGAACGTACGCAGCGACATCTACAATTAGCTTTGCGCTGCCACCCCTATTTGGCAACTCAGACGGTCAAAGTAATGTCAATGTCATTATTTTACGTCAGATTGACAATGACAGGGAATAAGGCACAGATATTTGTTCATAAATCCTACGTTTGTGCCCTATTTTCAAAAAATCTTAAAAAAATTAATATTGGTTTAAAAAAATTACAAAAAATATGGAAGTATATACATACAAGGTACTTTCGATTGCATATATTAAAAGTACCACTTCCGGTTAAGAATATGTTGTGAATTCAGCTAAATAATTTAACATAACTTTTACCTCCAATCTCTAATTTAGGCTCCATGTCTTGTTTAAAAGTAAGTGCCTGCCTATAAATAGAAATCAATCAACATTTTACCGATTGAATCGAAAGGTTGCAATCTAAATTTGACTTCTGAGCTATGGGTTCCCCGACTGCACGATCGTGATCGCACGCTCGTCAGCAAAACGTTGAATGACGTCACCCATACATTTTCTATGGAAACACGTTTGGGTGGTTTCCCCGGACGGCGTTGTCTACGGTCGTGCACGGCGGCGGTGGTCAAAGTTCACCGCAACAGTGTTCCCAACTGAAAAAATTGCGAGTTTCCAGATTAATCTTTACATTTTTATGTTATCGATTGTCGATTTAGATGACATCTGAATCAAAAAACAAAGATGAAAATATATCCTACATGACAAACTGACTGTATTTCTTGAATTTTGGGTAGATCTAATAATAGTTTGTAATAGTTTTAAAGTAAGTATAGCTGATTAAATATTACTTCATGTTGAAACGTTCATTATACTAAACGAAGTTCCGTGATATTTTCTTCAACTCGGAATGTTTTTGAAACAATTAAATATTTTGCAGAATGTATCTGTAGTAATTAGTAAAAATTAAATAAAATTATTGTACTCGTTAAGTTATGACTTTAAGATGAGCAAGAAGATTATTTTGAAATTGTTTCTAAGCCTGTAGAATGGCACACGAGATAACGTTTATCGACTATCACCATCTTATTTACCGTAATATTAAAGAGGGAGATGTAAATAGTTTATCGCGCGATATAAACGGCGTCGCGGGTGCCATGCTACGGGTGCTGATGTATTTATGGTATAATTAACATAAATACAACAAGAACAATTGAAAATAATCCAACTTCAAAACACTTTCGTTAAAACTGTTCCATAACTAAGTCTATATACCTCATTTACCTACCTTTTGCAATCCCATTTTAAATTTTTTAGATATGCACGAACAAGACAAACATAATATTTTTCGATTTTCGATTTCGGTACACATAGCTCGTTAGAGTAAAATTTTTCTATGGTACACATGTTAAGACGCTGCTGGAATAGACCGACGTATAGAAAAGAACTGGATAATTTTGACAATATTACATTACCGTGGGCTACAGTACGGGTAGGTCGAATTAATCTCCTTTTTAAACTTTGTTTTAATAGTTTACATTATTAATTTTTAAGCGGTTGCTGTCCGCCATGAGCAAAAAACTTCTTTTTCATGTTAGTGGCCTTGCTACAGTTACTTGCCGGGTAAACATAGCACAGTCATAAAACCCAAAGACCACGTTTAGCATGTTAGTGGGCATACATATTACTCTATGGGAACCACACGGCCCACTGTGTGAGCACTTAAAAACCCTTATTCCTAAAAATTATCGCCAATATCTCCTACACACATTGTCATACCGAACACTTAAATGTTTTTAACCATAAAATTTAAGGCGCCGTAGGTGTTATGCGAAACTAGCGCCACCATAAATTCTTTTAAGAGTAAAATAATTTAATTCTGGGTGGCACTGGCACTAAAATCGCATATACAACTTCGCCTTAATTTTCAAAAAATAGTTATCTAAGACTGACAGGACAGGTTCCAAAGGAACAACACGTATCCACATCAAAAAGTTAAGATACTTTTCAATCCATGTAAGTAAGTTATATATAGTTATATATTTGTTATCGTGCTAGTTAGTGAACAGAGGTTTAAATAAGGTGCTAAGCTTTGCGAATGACTAATCTCGTGCTCATCCCATACTACCCATAGATTAGAGACTATATCGTAAAATACTGAACAGGGGTACTATTTTTGAACGCGTGACACTCGTCTGCGAACGAATTTCATACAAAAATCGTTCGATGACGAGTGTCACACGTTCAAAAATAGTACCCCAGTAAATTTATCGTCTATGATATCGATTTAACAAATGGCTAGACTAGCAACACTAATGATTGACGTCCGTCGTCTACAGTCCACCCATCGGATAGCGGCGGCACTGCACGATCGTGCCCGTAACACACGGTCCGATCTGGCAGGAACCGACAAACTACCTACCGTCGGAAACCAACCATCCTGCAAGCCTACACACCTTCCGACCGATATCATCCGACGAGCCCCGATCAGTGTTGCCAATGCTACAAATGGTATCTACAATCTAAGTTACCCCTACTCTGGGGAAAATCTAATGAACTAATGGAGGTATTGTAAATACACGCAAATATTAATGGTTCATTGTGTATTAAAATTGAATAACCATGAAATGCATATAATTACGTGGTAAGTTATTATGACAAAAAAAAACAATGGTTGCTACAGGATTTCGCTACAACGCTATTAAATTGTTTCTGCCAGACACGGGAAAATAGTCAGATCTAGCTATAAAGTTGATAAGTTAGTTGGTAACGCTGCATCTGACTGTCTGTATATGTCGCCTCTTACATAATTCGCTACATTTTAAAGGATTACGTTGTAAATGGATTTGAAAAGTTCGTTTATAAAGTAGATAAAGTATTTTATTTTAGTAATAATAAGTAGGTAAAAATGTTGGTTATAGAATTAAGCTACCAAATGAAAAAAAATGTCGTTAACGATGTGGCTAAAAATTGGCTATAGTGGCAACACTTTGTCGGACCGACCGTCGGAACATCCTTCCACACGCACCGATTTGGCAGATGGTAGGAAGCGGACCGCGTCGGAAAGCCAACTACTCCCGACCGGTATAATTATTATTAATACTGGTCGGGAGTGGTTGGGTCTCCGACGCGGTCGGCTTCCTACCATCTGCCAAATCGGTGCGTGTGGAAGGATGTTCCGACGGTCGGTCCGACAAAGTGTTGCCACTATAGCCGATTTTTGCCCACATATTAGCGACATTTTTTTTATTTGGTAGCTCTATTCTTTTCCATTATTAACTACTTATTATTAAATAAATACTTAAATTCAGTAAAAAATTGTACTTTTCATGTCCATTTATAACGTAAGCTTATAAAATGTAGCAACAGAAAATAAAAAATAACATGCAACTGAAGCACACTTCATTGTAAGATTAAGTAGGTAATAAAAATATTACTTCCATTTTTTTTTATTTAGTCACTTTGGCTGTTAAATCATTGGTACTAGTAACGTTTACCCTTAGATTTAGCTACTTCCCCGACGTCACTGAGGACTGACTCTTTGACTTTGACAGTTGCATTCACAACGTCCGAGGAAGGAGATATTAAAATGGAGCAGGGGGAATCGAACATAGGAGCCGGTGTTATTACGGAACGATTGTTATTACAAGTAGGTATGTGCGTAAGTAATTATGTATAATATAATAATAAGTGATTAGGAATAATAGATGTGTAGTTAGTTGAGTTGAAAGACTTACATTATAAATAAAAATGATTTGTGTGTGTGTAAGTGTGTAATGGGTAAATGAAAAGCCCGACGGCCCTGTAGCCATTAGCATTATTAGCGCTTACGAATGTTAAGTAACCTCACGCGCAGTCTCCCCTTGGATATCTTCGCAAGTTGCATCAAAACATCACGAGCTCCTCCGTGAATGGTGACCTTCGTGGCGCAGCTGTCGACACGCCTGCCTGCGACACGGATAGTCCCGGGTTCAACCCCCGGTCAGGTCAAGTTGGAAAATGATCTTTTTGCAGATTGACCTGGGTCTTGGATGTTTATCTATATAAATATCTATTATAAAATAAAGTATCGTTGAGTTAGTATCCCATAACACAAGTCTTGAACATAATTTGGCCTAACTCTATGTTATTTGTCCGTATTTATTTATTCCTCCGTGCTTAAGTAGGCTCGTTAAGCCTTTAGTCGCGGCTGGCTGTCTTCATTGGTGAGAGTATGATATATATGATAGCTTGAATAATTTGACACCAGTATTAGCCACTTACACATACTAAAAACAAACAAAAATGGATAACATTTTTGACAATTAACATAAACGTCATGATTGAACGATGGCGGCTTAAATATACAAACATTATATTACGTGAAATACATGTTGATGGTGGATGCGTCGGGTCCTTAACGGAAAGAAAGTTTTAGAATGTTAATTATTAGTACACCTTTTTTAGGGCACTGTAAGTAAGTTCCACTCAGCATGGATACATTTTCATTGTTATTCAGTTTTAATACAAAATAAACCATTCATTTCTTATTTCTATGACCTCCGTTATTTCGTTATATTTCCCCAGAGTAGGGGTAACTTAGATTGTAAATACTATTTGTAGCATTGGCAACACTGATTGGGTGCTCGTCGGAGGATATTGGTCGGAACGTGTGTAGGCTTGCAGGATGGTTGTTTCCGACGGTAGGTAGTTTGTCGGCTCCTGCCAAATCGGAACGTGTGTTAAGCTATGGGTTCCCCGACTGCACGATCGTGATCGCACGCTCGTCAGCAAAACGTTGAATGACGTCACCCATACATTTTCTATGGAAACACGTTTGGGTGGTTTCCCCGGACGGCGTTGTCTACGGTCGTGCACGGCGGCGGTGGTCAAAGTTCACCGCAACAGTGTTCCCAACTGAAAAAATTGCGAGTTGCCAGATTAATCTTTACATTTTTATGTTATCGATTGTCGATTAAGATGATATCTGAATTAAAAAACGAAGATGAAAATATATCCTACGTGACAAACTGGATGTATTTCTTGAATTTTGGGTAGATCTAATAATAGTTTGTAATAGTTTTAAAGTAAGTATAGCTATTCGATTTGGAAGTTTGCCTGATTAAATATTACTTCATGTTGAAACGTATCATTGTATTAAACGAAGTTCCGTGATATTTTCTTCAACTCTGAATGTTTTTGAAACAATTAAATATTTTGCAGAATGTATCTGTAGTAATTAGACTAAATTAAATAAAATTATTGTACTCGTTAAGTTGTGACTTTAAGATGAGCAAGAAGATTATTTTGAAATTATTTCTAAGCCTGTAGAATGGCACACGAGATAACGTTTATTGACTATCGCCATCTTATTTACCGTAATATTAAAGAGGGAGATGTAAATAGTTTATCGCGTGATATATACGGCGTCGCGGGTGCCATGCTACGGGTGCTGATGTATTTAATTTATGGTATAATTAACATAAATACAACAAGAACAATTGAAAATAATCCAACTTCAAAACACTTTCGTTCAAACTGTTCCATAACTAAGTGTATATACCTCATTTACCTACCTTTTGCAATCCCATTTTTAGGGTTCCGTAGTAAACTAGGAACCCTTATAGTTTCGCCATGTCTGTCTGTCTGTCTGTCTGTCTGTCTGTCTGTCTGTCTGTCCGTCCGCGGTTTTACTCAGAGACCATAAGTACTAGAAAGCTGTAATTTGATATGAGTATGTATATTAATCATGGCAAAAAAGTCGTAGAAAAAAATCTTGAAAAAAAATTTTTTTTTGGGTAGCTCCCATACAAGTAAAATGGGGGAGTCATTTTTTTTTCTCTACTTACCCATCTTATGGGGTATCGTTAAAAAGGTCTTTGAAAAATATTGTGAAGAGATTGGTTGAGAACACTATTTTTCGATTTAGGGATCGGTTTCCGAAATATTTGGTTTTAAAGTGCAAATTTTTGTTAGAGGTACGTGTCCCCCCCCTCTATCTCCTAGACGGTTATATATAGATACGTGAAAAAAATTACAGCAGTAGTATATATACTGAAGTTGAAAGGAAAACTATCAGAGCTAAGTACTAAGTACAAACTAAAAAGTTATAGGCAACCAACTTATAAAATGTACTGGAAAATGTAAAATTTCATACAATCTTTATTGTAAGATGTTTTTGGTCGTTAAACTGTGAGGTGCGAGTGTAAACAGTGTGTACTCAAAGTTGTCATTCGCAACTACGGAACCCTATACTGCGCGTGGCCCGACACGCACTTGGCCGGTTTTTTTTAATTTTTGAGATGTGCACGAACAAGACAAACATAATATTCATACATAATTACACTTTTATATTTCGGTACACATGTTAAGACGCTGCTGGAATAGACCGACGTATAGAAAAGAACTGGATAATTTTGACAATATTATATTACGGTGGGTACGGGTAGGTCGAATTAATCTCCTTTTTAAACTTTGTTTAAATAGTTTACATTATTCATTTTCGAGCGGTTGCTGTCCGCCATGAGCAAAAAAACTTCTTTTTCATGTTAATGGCCTTGCTACATTTACTTGCCGGGTAAACATAGCACAGTCATAAAACCCAAAGACCACGTTTAGCATGTTAGGGGCATACATACTACTCTATGGGAACATTGGGAACCACACGGCCCACTGTGTGAGCACTTAAAAACCCTTATTCCTAAAAATTATCGCCATTATCTCCTACACACATTGTCATACCAAACACTTAAATGATTTTCAGCATAAAATTTAAGGCGCCGTAGGTGTTATGCGAAACTAGCGCCACCATGAATCCTTTTAGGAGTAAAATAATTTAATTCTGGGTGGCACTGGCATTAAAATCGCATATACCACTTCGCCTTAATTTTCACAAAATAGTTATCTAAGACTGACAGGACAGGTTCCAAAGGAACAACACGTATCCACATCAAAGAGTTAAGATACTTTTGAATCCACGTAAGTTATATATAGTTATATATTTGTTATCGTGCTAGTTAGTGAACAGAGGTTTAAATAATGCATTGTGCTAAGCTTTGCGAATGACTAATCTCGTGCTCATCTCATACTACCCATAGATTAGAGAGACTATATCGTAAAATACTGAACAGGGGTACTATTTTTGAACGCGTGACACTCGTCTGCGAACGAGTTTCATACAAAAATCGTTCGAAGACGAGTGTCACACGTTCAAAAATAGTACCCCAGTAAATTTATCGTCTATGATATCGATTTAACAAATGGCTAGACTAGCAACACTAATGATTGACGTCCGTCGTCTACAGTCCACCCATCGGATAGCGGCGGCACTGCACGATCGTGCAGTGCACGAGCGTTTGCTCGGGGAACCCATAGCTTTACGGGCAAGGTCTGTCAGTCATCTGTCTATTCTGTCTGTCTGAATCTCTGAATGCATTTGTGTTGTGTGTGGACATCACTAAAAAATGACGTATGTTGTTCTCGGTCGCCCACCCACACGTTTGGTTTAGTTTTGATAAGAAATTATTGTGTTTTATTTATTCTACGCACGTTTCGTTACCATAATTGTAATTTCTGGCTATGTGGCCGTATTCATATTATACGCGCAACCCATATTTCACGGTGGCAATCGTGTATTAGTAAATTATTTTCGCGGACGGGCGTGAACGTATGGAACAGTTAGATGTTTTGTAATTAAATCGTACGCCCACCAGCCTGCCGTGTGTTCTGATAGCCATCTGTAGGAGTGCGTTATGTTGCATGGGACAAGATAGTAGATAAAGTCGGAATTGTGAAAAATGTCGCTCCAAAAAAGTGTGAAAAGTGGTGGAGGTGACAGGAGTGATTTAGCCGATACGACTTCGATTTGTTCATCAGTGACCACCCAGCCCGACCGACACGGGTTCTTCGGGGGTGCTCAGTACAGTCCAGAACCGTGAGTATATGTTTACGTGTTCCTAATTGGGTTGTGTAATAACAAAGTTGGTCTAATGAGTAACGCTGGTTTAACAAGTAGCAGCTATGCCACAATCAACATGTTTGTTATTTAAATAATTATCGTGGAATTTCGGTTTCGTAATTGGTGAGGGCACATTTCTTATACATTTACATAGGTACATTTGCAAATGTTTTTGCTATAAGTGGAATTAATTGGTAGCAGTTAAAGGTTTCAATAAGACAGAGTACAAATATTTAAAAATGATTGCAGTTTCTGTTGGACTGCAAGGGATTATAAACTGCAACTTAACAATTACAAAGAATTAAGTCCATGACTGTTATTAAAGAAGCATTTTGTATGAATCACCATTTTCATATTACTTATCACCAACCATTTTTGCATTATTATAATAATTTCTTCCAAGTATTACTATCAGCCGCAAAAGCACTGATCAGTGCTCACTAAAATCACCATTAACTCAGTTCAATCACAATTTCAGGCAAGCAATTTTTCAGAGAAATATTTAAAAAAACATTGAAATATGGCCTAAAATACTTAGTTATGTATTCCAAATTTAAGAATCTCTACCACATGTGCACATGTTCCCGGACTAGTTTTCATTAATGTAACCCTGTGTAATTAAATGTAGCCCTAAACTAAACAAATCCTTACTAATATTATAAATGCGGAAGTGAGTTTGTTTGTTGAGCTTTCACGCTGTATCTATTGAACCAATCATCATGAAATTTTGCATACACATAGGTAAGGGTACTGAAAAGGACATATAAATCACGCGGGCGAAGCCACGGGTAACAGCTAGTAATTATAATTTATTTGGACAATGTCATGCCAAACATTGAACAAACATAGTATGATAGATGCTTGCTCATTGCTTATTCGCCAATGTTACGTCTAGTCTTGGGGTGTTTACGAGGAGATGAAATAATAACAGTAAGGCTTTGCTTTGACAGCTACGCACGACCGTCAGCCGGGACGTCTACCGGAGTAGTGTCCAGCCAGGTGGCGGGGTGTGCAACGTCACATTTAATTATAAATAATAGCTATACGTCACAGTTCCATCCCCAAGTTCACACATTTTCCCTTGATTGGCTCTTACAATCGGCACAGGAAAAGCACCTGGGATACTCTTATGTTTTTAATTACTCCCAGTCCAGTTTAAAGTCAGTTAGTTAAATTACTTTTGCAAAAAAATCAATGAGCAATGCCCCAGATTCCAGATGGTACTGACTCATAGGATATCCATAGCAAATAGGGAACTCTGCCAGCGTAATGGGTACCTTTAGAGCCTGGTATACTTTGGGGTGGCATTTTGGACTTGTGATATAGGTAATCTTGCTACTTATGTAATGTATGTGTACAAGTAACAATAAAGTTTTTGTAACATAAATATTAATTTAGTATCTGTTACCCGCGGCTTCGCCCGCGTGATATATAGCCTATGTCCTTCTCAGTACCCTAACCTATGTGTATGCAAAATTTCATGATGATTGGTTCAGTAGATAGGGTGTGAAAGCATAACAAACAAACAAATGCACTTTTGCATTTACTTATAATACTAGTTAATCTATTTACTTTTAAACTGCAATAAAATGCCTCTCTAAACAAACTAACACATTATATTCATTAGGGATGTACCATTTACTTCTCGCTTAGTATGCTGTGTCATTCACAGCACGAAACTGCAGTGAAAGTAACAATTAATTCATTACTTTCTTTTCTCATTAAAATACTGCAGAACAAAAAAGAATTTGCAAAATATTTGCTTTTACATTTTTAGGAAATTCACTCATAAATGTGAGTGTGTTTGACTGCCTTTCCACCAAAAGAAACTCATTAATTATTGTTTATTTATTACATTAGGTACAGTATCAAAATAGGTTAAAATGTACACTTAACTATTTATTAAATATTTTTACCAATAGAGTATTGTTTACAGTACAGTAATAATGGCTTTAAATAAACAAAATATGACAATCAAAATAAGGTTGCTGTGTATTTATTTAACATATTGTTACAGGGCACGTACTTTTGTGTACACCTGGCAATCTGTATGTAAAATGAGTTTTTTTTATGACATAGGATGGCAAATGAGCAAGCGGTTCACCTTATGGTAAGTGATCACCGCTGCCCATGGACTAATGCAACACCAAGAGTGTAACAAGAGCGTTACCACTGAACGAAGCATAGTGGTGTAGCTACTACTCATACATAGATTTTCTGTGAGAGTGTTGTACTTCCCCGGACAAGCCAGCCCATTCATACTACTAGCAAAAGTGATTCAACTGGTAGCATAGCTCGACCACAAACAAAAAATTATGTTATGAGTAGTTAGATGGCAATGTTTTTTATAGTATATTTAATTTTCAAGTAACCTTTACACTCTATACACCTGAATAAATATTATTTTCTATCATATCTTATCCACATATCTTTCTATAAAAACTTTGTTTTAACATGTTAAAATTAAACGGCCTAATCGAATGTTGCCAGAACGGCAGACATATCATAGCATAATATGCTTCAATGACCCAAATCTGCAGTAATCGCTGGCTTTATTAGGGACAGCGTATGTGCTCCATTTTGATCTAATCAAATGATAAACTTTATTGGTTTATGATATGTGTGATTTAAAATTGCAGTAAACTTATTTAGGTAGGAATTTATTTTTATGGTCATCTCTGAATTATTTAAAATACCTGTATAGTTAGTCTATAATTTATTAAATAAAGTTCATTTAAAGGCTATTATAGCTTAAAACAACAACAAGATAGTTTTATATCATTTGAAAATTTTTATTCTGGATGTTTTGTTTTTTTTTTCGTGAGTGTAAGTGGCCAACATTGGTGTCTGGATGAAAGTTACCCATGTTGGTCTGTTGGTTTGGATGAAAGTAAGTATTATAAAGTGCTAGCTACTTTTCTAATATTAAACATGATTCCAAAAATACTTCAGGTTATTTACTAGAGCATATATGATTTACATTCTTGAATTTCTTTCTATTTGTAAAGTATTAGGAATAAAATGATTGGCGTCGCTACTGTGCCTAGGGTGCGCCCTTAATATATAAAATACGGGTACTCACGTATGAAGTCAGCTACAGACCGACATGTTTCAACCTCATCCGGAGGTCTTCCTCAGGGCGAATGTGAACCGAGCCGCGCACGAAGTCGTCCCAGTCCGCACAGTGAGGTTGAAACATGTCGGCCTGTAGCTGACTTCTGTGAGTGAGCCGTATTTTACATATTAATAAAGCAGCCACTATTTCATTTAAAAAGGCTCATTATAAGTTACATAATATTTCAAACTTGTAGTAGGGGGACCCTGGGCTCCATAGGTAGGTAACTAAGAAAAGAACATGCTTGGTTGATAAACATGACTTTACCTTGTGTATCAAATAAATATAAATAATAAATAAATATATACGGACAAATCACACAGATTGAGCTAGCCCCAAAGTAAGTTTTTAAGAAAGGCTTGAGTTATGGGATCCTAACTCAACGATACTATATTTTATAACAAATACATATATAGATAACATCTAAGACCCAGGTCAATCTGAATAAGATCGTTTTCCATCATGACCTGACCGAGGATCGAACTCGGGACCCCCGTGTCGCAGGCTGGCATGGTAACCGCTGCGCCACGGAGTCGTCATCAAATGAAAGAAAATTATCCCATCATCGACCCTACAGTAATTCATCCGTTTTCCCTGTTGAATTATAATTATCGATTGTTAGTACGAAACACATTTAGGTACAAAATCATTGAGATAAGACGATCCATTCATAAACAAAAGTTATTTCCCACGACTTCGACCGCGCCAGTGACAGAGATATTACTTAAATATTATGAATAATTTTCTTTTGCCCAATAATGATGTCTGTAAGAATTTTTTTTCAAAAAAACCTTGAGATATTTTACAATTTTCATATGGATCCATAACTGTTTTGAAAATAAAGTATAGCCTGCGTTGCTAATGTAGTTCTATTAATGAAAGAAGAATAGTTAAAAATCAGCCCAGCCTAATTAATAACTAACTAATCAATTTATAAACAAACATATCAAACAGACACATTTTTCCTTCCCTTCAACGCCTTCAACTGTCCGCGTTCATAAACAGGAGACATCAAATGTAGACTTGTAGAATAATACAAACAGGAAGATTCATTCATAAACATACTAAAAAGTGTTCCTAAAAGCCGGCAACGCTTTTGTCACACACACCCCTGATTTTGCACTTATCCGTGATGATGGGCGGCGGTGATCAGTGTGATTGCTTACCGTCAGTTGGCCCTGCTTGCTCGTTTGCCGTCCATTTTCGTAAAAATAATAATAATGAATGAGTATCCAATACTCATACTTTGAGGAATTAGTTAGTCATACACCTGTAATTATTATGCTGATTTAATTATTAATTTACGTAGGTACTTACACTGAAAATCCCTATTAAGGGCCCACACTAGGCACACTTCGACGCCAATAATTTTATTTTTAATACTTTATAAATAGAAAGAAATTCAAGAATGTAAATCATATAAGCCTTAGTAAATAACCTGAAGCATTTTTGGAATCCTGTTTTAATATTATGAGAATCAGCCATTCAGAGAAATACTGATTACCGTCTAAAACGGCCGTTTATGGCGGTAACCAGTAATTCTCTTAATAACTAATTCTCATAATATTAAAACATGATTCCAAAAATGCTTCAGGTTATTGGCGTCGCTAGTGTGCCTAGTGTGGGGCCTTAAGTAAGTAAACGACGAATAGGATATTTTTGTTGTGTTGGGTTTTTCCTTCTTTAGCCAATTGTTGAATAAATAAAAAAATAGGGACATAACACACAAATTGAGCTAGCCCCACTTTAAGTTCTGAACTTGTTTCATAGCATAGGATACAAATATATATACCATACTATATTTTATCAAATTACTACTACATTTTATTGAATTGGCCGGGGAACGAACCCGGGTCCACCCGTGTCGTAGACTGGTGTGTACGCTACGCTACGAAGGCCGTCAACGGTTTTTGGTCCCAAGGGTTCCCGCCCCGTTTCATCACGTCCGGGCATAGCGGACACCGACTCCGTGTCTGGCAAGTGGCATCCCGCCCGCGCCTCGCGGTCGACACGACTATCAAGTTATGTTAATACCTAGTAGGTACCTAGCTGTTTCCAGCCGCGTGGTTTTCGGTTTTATCTTTATCCAGGCCGTCGGGCTAACCCTGGTTTCCAAAGTCTCAGGTGAGAATGTAAGCTGGAACATACTCAAATGAGATATATCAATTTCATAGTCTGTCCGGGTCCCTGGGCAAACCCTCGGGCCCCGGAAGCATCTGAGATGAAGGCGGTCGATGTCAGAGGAATCAAAACTTTTCGTAGCATTTTAGATAAACTTGGACACCTTGCTTACCTCGATAAACTTTTGATCCTTTGAGCTTCTGTGCTGGTCCAATGGAACAATGAAGAAAGTACCAGTTGCTACTCATCCCCCGCCGACCGTAAAAACGACCAAGGAAATGGGCAAAAATCTAAAGAATTATAACAGTAGGCGATGCGACTAGAAATATATTTGCTGTCACTAGGCCATTTCCATTTCACGGGGCCCAACAAAATCTACCACCCGCCGCGTAAAATACATATTACGATTGGGCGCACTAATCTCGGGTAAATCCGCCTCTGTATACGCCTACCAACACGCTAAACGTGGCCTTAAGCACGGTAATAATTACCGTGCCTTTAGGTTGTGGCCTTAGGCTCTGTCTACCCTGTTAGGGATAAAGAACGTGAGTACTCGATCATGGTCATGTCATGGTGATCATGGTCCATGTAACTGGACCGAAATATCGAAAACTCAAAGAAACCATAATAATCACGGTAAATATCCCGAAATGTTTAATTCTAACGTGAGTACTATTTACATGTGTATGTCCTCTTCGGCAATGAGCTGTAATCAATTCTTTTTTAGGGTTCCGTAGTAAACTAGGAACCCTTATAGTTTCGCCATGTCTGTCTGTCTGTCTGTCTGTCTGTCCGTCCGCGGTTTTACTCAGAGACTATAAGTACTAGAAAGCTGTAATTTTGTATGAGTATGTATATTAATCATGGCAAAAAAGTCGTAGAAAAAAATCTTGAAAATAAATTTTTTTTTGGGTAGCTCCCATACAAGTAAAGTGGGGGAGTAATTTTTTTTCTCTACTTACCCATCGTGTGGGGTATCGTTAAAAAGGTTTTTGAAAAATATTGTGAGGTTGAGAACACCATTTTTCGATTTAGGGATCCGTTTCCGAAATATTTGGTTTTAAAGTGAAATTTTTTGTTAGAGGTACGTGTCCCCCCCCTCTATCTGCTAAACGGTTATATATGGATACGTGAAAAAAATTACAGCAGTAGTATATATACTGAAGTTGAAAGGAAAACTATCAGAGCTGGGTACTAAGTGCAAACTAAAAAGTTATAGGCAACCAACTTATAAAATGTACTGGAAAATGTAAAATTTTATACTATCTTTATTGTTAGATGTTTTTGGTCGTTAAACTGTGAGGTGCGAGTGTAAACAGTGTGAACTCAAAGTTGTCATTCGCAACTACGGAACCCTATACTGCGCGTGGCCCGACACGCACTTGGCCGGTTTTTCAATTATGCTTATTTATATTTGATACAGTGTTTCAGTGGTTTAATATATATTTTTTTTCAATTCGTAATCCGTCTTAACTTTTGTTGTAGTTACTGTACCATTTGTAAATCACTAATATAGGTAAGTGATTACTTTCGTTTTTACACATTTAATAAATAATAAGTTTGCATGATAAGAAATCTGAATAATTTGACTTACAATGTAGCCAGACGGCCTTTAAAAATTGGCCTTTACATCATGCGAGCATAAAGATATGAGTTAAGAGCGAATTTTTTACGCGTATGGCGTAACAGCGTAACACTATTCACAATTCTGTGTGAAAAATCTTTGCCGCCAGTCTGTTCTGCTGACTCCTAAGGACAAGGAATGTTGTCTTTATAAAAACACCCAAGTGCGAGTCGAACTCACGCACTGAGGGAAGCGTCAAATAGTCAGATTACAAATTTACATTTTTACAGATTTTTTCTTTAATTTGTTCTGATGAGACCTTACTTCAAGCCAAATATTATGGTTGTAGGTCAACAATAACCATTTTTAGGTTATTACCGTATACGCTTTCCTTTTGATTGCGATAGCGTAAAATTTGCATTTTTTCACAGATTCAAGAGACCGCAGATCTTAGATGTTTGTCAGCCTTGTTTAGCTTGTGTTTCCTAAATCGCCTTCTACGACATCCACAGGAAGACTTGGAGTGGTCCTATTCTACTCTGCCGGGAACCACACGGCACGGCATGCTTAGTTATTGTGCTTCACGTTGGCGCATGGCACAAATGCGTAGACCTCCGTCTATTATTACGAAAACACACGAAATATACGGAAAACTTCATTCCTTATTATTAACTTTAAGATTCTGAGTTTCGTAATTCCGAATTTAACAGTTCCTAAGAAATATTTATTTAATTGCATCACAGAAAGTTTTCCAACTAATACAATCCTGATAAACAAAGGCTGGTTGTTGTAAAGCCAAGCAGGTACCTAGAGCAGTTGTTCCAACAAGAAAGCAGAATTAATTATGATGCGGTTTGCTTTTATTTGAGTGTAGTACATAAATATGTACAAGAATACAGCATTTTCAACCGACGTGTAAAAAAAGTGACGCTCAATTAGGTAAGAAGTAGTTAAGCAAGTCCAGTAGTGCTACCTTTCATCATGCCTTCAACAGTTTCAGCTTTGTACAGTCATAATCATAAAATCATAATCATCAGGTCTTTTTTTAGTCTCCACTGCAGGAGCATGACCCTCTCTGAACTACCAGAGCCATAATTAGCCAGGGCAGTCAGAGGATATGGCCTACACTCTCCACGCTGGCCAGACGGGTTGGAGAGGTCTCTTTGATAGTTATAAGCTTTGTTTAGCTTGTATTTCCTAAGTCGCCTTCTACGACATCCACGGGAAGACTTGGAGTGGTCCTATTCTACTCTGCCGGGAACCACACGTACTTACAGTCAATGAAGAAAGAAATGATCGAAAATAGAGTATGAATATTTTTTTTATTATAATCACTGACTAGTTTCTTGCCTCTCTCTTTCGTGACTACCGCTTTATTTATTGCCCATGGGCTAGTAAAAAATAAGCATAAATAAATAAATATATAGGGACCAATCACACAAATTAAGCTAGCCCCACAGTAAGTTGGGAACTTGTGTCGTAGGATACTAACTCAACGATACTACATTGTAATAGAGATATTATAGATAAACATCCAAGATCCTGGCCAATCACAATAATATCTCTATTCAGTGATTTAGAAATGAACTATAACATTGTAAAATTTCATCGAAACACATAGTTTATATAATAGGCCTTCTCGTTTCGATCATAGATATTTGCTTCTCACTGTACTCGTTCGTAAACAGAAATTAACACAAGTCTACATTATAGGAGGAAGCGATTTCCGTCGGATTGTTTTGCTAGCAAACAGACATAATCAGAATAATTCAAGGTGAGTTTTATTTGCCACCGAAACGAAAAGAACTGTCATAATAGTATGTCTATAAGAATAATGTGTTTTTAACAAATATACCTTACTCTACATACGTAGTTACGTTATACGATAGATATTATAATTCAACAGGTTATACGTACTTAGTAGTTTCTGTAAAAAATAATCTTACCACATTTTGTTGCCTATCGACCTGACAAAGTACCAAAAATGTACCAAAGTGGAACACGCGAAAATAAATAACTTATTTATTGACAAAATATTCAATAAAGCCGAAATCCCATACAAACGTAGTTTGGTTTTAGTATTACAACAGTTAAGCCAATCTCAACCAAATTTCGTACATACGACCGGATAAAGGCATATTGATGTTTATAATCAGATTTCAATTTTAAAAACAATACCTATACAAAATTACAGCGAGTACAAGTTTCGTATCGAAAACTTCTACTCGCGAGTCGCGAGCTTCTTCGACTCTTAAGTAAATGTATTTATAAACACACATACCTAATATTTTTACAATTTACATGTCTCCAGAGAGACGATTTATTTTTTAAATATGTAACTAACTATGCCATGTCTTAAATAACCTTTTTTGAAGACTGTCAACATAATCGCATATATTTTAATCCAATTCGCATTTAATACTGTTTAATTCTTTATTGTCTAATTTCCTGATTAATAGTCTAGCTGTACAAGAAAATCTCCAGTTCCGTTGTGGAGTACGGAGTAGGAAACAGATTTCTAAAGTTTCCACATAGGCCGCAATTAGAACTAGAATGTGCTGTCAGGCCTTGTTGGGAAACGTTGACTTGAACTAGGAACTGATTCATCTGTACGTTTCCTTGCGTATATCTCATCAGAAATTAAATCGTTAGAATTGATAGTACAACCTATTTCTGGATATAATTTACCGTAGATTTTTAAAAAAAACCTCTTCTATGTTATTTACTAACCGCGTAACTAACCCTTCTACATGTGTGTGGTGTTAAGGCGCTCTTATAGTAACACTAGCGCCAACCAGCAATTAAATTCTGTAAATCCTAAATTATATCGAATTTCAAAAATCAGCAAGTACAAAACTAGTACCTAACAATTGTAAAAATTTACTAGTGCCATATTTTAAGAGAAATATCGGTTAAGTGGCCACTTTTGGCGTTAATCTGTTTTTCTCTTAATTTATCAAACGAATATTAGTGCAAATGAATACAAAAATACTACAAGTAATTAACTAGTTATGTACTTGTAAAACTTTTAAAATTTGATATAATTTAGGATTAAAAAATTTATTGCTGGGTGGCGCTAGTGTTACTATAAGAGCGCCTTAAGGCTCAGAATTTATAATAGTACCGTAGAGTAAGAAAATAGACTTCTTCTTTAGCATACGAACAAAAAACAACGTATCGACCTATCTTCTTGCATGATTTTCCTAACTTCACACTACACATCGATGGAATTTCTCAGGAATACATTAGTGCCATTTCCTTTCCCCAGCGTTACGTAAGCAGATTCTATAAAAAGATTACAATGCGTACGTTTCCTATAGTCGGCATCGACGGTAAAGAAATGGGGAATTTTCCCATTTCTTATTATAGATGTTCTGCGGATTCATTCCGACATGCCTACTAGTCGATTGAATTTGAGTTGTGTATATCCGTTGCTTTCCTTTTGCCGTGGTTCCCTGCAGAGTAGAATAGGACCCCTCCAAATCTTCCCGTGGATGTCGTAGAAGACGATTTAGGAAACACAAACTATACAAAGCTTATAAATTATATTTAAAAACGGGTCACTCACGTGCTACTTTGTCGGGATTGCCGACTTTAGTTTCCCGTGACCCGTTTTTAAATATAATGTATTTATCTCACGTTAGTTTTAATGATATAAAGCTTATAAACATCAAAGAGATCTCTCCAACCCGTTTGGCCAGCGTCAAAGTCGCGGGCAAAAGCTATAAATTTTAATTAATACAATTGTTACGCCTTCAAGTCCAAGTAACTAAGAAATCTTCATTAAAAACATACACGTAACTAGTTAGGGGTTCAAATGTGAACATTTTTGTCTCATAAAAGCAATAAAAAAAAAATAATTACAGTCAATGTGGTTTTCATTCGTTCCCAATTTTTTCCACTTTTACGGAATAATCTCTTCGCATCTTGTAACAAAACGCACGTCAAATTGCCATTTATTCATTTGTTTTATTTTCCATGCTTTCTAGTTACGCGGCAAAAAAAACAAACGTCATTTATTTATCAGAATGAGAAAGGTGATACTAAAATTACTCTTGTTAATTTATAAACTGACCACGCGTACTGACCACAGACGTGGTCATTTGCAATTAAAATGGTCAATACAAATCTTGTAACAGAACGCACATCAAATTATCAAACATTTGTTTTATTTTCCACGCTTTCTTGGGTACGTGGCCAAAAAATACAAACGGTCATTTATTAGATAGTGTGAGAGAGGCGGCGTTCGTATATTCTAGTAACTAATGTTATTTACAAACCGTCGTCCCAACGCTATTTTCTCATGTATAAGGTAAACGAACAACATACATACTATCAAGTCTTTTTTCTTGGTGGGATAGACAGAGCCTAAGTCTTTAAAACCTAAAGGCCATGTTTAGCATGTTGGTGGGATTGTGGTGAATGGAGGTGGAGAATGGAATCAAAATAGTGATGGGTTGCTAGCCGCATCGCCTATTGACATGATTCCTCACGCCCATTCCCACGATCGACTTTTACGATCTGCGCGGGAAGAGAAGCAGCTGGTACAGTCTACGTTTTTTCTTTTCTCCCAGACCAGCGTGGAAGACATAAGGTATTGTTTGGAGAATACATGGATGAGCACTTCATTAGCGAATATAAATGTCAAATTTTAAATCCGGATAAGAAGCGTATAGAAGTTTAGCGTTTTCATTTTTTTTTTTTATTAATTTTGTATGTTTTCTAGTACCGCCAAAAAAGTAAATAAAGTAACGGTTATTTATTACAAATAGTGAAACAGATAGTGAGAAAGGAAGTTCTAGTGATTTCGTTTAAAAAATGACCACTTCGCAAATTATATTTTTTTATTATAAAATACAATAACATAACTCTTACATGAACATCATTAAACCTTACCAACTTAAACCGTTTGATTAAAAAATAGTATACCTAGTTAAACTTCGAATTGGGTTGGCTGGCTTCATTCGTATGAATACCTACCATTATAGTTGGGGCACAAACAGAGAAACATGTGATTGTGTTTTCTTATTCCTAAAAAAATATTCAATAGAAAAAAAAAAACTATTGATTTTTAAATATCTAACTATATAATTTGTTTAGTCACTGGCTGTACGTGAGTCATCTTAAAACCCGAGGCAGTGAAAAACCAGCGTGACCGTGTGACGACCACAAATTACTTTAGTTTGATTCTTTTTATGGCATCTCTCAAGTGAAAAAGAGTCAAAAGAAAATGACGACACCTAGGAGTATAAACGGAACGTCTGGTAATATTTTATCAAGAACTAATGGAGTACCAAAACTTGTTTAGGTAATTTGAGATAACCATCAATATTTTAATTCGTGATATCCTCATCGTCAGGTCTTTTTAGGGTTCCGTACCCAAAGGTTAAAAACGGGACCTTATAACTGAGACTTCGATGTCCCTCGGTTAGTCAGGTAGGCCAACCTTTTTTGTGACATTGTAAGTAAAGGATTTCCAATTCCATATATTTTTTCTGCTCTAGTCTAGTGCGGCAAAAAAGCAGGCTATGTATTTATGTAACTGTCTGGTGACAGACGGCCAGACAGGCAGACATTAAAGTCTCCGTAATATGCTCTCATTGATACCCTTTGGTTACGAAACCCTAAAAAATAATATAGTATGACGGGTCGGGTTTTCACATATTTCCTTGATTAAATTTTGAGATTTCCATGAAAAATAAAAGTAGCTGGTCTATTTATTTTTATCACTTTAATGAAATACTTGCCATTATTATTGTTTCCAAACCAAGGAAGTAGTCACACGCGTAAAAAATATATGGATCATAAAAAATACGCAATCGATTGTTTCGCCATGGTTTCGACAAGCTGGCAAGAAATCGACGAAACAATTTTCTACGGATAAAACCTATTTACTTCAATATTAAAAGGCTTAGGTCAGCGAAACTCGCGTCACCCATTTTTATTCTTGTAGTTACTCCGTAATAAATTTTAAGAAAAAACTATAACCGACTTCAATCCCATACGTAAATCTGGCACTAAAATTAGGTTTTAGTGGGTGTGGTAGTTCAATCAAAATAGAGGAACAACGTCGTCATCAACTTGTCTTGATTCGCGAAAGAATTAAACAGAAATAAAATTAAACCAAACGGCATACTTGTACAATTTTTTTGGTTTTTGTTGATTTTTTCTAAAAGCACTGGATTCACTGGATACATTTCGATAAAAAAATTAAAGGACCACCACTGAAGTTCAGTCAAATCATAGGAGTAACGTTCTCATCAATTTGTTTTGTTTCGCATAAGAATAAAATGCAAATAAGTTTAAACCGAACGGCATACTTTAACAATTTTTTGGGATATTGTTTATTTTTTTTACAACATTTTAGTGGTCCCACCCACCACCTCTGAAGCATTACGTATCGAACAAAAAAAGAATCCCTAAAATCGACCCATAACTGACTGAGTAATCGCGTAACAAACATACAAAAAAAAAAATATACAGACGAATTGAGCACCTCCTCCTTTTTTGAAGTCGGTTAAAAATCAGTACGTGTTGAAAATGTCTACGTCAGTACCTCGGTAGTAAATCATTTATAATATTTTTGCTATTACTTTTCATTACCTTGCATTTGGTAAATTAAGAGAACTACTCGTTACCGCCAAAATCGGCCACGCGGTAATGAGGAGTTGTCTAAATTTGAAATGATGATATTGATGAAAAT
The DNA here is from genome assembly GCA_963082605.1 of Rhodophaea formosa. Taxonomy (NCBI): domain Eukaryota; kingdom Metazoa; phylum Arthropoda; class Insecta; order Lepidoptera; family Pyralidae; genus Rhodophaea; species Rhodophaea formosa. The sequence goes on along the minus strand of OY720224.1, from coordinate 13,313,010 downwards.
GTATACTAAAAATACTAAAAGTAATTTACTATCGAAGTACTGAATTAGATTTTGTAAGGATTTTTTCAATTTGATATGATAAATAAATATAAATAAATATATACGGACAAATCACACAGATTGAGCTAGCCCCAAAGTAAGTTCTAATGAAAGACTTGTGTTATGGGATACTAACTCAACGATACTATATTTTATAACAAATACATATATAGATAAACATCCAAGACCCAGGTCAATCTGAAAAAGATCGTTTTCCATCTTGACCTGACCGGGGATCGAACCCGGGACCATCCGTGTCGCAGGCAGGCGTGTTGACCGCTGCGCCACGGAGCTCGTCAAAATTGCTACTATAATACAATCAATAGGAAATAAAATGAGGGATGGCGCTAGTTGGCTGGTCTAAATATTACAACTAGTACCTAATTGAGATGATAACCAAATGATAACACAAGTTTTTATTATTAGGACCTAAATAAAAACTACCGCATCGAACTTTTTGAAGCCAATTTGGTAGCATCCTGGAGGTTAAAAATACTAAAACTGGTTAAAAATAAAGATTGGAAATGAGCAAAATATTTAATGCAATAGACGTGAAAAGCAAGTAATCCCAATTAGAGTCGCGTGAGCTTTTTGTATGAAATAAAAATTAATATTGCGAGTTGACTAATAGTTGCTAAAGAAAAGCATAGATAATGTAATGCTTGATTCGATTCGGTACGAAGTACAGGTGATCTTTTTGTTGAGAATTACAATTACAACATTGGTACCGCAAATGCCTTTGAATTGTAGGGTCCTGAGTTCGATCCCCGGTTAAGCTAAGATGCTTGAGTATGCTAATGTTTAATGTCTTAAGTATTCATAAAATAAAAATAAGTTTTCTTAGTTGCAAGAGTGTGTACCTAGTCAAATTGTTTGAGTGCGTGCGCGTCCTTTTCGGTTTGTATGTTTGTCTGCTCTCACTATGTCAACATGGACCATATTGTCCGTGCCTCTTTTATAGCTACATTTGTATAAGACTACCCCATATTTAGAACTCGGATATCCTGTTCACGCGCGATTACAGTATGTGCGCACGTGTTAAAAAAAAAAAACACTCATTATATAGCATCTTATATTTCTACTGCCTCTGTGGTCCAGTGGTCAAGACGTTTGCCTAATAACCCGGAGGTCGTGGGTTCAAATCCCACTGGGAAACATAAATTGTTTCCAGTCTGATTGCAGGCTTGAATCGATTATCCTGAAAGAAAGATGATTCGTGATGATTGATGATTTTGTGCTTCAGAAGGTTAATTCCGGTAACAATACTACATAATATTATGAAGTTGCGGGAAATAGCTAGTGTTTATAAAAGCGGTGTGGATGCACCATTAGGTTGTCGGGTCCTACTCACCCAGCTAGTTAAAGTAGGCCCAACATGAATATGAATGAAGGTATTAATGCTCAGCGGAGAGAGAGAACACAACACAACTCAGATAACGGATTTATTAAGTTTCACACAGGCGTACACAGTTAGTAGTAGTGAATACAATTAGTAAAATAATATTTATTGTAGGCGAGTGCCTGTAAGCTAGGGTCGAGAGATCACGACCAAGGAATTGAATGGAATGCAAATGAGTGATGAGGAAGGACTGTGAAGAAGATTTAAAAATGGAATTTGGAATATAATTTGGAATTTAAAATGAATTTCGAAATAAAAGTGGACAGGATGATGATGATTGGGAAATGAGGTGAAAAGCAAGATGCAGCATGAAGGTTATCCATGCGCATCGTTACAATACCGGGGGGGCCGGGGTAAAAAAAAAAGTTTTTTTTTTTTTAAGAAATTGAAGATAAAATAAATAAAATAAGTGTGTAAATACAAAATAATGATAAATGTGTGAAAAAATTTTGTGGTGAGTGTGGAATGTACAGTGAGTATTTACAATAAGTGCGTTTCCGACTTTCATTCATCACTCATTCATTCACTTACCATTCAACCTCTGTGACAGTCTTAAGTTTTCAAACTTGAAACATCATTCAAATTAGAGAAATTATATTTTATTGTACAATTTCTCATGAAACCACTTATTTGCTTAGTGAAGGCTTATTTTATTAGTCACAACCCGCTAAATAATTGATTGGCAGCTAGGCTTATTTACCGTGTTGCCGACCGCACGATGATATTATTTACAAGTTTTTATAAATAAAGCATTCGCATTCGCGTAAACGCGAATGCGTTTACGCGATAAAGTTAAGAAAATTAATATTTAATGTTAATTACGTAAGGTAATAAGCATTAAGTGCTTATAAGAAAGGTATGATAAGGGCTTATTTTATGTGTTATCAACCGCACATATAAATTATTAGTTAATCGTCATTAGAGGCTTATTTAATGAGTTGACTACCGCTCAAAAAAAATTAAAAGGATAAAAGAAGAAAAGAAAATAGAATAGTAATAATTAATAAAGATGATCAAATTATAGGTTGACATCCGTCAATGTTAATGGGACCTAAAAATAATGAAATGAATATAAAATAAAATTAAGACTAAATTGGAAATAAAGAAATATTTTATCAAAGAAAAGTTAAAAAGAATAAAAGGAATAGATAGTTTGATGTTTCATTTAATAACATCAGAAGAAAGGTAAGAATTTAATTTAGGGATGGGTTTAATGTCTTTGATATGCCAACGACCGAGACTTTTGTTATCAGTGTCAATAAGGTCGTAAACTAAAGGAGATACTTTATTTGCTACATAGCATTTAACGAATTTAGGTGCTAATTTGGCACAAAAATGTTTATTTGATGAGCTGATAGGGTAATTGCGTTTATGTTTTATTTCGAAGTTAAACATCGATAGACGAATACTCCAGCGAGCAAGTCTACCGGTAGGGTTGTCAAGATGAAGAAACCATTGTAAGGCTGAATGATCAGTGTAAATTGTGAACTTTTGGCCGTTATCTAAATAACAACGCCAATGTTCAAGTGCGGTTATTACACTGAGAAGTTCGCGTTCAGTAATAGAATAATTTCTTTGGGGACCTGTAAGCGATTTGCTCATATAAGCTATGGGCTTTTCGATGCCATCATAATCTTGGGTAAGCATTGCACCAATGCCATATGATGAAGCATCGCAATGAACTGCAAATGGTTTTGTAAAATCTGGACAAGCGAGAATGGGAGTACTGACAAGTGCTTGTTTAATAGCATTGAAAGCATTTTCAGCTTCTGAAGACCATTTAAAAGGAGGAGCTTTTTTACTCGTAGAAGTAAGTTTGGTAAGGGGAGCTGCAAGTGTACTAAGATTTGGTACGAAACGTCGATACCAGCTTGCAGTACCGAGAAATCTTTTGACCTCTCTAGCCGATTTAGGGAGCTGAATGTCCAGTATAGCTTGGACTTTTTTGCTATCAGTATGAAGACCTTGTTCGTCTATAACGTAACCCAGATATTTTAATTCATTACGGAAGAATGAGCATTTTGGGAAGTTAATTGTAATATTAGCCTGAGCTAATTTTTTATAAACTTTATTAAGGAGCTCAACGTGTTTATCAAACGTAGTTGTAGCGATGACTATGTCATCTAAATAACAGAAAACAGAGTTGTCTAGCATGATATCTGATAATAGATTATCGACAAATCTCTGTTGTGTAGCTGGGGCGTTAGTTAACCCGAATGGCATTACTTTAAATTGAAACATGCCTTTATTTTTAACATAGAACGAACATTTTGGGCGATCCTCTTTTTTTAATGGAATTTCCCAAAAAGCTTTTGCAATATCAATAGAAGATAAATATTTAGAATCTTTTAAATTATCGAGTATATCAGAAATTATTGGTAATTTATAAGCATCTTTTTTTGTAATATCATTTAATTTACGGCTATCAATGCAAAATCGCCAAGTGCCATCTTTTTTAGGTGTTATTATTACAGGATTGAGCCATGGGCTTTCACACGGTTCAATAACATCTAGCTTTAACATCTCGTCAACTTCTTTTTTTAACGCCTCTTGTTTTTCAGGCGATAAACGGTAACATCGTTGACGTATAGGAGGATGATCTCCTGTATCAATATGATGTTCAGCTAAATGTGTTTTACCTAATGGTTTAATTTCTGTAGAAATATTTTTGAATTGATTAATAATGGCATCAGCTAAAACGCGTTGTGTTTCGTTTAGGGTTTGATAAGTATTTAAATGTGAAGTTGAGTTATTTATTACGAAAGATGTATTTTTGTTAAGTTTAGAAAAAGTAACGTTATTAAGTAAGTTAGGAGCAATGTTAAAAGTTTTCCAAAAGTTAATACCTAATATAAAAGATTCGGTAATTTCGGGTATTACATGAGCAGTTATTACAGAAAAATTATTATTATAAACTATTGGTAGCGAAATAGTACCAATAGACGATATTGACTGGCCATTTGCCACAGAACCACGAATGGTTTGATTTTTATTTAAAGTAAAACCATGCTTTAATAAAATTAAATGTGCATTATTACCGAGGATAGTTATCGCACTACCACTATCTAATAATCCGTTTAAATACAATTCATTTACTTTTATTTGCAAATAAGGACGTTCTAAGTCTGATTTGTTTTCAAAGAGGAGAGTACTAACTTTATATGAGGTAAAGAAAATTTTTAAAGTTTTTAACCAGTTATTCCAGTCTTTTTTATCAAAATTAAGTTTATTTTTAGAATTAGTATCATTTATGTGTTTAGTACACTCCTCACTAATTAGTTTTTTGAATTATGTTTTTGACAGTTAGGACAATTTGTAAAAATAAAATCTTTTTTACCACAACGAAAGCAAACTTTTTGTTTATTAGTACAATCATTTAATGAATGTGAATTATTTCTGCAACGCGGACAAGTAAAAGTTATTTGTTTATTTGTATTTATTGAATTTATCGGTGTAAAAGATTGGTTTCTATAAGGAAATTTGGGAATTACAGGTAAGTTATTAGTAGAAAAAGGAAGGTCAGGAATCAAAGGTAAGTTACTAGAAGAAATTGAAGGTTGTGAATTATTATTAACTTGTAACAACCTTTCAGTAAATTTACACGCATCGCTAAGAGCAGCTAATGATGTAAGGTCATTAGGAGAAAGTCTTAAACTGTATTCAGGTTGCAAATTTCTGACTATAGTATTGATTTGCTCTTTTTCAGATAACGGTTCATTTAATTTATTAAATAAAGTTATCATTTGTGAGAAATATATAACTGACCGTTCATTTTTATTTTGTTTACGATTATCTATAATTTTTCTTAATTTATAATCGTAATCTGTAATTTCAAAGTCTGATAGAAAACAATTTTTAAAAGAAACCCAATCAGTTATAACATTATTTTTAGTTCTGAACCAATCTAAAGCTGAACCTTTAAGAATATCATATAAGTGATTATATAATGACTTTTCAGATATATTTCTGGCTTTGGAAAATTCTTCTATTTTTTGGATGAAGTCTTTTGGACATCCATCACCCTTGAAAGTAAATCGTTTCAAATCATTACTGGTTGTTGAATTCGTTATGATTGAAATTTTGTCAGTTAGTAAATTATAAAAGGTTTGAGGTTGGGGAGCTAAAAGTGAGTCAGTCGAATGGTAAGTTGTGGTAGAATTGGTATTATTTTCTAAAATATTAAAGTTAGTCTCTAATTCTTTAAGTTTATGCCAAGATGTTTTAATTCTTTCTAATAATTGTAACGAATGATCAACAGCCATATCAATTAAGTTAAGTCTTGATCTTACATGAATAAGATACGACTGCGTTTTAGTTTTACGATTCGGATAGGAAAACATGCAGTTTTCTATCAAAAGTATGCATCTATCAATATCATCGAGGTCAGTAGCAACATCGTTGAAAGAACTATCATTGAGTTGATTATTATTAAAGTTAGAAAGAAGTAAAGCTTTAAGTTCCTCGCAAGAAGAAGATGATTCGAAATTAATATTTCTATGTTTAAGCTCAAAAATAATTTCAGGTTTATTTAACTGCCTAACGTCCATGTTTGAAAATTGATACAAAAAAATAAATAATGAGTAAAATCGTTAAAAGTGCCAAAATATTGCCAAATGATCAAATTGGTTATCTTGTGAAAGATATGTTTTAGAATTTAGAGAGATTGAGAATGTAAAGAAAAGTAATTAAAAATCCTAATAAAAGTTTCGTGTAAACGAAGCTTAAAAATCCTTATGTGTAACCAGCCTAATATTTATGTCATAAACAAAAGTATTGAAAAAGAAGAAAAATGACTTGTGTCGATTGTCAGTTTAGGAAAAGAAATAGAAATGTACTATCTACGAAGATATGAAATTAAATATATAAAAAAATAATAATAATAGGGAGGCAAAGGAAAAAGAAAGGGAGAATAAAGCTGTTCCAGATATCCACAAAGGTACGTAAATATATTTAATATAGGTAGGTTAGTTTGAATGTATGTAAGTGATATCCCAAAGTCGGCTGCAGAAGCCTAAGGGATATCGGTGGTAAAGACGTGGCCTATACCTTAGGATATTCTCCTAAAGCAAGCGGTATTGTATAGGATTCCAAAACAATGGATAACCTGTTCAGGTTTAAACCCAGAGTCTTAGAGTCCTGTGCTACTGCACAAGGGCAGCATGATTGTGTAGCTGTATGAAACTGTGTGTAGATTATAGGATTGGTGTACTGTTTGAGTACCTATTTGAAGTGTAATGGAGGTAACGTGAAAGTGTTAAAATATTAATAATATAAATAATTGTTACAGGGATATCTGGAGAGCTTACCTTGATGGTAATGATGATAATGAAGTAATGGAGCAACAATTACTATATAGAAAATACAGGGATATTAAAAAAATATCACAATTCATTAAATCACTTTCACGAATAAATAAATTTCTTGATGTTGTTGTTTCCTTTGTATGTCGACCGACGGAGAAGTGAGCAGCGACTGACGGAGAAGTAAGTAGCAGCAACCGATGCAGAAGTAAGCAGCTGCCTCTGTCCACAGCTAACCACCGATGCAGTAGATAGTCCACCGACGCTGAAGATAGTCCACCGACGCTGAAGATATGCACCGACGCTGACGATAGCGTACCGACGCTGGTCACTATCCACCGTCGCGACGCAGGCTTAAGTTAGAGTGGAGGAGTGAGTCTGTCTGTATCCAGCGTCTCTTGACGTAATCACTCTACAGTACTCACGTATAGTTAGGTAGGTATTCCAGGTGTAGGAAGTAGGCAATTTAACACGTACGGGCGCCAATGTCGGGTCCTACTCACCCAGCTAGTTAAAGTAGGCCCAACATGAATATGAATGAAGGTATTAATGCTCAGCGGAGAGAGAGAACACAACACAACTCAGATAACGGATTTATTAAGTTTCACACAGGCGTACACAGTTAGTAGTAGTGAATACAATTAGTAAAATAATATTTATTGTAGGCGAGTGCCTGTAAGCTAGGGTCGAGAGATCACGACCAAGGAATTGAATGGAATGCAAATGAGTGATGAGGAAGGACTGTGAAGAAGATTTAAAAATGGAATTTGGAATATAATTTGGAATTTAAAATGAATTTCGAAATAAAAGTGGACAGGATGATGATGATTGGGAAATGAGGTGAAAAGCAAGATGCAGCATGAAGGTTATCCATGCGCATCGTTACAAGGTAAATCCGTATGATACAACATATTATCACGTCTTTTTCCCTTGCGGGGTAGACAGGGCCCAGGTCCGTAAAACCTTCAGGCCACGTTTAGCATGTTGGTGGGATCGTGGTTGAGAACGGAATCAAAATAGTGATGGGTTCCTAGCCGCATCGCCTATGACATGATTCCTGACGCCCATTCCTTCGATCGGCTTTTACGATCTGCGCGGGAAGAGAAGCAGCTGGTCCATTCTACGTTTTTTCTTTTCTCTTGTATTATAAAAACCCAAATTTTATATAATTCGAATTTATTACAGTTTTTCAACGAAATATAATGTGAAGACAAGGCGAGGCAGTCTAAAATAAAAACCGCATGCATATCTAATCTAATGCCGGAACTGAACTATTTGGTACTAACCGCTGCGGGAGTTAGGTCACCGGCCGGCCAAGGATGCTCCCCATTAGAGCCAAGAGCGAAACGCTAACATATAGTTATAGACATCAATGAGACGTAATAGTTGGTTACATTACATTGTGAAGGCGAGACGAGGCAGTTTCAAAAAAATCTATAAGCATGCATACATGGATGTTTATCTATATATGTATTTGTTATAAAATATAGTATCGTTGAGTTAGTATCCCATAATACAAGTCTTACTAAGAACTTACTTTGGGGCTAGCTCAATCTGTGTGATTTGTCCGTATATATTTATTATTATTATTATACAACGTGTTAATGAAAAAGCACAATATGTACCTGAAATTAGTTTGTTCAGAATGCGAGAAGAATTGATTCTACAAATAAAAAACAGGGGTCTAATTTTAACCAAAAAAATATTTTAATTACAACGTGTTTGATCATTACTTAACTCTATCATGCGGCGGCACGCGAAGCGACAACGTCGCCCTAAATCGCGCGTAATGCGGAACTTGCACACTATTTTTTTCATTGTCCTATGAAAAGAGCTCTCAAAAATAGAAATAACAGTGGAAAAATCATCTTGATAACCCAAAAACTCTTTGAGATATAAGGGTTCGAAAATTCAAATTTTTCGTCTCCAGGTCTCGGCCTAAACGTCCCTAAGAAAAAACAACTGACTAGTGACGTCACTCCTTTAGCAATTTGTATGCGTGTTGTTAGGACTTTGTTTGTCAGCTATGTTAAATATTGCGTTTAGGGAAATGGCTTCATAACAGTAATTGCTATAAATTTAAAGAGCTATTTCATAGTAATATAAGATTTTTGAAATTTTCATATTTTTGAAACGGACTTTTCTAACCAATCTTAACCAAAGTTAATGTATCGATATCGGACTAAAAGTGTCCATAACAGATTTTTCCAGCTGGATGCTTATATAATCAGAAATAGTTTTCAAAATGTACTCTCCACGGAAGCTCCCCATTACCATAGAATTTTATTTGGAACAAACAAAGAAAACAAAATAAAAGCTAATATCTTTGTAAATAATCGGCAAAATTTAAATTGAATAATTCACTAAATTCTTTAATATTAAAAATACGGTGGGGTGTCTGAGGTATTGCGCTTTTTCAATACCACATTGTTCTCGTATATCTAATGCATATAGGCGTGGAAACGAGAGGAGGCCTTTACCCAACATTGGGACAGCAATGCCTTGTAATAATAATAGTATCTAATTGTTTGTTTTTCTTGTGTGTAAGTGGCCAACACTGGTGTCAGATTTTTCAAGCTGCCTTAAGGCATCTGACTTAGCTTAACGACTGCCATCAATGATGACAGCCGGGACCAACGTCTTAACGTGCCTTCCGAAGCACGGAGGAGCTCGAGATATTTTTATGCCACTTGCGGTCACCCATCCAAGTACGGACTGCGCCCGGGGTTGCTTAACATGCGAAAGCGCTAATAATGCTCACGCCCACTAGGCCATCGGGCTCCTATCGAATGCAGGAACTGAACCAGGTATTTGTTGCTAACCACGCCTTGCGGGTAGGTCACCGGTCGGCCAAGGATTTTCCCCAGTCAAGACTCAAGAACGAAATATTCTCCATTAGAGCACAAGAGCGATTAAGTGTGTTTGGTTTGGTTTTTAATGGGCGTTCAGCTTGGATATCGGTTCCACATATGCCGCGGATTTTACACGCTCTAAACGCGTACATAAAGGAATGAAGTACTTGTTATTTAACTTTTTAACATTTGTAAAAGGCGGACTCAAAAGCCAGAGATTTTATCTACCAGTCAAGCCATATTCGATACAGAGAAAAGAAAATTTTGGAAATCGGTGCAAATAAAACGTTTACGGTTCCGTACTACAAGGTAAAAAGGAACAGGATAAACATGTTCTTAAAGCACAAGTTACGGATAAAATGTAAATTTAATTAGAACTAAAAATATTATTTTTTGTAGGGAACCCTTGGTGTGCGGCTTTTTTACTAAATTCTCAATAGAAACTCTTAAAATATACGTAACCTGCAATAAAATAAATACCACTTACTTTAAAGTTATGAATAATCAAGCATTTCGACTATTTTCTGTCGATCTACATGGTTCGAACAAATAGTTATTTTTTTAACTGTCTATTAATAGTTTTATTTGACTGCACTTTCATTCACATTGCATCACCGTGAGGTCGTGACGTCACCACATCGATATTGATATCAAGCATAGCAATGCCAAGGCACGTAGCGTTTCGCCATCTTTCTTTTGTCAGCTACATGCTGAACACCCTAGATTTTCACTGTACGCTAATCAGATGCAGTTTTAATAGATAGATAAAACTTTTATTGCACACAGAAATTAAAAAATACAATATCCTAAAACTAGAAAAATGCGCAAAAGTCGGCCTTATAACGAAAGAAATTTCTTCCAGGCAAACTTAACGCAACCTCACAGAAAATCGACGTTTGAGTAGTAGTTTTACAGCTTCTATGCTTCGTTCGGTGAGTAAGAGAGCCGGAGGCCCATCCCCCCTCCCCTCTGGGGAGGGAAAACAAAAGGCCGGCAACGCTCTTGTCATACCCCTGGTGTTACATTAGTCCATGGGCAGCGGTGATCACTTACCATCAGGTGACCCGCTTGCTCGTTTGCCGTCCTCTGACATAAAAAAAAAAAACCTCTTGGTCAAATAAAATTTATAAGATGAAATAATATTGACAATATACGAATGAATTCTCTAATATGTTATTTCTTTTTTACCAGTTTTATATTTCTTAGCTTTTCAAGACACTGAGCCCTTTACCATCACTTTGGGAATAGTCTGCAACCATACAAAGACCATGAAAATAGGTTTATTACTTTACGCGCAGACTATTGAATAGCTTTTGACGAAATTTTGCAATGTTATAGCTTCCTAGTTACATCAGACTACAAGGGACGAAAAATTTCACGGAAAAAGTGGCGATAAAAAGTGAGTAGTTACTAACGAAGCCTATTTTCTTGTGAACGGCCTAATTCCAAATCTTCATTCATTATTAAACAAGGCTTGAAAGGAAATTTAAACTCGTAAATCCACATCCCTGTTCGTTTATCAAAAATTAAATCAAATCAAAAAACATTAACTTATCGTCAGATTATAACTTATTTGTACGGTGAACGTAAATTTCTAATTTTGTTTGACGTCTAAAGCTTACTTATATTATAGCATTAGCTTAGTTTAGTGCCGGCATAGAAATATAACACTATTATAGCTCTATGAGTGCCGCTTCCAAAGTGGAGTGCAGTAGAAGCGGCAACAAACTACACAGCGCATTCTCTCCAACCTACAATTTCTAATAATTTCTATAACCTAGAATTTGTAAAAAAAGATTTCATATAACTAGCAATTTATTAAAAATTTTAAAGAAAAATCCACTAAGGTTTCGTTGATAAAATTACATTACATAAACGCATCAGCAAAGGCTTCGTCAAAAACAAAATACAAAAATGCATCCGCCACATGTTTCGTCAAGCTCATATATGCTTTTGTTTGTTACAGAAAGAGGACTGTATCGCCGAGCACGATCCTCAAGCGGGAACAGAAATGGATACGCATGCTGAACAACTGGGAAGGCTTTATGAGCAAAAACTACAAGAAGGTGCGCGAGCGATGCCGGAAAGGTGAGATGTTTAAGGTTACCTTTATAAATTATATGAATTTCTTCCATGCTGGTTAAAGAGAAAAGAAATAACGTAGAATGTACCAGCTGCTTCTCTTCCCGTGCAGATCGTAAAAGCCGATCGAGAAGTAAGCGTTTCGAAAAACGTGGGAGAGGTGCGGAGATGCCATGTAGCGAGTGCGAATTTCCGTTCTGTACATTTATTAGTATTTTTATTATTTCTGTGATATTGGTCTCCGTTTCTTTTCCGCCATCTGGCTATAACTACTATATATCAATGCTCTAAGATCAATAAAGACTCAGGCAGGACTAATGGATAAGTCTTATAAAACTTCGGCATTCCTTTTCTCCAGGCATACCCGCCTCAGTGCGACCTAAAGCGTGGCTGTACCTCTGCGGGGGTCAGTTACTGCTGCAGAACCATCCGAACGAATACGAAGAGCTGCTGCAGGCGCCAGGGGACCCTAAGTGTATGGACGACATCAGGAAGGATCTCCACAGGCAGTTCCCGTACCATGAGATGTTTATTAGAGAAGAGGGATTGGGGTGAGGTTATTTTTTTTACCATGTAGTACATGAGCCTGGCACTATACTAGATCTAACCAGGGCCTGGTTAGATCTAGTATAGTGCGCGCTAAATGTGCGAGGAAATAGGTGCGACGGGGTTATATCACCAGTAGTACCACTCACGTTACGAGTTTTTGTTTCTGTAATGGTATAATGTCTCGTGTAACATCTTGCCAGCGCGACTGACGACTCTCAAACTGCACTAGACCTTGCAGAAAAAAAGATGTGTATGCATTTCAGATACCTTATCTTTCACGTCTCCGCTGCTATCTATACTATCACTACACATTATAAAACCAAGTCCTCTGCCGCGTCTGTCTGTTTGCGATCAACTCAAAAACTACTGCATAGATTTTCATGTGGTTTTCACCAATAGGTAGAGCTATTCATGAGGAAGGTTTATAGGTATAATTCATACCCGGGCGCAGCCGGGGAGGGCTGCTAGTAATATTATAAATAGGCTCCGAAACTATTGGAGCGATTTCAAATTCTTTAATCTATAGAAAGTTAATTTATCTGCTAGTGACATAGGCTTTTGGCATAGAAAATTGCTCGTAATGGCGAAGTTTGCAGTATTCCTTGTGGATATTCTCGTCTCAGAGGCGGTCCCGAAGAACTCTGAACCAGGATGTGCATGGTCGACTGACCGTGTCACCTACACGACGGAAAAAAAGGTGTTTAATATTTTTCGTTTCTATTTCAGACAACAAGAGCTGTTCTCCGTGCTGAAAGCTTACTCGGTGCTGAACCCGAAGGTGGGCTACTTCCAGGCGCAGGCGCCCGTAGCCGCCTTCCTGCTGATGCACATGCCGGCCGTCCAGGCCTTCTGGTGCCTCGTCAGCATCAGCGACAAGTACCTCAAGGGGTACTATAACCCTGGCCTAGAGGTAAGGACCCTAGAAGAAGGTGGGCTACTTCCAGGCGCAGGCGCCCGTAGCCGCCTTCCTGCTGATGCACATGCCAGCCGTACAGGCCTTCTGGTGCCTCGTCAGCATCAGCGACAAGTACCTCAAGGGGTACTACAACCGTGACCTAGAAGTAAGAAGCCTAGTAGAAATTTGACGGCTTCTAGTAGCAGGTGCACTTAGCCCTAGAGAAAACATGGACTGTTGCAGGTATACTTAGCTTTTTTCTGATGCATATGCCGGCGATACGACCCTTCTGTGTGACAAGTACAGCATGTGGTACTACAACCCTGGCCTCGAAGTAAGAACCCTAGGTGAGAGGCCTCGCCTTCATCAAACACAATTTCCTCAAGGGGTACTACAACCCCGGCCTCGAGGTAAGAACCCTAGGAGGAAATGGGCTATTGCAGGTATACTTAGCTTCCTTATGATGCATATGCTGGCGGTATGAGCGTTCTAGTCCTCGTCAGAATCAGCGACAAGTACCTCAAGGGGTACTACAACCCTGTCCTCGAGGCAAGAACCCTAGAAAAAACTTGGCTGCTTCTGTAGGTGTACTTAGCTTCCTTCTGATGCCAGTGGTACAAGCTTTCGAGTCCTCATCAGTATAAACGACTACCTCAAGGGGTACTACATCCCTGGCCACGTGGTAAGAACCCTAGAAGGAAGTAGGCTGCTTCCATTCGCTGGTAAAGTTGGCTTCCTTCTGATGTATATGCCAACGGTATATAAGCTTTCTAATCCTCCATAGCATCAGCGACAAGTACCTCAAATGGTACTTAGACCCCTTGAAGTACTTCACCTTCGATCAGTTTGAGTAAATTTAATAATAAATAAGTATTACTCCCCTTGTATGAAGCGCCATACCTGTGGCGATGTGTTCTACAAGTTTTCTACCTGCTAAAGCCAACAAATAGCCCTGTATATATCCCTATTTATTATAAATCCATAAATTAGTTAAAATAAATAAATATATACGGCCAAATCACACAGATTGAGCTAGCCCCAAAGTAAGTTCTTAAGTTAGACTTGTCTTATGGGATACTAACTCAACGATACTATATTTTATAACAAATACATATATAGATAAACATCCAAGACCCAGGTCAATCTAAAAAAGATCATTTTATTCTTGATCTGACCGGGGATCGAACCCGGGACTATCCGTGTCACAGGCCGGCCGTGATGACCGCTGCGCCATGGAGCTCGCTCGATTATTCGAGACATATCTCATATGAGAATCAAAAATCAATAAATTTTACATAATATATACGAATTACAAGAAAACAAACACTATTGATTTTTACTTACGATACATAGGTTCACAACAATTTTCGAATTACCTCCGTACGCCGCCGCTGACACACTTTCACTTCCTACCGTAATTATTGTGGAACAATTTGCGTAGAATCTTGAATTTTCTATTGCATATTAATGCTAATTGTAGGAGGTCGTGCCGTTCGCTGTATAAAGCTAGGCTCTGTACGGAAATGTAATGGTTCGTTCGCCTGAATGACCCTCAAGTGCCCTCAACGCACGGCCAAAACAACTGTCTAGAAAGCTGAAAATTGTGACTAAGTTTGTTTCATAAGCGTAGTACTTCTAAACAAGATTACTTGAAAATTTCATGATTGAGATAAATATTTGAATCATCATCATTTCGTGTAGGTGACACGGTCAGTCGACCATGCACACCCTGGTGTCAGAGTTCTTCGGAACCGCCTCTCGGCCTCTGACGTGGTTCCTTTACCGACTACCAGATGGCAGCTGGGACCAACGGCTTAACATGCCTTCCGAAGCATGGAATCATCTTTCTTATCAGACAATCAGGAGATTCATGCCTGCAATGTCCTAACCAAACTGGAAACAACTTTACAAAGTATGCTTTCCGTGGGAATCTAACCCACGGCCCCCGGGTCAATAAGGCAAACGCCTTAACAACTGGACCACAGAGGCATTTCCCGGATGAAAGGTACCTGTCCTTCCTGTACCCTAACCTACGAATATGCCAAAATTTCAAGAAGATTGGTTTAGTAGATGAATCGAGAAGAGGTAACAAACAAACTTGATATATTTTATTTTATTTATGACTTTACTAGCTGTTACCCGCGGCTTCGCCCGCGTAATATATAGCCTATATCCTTCTCGGTACCCGAACCTATATGTATGCAAAATTTCATGATGATCAGTTCAGTAGATACGGCGTGAAAGCGTAACAAACAAACAAACAAACTCACTTTCGTATTTATAATACTAGCTGTTACCCGCGGCTTCGCCCGCGTAATATATAGCCTATGTCCTTCTCAGTACCCTAACCTATGTGTATGCAAAATTTCGTGATGATCGGTTTAGTAGATACGGCGTGAAGGCGTAACAAACAATAAATAAACAAACAACTTTCGCATTTATAATATTAGTTAGGATTAGGATTAGTTGGGATATTTAGTTAAATAATAGTAGTTAGGATTAGGATAAACCACAGAACTATATCAAGATAGACGAAAAATGCTCGTCGATTTGTATCGACACCGAGCGTGTAACATTTTGCGTAGGTATTTTGACGTCACGAGTATAATTTAGTGATGGGAAATATAAGCTGCGCGAAAACGATTTCAAACCATCGATTAAAAAACGAAATACCGATAATACCTTAGAATATCGTCCTCGTCCCACCCCGCCCGCGGTACCAACAAAATCTGGAAGCGGGAGGTTGTGTACGCGCTGCGCAGCGAAGTCTAAAATATCGATCTACATATTTGTAGTGAAAAGAATTAAGTACACTTTACTTTATTCGTGTTACCCAAACAATTTCTTCCTATCTAATTACGATATCGACGACCTCTGTGGCGCAGTGGAACCGCCCCGCCCGGGTTCGATCCCCCGTCAAGTTAATAAGGAAAACATACAATTCTGTTAACATTGAATTGATGTTAATCTATATAAGTAGGTAAGTTTGGAATCAGCTATCAATAACTTTAGTTTCTTTAGTACTACATATATAGTACATATCTATTTCTAACAGTTTATGTACTGGTAGTAGATTTTCTCCTTTATACCTATTTATTTTTACCTAATTGTCACTCAATTATTTACCCAAATTATTCCAGGTTAATATTAATCGATTCAAAATATCGATAAGCAAACTTTATTTGACCGACAGACAAACTGATAATTACTTAATCTAATCGGTAACCTATGCACAAACAAGATTTTTTTCTCTTCGAATTTTAGATGGCCGAAAACGGTACGACGAAGTTTTAAATTCCAAATGGCTTCTTTACCATATTTTCTACTTCTATAAACTTAAGAGTCCCACGTAAAGCCACAATCCCATACAAACGTAGTTTCGTTTTAGTTTTACAACAGTTAAGCCAATCTCAACCAAATTTCGTACATACGACCGGATAAGGCATATTGATGTTTATAATCAGATTTCAATTTTAAAAACAATACCTATACAAAATTACAGCGAGTACAAGTTTTCGATACAAAACTTCAACTTTGTTGTTGTTTGTTTGTTTAGAACAATCTTTTTCAACAGCCTCCGTGGTCCAGTGGTTAAAGTGTTTGCCTTGTTGACCCGGGGATCGTGGGTACGATACTTTGGAAAGTTGTTTCCAGTTTGGTTAGGACATTGCAGGCATGAATCACCTGATTGTCTGATAAGAGATGATTCCGATGCTTCGGAAGGCACGTTTAGTTGTTGGTCCCGGCTGCCATCTGGTGGTCGTTAAAAGGACCATGTCAGAGGCCGAGAGGCGGTTCCGAAGAACTCTGACACCAGGATATGCATGGTCGATTGACCGTGTCACCTTCACGGAATGATGATGATCTTTTAGAAAAACTGTCGACCGGAAATCAAAACATTTAATTTTATTTTGATATATGTTTTGGTAAGAATAATTTCCTTTTCTAGAAATATTAAAGATAGAAGTAACTTTTTCCATATTCACACCGATTTTCAATAACTACGTACAGTCGACAAATCGAGATTAGTAGTAAAAGTAATATTATTGGAGTGTAGCAAAGGCTACACAAATTTTGGGACATATAGCAATAGTAGTATAGTATATTAACGTAGGGTTGCAATTAGAGATGGGCAAACAACCGGGTTTTTACCCAGTGGCCGGGTTTTTACCCAATAACTACCCAAAATTTTTACCCTTTGGGTATTTATGTGGGTATTTATTTTAAACAAATTAATTTATGAATTCAGTGCAATAAATGCTCTTTAAGGTTTAGTATATATATAACTAGTCCCGCTATTTAACTTGATTTATAATGATTTACATACATTCAACTTAACTATATTTATAAGTATTCTATGTTAGCAAATTACAACATAACACTTATTTATTTAACAATCTTTAAGCAATTAGAATAAAAATTAAAACATTAGCTGAGTACTTTTTATCTCTTTCATACCTGCGTAACATTATGTCTCATTCGCACATGCGTATTGCGTTGCGCTATCTCTTTCTAACCTGTGGTGATTCATTAGTTGCTTTGCTCTTTGCCGAAAGATACAAATCCGGATTAGCTAATCATCCCAATGAACTAGCAGCGAATCTGAGATATATAAGTTACCAGAAACGCCTAAAGCGATTTGATATACAGGGACTAGACTCCCGACACTAACAAGGGCTGCTGCCGCTAGGAAGCACCTTTTGGCAGAAAAACATCGCTTACACCTCATCCGCTCATAGTCGACGACTGATCGCAGATAAAGCCAAAAGCCATCAAAAAAATATATTTGTGACATACGGATATGTCGGTGGTCCTGTTATACCCGTTATTCAACATTAATACAAATATATTTTGTTTCATTTTACAATATTTTAATAGTTTTGAGTTACAATGATGTTGATTTTATAATCTTTATATTAAAAAATGTTTCACCTATATTGTGATTTTATTTTTAGATTTTTTAAGTAGTTTTAAGCTTCAATTTGTATTTTATTTTCTATATTTAGTTTTAAAATGTATATTGTGACATTATATTCAATATTATTACAAACGTATTTTGATAATTTTCTATTACATTACAATAATATAAATACCCACCGTTTGGGTGAAAATTCCGGTAATTACCCATTTTTACCCAAACGACCCCGTTTTTATCCGTTTTTACCCAACGGGTATTTACCCACCGCCCATCTCTAGTTGCAATACAAACCATATAGCTTCCAAAAAAATAACAATCAAAAATCGGAATTTCAACAATATAGCAATTGGATTTTCGGTCATCATCATCATCATCATCATCAGCCTATACTCGTCCACTGCTGGACATAGGCCTCCCCAATTGCACGCCATCGAGATCTATCTTCGGCTGCTTGCATCCAGCTCCTACCAGCCATCCTGCGCAAATCGTCACTCCACCGCGCCTGAGGACGTCCTACACTACGTTTGCCGAGACGCGGTCTCCACTCAAGAACTCGTTTGCCCCAACGGTTATCGGTTCTTCGGCTAATATGGCCAGCCCACTGCCACTTCAGCTTGCTAATCCGGTGGGCTATGTCGATGACCTTAGTTTTCTGCCGGATCACCTCATTTCTGATTTGATCCCGCAGAGAAATGCCGAGCATAGCCCTTTCCATAGCCCGCTGAGCGACCTTGAACTTGTGGACCAGCCGTGCCGTTAGTGTCCACGTTTCGGCTCCGTATGTCATGACGGGTAGGACGCACTGATCGAAGACCTTTGTCTTTTCTGTGCTTCTGCATAAGGGGGGATATGCCCATAATCGCCACGCTGGGCAGGCGGGTTGGCGATCGCAGTATGGGCCAGTTCTGCGGCCCGCACCAGGAGACGCTGCTGCCCATCTCCTGAGATCAAGTTTCCCTTAGTCGCCTCTTACGACACCCACGGGATGAAAGGGGGTAGTGCAATTCTAAGCCGGCACTACACGGCGGCGATTTTCGGTCAAATGGAACTGAATGGAAAATAAAAAAATTACGAAACGTTTTCGGTTTTTTAAAATTCGTACATAACCTATTCTTGTTTATGATAGGTCACCATCAAAACATCTGTTTATCTGTCGGCAGACTAACTGATAATTACCTAAACTAATTATCAGATTAGCTTAGGGCAGAAATCTTAAACTAATTCAGCTGAAATTCCGATCACCTCCATCTTATGAGGGAACTAGGTTATTTAGGTAAAGGAGTGGAGTGTGCGACAACTAAGAAACAAAATAAATAATAAGAATAAATTAAAACCATTTTTAAAAACAAGCTTTTATTAGAAGACCATAAAAAGAAAAAAAATGACCTAGATTTATGTATTTGTACCTTTTCATTATTTGACATTATCACTACATCAATAGTCGGATAAGCTGTGCTAATTATTCGTCGTTTCTTTGATAGGGCAGTATAAGCGTCTTCGTGGAAATTTTTAGAACAAATCCGGCTGTTTTTTGTAGGAAACCATTTTTTACGGCCTGTTGCTTCAATCCACTTATTTTAGATATGAGGAAAACTGAAAAAAGTTAAATTATATAACCTATAAAATCAGTGTTTAGTACCTAATATTTGCTTTTTACTACGGAAAGCTAAATATATAAAAAAGAAATCATTCAAATTATCAGTTAATCTGCTTTCAAAATCGATATATATAATCGAGTAAGAAAATTGCAGTGCACATCACTATTCTTATTCTTGACAGACAAACTGATAAATTGACCTTGGACGCTACTCAACAATTTGAATAGCTTACTTTTACATTGCTGGTTTTGAATGGATCTCAAGTCTGGCTCGTAAAATTAAACACGCAATGGAAAACTAGCATTTGATACATAATCGCTCTATTATTATTGTGGTAAAAGTAATACGGAGCAACAAAATAAACGTTTTTTAAATATTTACGGATATTTTAGAACAAATAATACTAACCAATGAAAGGAAATACCTTGATCTCCCGCTCCACCTTTATTGGTGTTGTTTGCACAGTTAATTACTGAACTACGAGTCATTTTGTTTTAAGAACTTGACGTCGCACGTGGACTGCGGTCGCTCGCCGACTGAGCTTCGCGCCGAACATTTGAGCCATTGAGGCTTAATTTTTCCACGCGAGGTACATACACTTCTTCCTTCTATCTTGATATAGTTCTGTGGGATAAACGTAAGGTTTAGAAATGTTTATTTGAAAATTTCATGAAAGAGAGGGTTCCAGAAAAAAATCTTTTGATAAAGTGTTTTAAGCGTTGTTCTCACAAACGGTGACTTCGCATTAGGGCTCTCAAATGGGAATGTATTTTCTAAGTTTAATTATATAATTCCAGGTGTTGCAACGCGACGGCGACATCCTTCACGCCCTCCTCCGCCGCACCGCCCCCTCAGTACACCGCCACCTGGTGAAGCACAAGGTGGAACCCGTCCTCTACGCGACGGAGTGGTTCCTTTGTGCGTTGACCAGAACCTTGCCCTGGGACAGTCTGCTGAGGGTGTGGGACTGTTTCTTATGCGAGGGTGTTAAGGTGAGCTCCAGTCTAATAGAGTGGTAGATGCAGAGAAGCAGTTTCTAAGGTTAACTAAAATTGTGAGTTGACGTCGTTTGGAGAAAATGCGCTGTGCAGTTTGTTGCCGCTTCTTCTGCACTCCGCTTTGGAAGCGGCCTAAACTTAGCCATAAGGAAATTATTGACGTCAAAAAACAATTTTGTTGTAAAAATTGTAATCACAAGTATGTCAACTAATATAAGTATTAAATAAAAGAAACCTGTATGTACGTCTGTGGCATTACCAAATGTTGCAATAACTTTGTTTCTTCTAATATTGAAATAATTATGTAGTCAAAGATTGTTTACTTTGCATTTGAAGATCTCAATACAATTCATCATCAGTAATCCTTATAAACGTAAATTCAACATTTCCAGGTGCTATTCAAAGCTGCCCTGGTGATCCTGGCCGGAGCCCTAGGGCCCGCCAAGGTTCGCAAGCGCGCCAGCGGCCTCTGCGAGACCCTGGAGGTGCTCCGCCACCCGCCCGACGCTGTACTGCAAGAAGACTACCTGATGTACCACATGCAGCGGCTGAATTTGACTGAGGAGGACTTTGAGTTTGAGCACCAGCGACAGACCGCCAGGCGGCGCGCTATGGCCAACAGAAGGTAGGTTTCCTGCTTTGTCATCATCATCATCATCAGATCTTTGTTAGTCTCCACTGCAGGAGCATGACCCTCTCTGTACTACCAGAGCCATATATTAGCAAGAGCAGTCAGAGGATATGGCCTACACTCTCCACGCTGGCCAGATGGATTGAGATCTCTTTGATGTTTATAAGCTTTGTTCAGCTTGTGTTTTCTTCGTCGTCTTCTACGTCATCCACGGGAAGACTTGGAGTGGTCCTATTCTACTCTGCCGGAAACCACACGGCGTAAAGTTCAATAGTATTGCTTAAGGATGCGCTAGTCGGGAACTCGAACTCGTCAGCGCACGTGGCTAAAATGCGTGCTATTTCGCTGAGAAAGGGATAGACTCGGTTTTGAACAGTGCAGAACTATTTACATTGATGTATAAGCACATCGGAACAACAGTCTAGTGTGTGCAAACACAAAAATTGTTGATAATCTAAATCTTCGTCGTCTAAAAATTCGCGAGTATGCGTTTGGGAGAAGTGTTCTTGTGATAAAACAGCTGAATGTTTTTATTAAAAGTAAAATAATTTATATTTTTTAATAACCATTATGCTTGTATGAATTTTGTTTTAGAGATTTTATACTCCTTCCGGTATTTAACTGTGCCCAAAGTTGCGTTAAAATTACGTGTTAAAACGGAATGTTTTGAGACTCATAACTTTTAAAGTACTTATAATTTTACAATTATGATTCCATACAAGCATAGATAACGATAAAACAAATCGTTGAATTAAAAACTTTAAACAGACGATACCGAACAACGGAGTCATCACCCTACAGAATTTGTATGGCGAAACACCTGACTAGCGCACCCTTAAGTTCCACTATCGATAGTACTGATTGTATTGCAGCTTTTCGATCGGAGATTTCGTGCTATCGACTGATCTTCAAGGTTAACTGTTGCAAAAAATATTGGTATAATCTTACTAAGGGAACGGTGCTAGTTTCATCAAAATAGGTTCAGTAGTTTTGAAGAAAGAAAGTTATTTGTGTACCAGAAAATAGAAAAATATTATTTTATTTAAATTTTCTTATTACTCCTTGTTCCCATGTAATTTTCTTATCTGATGTTTGCAAGTTAATAACATATTTATGGCGATTCTCTTTTTAATTATATTTATTTTCTTTTTTTTTTCAGTGGAAGCTGATTCAGCGACTGTTCCTTCAAGCGTTATTCCAAGAATAACGCGCGGGACATTTTCAACACGCTATAGACGCACTGACCACGCGAAAATGAACCCTGAGTGCATTGTGATAAGGTGCGAAGTGTTAGTGATAGACCAAGCCAATACGGACTGTGTTATAAGTGTTAGAGTCGATTATTGCACAATTGTGGTAAGGTTAGTAGGCCGGATGGTGCCTCGTGATGCCGTGTTCACTAAGGCAAGTTTAATTTGAAAGTATTTGAGTTTCAAACAGCTTGGTGACAGATGGACATCGAAGTCTAAGTAATAAGGTCCCATTTTTACCCTTTGGGTACGGAACCCTGAAGACGATGTCTAAAGTTAAACATCTGCTAAATTACTAATGTTCTCAATTCTGATGACCTCTGTGGCCTAGTGGTCATCATGCCAGGCTGCCACATCGGAGGTCTCTGGTTCGATACCCGGTCAGGTTTATATGGACAATGAGCTTATTCAGATTGACCTGGGTCTTGGATGTTTTACTGTAAATGTATTTGTTTTAAAATATAGTATCAGTTAGATAGTATCCCATAAGGCCATTACACAAGTCTCGATCATCTCATTTATGTTGTGTGTTAAAAGTGCATACGATGTGCCTTTTGAGATGTGTTCTTTTTGTTACTTGGCCATTCTGATATCTTGTCCTTCTGATCCGAACTCTTAATCCTTCTGTAGATAGACGGTAATAAAATAAAAACATCAATGCAATAAAATAAAATATATTTCAAAATAATTTATGAATCTTCCGCATTTTGGATAAGCAGTCAAATTTATTTACCTCGTATATAACATGCACAGAAATAATCAAATTTCATCTTGAAATGTGTTTGTGAGCACGGCTCTTGAAATTGCGTTAAATTAAAGTAAAACATTTATTCTGATATAAACTAACCATCTTAAATATCCTTGATTTTATATCTAGTTTTTCTCTTCCTGTATTCCAACTAGTATTCTTTAGTTAATTACTATAGCGTGAGTCCTAAGTGAGAATGTTCAAAATAATTATCCTGAGTACAGTACTACCACTTTTATAAGTTACATCGAAGTACCTGCGCAGAAGTCAAATTTTTGCATGGCGCGCAAATACCCGTCCGCTATTGGTTGATGTGTACGCGCCATGCGGCATCTCGGCCAGTCTCGGCAGTCGTACAAGCATTGTGAGCGAGACAGCACGAGTTCTGTTATTTTCGGCTTTCAAATCTTATGTAGTAGCAATAAGTTCGTTATTTCATTAATGTTTTCATTCGGTTTGAGGTGGCGGTAGGTTGCGCTATTCTGCGCCGTCGAATAATGCCGATGCGACTTATTAAAGTAGTACTACTGTACCTATATAGGTAAAATAATATGGAAACTGATGACTTGTAATCAATGTTTGTTTGTCGCATATGTAAATTTCATGCAAATAATTGTCAGTGGTTCACATAGTACTTCGAAAATGTTGCTTTAAAACATTTAAGGTTCACTTCCGTGCATCGCAGCCGATCGCAGCTGCGTGAATCAATCGCGTGCGTGACCGATTTAGCGAGCGACAATAGTCAGACTCTGAAAATGTATTCTAAAACTGCTATTAGCGCGCTACATGCGTTAGTCGCAGGCCTCGGAAGCGGCGCTATAAACTTTCATAGTATGACTATTATCGCATCGGTCGCGCACGTCAGTCGCAACCGCGATTGGCCGCGGTGCACGGAAGTGTACCTTTAGCCGCCGTATGAATTGTTACCGTCTTAATATTATTTGAATAAAAATGAATACGAAGCAAGTGAAGTAATCGGCTAGTTGTAGGTAAGGAGTAGCACAAATGTAAATAGATGATGACTGACCAAACGGAGATAGTGTAATGTTAATTGGTAATTGAGAGCCGTTGAGTGGCGCAGATAAAAATAAGGATCCATATTTTCAGTGCGATGTACGGGTCCCTAATAATAGCTTAAGTTTACTCTTGAGAAGCGGACGAAGTGCTTTACTCTTTTGTATGGGGTAATTTTGTCTTTGTGTGGTGTGCCCTCCATGGGATACTGAGTTATTATTTGTACTATAAGGGTACGCGCACATTATGACGGGCCGCATTGCAAAAATCCGCATCCGCTTCAATCCGCTGAAGCGCTTGTGTTTATTTTGTATGAAAATACACACGAGCGATTCAGCGAATTGATGCGGTTAAGTCGCCCCTTGCGCATTGTCATCTGCTTGCTACACACTGTGCGGTTAAGCGCTTGACTTTTGAAGTTAAATAAAATAAATATTCAACATCTCGACTACCATATCTGCTAAAGCTAATATTCTAACTTTCAGATTTACCTTAGTCTTTAATAATTTAAAAATGCGTCGCCCATCCGTCGATGTTAGTTTGAAAAGGTAAGTCAAGCCGGCGGGGCTCGCATGTTTTTTTATAAGAACAATTTTTACTATGTATAGAAAATAAACTGGCCTTAAAAACGGCAAAGTTTTTTGCAATTTCTATGTTGATCAAATAATAATCGTTGTTCTTATTATTTAGTACATTGACGTACCGACAAACAAAAGTCAAAGTTCCACGAATGAGTATGGCTGACACTGCACACTTTTAACGAAAAGTGTCGTCGCGAAGTGTCTCATAATAAGACGAGTGATAGACGGACAGCTAGTCCATAATTACTAAATCTCTTCTATACGTAATGCCCTGATAATATTAGCTACTATTTAAGTTTCTTATGTGTCCCTGTCGCTAAGGCGAAGACGGCAAATTAAATTTTGTAATATGCGTCATAATTTTAGGTTAAGTTTGAAGGTATTTATGTCTACTTATGTTCTCGAATTACATGTTCATGTATGTTGCCCGAAATTAAATATATTCAGTCATAATTTGCCATTATTGGTAACAAATTCTTACTTTCGGCCTTTCTTAGTCATTAAAGCGCTGTTCACACTTTCCGGTCAGGGTCATCCGCTCTCCGGGCCGTCCGTGTTCGTTTTTCCCTCAGGACCGGGCCGTCCGGGATCTGTGTTCACATTAATCAAGGTAATTGGTGTCAGAGACACCGACAAATTTTGACGAACATTACTTTGACTCAGAGTAATGTTCGTCAAAATTTGTCGGTCATACGTCTGTCTGGCAACGGTTTTTTGCACAAATGTTGTGCAATAACACAATACATTTCGTCCCTGTAGATCACAACGGATGGCCCTGACGGGGCGTCCGGACGATCACCAGGACACCGACGGACCAGCTCTGAACTGTATGATTGAGGTCATACAATCAAATCGTATGTAATCGATATTTCTCAAACCGTTGGGTTTGATGTGCTGTGCTGTGCCGTCAGGAAAGGGAATCCGGAAACGTGTGAATAGCCTATAAATTGTCTGAAAATCCGGCCGGTATGCAAGATGGAAATAGTAAATTGGCACTATCTTGTGTATTTCACACACTGGTGAACAATCCACGTATTTGCAGCACTAAATATATAAGTATTCCTGTATTGTGAAATTGTGATCTCATGATTGAGTATATTTAACGTGCGTTATTTCCTTGCAGTATTTATTTCCTCGCGACGATGTAAGTGTACCTATTTTATTAGCTTCGTAATTATACCTTTGTTTTCATTTTCCTCCAAATATAATTTATTGTTTTTCTGATTTTTACTCAAATTTTAAATATATTTTAATTTTTAATGTTCTCGTATTCGATTATTTTAGAGGAAGGCGTGTATTAGTGTAAAAATGTGCAAATATTTCATAATAACATGTGATAAGGTTATGTAAAATTACATATCTCGTATGTAAATAGTCGACCGCCAAATCTTTGTATTTGAAGTACAATTTTACTTATTGGAAACTCTTAAACATTACCTGTAAACTAATAACATCCATCCTTTCTTTAAGACGTTAACATCAGCTAAACTAGCTCCACCCTTAATTTTATTCTTGTTGTCCTAAAAAGATCAATTTGAACAAATGTACGTCAGTTCTTCGGTAGTAAATGACTTGTGGTTTTGGTAGAATCACTTTTCATCAATATCACCATTACAAATTACCACGTCAGAGGCCGAGAGGCGGTTCCGAAGAACTCTGAAACCAGGATTTGCATGGTCGACTGACCGTGTCACCTACACGAAATGATGATGATGATGATTACAAATTTAGAGAGCTACTCATTACCGTTTAAAATGGACTGCTTTTGGCGGTAATTTACTCTATTTCTCCTAATTTACCAGATGTAACAATGAATAGTGCAAGTAATTTACTACCGAAGTACTGATGAAATATTTTTTTATTTGATCTTTTTTAGAAGTAATAGAAATAAAAAAAGGGGTGGCGCTAGTTGCCTGAAGTAATCCCCTTAAATGATGTGATCCATTATGCAATAAAATCTGCAACAAAATTGGCTATGAAATTAACTATCTTTTTGATTTTTTTACCTTCTAAAGATATATCTAAGACCGACTTTAACTAAGTAGCAATAGAGTTGATATTGCACTGCTCGATGTTTCCATTCTTTAAATGTCATGCTAGTTCATTCTTTAAATGTAATGCAAAAGTGTTGATTTTAGACGTACTTTTGGGGGTAGAAAAGTCACAAGGGATAGTTTTATTCCAGAATTGTAAGAAGTGTTTTTTATTTTTCCTTTTTTGTTCTATATACCCCAGTCTTCCCTATCAAAAGTACAAGATCGACTGTGAAAGATCTCTGTATTTTCAGACAGTATTTAAAAAGATATATTTATCCATATATAATCCGTCATTCGTAAAGCAATAAAATTATTTTGAAAAAATACAGAATTTAAGAATAATGTGCAATACAAAAGGTACTTATAATAAATTCAGTCATATTTATCATACAATGAGGGTTTTTTGAAATATCTATGATCAGAATCAGAGGCAAAATGTATGGTGGCTCGGTTCACACCGCCATCGCCAGCGAGCTAGCGAGGCGAGTGAGGCCGGTGAACATCGTTTCATCTCTTTATATCTTATCTTAATTGGGGCCGATTATAAATCGGAAGCACGTCTAACCTTTGGGTTATTTTGTACTTTATATACTTTGGTTGCACACACAGCGAATAAGCGATGTGGCCGAAGATATCTAAGGGATCTCCTCCACGAGCGAGAGAATCACGACGACTCCGCGCTCCTATTTTATATATTCTATTCAGTAGGCGATATGATTGATATTCGCTCGCACTCTGCCATCGCTCGTCTCGCTAGCCAGTTCTCTCGCGGTGTGAACCACATCGCTTAGCTCATAGTTTCGTTCACCTCGCTCGCTAGCGGTGTGAACCGCTCTTGAAACGTTGGTACTGATGAGTTGTTCATTGGGTAACATTTGAAAGTGTCAAAATGTTGTCTACAACCGATGTTCCAGTGATCCCTTAGCTATTTCCATAAAACAATTTTACTCTGACGAGGTTTTTCATAAAACTCTCAATAAACAAAAGTTATAACTATAGGAATAAGTTTCGCTGTCAAAAACAAATAAAAATGAAATTATAAAAATGTATAACTTGCTTCAGTAGCTGAACTGAAACTGAAGTTCAGTTTCTTTATCAAATATTTTCAGCTATGTGTAAATATTTGTATTTACTTTGAACGTTGAAATTAATAGAACGATAGCTTGTTTCGCTAGTTATAAAATAAACACTTTAAAATACCTGAATAATTTTAAGTTTAAGGGCCAAATACAAGAGCGATTATCTTCCATGTCTAAATGTGAGCTCGTCGCGATATTATCGGCCATCAATCGCTCGTGTAGCTGGACCTTAGTATCTAACATTAAAATGGACTTGTATGCAATATTTTGCGATTACTGCCAGTTAATTTAACCTGGGTCTAGCTCGCCATAGGCTATGATTTATTTAAGAAAGGTGTATCTCTGGTGCATAATGTTTTATTTATTTTAGTCCCCGATTTATTTGAGAATATCAGATTTATATTACGCAACTATCTGTATTATTTTATTGGTCTTTTAAATACGATTATTACGGAAATTAAGTTTATTTGAATGCTTTGTATGTACAATTTAAACTGCTATGCGCTTTTTTTAAGGATGGGATTTTTATACAAATACTGTAAAAGTGAATTATTTGCTGTATGGTAATACCTTTAAAATAAAGAACCCCCTTGTTCAAGATCTATAAACATGGGGTAAATTTTTTTGAATGATTACGTATAAGTATGTACGTCTAAAAGTATTTTTTTTCTAGTGTTGTGTGTGATTTTTGTTGGTGAATATTTTAAATCCAATGTTATTCTTAATATTATTTCCTTGTTGTTATTTTCGCTGTGTAGACTAGATAAGGTCCATATTCGGCTCAATTAAAAAAGCAATAGAATCTTTAACAGTTTACAAAGCATTTTGAACTCTGTAAACGGAATAAAGTTTGTGTTAACGAAACAAGTCGGAATTACGCGCGAAATGTGAACTTTGTGTAGTACATAATAGAGGTCATAATGCTTTGTGAGGTTTTAAAATTCGTGTAATTCTTTGCAAAGGTTAATTGAGCCCCCATGTAATTCCATTCGACGTGTTCCATCACATTCCACAAGCAGACTGGTAGACGTGTTTAAATTAGATAATTCAATCTGAGTATTTTTGTACAGTGGCCGAGTTCCATGTTGCTACAGTATTCGTGTTGTAAATAAATATAAAAGTTAATGAACTTATGTATTTTTATTAAGACAGACCCACACTGGCCCACATACCACATTTCATCGTCAGCATCAGGTCTTTTTTAGTCTCCACTGCAGGAGTACGACCTTCTCTGTACTACTAGAGCCATGTAGCCAGAGCAGTTAGAGGATTTGGCCTACACTCACCATGCTGGTCAAATGGATTACAGAGGTCTCTTTGAAGTTTATAGGCGTTGTTTAGCGTGTTTCCTAAGTCGCCTTCTACGACATCCACGGGAACACTTGGAGTGGTCCTTTACTCTGCCGGGAACCACACTGCATTTCCTATGCGTCTATCCTTTTCTATCACTTAGAACCGACATTTACATTAGTGAGATAGACAGACGGAACGCGGCGGAACCGACGGTTCCGTCGTAATCCGACGGTCTCTCTCGCCCTATATATTTAGGCATAAACACACAGATAAAGTCGTACGGCGCAGATACAGTGCAGGAGTGGGACACTATGATAGGATCTTTAGCCATTAAGATAGATCTTATAATGCAAAACGACCAATATCGCAAGAAAAATTTACTCCTGCACTGCCGCACGTGGCATCTTGCGGAACGTTCTCGCGATTCTAGTCGTTCTAAATATGAAATAGGGCTTAAAATCGGGCTATGTCAATTTTCAATGCCTGGGCCAAATCTGCGCCGACCGCCTTATCTGTTAGTTTTACGCCTAAGTAATAATGTAGCTCAACCCTTATAGAGTAATCGCTTCATCTAGATAGGGTCTCAAGTTCTACATAAAGCATGTAAACAAATAAAAATAAGACAGTAATCATTGCTTTATTTCGTTTCAACAGAATGACAGCTTTTATAAGGCACGCAGGACCTTACTAATTTAACATTATTGAGACAAATAGAATAATACCTATCAACTTGAGTGGTGAGGTGTGGTATGGAAGATATTTATTATAAATAAATAAAAGAGATATGCTTGTCCCTATTGCTGTTGTTGCACATCTTCTAAAATGTGATTCGAAAACTACATCATAACTTTGTAATGAGTACTTCAAATTAATGCTGTCCGAATATAGAGTTAGAGAAAAGTCGACCAATTTAAAATGACCTACCTCTAATAAAACGAGGCAGAATTTCATGGTAAGTATCCTCAACAGCCTCGCAGGAGTAGACGGCTAACATCATAAATAGCAACGTTTGTTCTGTGATTTTTAGATACCTAATGTGTTAGATTTTACAAAAAAAAAAATTTTTTTCGGCCTGATTACTTACAACGCAACGCGCATGTGCGCGCCATGGGTACTATTTTCGAAAGCGCGACTAAACAAGAGTAAGTTTTTTTTTAATACAAAAACCATTCTTTTTTTAGCGGTCAGTGGTTGGAAAATAGAACTTGGGCTTTGTGTCGATCTTTCGAACGAATGAAACGTAGACGTTGTACCTGCCCTGTAGTGATACTTGTCATTAAAAACAACAAAATTATAATAATTGTATTGAGTTATTTCAAAACTCGTAGAACAAACTTTGTTCAAGATGTAGCTATCTACTTCTGCAAAGGCTTTTTTAAATGAAAAATGGGCGCTCCTTTCCCTTAACATGGCACGCACGAAAACGTTCGACTATCGCCATCTTGTTTTCCGTTATATTGAAGAGCGAGATAGGGATAGTTTACCGCGCGATATAAAAAGCGTCGCGGGCGCCATGCTACGGGTCACCATAGACAGAGGAGTGAAGGTAAATATGAAGTTTACATTTGGATTTCTATTAGGGGCCACAAATTCAAATTCAATTGACGCGTGTTCTATGCCCCAGTATCTAAAAAGGCAGTATTTCGGCAGTGCTACCTGTACGGGCGTTACAATAGATTCTTCTACCACTACGGTAGACTTCGATGTTTCTCATCAACAAGCCATGATGAGTTACTTATTTTTAGAAGATGAGCAATCATTGTATAATATATTTCAGGTACCATCTCCTGACTCTAACGTGCGATTTTGGAACTTAACAACAAAATATTTGCAAATAAAACTAATTTATTATATTCACATATTGGAAGGAAGTAACTACGCGTCGCATAAGAGTATTTACAAGATATGTTTTTTATTAAACATTATTTAATGCGTACATCATACTGCCAAGCGAAGCTTCGAGATAGCTTACAATATGCAACTTATTATTGATTTCGTAAAATCCAAGTTAACAATCGTCAGATGAATAAAAAGTTATTATTTACAGATAATTTTCACTGTTATCTGTCAAAAAGTCAATATTTGTAAAAAAAAATATGCGAGTAAAAAAATGGCGGGAAACGCGATTCTGTTGACATGCAGCTAGTGTTTGTAATTTCAGAGTTCAGACGTGGGGTTTCAATATCATACCTTTTCTTCACCGCGATCGGCCGGTGGACATGTTGCGGCTTTGTTTTTTTTTCTTACTCAAAAAATAGCTAAGATTCATTGCTTTGAAATGTCGCATGAAGTAAACAGTCTGTAAGAGAGGCGTGACGTAAGAACTCCCCACCCCCACTCCTGTCAAGGAAGGTTTGACTGCCGGAATTTTTCTTTCGAGTTTTATATTTGCCTTGACCAGTAGCTTGCAACTGCGACTGCCCGGTCATATGCCTCGTTAAGGTCTATTTGAGTGCAAGAAGTTGGACATTCAGGGCACACCAATAGGTGGTCCAGTGACTGGGCAGCCGGAATCGCTGACACAATAGTTTTTCAATTGTTTGTTATTCTCTATATACCTACCTATTCTTTTACAAAGCAAAAACTTCGGTTATTTTATTATATCTGACGGAATAAATAAATTGTCATCATTCATATACATGAAATTACTTTCCAGACTGAAAACATCTCTGAAGATAAAATAGACATCCCATAACCGCCAGCGGTCTCAGCCATTATAAAACCGAAATCAAACGGAACCCATTGACTAGTACCACCGTATACACTCCGCAGTATGACGCACGTACACACAAGGCCACTTCACTGTATAAGACTCTTCAAGTACTTGGTCTTGTTTTTCAGAATTTTCTTCACGTCTTCTATCATATCTCTCCGTCCGTTCTTTAACTTTTGTTCCACGGGATTTTGATGCTTGAGACTTAGTTGTTCTAGTTCCTCTTCTAGGGTTGTTTTGAACTGGTAGTGCGGCCAGTTGTCGAAGATATCCTCGAGGAAGGTTATGGAGGATTGTACGGCTTCGTTTAGTTTGTTGAGATGCTCTGTGGTCTTGAGCTCGTCGGGGGATTGGCTGGTCTTCTTCTTGGGCTTCTTGGTATTGGCTGGCGCAACCAACTCGTTGCAGACGCCGAGCAGGAACGTGATGATGCCTATGAACTGGGGACAACAGGAATGACATGGTCAGAATATAAGGGTACAAGTTGTGGTGTTAGTTGTCATCATCATCGTCTTGTCTCCACTGCAGGAGCACGACCCTCTCTGTACTACCAGAACCATATGTTAGCCAGAGCAGTCAGAGGATTTGTCTTACACTCTCCGCGCATGCCACACGGGTCTCTTTGATTTTTATAAACTTTGCTTAGCTTTTGTTTTCTAAGTCGCCTTTTACGACATCCACTGGAAGTGGTCTTATTTTACTTTGCCGGGAACCACACGGCTTATATACGTGAGAATATAATTATACTAGCTTGTGGTGTCAGTTGCTTGTCAGTTTAATTCCTCAGGAGCTTGTGTAGATTCCAAGTAAAACATTAACATTCTAAATTGCCTCAATTGCTATGTAATTTAGATTAGAGTTTATGGTAATCGCAAATCTAGTGAAAAACGTTGTATGACACTCATACTCAGTAAGCTGACTGAAGTTATCGGTTTATTAAACTCACTTTTCATAATGACGTACTAATTAACAAACACTTACCTCTAAATTATAATTCGAAACATTCTCCAAAACCTCTCTCACTCCACGTTGGGTCTTTGGACTCACTGAGCGTCGTCACGTCCTTGGCCACGAGTTCCCTGGCCTTGTCCAGCAACCCCACGACCTGCCCGCATAGCTCGTGCGTTTGCCCACGGCGTATGACACTCGTACTCAGTAAACTGACTATTGTAATGTATTATAATATACTACTTAACAAACACTTACCTCTAAATAATTGGAAACATTCTCCAACACCTCTCTCATCAGCCACGCTGGGTCTTTGGTTTCACTGAGCGTCGCCACGTCCTTGGCCACGACCTCCCTGGCAGAGTCCAGCAACCCCACGACCTGCCCGCACAGCTCGTGCGTTTGCCCACGGTTGGTCATCGCTAACTCGCCCACCGTGCGCAGCGTGAGTGAGTACAGCTCCCGGTATGGCACTTCGGAATTCACAAATGCTGTGGGAATAATATTTATAGATACATATTCATCATCATGTGCTTTTTAGTCTCCACTGCAGTAGCACGACCCTCTCTGTAGTGCCAGAGCTATATATATATGCCAGAGCAGTCAGAGGATTTGGCGTACACTCTCCGCTCCGCCTCTCCAACTCTTTGATGTTTATAAGCTTTGTTTAGCTTGTGTTTCCTAAGCCGACTTCTACGACATCTACGGGAAGACTTGGATTGGTCCTATTCTTTTTTGCCAGGAACCACACGGCTTACATATCAAGTCTTAATCCCATACGGGGTAGACAGAGCCTAAGGCCACGTTAAGCGTGTTGGTCGGCGTGTACGTGGAAAACGGAACTAAATAGTCACGCTAAATTTTAAAACAGCTTCCAAATCTAAGAACGAATAACCGAATATTTTATGAACCAAAGCCTTTAGTCACAAAATGACCACTATATTAAAATGTCCACCGTATCAAATTGTCACCAGTATCAAAAAGACCACTTTAAAATGTCCAATTATCAAAATGTCCACTGTATCAAATCGTCCAAATAACAAAATGTCCACTGTATCAAATCGTCCATTTCATCAAAATGTCCACTGTATCAAATCGTCCATTTCATCAAAATGTCAACTGTATCAAAACACCTACTATGTCAAGATATTCATTGTCTGTCATAAACTTAATCTGTCCTAAGTCCTAAACAGAATCTGTCGTAAACCCGAATAAGCAATGTAAAGTGAGAAAAAGCTAACTCAAGAACTAACAAACAAAGAAAATAATTAAAAAACAAATACTTCCTTTAGTCGCAAAATGACCAATTTATTAAAATATCCACCGTATCAACATTTTAATGAAAATAAAAATATTATTTTCTATGAAAATAAAAATAAATTAAAGATTGCTCGATAACTAATTAACAAATTAAATGTATTGTCCTTATAATAAACGAATTCTAATAATCTTATGTATTAACAAATGAAATCTAATGGGGAATATGCAATATTTTTATTGGAACAAAACATACGTCAACACGATAGCATATTCCTTATTTTGCTTAACATTTAAGCCTTAAAAACTTAATTTTTTGTAAAAATTGTAATGGCGACAGTTCTTCTGCTTGAAGCTTGGCCAAATACTTTTTATAATTCTTGTCAAAATAAATGTCTCTGTTTCGCCTATTCTTTTTCGGCGGGTTAAACAAAATGTTTTTTATTTTATAATCATAATGAAGCGATTCTTTATGTAAACATTTCATGAAATAAAAAAAATTTGGCGACTTTGGGATTCTCGAATTTAATCTCCTGTGCCAACCCTCAAGAGAGTTGGTCGTACGATGTTCATCATTTGCAGCAGATACTAGCTCATTCAATAGAGGGTACCACTGTCGATTGAAATAATTATTAAAATTTTCAAATTCTGGTACGTCTGACGCAATTTGTTTTATCGATGACCAACCTTCCTGAATATAATTCATAGGGAGAAGTGGCAAAAGAGAGCATAATGTTGTAATATTTCTCCCTTTTTTTGTTGTGTCTACACCCAATTCATTGCTTTTTTTAATAATCGCCTCATTATAGTGATGAAAGCAGCCTGAAATATATGCATTTGGAAAAACATAGCGAACAGCATTTATCTGCGCTTTTTCGTAGTCACACTTATAAAATTCGATACTTAAATCTAATTTTTCTTTTAATAAAGTAAACATACGAATATATATTTCTTCAGTTTTCGAAGGCAATAATACATAAATTACAGGAAATACATTAATAGATTTTTCCGTAGATTGGACATCTAAGTGAACAGTAAATAACTGAAAGAACGGTTTTGGGCACGATTTGAATGTACCATCTCCATAAAAAGATTTTTTGATAGATTTTTTAATCATTTTACGACTTACAACAGAAGAAAATATTAAAATTTTATCGGTTGTACCGTCTTCGCAGACAAAGAATTTTGGTGCAAAATTGTCAGATATATGGACGTCTTCGACATTTATGAAACGTAGCTTATCTGTTTCACAAAAACGTCTGCGTGCTCTATACAGAGTATTCTTCACCGACTCAAATGGTGGTATTTCGCGGATATATTTACGTCCTTTTTTTCTCAATGGTTCGAAAATATCTTCAAATATTTTTTGAATTGGGCTTAAACTTTGACAGACCATTTTTTTACACAATGCGAGAGCCTCCTCCACTTCGCATTTTATTACATCAGAAAGACAAGTATGACAGTTTTTTTCACGTAGCACTTTCACTCTTCTTGAGTCTATTGTTAGAGTTGCTGAACATTCAGCCCGATTTACACATCTCCATAATGTGGATCCATCGCAATTAATCTTATGCAAGTTATACTGATAACCGCAACGAATAAGTTTTTCACCCCCCTTTTGATTAGTAATAATTTTAAAACACAGCGCCATTCCGAATAATTAATAATACAACAATATTAAAAATATTATCTTTCGTTGAAATGTGACATTACATATTTATGTGTCACAATTAAAATTAATTTTATCCTCAATGCAGCCAGTACAAAAAGGTTTGATAAATAGTAAAATAGGTTTATTACTAATATAACGCGCGTTGCGTTATAATAAATTAATAAATAGTTGAGTTCAACACGTCACTAAACCCTTTTTCATAAATTTGTTAAAACATTATTAGTTTTGATATCTAGACTAATATTATAAAGAGGAAAGATTTGTTTGTTTTTTTGATTGTAATGGGTATTCTCAGAAACGACTGAACAGATTTACATTATCCCGGAATGACATAGGCTATGTATGTACCACGGGCGAAGCCGGGGCATGCTGGAGTCGTTGTGACGCAGTTGACATTTTGATATAGTGGACTTTATGAAGAGTGGACATAATGCTACAGTGGACATTATGAAGAGTGGGCATCCTGATATTGTGGACATTTTGATATAGTAGACATTTTGATGTAGTGGACGTTTTGATACGGTGGACATTTTAATAAAGTGGTCATTTTGCGACTAAAGGCCAAAGCCTTTAGTCACAAAATGACCACTATATTAAAATGTCCACCGTATCAAATTGTCACCAGTATCAAAAAGACCACTTTAAAATGTCCAATTATCAAAATGTCCACTGTATCAAATCGTCCAAATAACAAAATGTCCACTGTATCAAATCGTCCATTTCATCAAAATGTCCACTGTATCAAATCGTCCATTTCATCAAAATGTCAACTGTATCAAAACACCTACTATGTCAAGATATTCATTGTCTGTCATAAACTTAATCTGTCCTAAGTCCTAAACAGAATCTGTCGTAAACCCGAATAAGCAATGTAAAGTGAGAAAAAGCTAACTCAAGAACTAACAAACAAAGAAAATAATTAAAAAACAAATACTTCCTTTAGTCGCAAAATGACCAATTTATTAAAATATCCACCGTATCAACATTTTAATGAAAATAAAAATATTATTTTCTATGAAAATAAAAATAAATTAAAGATTGCTCGATAACTAATTAACAAATTAAATGTATTGTCCTTATAATAAACGAATTCTAATAATCTTATGTATTAACAAATGAAATCTAATGGGGAATATGCAATATTTTTATTGGAACAAAACATACGTCAACACGATAGCATATTCCTTATTTTGCTTAACATTTAAGCCTTAAAAACTTAATTTTTTGTAAAAATTGTAATGGCGACAGTTCTTCTGCTTGAAGCTTGGCCAAATACTTTTTATAATTCTTGTCAAAATAAATGTCTCTGTTTCGCCTATTCTTTTTCGGCGGGTTAAACAAAATGTTTTTTATTTTATAATCATAATGAAGCGATTCTTTATGTAAACATTTCATGAAATAAAAAAAATTTGGCGACTTTGGGATTCTCGAATTTAATCTCCTGTGCCAACCCTCAAGAGAGTTGGTCGTACGATGTTCATCATTTGCAGCAGATACTAGCTCATTCAATAGAGGGTACCACTGTCGATTGAAATAATTATTAAAATTTTCAAATTCTGGTACGTCTGACGCAATTTGTTTTATCGATGACCAACCTTCCTGAATATAATTCATAGGGAGAAGTGGCAAAAGAGAGCATAATGTTGTAATATTTCTCCCTTTTTTTGTTGTGTCTACACCCAATTCATTGCTTTTTTTAATAATCGCCTCATTATAGTGATGAAAGCAGCCTGAAATATATGCATTTGGAAAAACATAGCGAACAGCATTTATCTGCGCTTTTTCGTAGTCACACTTATAAAATTCGATACTTAAATCTAATTTTTCTTTTAATAAAGTAAACATACGAATATATATTTCTTCAGTTTTCGAAGGCAATAATACATAAATTACAGGAAATACATTAATAGATTTTTCCGTAGATTGGACATCTAAGTGAACAGTAAATAACTGAAAGAACGGTTTTGGGCACGATTTGAATGTACCATCTCCATAAAAAGATTTTTTGATAGATTTTTTAATCATTTTACGACTTACAACAGAAGAAAATATTAAAATTTTATCGGTTGTACCGTCTTCGCAGACAAAGAATTTTGGTGCAAAATTGTCAGATATATGGACGTCTTCGACATTTATGAAACGTAGCTTATCTGTTTCACAAAAACGTCTGCGTGCTCTATACAGAGTATTCTTCACCGACTCAAATGGTGGTATTTCGCGGATATATTTACGTCCTTTTTTTCTCAATGGTTCGAAAATATCTTCAAATATTTTTTGAATTGGGCTTAAACTTTGACAGACCATTTTTTTACACAATGCGAGAGCCTCCTCCACTTCGCATTTTATTACATCAGAAAGACAAGTATGACAGTTTTTTTCACGTAGCACTTTCACTCTTCTTGAGTCTATTGTTAGAGTTGCTGAACATTCAGCCCGATTTACACATCTCCATAATGTGGATCCATCGCAATTAATCTTATGCAAGTTATACTGATAACCGCAACGAATAAGTTTTTCACCCCCCTTTTGATTAGTAATAATTTTAAAACACAGCGCCATTCCGAATAATTAATAATACAACAATATTAAAAATATTATCTTTCGTTGAAATGTGACATTACATATTTATGTGTCACAATTAAAATTAATTTTATCCTCAATGCAGCCAGTACAAAAAGGTTTGATAAATAGTAAAATAGGTTTATTACTAATATAACGCGCGTTGCGTTATAATAAATTAATAAATAGTTGAGTTCAACACGTCACTAAACCCTTTTTCATAAATTTGTTAAAACATTATTAGTTTTGATATCTAGACTAATATTATAAAGAGGAAAGATTTGTTTGTTTTTTTGATTGTAATGGGTATTCTCAGAAACGACTGAACAGATTTACATTATCCCGGAATGACATAGGCTATGTATGTACCACGGGCGAAGCCGGGGCATGCTGGAGTCGTTGTGACGCAGTTGACATTTTGATATAGTGGACTTTATGAAGAGTGGACATAATGCTACAGTGGACATTATGAAGAGTGGGCATCCTGATATTGTGGACATTTTGATATAGTAGACATTTTGATGTAGTGGACGTTTTGATACGGTGGACATTTTAATAAAGTGGTCATTTTGCGACTAAAGGTCAAAATTCAGAATTTTATACCTTATTTCATAATATTTTTAAGAAAACTTTTAAAATTCGCCCGCTTTGCAATTAGGCTATTTCACAAAGCACTGATCGGTGCTTAAGCAACTAAGGGGTGGTGTTACAACAATAATGAAAGTTAAAACTCACCGATAATCCTAGCAGGGTAGGGGCCGTCTATACTAATCTTCTCCTTGGCGCTGTACTTCTCCCTACACATCGTCATGGCCGAGCTGAACGCGTCTATACATGTTATTAACTCCTCGTATTGCGGCCTCTTTTCTTCTACCTAAAATACATTTTTGGTACTTGAAAAAGATAATGAAATTGTTCAACTATTCAATCATGGTGTTATCATCTTTGACGTGTCCACGAATTTTTATACAAACTAGCAAGATATGAGAGTTGCTGCTCTCCAGTGCCCTTCAGGCCATGCATGCAAATCGCGGCCCATCAGGCATTTGAGAGTTTACTGCCTCTCCGAGCCTTGCGCACCCAGGCAACGTCCAAAGCCGAGGTCCATCCCTCCTGGGCCCCCTTTGGTGATGTTTGTGCGTTTGCCCACCTCAAAAAGTCCGGTGATGTAGTAAAAGCTCACGTATAGATAGCTACACATTCATTCCATCCCAATCCCAACTATCCCAACTAATATTATAAATGCGAAAGTGTGTTTGTTTGTTACGCTTTCACGCCGTATCTACTGAACCGATCATCATGAAATTTTGCATACACATAGGTTAGGGTACCGCGAAGGACATAGGCTATATATTACGCGGGCGAAGCCGCGGGTAACAGCTAGTTAATAATAAAAGGAATCTCGCTAGGAGCCGCTTTTTAAATAACACGTTATAGCGAGCGGCAACCTTTGACGGCAACTAAGCGTCGCCCACTATAATTTGTTAAAACAAAAGTCCGCACGTCACTTTACACTATGTATTAATTATGTAAAACATTAGTTTTACATAATTAATACATAGTGTTTATTTATATTATGTAAAACATTAGTTTTCATAAAACGTTTAGAATTTAATTTTGTTGCTATTAAGCAACAAAATTAATTTCGCTCCGCGCGCCCGTTCACAAAAAATTACAATCAACACAATGACGTTTTCATAGAGACAAAAACTCAAGCGCAGCGCGAACGACGTGCCGATGGCAAAGTGGAAGTATCACCACCAACCTGGTGGCGATACTTCCACGATAGTGTTGTCCGCTATAACGTTTTATAAACTGAAGTAGTCGAGCCGTACCTACCAAATTCTGAAGCGTTCAAAGACAGCTCATTTACACCGTTGCGCTTAGTCTAATCTAAACTCGGTAAGATGCCGTCCACGTCACGTGCCACGATTGCTTTAGAATGTCTGTTTCTTGGAGAAGAGCACGTGTACCTCAGTTTATATAGAAGTCTTTTGGTTAAACCAACTTGCAAATGACTGTATCTTTAAAAGCAGATTTTAACTTTGTCTACTAACGCCCGAATACTACTGTGGTTTATATTTACCGGTCTACTATCAGCGGACTCGATGCAGAGCGCGATGGCTGACACCAATGCGTCCTTGAGCCGCAGATAGGCCATGTCCTGCTCGAAGGTGCGCGCCTTGAGTCCGGGGTCCTGGAACTGCGGCGGCCGCCAGCTCACGATCACGTTCAGGTCGCGGTTGTCGCTACAATAAAGATTATTTGTTTTACGGTAATCGCAAATAGAAGAAACGTCGTATGATGCTCGTACTCAGTAAGCTGGCTATAATAGTTATCAGTTTACTCGGCCTCGCCTCGTGAATATAAACATCTTGACTATAATGTTCAGCTTATCGTACTTGCATCATAATGTACTATTCAGTTAAGTCATCGTTCAACAGTCTGCCCCCGCTGCAATCACTCCCTCCTGGAGCTACACCACTGTCGGTATCCTGCGATTCAATGTCACTTGCGGTACCTGAGCCACAGAGGTCGTTATAGTATAAGTTTAATACGTTCTCTTATTACCCAAGTGTATATTCGAGTGCTTAAAAAATAGACGTCGGGTGATTCATTTCTATCTAAATTAAGTTTGACTCTTACAAGCGCATACAATGGCTCGAGCGGCGCCAAAGAATGTCAATTTTTTTTCGAATTTCCAGCAGCCATATAAACAGTTGTTCATATTGACGGGCTGAGTGGCCCCTTTAAGGCGACACAACGGGACACAATGTACTTAAGTCCTTGACTCACACGGGCGCTCGCGGCAGGCGTGGCGGCGCGTGCAGCGGCGCGGGCGGGCCGGCCAGCAGCGCCAGCAGCGCCCTCTCCCGCGGCACCAGCGCCCCCCACCCGCACGCCTCCAGCCGAGCGCTCCACGATACCAGCTCTAGAAGCTTCTCGAACGTTCCGTACTTGTACGCGTACGTCAGGTGCTCTACGCTCTGAAAGTAATAAAATTTTATCAGTTTATAGTTCAGGCACCGGTGACCTTGAGCAGGGCGTGTAAGCGCTAGGGCTGACAACGCGTAGGAAGTCACTCACTACTCACTTCGTGCCTGCGGTGCGGGTCGGTGCGGGGCATCGAGAGGTCTCGAAGCCCCCGCGCACATCCAGACACCCACACATAACCACAAGTGATTTTAAGTGCACACATGCTTTAGTGTCGTTTCTTTTCACGTAAACTCCCCGCCACGAGAAGCTATAAATTAAGTACATCAATAAACTTCTACTGAGTTGGAGTTACCTAGCGACAATATTATGAGTTTACCAAATACAATTGACTTAAATTACTATACGGGTAATACGAAACTAAAGACCAATTCTAATTAGTCGGGTTATATTTTAACGATACAAAACGCTGTCGCTCAATGTTTTTTGGTACAGGAACGAGTCCGACTCCGTGAATGTAAACATTTGGCGCATTTC
Source organism: Rhodophaea formosa (assembly GCA_963082605.1). Classification (NCBI taxonomy): domain Eukaryota; kingdom Metazoa; phylum Arthropoda; class Insecta; order Lepidoptera; family Pyralidae; genus Rhodophaea; species Rhodophaea formosa. Next base: position 13,271,128 of record OY720224.1, on the reverse strand, counting down.
TGTGATATAATAAAGTTTCTGTAGCAGTTTTTGCTATAAGTTGTTTTTTTTTATTAGCTATTGAGTCTTACTGATTTATAATAAAGTTTCTGTAACAGTATTTGCTATAATTTTTTTCTTTAATTAGGTATTGAGTCTCATTGCAGGGCAAAAGATTTTTTACGTTGCCAAATAATCAGCTTACCCGCAAACTCCCTCCATTCTTTATGGAAAAATATTTCTAACCATCTCTTCTACGGTTTATTTTTTTACACAAAAATCATCAATATTATTTATATTTCATCCAAATGTTGCGAACCCCTGAACATTTGTTTACATTATTTATAGCTTCTTATGAAAGGGACTTTAGTGTATAATATTCTTTGACATTGGTAGAATCATCCAAACCTCAGTGGAAGCCCTGTTATAAAGCAGAGGAAGAAATAATACTTAATTAATTGATTCTGGCGTTACTATGCGGAAGTCAATGTTACATTACATCATTAGATGTTGGGATGACAAGCAGCGAACGATCAACATATAATAGATTCTTTGCCTGAAGATGACTCGAAGATGATGGATGCTCAACGGATGCAGCAACGTCGGCGAGAGTCGCATGCATTAACTTTTGTGGCGGCATGAAGGAAGTAACAGACTCGTGGATGTGCTTCACCACCAGCCGCTGGTATATGTTGTCCGTGGCTAGTGTTTATTTTACAGAACCCTCGAAGGAAGCTGTTTTATAAAACAGGAGAAGAAGAAGGAGAAATAATACTTGCATCTTTAGTGTGGTGCGAGTGGAAGGCCCGGGTGTCGGCCAGCAGCTGCAGTGCCCTGGATATGCTTCCACCCGCTGGTAAATGCTGTCCGTGGCTAGTGTTTATTTTACAGAATCCTCGGAGGAAGCTGTATCATAAAGCAGGAAAAGAAAAATACTTGCATCTTTACTGTGGTGCGAGAGGAAGGCCCGGGTGTCAGCCAACAGCTGCAGCACCCTGGATGTGTTTCATCTTCAACCACTGGTATATGTTCTTTGACATTGGCAGAACCACCGAAACCTTGGTGGAAGCCATATTATAAAGCAGGAGGAGAAGAAGAAATACTTGCATCTTTAGTGTGATGCGAGTGGAAGGCCCGAGTGTAGGCCAGCAGCTGCAGCTCCCTGAATCTTCAACTTCAACGACTGATATATGTTCTTTGACATTGGCAGAACCACCGAACCCTCGTTAAAAGCTAAGAGTTACGATTAAGGAGTCGTTACAGTTTCCTCAGGCAGCCTGGTCTCGGAACAAAGGAAGCCCCGAAAGCAAGACTGGAGCAGTGGGAAAACTTGTATCCACAACCTTGATTCTCCATACCGCTAGCTGAGAAGCTTCCACCGGCTAGCAGTCTTCCCTGGGCAGTATGGAAGTCGCTGAACAGGCTTCAGGTTGGTATCAGGAGATGCCAGGAAAACCGGGTTAGGTGGGGTTACTCCGACAACGGCATGTGCGACTGCGGCGACGTCCAGTCAATGAGCCACCTTTTGACGTGCCTTAAAGCCCCTACTAACTGCATACAAAGGGATCTAGAGGAGGCCGATGACCAGGCAGTGGCTGTGGCCGCCTACTGGGCAAAATTACTATAATGGAAGACATTACAACTCGAAAAGAAGAAGAGAAAAGAAGAAGGAGCAGAAGAAAAAGAATAATACTTGCATCTTTAGTGTGGTGCGAGTGGAAGGCCCGGGTGTCGGCCAGCAGCTGCAGCGCCCGGGAGCCGGCCGCGCCGGGCGCCAGCCGCGCCGCGTGCAGCCAGCCCAGCGACACCAGCTGGATGTGCTTCACCTCCAGCCGCTGGTATATGCTGTCCGCCGCTAGGGCATTCCCTGATGAAATTAACAAGTATTTGACAATTTATTTTTCATTTACATGGGGAGCCCGATGGCCTAGTGAGCGTGAGCATTATTAGTGCTTACGCATGTTAAGCAACCCCGAGCGCAGTCCCCACTTGGATGGGCGACCGAAAGTGGCATAAAATATTTCAAGCTCCTCCGTGCTTCGGAAGGCACGTTAAGCCGTTGGTCCCGGCTATCATCATTGATGGCAGTCGTTAAGCTATGTCAGATGCCTATAGGCAGCTTAAAAAATCACCATTGTGAGTTACTTACACACACGAAAAACAATATAAACAAAACAAATGGACAAATGTCATTTAAATCCCCTTAAGGTACGAATAGACCACCAACGAGCGAGAGACGACCTAGATGCAAAATAGTGCTCTTTATCTTTAAACTGTAAAGTTGGGAACTTGTATTGTATGATACTATCTCAATGATACTATATTTTATAAAAGGGTTGGACTAAATACCAATCATAGCGTCACATATTTAGGTAGAATACAACGAGACTTTAGAATACAACGGACCGTCATGCAGTCTTACCCAGTAAATGGTACAGCACGACCAGTAGCAGCTTGGCGTGGAAGTTAGCCGGCAAGTTCTGTAGCACCTACTCCAACAAGCACAGCGCTGAGCTTTAAGCTTCATTGCTTAATGTTAGAGTGGACCGTCATACAGACTTACCCAGTAAGTGGTACAGCACGACCAGTAGCAGCTTGGCGTGGAAGTTAGCCGGCAAGTTCTGTAGCACCTACTCCAACAAGCACAGCGCTAAGCTTTAAGCTTCATTGCTTAATGTTAGAGTGGACCGCCATAAAGACTTACCCAGTAAGTGGTACAGCACGACCAGTAGCAGCTTGGCGTGGAAGTTAGCCGGCAAGTTCTGTAGCACCAAATCCAACAAGCACAGCGCTGAGCTTTAAGCTTCATTGCTTAATGTTAGAGTGGACCGTCATACAGACTTACCCAGTAAGTGGTACAGCACGACCAGTAGCAGCTTGGCGTGGAAGTTAGCCGGCAAGTTCTGTAGCACCAACTCCAACAAGCACAGTGCTGAGCTTTAAGCTTTATTGCTTAATGTTAGAGTGGACCGTCATACAGACTTACCCAGTAAGTGGTACAGCACGACCAGTAGCAGCTTGGCGTGGAAGTTGGCGGGCGAGTTCTGTAGCACCAACTCCAACAAGCACAGTGCTTCAATCACAGGTGCTGAGCTTTGAAGCTCCATTGCTGAAATTGGAACATACATAATTTATACCTACAGGTGACTTGATTGATTGTTTGCATTGAATAGACTCTGAAACTATTGACCGATTTTAAAAATTCTATCACTGATTAGAATCTAATTTATCTGCAGGTGGGATAGGCTATAATTTATGCGGATGAAGTCGCTTGTATCCTAATCCTAACTTCTTAACTAAATAAATGCGAAAGTGAGTTTGTTTGTTTGTTCGTTTATTTGTTTGTTACGCTTTCACGCCTTATCTACTGAACCAATCATCATGAAATTTTGCATACATATAGGTTAGGGTATTGAGAAGGACATAGGCTGTATATAACGCAGGCGAAGCCGCGGGTAAAAGCTAGTATTTGGCTACTTGACTAAAAAATTTTTCGTGTCGCTATGTGAAGACCTGCCAAAAATAAACACAATAGTGACCGAAATACATTTCTAAACAAAAAACTCTTTCAGATGTAAAAGTTTTAAAGACACATATTTATAGACGTTAATTTTTTGACGTGAAAACCACTGCTGAAATGCCTACATATTTGTGACGTCACAACTTTGTATTTTGTATGGGCGGCGTGAGAACTTTATTTAGTAGCTATACGAAATATTACGTTTGTGGTAATGGTTTTATAATAAAAGTTGCAAGTGTGTATAAATTTTGCGGATTACAATACAGTACAATTGTAATTTAAGATATTCATATTTTTAAAAATGTTCCTATTTACCCAACTTTAAAGAAGCTTTAAGAACACTTAATGAATCAATATCAAATTAAAAGTGTTTTTTATAGTGTTTTTAGATAGAAATTAGTATCATTGGAAACAAATTTTATATAATCTTAACATTAGGCAAATACCGAATTCTACAGGAATCTTATCCAGCGCCACGCAATCTGGCAAGGTTCACTTCTAGTCAAGTAGACTTATCAGAATGTGTTTAAGCGTGATAATGGACACATAGGCAGTACGCATTTAAAGAAAAAAAAATAATCTAAATATTTGTATGTAATCCAAAATGCATTTTACTGTTAACAGAGAGAATATTACAGAGCAGTCAGCACATTCCGTGCTCTGTGACCAATATCTATTATATAGTAGCATAGTATTTAATTTTTAATTTTTTTTTTAAATAAAAAGTATATACCGTAAAGTATTTAATTTTAATTTTGAATCTTTTGAATTCTTAATATCTTGTTCTTGTCTCTACTTTCGGTGATTACTCACTCACACAAATGCAAAGCTCAGCTTACGCCTCCCAGACTGTAAAGTCATACAACTGTTTTTTATGCCAACAATATTGTATGTTCTAAAGGAAAAATTGTTCAAAAATGAATAGTCTAAGCCTTTTTAGTGAATTTGTCATCAATCAAAACTGACTGAGGTTTCGGAAAGATTATATGCAAAAAAGAATATCAATTACCCTTATTTTATCCAGTACCTGCATAGAAGTAATGATGTGCAGCGAGTATCCCATAAACGTCCACCGCACATAGCTCAGTGATGGTAGCCGTGAGAAGGCCCTTCTCCACTGAGCGAAGGTAGTGTCTCCTGAGGGTCGCGGCCAGAGCGAGGCACTCTTCGGGCCGGAGCGGCGCCGCCGTGAGCCGCCACGCCGATAGGCAGGAGATGTGGCGTTGGACATCCTCTGTCTGGAAGAAATATAGAAAAATATCTTTGATTTGTGTAGTTTGTGGAAGAAATATAGACAAGTATCTTTGATTTGTGTAGTTTGTGGAATAAATATACATAAACATGTTTGATTTGTGTATTTTGTCGAAGAAATATAGGCAAATATCTTTGATTTTGTTTAGTTTGTAACGCACCAATGATAAATCATCATCATCATCTTCAATAATTAACCCCTTGGTTGCTTAACTACTGATCAGAGTGACGCTCTTGTCGGCGGAGCTCCCTCCATCTCTCTCTCCAGTCAGCCTTTTGACTACTTAGCACGAAACCACTCACACTTTCTTGCTTATTTGTTTTATGTAGCTATGCTATACATGGGTTTGAAGATAGAAAGAATATGAATTTAACGGTCTTCATCAGGTCCTTTTTTAGTCTCCACTGCAGGAGCACGATCTCTCTGTACCACCGGAGCCATATATAAGCCAGAGCAGTCAGAGGAATTGGCCTACACTCTCCACGCTGGCCAGACGGGTTGGAGAGGTTTCTTTTGTGTTTGTAAGCTTTATTTAGCTTGTGATTCCTAAGTCGCCTTCTACGACATCCACGGAAAGACTTGGAGTGGTTCTATTCTACTCTGCCGGGAACCACACGGCGAATTTAACGGTAAAATATTTTAAGTAATACTTTTTCAATAAACAATTAAAAACACAAAACTCAACGTATCCTCAAGAGTTACCTTCTTTTTTTTTTGTTATGTTGGTATACATAATCTGGGTTTCTTTAACTTACACATACTCTAAAACCATACCCAGTCTCTTCAGCAGTTGTTTAAAGAATATTTTCATCTCCATTGTTGACAAAGAACTTATAACTGTTCTAACTTTCTGTGAAAAGCTTATTTACATATGCATTGCAATTAATGTATTGCTTTACACATATTTTATGAAGGAATGATACTAAAGTAACTTGTCAGAGTTAGTTTTGGGACAACTTAATATACTCACTGTTTCAGGTTCGCTGTTCTCATCAAAGCCCAAACACGTCAAGAAGTCCCTGCAGTGCTCCTCTCTCTCCTGTTGGGAAATCATGGCTAAGTACGGCCTCAGATCTGGCACAGCACAAGGCTTCTTGGCAAACACCCTTAAGTACTGCACACATAACGCTACCCCACTCCCCAGCAACGCTGTGGGATCCCCATCAACGGAAAGCCTCTTCCACAACTCTAACCTCGCTAAATATGGACCTCGTAACTGCCTCCCGGAAGACATACTCTCAACTAATTGACATATAAACTCGTGGCATTTCTCAGCTGTGTCATCAGCTGTACTTTCTTTATCAACATCAGCTTCTTTCATCAATTGGAAGACAGAGTCAAAATACGGTAAATAATAGTCCCATCTGTCCTGGTTGTCCCATAACAACTCCTTGCAGAGAAGATTGAGCTTTCTCCATTGGCCTAGCTTCTTCAAATATGGGATACAGGCCTGGGCAGTTGACCCTGGGACTAATTGACTATAGAGTGGGCTTTGGATGAATTTCAGGATATCTTCCCACTTCTCCTGCAGTTCAAGGATCATGATGTAGAGCCTAGCTTCCTGTTCGGCCTCCATTTTGTTTTCCGTTATAAAGTTGTCTACCATTCTTTGAGCGAGAGTGAGCAATAGGCCTTTTTTCTTGCTGTCTTCTGAAGATTTTGCCTGTTGGAAATCTTATGATGTAAATAAAATTATTTATTATGAATGTTGAAATGTGAAAATATGAAGAATTTGTTCGAACTGAATGATAAAATATTTATTGGGTTTTATTTTAGTTACTTATTCTAAAAACAACAAAAATCAAAACTACTGTACAGACATTGAAAATTCTCTTTCTGAAGCAGGTGGGTAAATAGATATGTATTATTTTATTTATATCAGATTTAAGAAATAAGAGATTACACAAAAGAAAATCCACAAGGGCAGAAATTAATAAGAGTATATCAGAATAGCATTGTAAATGCATAAAAACACATAAAAAAATTACTTATATTAACTTAGTTATTCATTACATACCTGTAACACAATACTCATGACTGCCCAGAAGTAGTAAGGGTTTTTGGGAGCAAATTTGTACAGCGCCATGGCGGCCCTCTGCTGGGACAGGTGGTCCCCGATGCGGACATATGACATAAACAGATGGGAATGCAGCTCCTCACTTGTAGGCTCGGCTTTTACCGCTGCTTCATATAAAGCACAAACTTTGGGCACTAAAAATTGTGATTCAGGTGTTAATTATTTTGATCTCTACTAGTTCTATCATGTAATAATTAATGTTGATAATTTATATATAATTTAAATGCCTGATGGTGATGATGCCTGAATAAGATCCCGATAGCTTAGTGAGTGTGAGCATTATTAGCTCTTACGCATGTAAAGAAAGCCCGGGCGCGATCCCCACTTGGATGGGTTACCGCAGGTGGCCTAAAAATTTCCTCCCAAATGAAAAATATGAGTACCAATCATAATATTTACTATAACTAAGATTTGCTTTGTTTTTTTCATAATATTTCACATGTTTTGTTCATAATAAACTATCAGAGAAAATACTATAATATGTAAAATCTTTTTTCCGTGACAGATAGTCTTCTGGTAATCAATATATATATATGGTCAGGTCAAGATGAAAAATGATCTTTTTCAGATTGACCTGGGTCTTGGATGTTTATCTATATATGTATTTGTTATAAAATATAGTATCGTCAGGGTTGGCATGATTAAAACAAGTGATTTTTAAACACATGTTTAAGACAGTGTTTAAAACAGTTTCAATTAAAATCGTGTTTTATATTACGTGTTTAAAAACACGTTTAAAAACAAGTTTTAAACAATGTATTAAACATTAAGAAAAAAACAAGTCCAAAATTAATTTTCATAGTAAATAAAATTAAATAATGATTTAGGATTCTAAAAAGATTATGAAATGTTAGAGAGAAAGGCACTCCTATTTATAAAGAATAAAATTCATAGGTGATTCCCCGCCAGTGAAGTCCCGCTAGGAAAGTCCCCAAGTCGGCCTTGAAAGAAATTATTTCCCCTGTGGGTATTTCCCTAAATACAAAGGCTATTCCCCTAATATAAAGGGAACGAGCTCTGTGGCGCAGCGGTCATCACGCCTGCCTGCGACACGGATGGTCCCGGGTTCGATCCCCGGTCAGGTCAAGATGGAAAATGATCATTTTCAGATTGACCTGGGTCTTGGATGTTTATCTATATATGTATTTGTTTTAAAATATAGTATCGTTGAGTTAGTATCCCATAACACAAGTCTTTCATTAGAACTTACTTTGGGGCTAGCTCAATCTGTGTGATTTGTCCGTATATATTTATTTATTATTTATTTAAAGGGGCTTCCCCCGATTAACAAATTTAAAACATACAGAGCGAAAGTACTGACTGATTAGAGATAGGCACGCATGACAACATAAAATAAACTTTTATCCATTGATAGATTTTTGTATATATTGATTATTACGCATTTGAAAGCATTTAGTCTAGAAATGAATAATTAAAGGCCTAATTGATGATTAAATTAACGGCAAAACCGAAAATAAAAAAAAACATAAAATACAAAGAAAACACTTATTTAAAACAAATTGCTTTTTTTCCAACCCTGAGTATCGTTGAGTTAGTATCCCATAACACAAGTCTTACATAAGAACTTACTTTGGGGCTAGCTAAATCTGTGTGATTTGTCCGTATATATTGACAATTAATCTAATGAATCTATTAAAACTAAGAATAATAAGAAAATAAAGAGTAATATTTGTAATAAAATAATGTCAAGAGAACAGCTGTTTTAGAGCATTTTCATTACATTTATGATTAAATTGGTATATGTTATTGTTTAAATTGGTATTTACTGAGGTTTTCCTTACTGCTGATTATAGTGTTATCATGATAAGGATAGATAATATAAACTTACATTGTTGGGACTCCCTGTAAGTTATTGTCATTGCCTGAAGCGTAGTGTCATCGCTCGGTTTCTCCTCAGCGAGCGCGTCCAGGACGACGTGAGCCTCCGGGCCTTTTCCTAACCTAAAAAGAGCGAGAGCTTTCAAAGCCCGCGCCGACTGCAAAGCAGGACTCTTTTTGAGCACTTTCTCCGCCTCTTGCAAAGCCTTTTTATTGTTTCCATTGTCCAACCAGTCTGCAAATCACATAAATCGACTCATTTTCAAGGCTGTAAAGCAAATCTCCGGGGGAGGCTAGTTCAAAAATTAGAACAACTAAACTCGATGTTGTTACCGTAAATTGGCCGAAGCCGACGCTCCACAATACCGCCGTCATGCATGTGCTGAGGCCGCACCGCCATTTTTCATTTATAAATTGCCTTTTTCACAAATTAAACGCGCTTTCACGACTTTTTAGGCTTTTTTCAGCACGTTTGTTTTGCGATTTTTGTCTTTGGTTAGGTCGATTGACAGTGACATTTATGAAGCAGTGTTGCCAGAAATAAACGATAGTTTTATTATTGGCTGTCATACCATGCTCTGCTTACATGTACAAAGTAATCAGCACGGGGAGCATGGCTAGCGCGACAACGGTTTTATCCTACTTTTTTGTCGCACTTCCCGCGTTACCTATCGCTGCGAGCATGGGTTTACTCCACGGGTATAAATATTGAAATCGACCTGTCATTTTATCGTTCGCCGCGATTCGTATCTAAAGTGCGAGCATGGCTACAAGATGGCTGCCGTATTTTGAAGACAATTGTCTACTTTTGACAGTTCTTTGGTTTAAATTTATCGGCGATTTCCAAGACCCAGATAAAATTTAAATTGAATAAAATAATCGTTTTTAGCGAATAAATTACTAAAGCACGAGGCTAACTATCAAGAACTTAGTCTTGGACAAACACAAGAACTAAAGACTCGTTATAATTTCATCAATCAACACAATTTTTCCAGGTTAATCCTCAGCTGTGATACTTCTTGTTGTTAGAGTCTGCTTGTATGATAGCATTCATAGATATCAGAATATTGTGATAGCATTCATGCTGTAATAAATTTTGGCAAAGTTATTACAGCCAGCCGCCTGCCTGGTGTCCCCTCCTTACTTTCGTCATTTCGTTCTTCTTTAGTAGTTAAAGAGTAAAAAGGCAACAAACCGACAAACTCACTTTTGATTTTCGCGTGTGTAAGTGGCCAACAGTGTTAAATATTGAAGCTGCCTAAAGGTATGTAACGTAGCTTAACGACTACCATCAATCATTGATGGTAGTCGTTAAGCTAGCTGAAGAAGAACGAAATGACGAAAGTAAGGACACCAAGCAGGCGGCCGGCTGTAAAAACTTTGCCAAATTTTATTACAGCATGAATGCTATCATACAAGCAGACTCTTACAACAAGAAGGATCACAGCTGAGGATGAACCTGGAAAAATTGTGTTGCTTGATGAAATGATATTAATATTTTGCTCAAAAAAAATGCTTTTATCCACAAATCTTTAGTTCTTGTGTTTGTTCGAGAGTTCTTGATAGTTAGCCTCGTGCTTTGGCGTTCGAGATATTTTTATGCCGCTTACGGTCACCCATCCCCATGGGGACTGCGCTCAGGGTTGCTTAACGTGCGTAAGCATTATCAGCGCTTCTCTATCAGAATCGCCTCAAGTTAGGATAACATAGTAAGCTGGAGAATTATTTATTTGGTAGGTATGTGATTTCTCTATTACTATAAGTATTAAAAGAACTCATTAACTCAACATATTTTTATTTTTAATGACATGCAAAGCATTTAATTTCTTTTATATTACATAAACAAATCTTGAGGTACATTTAGACATAACCACAAATCATTTAAAACTTCTTGTGCGGGCTTGGCTCAGCTGATTTTCTATAAATAAAGATGTTTTGCTCGAGTTACACTACTAGCGTCAGGCTGATGGTCCAATAGCAGCAGTCCACGGGGGAGACTTGCAACTCTGAAAATATAAAAATAAATTAAAATAATAAATATCATTCAGTCATACAATACATAAAGATTAAGGAAAATACCTATTTTTAGCCTGCTACTCCAAGTGCATGTGGAACCTATTGTGCAGTATGTGCAGTTTTAAGCATACAAGCGCTATCAGCATTTTTACAGAAGTCCACTACAAGACGTAGGCCTTCTCCAAGGATTTCCGTCATTAGGATGGTTTTGCGATACCCACCATACTTGGCAAATGGGTTGGTGAGCCCAGATTGTTTGGCTTGTATCAGTTACAACATCATCATCATTATCAGGTCTTTCTTAGTCTCCAATGCAGAACGACCATCTCTGTACAACTAGAGCCATATTAGCAAGAGCAGCTCTTTGATGCTTATGTAAGCTTTATTTAAGTGGTCCAATTCTACTCTGCTGAGATCCACATATTAATTACAGTGCTGCTACCCATTGATACCGTTTTTCAAGCGAGGGAAGGGTAGTTAGTTTGACTGGATGAACATGATACAAGTATTTAGTATGCTTTTTGTTCGGATAAGTTGGGTTTGATTCGACATAACCGCAAGCACCGGACAGGCAATTGAAGATGAAACCCCTGATTTTAACCCAACAGTCTTCTGTCTCACTTAAACCCTAGTATGTACTTACATTGATGCCAGTTTAGGTTTCCTTGGAATTAGATCGGAAGGCTTATTCTTTTCCATTATGCTGAGCTGAACATCATGCAACAGCAACTTTTGTGCTAACTTGGAACGAACTAGTATTGCCAGTTTTCTCCCCGGCCCAGTGAACCAAGCTCCCTTTCCTCAAGATTTTTTTCTTGAAATTTTGCCATGTCTGGAAGAAAACATTTACAATCCATATAATAACATAATAGACAAACTGGCATTAGCCTTAAAAAATTGTGCTATAGGTTATTCTTTACTTTGTAAAAAACTGATTCACTGTAAACATTATACCTAATGGAGATTAAAAAAATTGTCTTTTAGTATTCAATCTCAAGTCAAGGAATTGAATCTAGGTACTGTTTACTTTGACAAGTTACGATATCATAAAAAATACGAGTAAATGTACCTATGCATTATTTTACTTACAGTTTCCATTGATCTTAAAGTTTTGTCAGGTGGTCATGTAGTATGGTCTTGACTTCCACCCTGGAGTTGCCTTTTTGAATGCCTAATAGGCCTGTTAATTCACAGTTGGTGAAAATTTCACGGGCTCTCATCCAATAATTCACATTGTTACTAATCTTACACTGAAACACTTTTATCTACGAAGTATTGGCATTTGATTGATACACGAAATACTCTTCACTTAAATTCCACATTATAATTCTTCTGTTTTATAAGCAGATTTACTCATTTTCTTATAAAAACTGTAAAATCTTCAAACGTAACCTACATGTTTTGAAAATATTTTGACAAGTAATGGGCAAAATCATAGACAATAAGAGAGATGAACGTCAAAAATTTAAAGAAAAATGGACAGCACTATTTACCGATTCGGTGTTGTCATATGTAAATACTTTTTATTCAATATTATGGCAATGCCAATTTAACACGTAGTTTAAAATTTATCCATGGGACAAATTGTATCGCGCTGTCAACCCATGCTCGCTACTTAGATAAAAACGGCGACCATTTAAATTAGTAACGCCCCGCGATAGGTAACTATCGCGCAAGCCATGCTACGGGCGGATTGCAAGAAAATGGCGTTTAGTAACTAGACTAGTAATTTCAGCAATTTGCTTGTTTAGGGTAAACCGTTAGTTTTACCGTTTTAAGAGACGGGACTTTCATACTAGCCAATGAATCATCTAGATTTTGGTCAATTTACAAAGTGGACTAATACAAACTTTCACAACACTAATGTCACAAGCAAGTCTGGCAACCGAACAGTCTAACCAATTTTAGAGCTTTCCTACTACGTTAGTTTATCGATATCGATACAATGTGGTAGGTGGCGCATGGTTGCCCTTCAGATTCTTTGATGTACTAAACTTCTATAAATTAAACGAGTCCTCATTGTCAATACAAATCATTTATTTTGGACACAATTTACCATTGTTATGGTGCTACCACACACAATAACATTCTTGATAATGTATGGTGTTATATAATGTTATCGTTGTGACAAATTGTTTTATGACGTTATATAACTGCTGTGTGGGAGCACCTTTACAAAACAACGTTTAGAAAAATAAGTCTATTTGGATAATATATAGATTTTGGAATCATCGATTTTAATAAAATAGGATTGATTGTGTGGGATATATCAACCCTCCAAATAGAAAAAGTTTTTTGAAGTCGATGTTTTTCTCATTGTTCCCCATCACCAATGACTGTTGTTGGCTCACGAAGTCTGCAAAAAATATAAATAAAAGTTTGATTCATTATTTCAATAGTCACACATTCAGGTAATATTATGTCTACACAGAAATAGCAGCTGTTTTGACCTAAAAAGTTAACATAACTGAAGGAAATCAAGAGAAATGACGGATTTAAAAATTTGATTATGACTTCATAAAAATATACTTTTAACGAGATTAGTGACATATGTATGATACAAAGAACTAAGGGAGAAAAAGAGAAAGGACCTACGTGGTAGGCCGCCTAAATATATTTTTATATTTTATGGTTGAATAACACACACATATGTACATAACATATATGTTAAGTATGTGAATCATGAAAACATAACTTACCATCATTTTTTGGTATCTCATTGATAGTTATTTTGCACATAAGTACATAATATTATGTTTATCAGACGTAACTAGTTACTTGGTCTAGCGACTACTTCTACTTGTAGGTATAGAATAATTACTTGCATGTAAGTGATAAGGAAAGAGCAACATTTCATCAGGGAGAAGAAAAGCTTTTGAATGCTTCGAGTGGACAGCATAGGGCTTGAGGTGACCTATATCCGTAAGTGCTCTCCGGAATATATATAGTTTCTCTATTGGAACATATATCAAATTTTCTTTGTCCACAAACATCGCCCACTGGCCTACATCTGAAAAATAATTACATATTTTAACTTTAATAACAAAACCTAAAACAGCAACAAATGAAATAAATTTAGCAACTAGATTTTTGTATTGATTGGTAGTTACGTATCGATAAGGTATCGAATGTCGAAGTGCACATCACTAGTTGAACAATGTAAAATTAAAATATTCATCAAAATCTTTATTTTCACTATGTTATTGTAATAATGGCATGGTGTAAAATATGTAAAAAGATAATATTAATGCTTACCGTGCCTCATATAATGGAAATTTTGCTATAAACATCCTCTCTCCAGAGTCACTCCACTGGTACGAATACCACATATTAAACAAGTAATACAAGATACTTGAGGCGGAATTGTCATAAAACTAATAAGTTTACCAAAAACACAGTGTAATTGTTGTACTTTTCACTAATATTCATAACTAAACTAGTAAAAATAAAATTTGCAAAGTTAACTTCAAGATCTTCAAAATGGCGGGAGTTTTTACAGCAGTGACAGAACAACTGGGGTCCTATTTTTGAACGCATGACACTCGTCTTCGAATGATTTCTCAGTCAAATACGAGTGTCACACGTTCAAAAATAGTACCCCTGACTGAATGAAAGAAAGAGAAATGTAGTGAAAGACAGAGATAGCAATATGGCTGCCATCGTTGCTACAGCAAACGCCATACATTTTTTGGTTCCTTTGAGCTGCGTGGGCCTGGTTTTACCCTCCCAAAAGCAGAGTAATGTTTTTCGCGCGCTTATATTTTTGTAAGTATGTCTGTTCCAATGCTGCCTCCTGAAGCCTTTGGAACAACAGCCAGCTTTGAAGTCTGAGGTGTCATTAGATTCGTATTCTTCCCCGAATGTCATAGGCTAAGCAGCAAAACGTCGGCAATAAAACAATATGGCGTCAAAATATCAAGAACGGCAGTCGAGTTCACTATTTATTTTGTATAATGCGACTTGCTTGTGTGTGTCAGTGGCCAATATTGATATCAGATCGTTCAAGCTGCTTAAAGGTATCTGACATAGCTTTCAACTGCCATCAATCATGATAGCCAACACCTCCCCCGTAGCATGGCTTGCGCGATAGTTACCTATCGCGGGGCGTTACTAATTTAAATGGTCGCCGTTTTTATCTAAGTAGCGAGCATGGGTTGACAGTGCGATACAATTTGTCCCGTGGATAAATTTTAAACTACGTGTTAAATTGGCATTGCCATAGTATTGAATAAAAAGTATTTACATATGACAACACCGAATCGGTAAATAGTGCTGTCCATTTTTCTTTAAATTTTTGACGTTCATCTCTCTTATTGTCTATGATTTTGCCCATAACTTGTCAAAATATTTTCAAAACATATATTTACGTTTGAAGATTTTACAGAGTTTTTATAAGAAAATGAGTAAATCTGCTTATAAAACAGAAGAATTATAATGTGGAATTAAGTGAAGAGTATTTCGTGTATCAATCAAATGCCAATACTTCGTAGATAAAAGTGTTTCAGTGTATGAAGTAACAATGTGAATTATTGGATGAGAGCCCGTGAAATTTTCACCAACTGTGAATTAACAGGCCTATTGGGCATTCAAAAAGGCAACTCCAGGGTGGAAGTCAAGACCATACTACATGACCACCTGACAAAACTTTAGATCAATGGAAACTGTAAGTAAAATAATGCATAGGTACATTTACTCGTATTTTTTATGATATCGTAACTTGTCAAAGTAAACAGTACCTAGATTCAATTCCTTGACTTGAGATTGAATACTAAAAGACAATTTTTCCATTAGGTATAATGTTTACAGTGAATAAGTTTTTTACAAAGTAAAAAATAACCTATAGCATAATTTTTTTAAGGCTAATGCCGGTTTGTATATTATGTTATTATATGGATTGTAAATGTTTTCTTCCAGACATGGCGAAATTTCAAGAAAAAAATCTTGAGGAAAGGGAGCTTGGTTCACTGGGCCGGGGAGAGAACTGGCAATACTAGTTCATCCCAAGTTAGCACAAAAGTTGCTGTTGCATGATGTTCAGCTCAGCATCATGGAAAAGAATAAGCCTTCCGATCTAATTCCAAGGAAACCTAAACTGGCATTAATGTAAGTACATACTAGGGTTTAAGTGAGACAGAAGACTGTTAGGTTAAAATCAGGGGTGTCATCTTCAATTGCCTGTCCGGTGCTTGCGGTTATGTCGAATCAAACCCAACTTATCCAAACAAAAAGCATACTAAATACTTGTATCATGTTCATCCAATCAAACTAACCACCCTTCCCTCGCTTGAAAAACGGTATCAATGGGTAGCAGCACTGTAACTTATATGTGGATCTCAGCAGAGTAGAATTGGACCACTTAAATAAAGCTTACATAAGCATCAAAGAGCTGCTCTGGCTAATATGGCTCTAGTTGTACAGAGATGGTCGTGCTTCTGCAGTGGAGACTAAGAAAGACTTGATAATGATGATGATGTTGTAACTGATACAAGCCAAACATTCTGGGCTCACTAACCCATTTACCATGTATGGTGGGTATTGCAAAACCATCCTAATGACGGAAATCCTTGGAGGAGGCCTACGTCTTGCAGTGGACTACTGCAAAAATACTGTAAAAATAATACACAATAGGTTCCACATGCAGTTGGAGTAGCAGGCTAAAAATAGGTATTTTCCTTAATCTTTATGTATTGTATGACTGAATGATATTTATTATTATATTATTTTAATTTATTTTATATTTTCAGAGTTGCAAGTCTCCTCCATGGACTGCTGCTATTGGACCAGCAGTACCTGATGCTAGTAGTGTAACTCGAGCAAACATCTTTATTTATAGAAAATCAGCTGAGCCAAGCCCGCACAAGAAGTTTTAAATGATTTGTGGTTATGTCTAAATGTACCTCAAGATTTGTTTATGTAATATAAAAGATTAAATGCTGTGCATGTC
Source organism: Rhodophaea formosa (assembly GCA_963082605.1). Classification (NCBI taxonomy): domain Eukaryota; kingdom Metazoa; phylum Arthropoda; class Insecta; order Lepidoptera; family Pyralidae; genus Rhodophaea; species Rhodophaea formosa. The sequence continues at coordinate 13,254,501 of OY720224.1, read as the reverse complement.
ATTAAAAATAAAAATATGTTGAGTTAATGAGTTCTTTTAATACTTATAGTAATAGAGAAATCACATACCTACCAAATAAATAATTCTCCAGCTTACTACGTTATCCTAACTTGAGGCGTTTCTGATAGAGACCCGATGGGTGACGGCCAAGGGAGCGTAAGCATTATCAGCGCTTATGCACGTTAAGCAACCCTGAGCGCAGTCCCCATGGGGATGGGTGACCGTAAGCGGCATAAAATATCTCGAACTCCTCGATACCTCGGAAGGCCAGTTAAGCCGTTGGTTCCGGCTTGATAGCCGGAACCAAAGCACGAGGCTAACTATCAAGAACTTAGTCTCGAACAAACACAAGAACTAAAGATTCGTGGATAAAAGCATTTTTTTTGAGCAAAATTTCATCAAGCAACACAATTTTTCCAGGTTCATCCTCAGCTGTGATACTTCTTGTTGTTAGAGTCTGCTTGTATGATAGCATTCATGCTGTAATAAAATTTGGCAAAGTTTTTACAGCCGGCCGCCTGCCTGGTGTCCCCTCCTTACTTTCGTCATTTCGTTCTTCTTCAGTAGTTAAAGTGTAAAAGGGTAACAAACCGACAAACTCACTTTTGATTTTTGCGTGTAAGTGGCCAACAGTGTTAAATATTGAAGCTGCCTAAAGGTATCTAACGTAGCTTTACGACTACCATCAATCATTGATGGTAGTCGTTAAGCTAGCTGAAGAAGAACGAAATGACGAAAGTAAGGAGGGGACACCAGGCAGGCGGCCGGCTGTAAAAACTTTGCCAAATTTTATTACAGCATGAATGCTATCACAATATTCTGATATCTATGAATGCTATCATACAAGCAGACTCTAACAACAAGAAGTATCACAGCTGAGGATGAACCTGGAAAAATGTGTTGATTGATGAAATTATATTAATATTTTGCTCAAAAAAATGCTTTTATCCACGAATCTTTAGTTCTTGTGTTTGTTCGAGCCTAAGTTCTTGATAGTTAGCCTCGTGCTTTAGTAATTTATTCGCTAAAAACGATTATTTTATTCAATTTAATTTTTATCTGGGTCTTGGAAATCGCCGATAAATTTAAACCAAAGAACTGTCAAAAGTAGACAATTTGTCTTCAAAATACGGCAGCCATCTTGTAGCCATGCTCGCACTTTAGATACGAATCGCGGCGAACGATAAAATGACAGGTCGATTTCAATATTTATACCCGTGGAGTAAACCCATGCTCGCAACGACAGGTAACGCGGGAAGTGCGATAAAAAAGTAGCATAAAACCGTTGTCGCGCTAGCCATGCTACCCGTGCTGAGTGTTATGACGATACCATGATATTTTATGCCAATTATGGTCACCCATCCAAGTGGGGACTGCGCCCAGGGTTGCTTAACATGCGGAAGCGCAAATAATGCTCACACGAAAGTGGATCTCTTAGTTTAATTAATTTCCTTTCACATAATATCACAAAATAACAACCATATCACAATATTCTATATGGGGTAGGCAAGGCATGTTTAGCGTCGTTGGTGGGTGAATTCTTATTGCCAGGTGGAAAATGAATGGAAATGGCGAGTGGCTTGGCTAGCTGCATCTATTCACATGATTTTTTAGACTTTTAGCAATTCCATCAGCCAGATTCAACGATCTGATTTTCTTATCTCCCAGTTATTGTACTTATTATTAATTTGGTAGGTACTTATTGGTTGGTAAGTATATTTGAGTTAAAAGTTTAAGTTTACGTCAGCAAAACTAGCGTCACCCATAATTTCATTCTTGTAATGATAAAAATTAAATGTTATACTAAAAATACTTCAAGTCATTTATTTCCGAGGTATTTAGGAATATTTTTTAGTAAAGAAATAAAACGAGGTATGGCGCTAGTTGGCTGATCTAAGCTTCTAACTCGAGTAAATGTCGATTCATATTTATGACCTTTGGATGACCTTTGGTTTAGAACCTAAATTCTCATTCATCTGTATTTGCAGTTCAGAATTTTGTTATGCCTTTCAGTATGTAAAATTGTTGTTGTTAAGGGACCTCTTCGTTAGTACCCGCGACTGCCGGTTGATCAGAAAATTAGCAGCAGTAGAAATTTTATTTCATCATTTATTTAATGAAGGTTTAAAGCAGCGCAGCTCGTTTATCATGTCCATACATGGCCAGCTGATGCACTGTGATAAGTATGTACCTAAAACTAAATGTGGAACTAGGTAAATAATAAATAAAGCAAAATACATATTTAACATTAAATTTATTAACATAAATAAAATTTACAATAGTAAATTACTTAAATAGTTAAATCTTTTATCAACAAGACACTGATTTATCAATCGAGGTTCACACCATTCATACATTCCAATCATCCTTACACACTTAAAATATCACTAACGGCAGTGGTACGTTGCTACAGTCAACTTAATATTACAAGCCTCTCATTTAGCTCTAAGATCTACAGTTTCAAACCCCGAATCGGGAATATTGGCTACCTTTGAAGGTTTCAGCTCTGGTGGTAGTTCTCTAGACAGGGAGGACCTCTTGTGTCTAGGAGGTGGCACTGGTGCAGGTACTGGTACTTTTGATTTTAGTAAATTCTTGATTCTCATGCCACCTCTGTAGTAATAGAGGTAGAAGCCTGCAAGTATTGCCAAGGCGATAAGCAATGCCACGACAGCAACGACGACACCATACCATCCGCTTCCAGAAGATTCTTCTGGTGTAGGTACTGTTGGTGGTTTCCTGCTTGGTGGCACGTATGATGGCCTTGGTCTTCTTGTAGTCGTGGCGAAACGGTCTCCAATAGCTATATCAGCGCAAGCCCTAAACTCCTCTTGAGGACCACAGCCAACTGCTTCTGTTCCATTCTCGCATTTCCCCCAATTGTTTCCTGCGATATATCGCCATTGTAAGACACAATGCGAACACTCTAAATCCTCAGGTAATCTGTATTTCATCTCATAAACTTTGTTGCCGTCTTTAGGATAGAATTTAGTACCGTCTCTGCCGTCAAGTTTCAGGACGTTCTTATCTAAACAATCCTGAGTTGTGTCTTTATGTTCGTCGCATACTCTGAATTCGAAAAAGCCATTATGGTTGGCGGTTAATTCTACTTTGATCGTGACGGCATCCTTCGGGGCGTACTTGCGGACGATGATACCTTTATAGAATCTTCCTCCAAACTCGTGTGCTCTCGGTTTCTGGGCATCCCAGGCATCTCCACAAACTCCACATTTTCCATCATTTTTATTCCATTGTCTGGAAAAACCTCCGCAGTAGAGCTCGTGGTCATTGTAATTGTGTGGCGTGTCGAAGCCGTACCTCCATGCTGACGCTCGCGATGGTGGCTCAATCAGTCGCCCATGCCCCCAAGCACTTGTCCAAAAAACAGTTTGTATGAGCCAGCACCATATTATCTGGAAAGAAAGAAAAGCCACATTTAAAAAAACGTTAATCTGCTAGCTATAAAAATAAGAAACATGAGTCAGCTAGATTAATGAAATACATATTTCGGTTTTGCAGATACGTACTTCAAGTTGAATGAACGCGGAATTCTTTTCTTCTTTTCGCATGATGTTTTTCTTTTTCTTATATATTTTGACATAACTATTTTGCATGTATTTTTTTGGCATAATAATACTTTACCATAAATGTTTTTTGGCATAGATACGGCAGAAAATTATTTATTTGGTGTAAAAAATCAACAAATCTTACAATCAAATAAAATTGTACACATATACATAGTAAGTTATGAGCATAAGCATATTTGCAACCAAAATGGTGTTCACTCAACATTGTGTGTCATACTATTTAGGCCAATTAGTTTGTAGCAGAGTAGCTGAATTATAATTTCTATGATATACGTAGGTAAGAAGCATAACATTGTTTCAACTATGTGTTAATTGTTTATATGCATAAAAAATATGTGCGAAAATATTATTAATATAAACAAATTACGCTATGCCATGTTATATTGTCTTTAAATTTTGTACAAAACGGTGAATAGTGAACCATGTATGTACGAGTACCTAGCTAGCGGTCACCAAATACTAGTCGTATGTATTTAATATGGTCCTACCTAAGTTAATATAATCGTGGATAACGAAAAAGATGCTACAAACAGTGTTAGCAAATCGTACATTCCTAGAAGCACGTTGTATTATATAAGTAGTTAAGTACTCTCATTTCCAAGTTACATGCATTGGTAGCGAATCCAATCAAGTGTGACATATATTATAACAAGCAAACAATAGTGATCAAACCAACTGTAACGCTCTAATTTTTACCATCAAAGCAAAATGAATTGTATGAAGCGCATAATATTTTTCGTTAGAAAAAGGGCCGGTTTTTATTGAAAGAAGCACCAGAACCAATTCAACGTGATGTAATAATTTCATGGGATTCTATAACAAAATATTACGTCGATGAATTAACCGAATTATTACAGTTCACCATTGATTAGCCTTGTTTTTGGCTGGTCACTCTTTGGTGATTCCATTTTGATGTTGAATATAATTGTTGAAAATAGGCCAGTAAACTTTTTCCAAATTGTGCCTAAGTAATAATTTATTACCTATCAGCCTCAGTAAGGCATTGGCTGCATTAATAAAAGTTGAGAGAGCGTGCTAATCCAAAACGGCCCAAACAAAACACCAGAATGTATCAAGTTGATTAGCAAGAGGTAATGATCCATTAAAGAATCGCGTGTAAACGTATAAATTGAGCTGATTATGTACTATCGAAAGTTCCATAGCCGTTGGAGGCCGGTAGTAATTACCGGAAACAATACTTCAGAATATCTTCCCATTCACGACCAGATTAGTTTAGCATGATCAATCTTTTAAGTATTTACATCTTTGGGTACTGCTCTTATTTAAGCTGGTTCCCGGATGTATCCTATGCTGGGATTCGGTTTGCCAAGAGTCTGATGAAGCCGGTCATGGTTATGCTTTTTGGTATACGTGTCTAGCAAAATGAATAAACTAAATTTGGCTTCCACTATTACTCTTTTTAAATTTGATTTACATACACGCAACTCCGACTTTCTGGGTGAAATCAATGTAAGACTAAGAAATTAAGGACCTGCATGTCCAGTTAAACTGGCTGCTTTGTCTGGCTATTCACTTTAGGACCTGTCAGCCTTATGAAAGCTTCGCTACCACAAGTCGTCTGCTTTCCTGCTTTTCTTCTCCACTTCATGGTCTTCGGCATCCTTGTAAGACTATTGACATGGATATCATTCTCAATAGCAAGCCCTTCTGTAAGCCCTTTTGCTAGGGCCCGGGATAGATGCGACTTAGCCAGACATTTTGTTCACTATGTAATATATCGGTGTTCACAAGATTTATTTGAATTTTTGGATAGAAGACGTCCAATTATCACTAAACTTATTTAAGTTTAGTGTTATGTTTAGTTTATATAAATAATTCTAGTTCTTTAACACAAGTTTATGGTCTAGCTTGCCAGCAAGGTGTCTTTACAAATATACAGCGTTCGATAAAAAAATCAATCGAAAATTTATATTAAAAGCCATTCTCTCATTGCAATAATATGGCAATGAATACTCCATCCATTGTGTTAGTCCGAGATCTGAGGTTAATGACTCCGGAAGATGTTATGTCACAGCCAACTCACGATCGCGATGTTCTCCATGATCATGACATTGCCTCGAACCCCACTTGTTGTGCAAACTTCTGTTTATGGTAATTAAACACTGATTTGGTTCTATCGTGCGGCTTGGAACGGTAAAATGGAAATTGATGCAGGTCGTGATCATTGAATCTTTAAATCCACTGCCTACAGTGGAAGGTAATAAATCAATCGCTCCTTTCAAAATTGGGCTGACCGGCATGCAAATCGCACAGACAAGGAGGATGCAGAAGTACTTTTTTATTTCATTAAAAAGTAGGTGACTACTTGTACACTATGATATGAATGTCCCTGTTCGATCCTTAAAGGGGTAACTCAGCCCGTCAATATCGACAACTTTCCCTATGGGACTAATGCAAATGGACTAATGGAAATTAAAAAAAATGTTTCTATACATATTGCCTGGCCAGCTGGTCACTTTTGTATGGGAATGTATTTTTTTTTATTTCCTGCATAAGTCTCATGGGAAAAGTTGTTTTTATTGACATTTTGTGTTATGATGAAGCAAAAATTACAATATAAAATATAAATAAATATATACGGACAAATCACACAGATTGAGCTAGTCCCAAAGTTCCTATATAAGTTCTTATATAAGACTTGTGTTGTGGGACACTACCTCAACGATACTATATTTTATAACAAATATACATATATATAAATAGACATCCAAGACCCAGGTCAATCTGAAAAAGATAATTTTCCATATGTTTTCCATCTTGACCTGACCAGGGACCATCCGTGTCACAGGCCGGCGTGTTGACCGCTGCACCACGGAGCTCGTCAATAAATATCTACCGATATTGTATATGCTGTGTGTGTCCTATTTATTTAGAAAAGCCGTTTTCTTTTATTGAAAGTGTAGCAATACTAAATGGTTGTCATGCGATTTAAAACAATAAGTAAGTACTTCACACGTTGATGAACAAATCTCGTTGACAAATAATTAGCAACCTTAATCTCCCACAAACTGAATCGATCGCAGCCGTGACCCAAAAACATTTTATCCCCACAAAATATGCGAAATTCCCACCGGCAACACGCTGTATTACTTGATGAATGATGATGCAACCTAACAGTTCGCTCCCATCAGTGTGAAGTTAAGATTACTTTCTTGATGAATTGATAGGATTAAGATACAAGCGCAAAGCGAGCGAGTAGTACGCTGCTAGTACATACCAAGTTGAATAATACCCGTGCCGTGTGACCATCGGGGAAAAATAATCTATACGGGCACCGACAAAAATAGGGTAAAGTCACCGGACAGTGTGTTTAAATTAGTATTGCCACCTATACAACGCCACCCACCTATTTTTATTATTAAAGAAATAAGTATATAAATTATTAAATTTAATTTCCGTGAAGGCATTTTTTTGTGTTCTTGTGTTTGTAGAAAATTAAAAAGTCTATGGTAATTACGGGCGATCTAGTACGACGTTACCGCTTTGCGTGGCGCGGCATGATAGAGTTAAGTAATGATCAAAAACGGCGTAACGAATTTATTTTTTTCAGTCAAAATTTGACCCCTATTTTTTATTTGTGGAATCGATTCTATTTTCGATTCTAAACAAACAAATTTCAGCCTTGGCGGTTTTTATTAACACGTCGTATATTGTTAAAATGTTAACTCACTTTAGTAAGTTTTGTATAGCAAGTTCTATGAATGATTACTTTTTGTTATAAGATCCGCTGAAGTAAATAATTTACACCACGCGGTACGCAGTAAACTTCGTGAGAAGTGTATACCGAGCGGGTATTGTTTGTTACTGCATTTTTTCCACATTTTGATTTCTAAATATGTATACAATTTGGGTTTATTAATCACAACTCGAAATATGCCTAATAGCAGAGTTTTCAACCTTGAAGGAATTGTTTTGGTCTGGCCTTTCATGAACCGTTTAGACTAGGCAAGTATTTTGGTCAAGTTGTGTACGAGAGTGTTAGTTCCTAAATACCTAACTGAACAATGTTTTTTGTACACGTGTGTCAGTCATCATATTCATCAAGTTGATACTTAGAGGAATACAAAATATAAAGATGTGTTGTAACTTGATCATAAACTTTCTTTTTGCATAAGAACACTCATCATTCGGGACATGTCATGACTAATAGCCAAAGTATTAAAACAATAGCCTTGCGGTGACTGCACTTGCCCAATACAAATGCTAATCATTTTGTTTTATTAAACCTAATTGGTATCAATTCAGCGGGCTGTGCACGTTCATTTTTATGTGCCTCACGTTTTTCCCGCTAGCTGACATGCGTTGCCAAACAATTGTTTTAATATGTGGCAACACTGTCATTTGTTTAAAACAATTATAAAATGCCGCGCGTTTTTAAAATAATATGCGTTTGTTTAAAAAAGTTAGGAAGACGCCAAAGTTCAGTAGAGCTTCGAGCTTCATTCATATTTTAATCCAAATAGGGTAATAGGATTTTTTATAAGTATATTATTTCTAGAATTAAGCATTTTGGTAATTCATGTGTAAGTAAATTCTAAAATTGATGAGCGAAATGGTCAATAATAGTCAAAATTGGTCATAATTTCAATGATTACCCCAATAGTCGCCTTGGGTAACCTGAACATAGCTACACATATTAAAGAGTTTTATTAATAAAGAACCCATTTGCAATGCATTTCAATGAATTTATCATTCGGGACGTTTCGTACCAATGGTCGCAGTGGGCACTAAGTAGGTTTATATAACGCTTTGTTACGTAGAAGGCATGGGTCATCGTGGCATATAATAATTTAATGCGGTTGAATGATTCACGAAAGTAGATTTCTTTATATACTTTTGAATACAGGGTATTACAGCACTGCTCGCTTGCCAATACAATCAAAGAAGGGCTTTCCACTGTGTTAGAAATTAGAACTACCTACATCGAGTCACAACTTTGAACATACCTACATACCTAATGTTCTAGTGGAGCAAATAAAATAATAAACTAAAAAAAAAAATACTTATATAAAGAAACGGAACACAAATTGAGCTAGCCCCATGCTAGCCCCTTAGTTGAGATTTATATCATGGGCGTTGGATACTAATTATGATATCACATTTTATAACAGATAGATGGACAGGCGCGGCCGAATCGATAAATACTAAGAATTTGTGTCGTGGGTTACTTAGACTTAACGATACTTACTATATTTTATGACGAGACCCCTCGTGTCGAAGTATGGTGTGCTGACTACTGCGCCACGGAGGAGTCATCATCATCATCATAAGGTCTCTGAAGTTTCCACTGCAGGAGTATAACCCCGACCACGGAGGAGTGCTTTGTCTATTTTTACTTTTATTTCAACACAGATAGCCGGACGTTGCCCCAGCGAAACAAGTCTTACTAAAGTATACCGCAGTCTAGTTTACTAAGTTGGCTGCCCCACAGGGAAGCGCTGAACCCACTGACCAACTGCTCAGTATGCCACGCGCGGCCACTTTCCTCCGTCGAAAGTGAAACCGTCCGTGGTGTATTATCAGTTTGTTTCATTGTCTGTCGGTGTGTCTGTGACGGATTTTGTTATGTATGTTGTTATGGCAATTATGTAAATGAAGTTATGTTATTGTTGAAAAAGTTTTTCTAATTTTCTTTCTACTAAAGAAAGTAGTTTCTTTCATGTTGTTTTGCAGATACTTCTCACGTCTTTGCTCCTTACAGCGTAGACGGAGCTCAAAACTCAGAAGCCACGTTCAGCGTGATAGTGAGCGAGATTCTTTTTGTCAGTATTTCAGATTTTTACCCCTCGATCGGTTTTTATTGTACGGGCAGAGAAGCAATTGGTACATTCTAGTTGGTAATTTCTAGCGTGGTATTGGTACTAACCCATACTGATCTGGGAGAAAAACCTAGAATTAATCTAGATTTTTTTCTGTGAAATAGAACTCTACAGCGCTGTCATCTAGTTAGATGCAACCAATACCTTGTAGTTATTTGGTCCAATATTTTTGTATGAGGTTCGTAGTCCATAATGTATTATTATATTGTCTTTGCTAGTACAAAATGCGGATCCAGAATGCATATTAGTGTCATAATCCAAACGTATTACAAGTCATGACGCTCGCCTCTACTCATTAAAAAAAACCCTTAACACCCTTCCCCCGGCTACGCCCGTGCACCATGCTAATACCAACATTAATTGACTTATTCTCGCAATGTGGTCGTGTCATCACGCCGAGGTGATGACTATAATTTATGGGTAAGTACCAACAAAAACAATGGTTTCCCTCGTTTAGCATTGCGAAAGTACAGCGTCCTTTTAATCGAGTCAATTTCTCGAAGGCTTTCACTATTGCAATGTAGTATTGTAAGTACTGCAATGTGGACATCGACTCGTGCTCTTGTTTGTATAGTGACGAAACTGGTTCGATTCGAGTCAATGTACTTTTCGTGTAATCTTACGACGCAAAAAGACGGGTGTTATAAGTTTGACCGCTGTGTGTGTCTGTCTGAGGCACCGTAGATCTTTAACGGGTGAACCGAGTAGGATGCATTTTTTTTTATTAGAAACCAGTTTTTTTGGCAATGGTTATCAGACGTTTCATTTATAATCGTTCCATGCTAAAACAAGATTTTTGTGAAATTTTATATTTTCTATTAATAAAATTTTTACTCTGCTCCTTCGCCTCCGAGACCATTAATTTATGCCAGCATGTTTTCTTCTAAAGCCGGTTTAAAATGATTGATGTCATAATTACCCGAGTGAGTGAACTATGGATAGAGAAAGTTTTTACTTTCGTTATTATCGACCCTTTGGACGATATAATGATGACAAAACGGGGCAATTATAGTAGGCTTCAAAAAAACAACTGCTTTCTCGAATAAATAACAATTAAATAATATATTGCGTGTGTAGCTATGTAACTCAATTTACTCTCATGAGGTCAGTTCCCTTATGATCGATCATCAACTTTCTTCTGTCCGGCACGCGTATATAGGAAAGCTCATTCAGTACGTCCCCTACGCCTGAGACGAACTGAAGCAGCATTTCCAAGCTCTTTTGATGACAAACATGCGTAAATGCTGCTCCAATACGACCCAGAGGGTGACGTAGTGAGTAGCGTTTCCAGTGGTATAACGCGCCTCAGGCCTCAACGTAGGTTTTATCCTAGTTTTATTCGTCAACGGGAAACTATAAAGGTTAATAAGGATTACTAAATCTGCTTAAACTGTAGTGCAGCTGTACGATTATGATACGTGATAAGTAAAGCAAATACAGTACGATACGAAACAAAGGACTAAAGGTTTATTTAGAAAAATATTCAATGGTTTTTTGCATAAGCCTGGTTATTATTAATATTAAAGGCTAAACAATGGGATTGCTTATTAAGACATAACCTAATTTTCAATTGTTTCTTCGTCATCCTTATTAATTTTTTTTTGAAAAAGATGGCTTCACTTCTTTGCCCTGTGCAAGATAGGATAGATGTTCTTTGCGATCTTGTTCAGACGAGTAAAGAATGTTTGAACGTGAACCCGTATTGTTTCTCTACCAACAATATATGTTTGCAAAAACGAACGAAAAAGAAATCGCACCGCACGTGCCAAGTGCAGAGATGATCGGCGCGCGCAAAGCCGAAAACTTAATTGTGTGCGTGAAATAGCAATAGGTATCTGCATAGAGAGACGTATCGCATAAAATTTTCTAAGACAACTTTGTGATTTTAGCACTAGAAAATCCTACACCAATATGTCCCGAGAGGGCGACGAATAAGATGAGGGTTTCTAGTATATTTTATTGCGTTTAAACTTACAAATCCTACTGCAGTACGTTATCCTCTGGGACGTATTGGCGCAGCATTTACGTGTGTTTTTCCGTTAAAAGAGCTTGGGAATGCTAATTCGATTCGTCTCAGGCGGAGGGGACGTACTGAATGAGCTTTTCTATATACGCGTCCGGCACGGAAGTAGATACCTCATTGTTTAAAACAAATATTTGTTTGATTCGGACTGTACGTAGGTATCAGTCTCATCAGTCAGATTTATTATATTATTACTACTTGTACATTTATAACTGTCGACGGTATTCATTACGAAGCATTGATCCGACCGCGCTTAACCGGATTTTATTTAAATAGCGGAAATCGATTTGTAGCAGTTTCTCTGATGTCTAGATCAAAAGTTATTGAGTGAAAGTCAGTCTATCTTGTCTTAAATGCGAGTAATTTTGTTACAGTCGTAATATTAACTGATTACATTACCTATTTATTACGCAAAACATCGTTAATGTTACTTACTTCGCGGGAAATAAAGTTTCTTACTTAAGTACTAATTTATAAAAGCGAGGGTAGGCCGTTGCCCAATAGTGGGACACAAATTAGGCAAATAAAATTTGTATTTATTTGTCAGTATCGCGTATTTTTTCCTCTGTATTGTGCAAAGTTTTTAGCCATGGTTGGCTTAGCGGTTAACACACGAGTCTGCTACACGAAAAGTGCCGGTCGGTTACCGGAGCGGGCAAATACTTGTATACACTTAGGCCCTTTATCTTCAAAGGTATTTATCCACAGTTCTGGTACTAATAAAATTATTGGCGCCAGGCAGGCCGCTAGCCGTAAAGGCTTTGCCAAACGATGCTACAGCATAAAAGCTAACATAAAAACAGAGCCTGAACTCAACGCATGGAAGCTAAGAATGCAATTCTCTCTCTCTATGATGTTTGTGCAATGATTTGAGTAACTTTTAAACGGGGATTCAAAGTCAAGCCTCAGTTTTTTCGTCAAGGGATGCAACCTATAATTTTTAACCAACTAAGCCACGGTAACTAAAAATGAAAAGGATTTTAATAAACTAATTTACCTCTTTAAATGCGACGCGTTCCCTCTTTAAGGCGAAACCCAAAATATAACAAACAACTTGGCCACAGAGGGTAGGTTAGGTTAGGTTAGTTACAAGGAACGTAACGAATCTATCCTTTTGGGTTTCCTTGAGACCAAAACTGGAGCGAACAAGTGAAGCGAACGACGACGTCCCAAACTCGGTGAAATCCCAAACTCTAGCACTATTTTGATTCCGTTTCCCATCTCCGCGCCAACCACCACGCTAAACGTGGCTTTATATGTTATTATGGCTCTACTAATTGACGAGCTCCGTGGCGCAGTGGTCACCACGCCAGCCTGCGACACGGGGGTCCCGGGTTCGATCCCCGATCAGGTCATGATGGGAAACGATCTTTTTCAGATTGACCTGGGTCTGGGTGTATCTATATGAGTATATATTATAAAAAAATATAGTATCGTTGAGTTAGTATCCTGCGACACAAGTTCACAACTTACTGTGGGGCTACCTCAAATTGTGTGATATGTCCCTATAAAAAAAAACTAAGAAGAAAGAAAACATATGTTTATGTATTTACTGGAACTGTTAACTAATAACATCTAGGTACTTAAGTAATACTTATCTGTTAAGACGCAAATTACGGGGATATACTCGTAGTCACTCATAATGTGAGGTTATCGAGAAGTTGCAGTTTCTACTTTCATTCTAAGTAGTATCTGCCTGCGGGAAAGGTGGCACTTTGCGACTGCCAGCCTCTTGGAGATAAGTGCAGATTTAACGATCTTTATGGTTAAATTTACAGATTGACTATCCGTGTCTATATTAATATAATAACTGCGAAAGTGCCTGTCTATCTGTCGGTCAAGAACCACACAAGCATTAGATGATTTTGGTATGAAAATATAGGACCACATTTATAATTTCATTGTATTTAGATTTAATTTACTAACTAAATATTGTGACCAAATAGCAGAAGGTTTAGGCCCAGGTGGAGGCTCAGGGAAAGACATTCTTAATGTACCTTTCATCAGGGAAAAGTTACTCTTGCCGAGGGACGGACAGCGTGTCCGAATATTTTATGACCGAATCGTCAGTTAGCCATCCAAAACGCAAGTGGAGCAGCGGGCAGCGGGTGACTCTAGTATCTTAACTTTGGAAATCTCCTTTCAATATACTTAAGTATATGTAGTAGATAGCTAACTACTTAACACCTATGAATTTGTTTTTATTCGACTTTCAGAAATTTAAAAACTACAAACTTAGGTCATTTAGTTAAGTTAGGTCGTTAGGTTTAGTAAAGCCATGTTTGAACCACGGCATCTCTCAACAAATATAAAGCTTCTCATTTTAATATTATTAGCGTTACGTCTGATCACAAATTCAATTTCAGTGGTACAGACGAGAAGAGCGAATTTATAAAAAAGTTATACATAAGAGAAAAAGGATTACTTAATTGATTGTTAACATTGTTTTAACTCTCAGGTTGAATGGAACCCTGCGCGGTGTTCGAAAGGTTCACATGATGAAATGTGTAAGTTTTGGAATGAAAAAAGTAAATATTCTCTATGCCGTAACATATAATTTAGTTCAACATTACTTCGGCCGCCCATTACATGCTCTCTATGTTTAGCTACACGCAAAAACCCAAAAGCATTCGCAAATTTAGAGAAAGCACTTGTTACTATGTTACGTACGTTGGATGTAAACGTGGGAATGCCTCGTAATCTCTTCCTGAGACTGATGTCCAAATGATATGGGCATAGACAATGGAGAAAAGCGTAATACAGGTAGTTTATATAGTCTAGGACGGAAACTGGCAATGACGTTATGAGGCAATTTGGTGGAAAGTTCACGCCATTTGGAAGTAGTACTCATCATCATATAAAGCTTTTGAGTACAAATTACGTAATGTTTGCACAATGGACATATCATTATCATTTGTCCTAGAAAATGTTATTTTTGAATAGAGATAAAACTGAGAAGATATGTAATAAACAAATAAATATATACGGACAAATCACACAGATTGAGCTAGTTAACTTGTGAATTTGTATTGTAGTTATTAACTCAACGACACTATTTATGTTTATTTATAGATTGGTCCATCCATCCATCGTTATCAACCCTTACTATGCTAAATAACCCACATCATGTATCAAAAGGTTTTTACAGCTTCTTACTAAATAAAAAAGCCTGAGCTGTAACGATATCCGAAATAAAATTCAAACAAGTGACATTATTTAAATAAATAAAAACCCGAATGCCTTTTTAGGGTTCCGTAGTAAACTAGGAACCCTTATAGTTTCGACATGTCTGTCTGTCTGTCTGTCCGTCCGCGGTTTTACTCAGAGACTATAAGTACTAGAAAGCCGTAATTTGGTATGGGTATGTATAATTATCATGTCAAAAAAGTGGTAGAAAAATACTAAAAAAAGAAATTTTTTTTAGGGTAGCTCCCATACAAGTAAAGAAGGAGATTTTTTTTCTATACAAACCCGTCGTGTTGGGTATTGTTAACTATGTCTCTAAAAAACATTGTGAGGTTGAGATCACCATTTTTCGATTTAGGGATCCGTTTCCGAAATATTTGATTTGAAAGTGCAAATTTATGTTAGAGGTAAGTGTCCCCCCCCCTCTATCTGCTAAACTGTTATATATGGATACGTGAAAAAAATTACAGCAGTAGTATATATACTGAACTTAAATTGAATATACTGAAGTTGAAAGGAAAACTATCAGAGCTGAGTACGAAGTACAAAGTAAAAAGTTATAGGCAAACAACTTATAAAATGTACTAGAAAATGTAAAATTCCATATAATTTTCATTGTTGGATGTTTTGGTCGTTAAACTGTGAGGTGCGAGTGTGAACAGTGTAAACTCAAAGTTGTCATTCGCAACTACGAAGCCCTACACTGCGCGTGGCCCGACACGCACTTGGCCCGTTTTTTTACAGTTTACGTCCGATTTTATTGATATTTTGCTAACGTTAAATAGCCTTTGACACTCCGTGGAGATCACTAATCTGATGACACCTCACACATCACGATCGGTCAAGCCGTTTAGGCTACGGGTTGCAAACATACCTATTACGTGCGAAAAATATTACCCTCAATATATTATATATTTACATATAATTAGGTATCCCTCATTTGGGCGGGTCAGTCATGTAAAAACAATTGAGAAGCAAAAAGTAAAAAAAGAAATGCCCAAAGAATCTCTTAAAACGGAATCATAAGATAGAAAAAAAGTAAGAAAAAACAAATAAAAACCAAAACGGGGATTCAACCACAAAACCACTGCTGTTGAACATCGTTAACGTCCATTTAACTGTGGCTCCATTAGCATACGCACATACGCAAAAGTAGGCCGCCGTTAGGCAAATTATAAATAACATTAGAAAGGAAATAAACGTTTCCTCTAATTCTACGTAATTCATCTCTATCTCTACGATACATGTTTCAAAGTATTTTTTTTCAACTGTAAGCAAAATAAACAGCGATATTGGAGAAAATATAATAAAAGAACACAGAGGAACCAAATGTGTAAATATATCATTAAAACGCACAGGTGTGATGTTTCTGTGCCTTGT
Organism: Rhodophaea formosa; assembly: GCA_963082605.1. Lineage (NCBI taxonomy): Eukaryota > Metazoa > Arthropoda > Insecta > Lepidoptera > Pyralidae > Rhodophaea > Rhodophaea formosa. Next base: position 13,238,485 of record OY720224.1, on the reverse strand, counting down.
GTTTTATTATTATTTATTTTTGTGTACTAACATTAGTTTTTGTTAAGATTTGTGTGTTACTAACAATAAATGATCTTTAGTTGGTCGGAAATAAAATAATTTATTATTATTCGCATATGTTTTTTACTCCTCTCGAAGAGGGTTTCCGCCAGATACGCGGGCCGAAGCCAAGCGTATAAGGGATTAAATAGAAAAAGTTGAGGTAAGTGTTGACGAACTTAGAAACTTGCGAGTTATACGACATGTATTAAGAATTACGGCTTTTTGAATTAAGGCAAGAGTATGAACTGGTACGTCTATTGTATCTAAACTTTGTTTCAGTGACTTTGGTATTACTCCGGTTGAAGACAAAACTATGGGGACTATGTGAACAGCTTGAACTCGCCATTGTGTTTTCAATTCGATGGCAAGATCCTGGTACTTGCTTAGCTTTTCAGATATAGTAGACTGCAGGTTATGTGTGTTGGGGATGGCGATATCGATAAGGTAAGCTTTTTTGTTTATTTTGTCATGAACGGTTATGTCGGGCCTATTATAATGTATGGTTTTGTCAGTGATTATAGTCCGGTCCCAGTAAATTTTATGGCTATTATTTTCTAAAACGGAATTTGGGGTATATTTGTAATAAGCTGTCATCTTGGGTAGGAATGAGTATTTGTGAGTTAGGTGTTGATGGATTATTGACCCTACTTGATCATGCCGGTGCTTGTAATCGGTCTGTGCGATCGATTTACAAGCACCGGTTATATGCTGAATTGTTTCTGATGCCGCATTACAGTGTCTGCATAGGTCAGTCTGTTGGTTGATGTCTTTTATTATATGTTTCCTGTAATTACGGGTAGCGATGACTTCATCCTGTATGGCTTGCATAAATCCCTCCGTCTCGGGGAACAATTCTCCTTTTTTGAGCCATTCGTTCGACCTATCTTTATCGACGTGTGGTTGGCTCAAGTAGGATCGGTGTCTCCCGTGAAGTGATTTAGCTGCCCATGATGCTATTTTATGTTGTATATTTGTTATGTGTCCAGATGTCTGTGTCTGTCTTTCATATAAGTTTAAGGGGGTATATTTTCTATCTGCTTCTACTATAGTTTTATGCAGTGTTGATTGTTCTGATTTTGTGTAAAAGTAGTTTCTGAGTCTAGTTATTTGGGCATTGTGCAAATTTTCGATATCTATTAATCCTCTGCCTCCTTCCAATCGTGGTAGAGTCAATCTCTCAATACAGGCTTTGGGATGATGTTTTCGGAAAAAAGTAAGTTGTGTATGTATGGTACGTTGTAATTTTTTTAAATCTGTCTTTGACCAATTGATGATGCCAAAGGAATATGTTAGAATTGGGATTGCGTAAGTATTTATTGCTTTTATTGTATTTTTGGCATTTAAATGAGATTTTAAGATAAGCTGAAGGCGGTGTTTAAATTTATTTTGTAATTTTAATTTTGTATCTTTATGTTTAATTTGCTGTGATTGATCGAACCCTAAATATTTATATATACTATTTTCATCCATAGAGTCTATTGATTCCCCTGTTTCTAAACTGTAGCTATTATTTTGTATTTTACCCTTGGCAACCGAAAGAATTTTGCATTTATCAACCCCAAATTGCATACAGATGTCTTTTGAAAATTGTTGCGTTACGTCAGCTAGTTTAAAAAGGTCGGTTTTACTTGATGCAAAAAGTTTAATGTCATCCATGTACATAAGATGTGATAACGTTTGATCGGGTGTGATAGCAAAACCAGCTTTAGCTTTGTTTAAGAGATCAGACAATGGATTGAGGGCTAGGCAGAACCAAAGAGGGCTTAAGGAATCTCCTTGGAATATACCTCTCAGTATATTAATCGGTTCAGTAGTTACAGAATTACAATGTTTGTTATGAATTTTTAAAATGGTTTTCCAGGAGTGCATGGTGGTTTGCAAAAATGAAATTATTGTGGGATGTATTTTATATAATTTTAAAACGTGCAAGAGCCAGCTATGTGGGACGGAATCAAAAGCTTTACGGTAGTCAATAAACATTGTATGGATGTTCTTTTTATTTTTTAGTGATTTATTCATAATAACAGAATCTATTGTTAGTTGTTCCTTGCACCCCTGACTATTTTTACGGCAACCCTTCTGCTGTTCTGCCAGTATACTATACTTATCTAAGTGTTTATAAATAATGTCACTTATACATGCGGTTAAGATTTTATATATTGTCTGCAAACATGTAATTGGTCTGTATTTAGATGGATCTTTCTTATCATTGGCATTTTTGGAGATCATGAATGTTATTCCTTCGGTTATATAGTTTGGCATTGTATGCGGATTTTCTATGAAATGGTTTATGTGGTTATATAAGTGAGGATGGGTGCTCGTAAACTTTTTGTACCAATAATTCTGTATATGATCCGACCCTGGGGATTTCCAGTTATGAGTCCTGTTAACTATCTGTTTAAATGTATCTATAGGGATATGTTCAAACTCCATTTCAGGTATTTGTGATATGATTTCACTCGGTTGATTGATACATTCAGAATTTTTATTGTGCTCAATAGGATTTTCCCAGATATTAGCCCAGAATTCTCTTAGAGCTTCTGGTGATGGTGTTTCTGCGCTTTCATCACATATATTTGAATGTTCATTTGCTAAATTCCTATAAAACATTTTCTCATTGTTGACGAATTTGGTATTTTGAGTTTTTCGCGCGGTGCAAGTAAGATATCGTTTAAGTCTACTCGAAGCTGCATTTAATTTCTGTTTTATTGTATCAAGGTAATGTTCTAATTGTGAGTTTGTATTATCAAATTGTGCATGTATTGTATATTGTGATTTTATTCTCTCGACTGCATCAATTAATCTCTGACTTCTGTAACCCTGCATGAACTGTGTTAATCTAGCTATGTCTGTCCTAAATAACTGAATTTTACGTTGTAGTCTTTTTTGCCATGCTGGTATGACAGTTCGTGTTCCAGCACTAGCTTGTGTTTCTTTTATTTTACTGCCATTACAAAGAGCTACTGTATAAGCTGCAGAGTATATAATGGATTGTAATGTTAAAAAGTCGATGTCTGTAGATAAGTATTTGGGGATAACATTTTTATCAATGTAGTCTATAATCATGGATAGTTTTATTGATGATTTTTGCCTTGGTATATAAGGCCTTGACGTCGGTTCAGTGTCTTTGAACATATTATAGGCTTTCTCGAACTCTAATGTAATTTTATCTTTGAATGTTTGTTCTGGTTGTCTATCACTGCTGTTTATATTCGAAGTTACAAGTGATTCTGTGTGGTTTTGTGTGCTTAAGTGTATGATTTGTGAGTGTGATTGACTATCTTCTGAAAGCGTTATTTCGTTGTTTTCTGTTATATCATTGTCGTCTTCTATTAATGAATTATCGTATATACAATCTTCAGTCAGTATGTTAGTTTGGATTTGTGTTTCCACTTCCTGTCTTATCTGTCCTATTCTGTCTTCCGATATCATTCTATTATTTACTATGACGCGTCTTTGATCTGAAAGTCTTTGTTCTGATATGTGAGCTAAATGGGGGTGTAATTCAATAAATTTGCTATGTAACCGTTTTCTATGAGCTGTTAAATTCGTTTCTAAATTTGTAATCTCAAAATAAATTCTTATGATCGACTCATTAAGCTCATTAGACCAGCACATTCGTGTGCCTGTATATGAAATTTGATTCTGTGGGATTGATTCTGACATTTGTGAACTTATGACAACATCATTTTTTATATCGTCAAGTGTGCTCTGTGATAACAACTTGTTATTAACAATGGCTCGTCGCTGATCACCTAGTCTTTGTTTCGATGCATTGATTTGAGGGAATGCTTCGTTAAATTTTTGGTGAAGTATGTCTAAATAACCACGCGTGTTTGTTTCTAATTTCGTCGCTATCAGATATGTGCGCCAAATGAACTTGTTCATATCATCTGTCCATCTTTGTCGCGCGCGTTTATTGCCAGTAGCGGGTACAGCATTGTTGGCGCATGCCTCCTGCACAACATCTTCTGACATTGGTGATGCGGTAGATGATCGCATTATTGTACCTGTCTCAAACGAACATGGTGATGAGCTGGGTGATGGAAAAAGACTATCGGATGATGATGGTGAATGAGGGATGATGTCGGCTGTAGTATATTGTTCGAGGGGAGCCCGCCTGCTCAGCCCCCCGTCGCCAATGGATCGTATACTGTGGCACTCAGCATCGGCTCCAAGTGCGCCCCGGCGACCCCCGGGCAGCGGCCGCAAATTATACTTTCTATGATTTCTTTCCATTTCTCTTTAAAAGGGGGGTTGGGACCGTTAGTTTGGGAAGGGTCATGTCAAGATGTTGGCGACAGATGAAATATTCATTATTTAGTCTAGATGTTATTGACTATAATTAACGAGTACCATACTCCCCGTAAGCCCCCCCACCACGACAAGGTGGCCCCGCGGGGGGGTTATTATTATTATTATTATAATAGCGCGGAACAATCACATCAAAAAACCAATATCTACTAAACTGTCAGGTATTTGATATATATTTTTAGTATTCATTCAAATTTTTGACGAGCTCCGTGGCGCAGCGGTCAACACGCCTGCATGTGAATCGGATGGTCCCGGGCTCGATCCCCTGTCAGATCAAGATGGATGGAAGGAATGATCTTTTTCAGAATGAGATATATATATATATAGAAAAAAAACAAAAGCAAAATAAAAAATAAATAAATAAAATTAAAGTCAGAGTAAATACAGATTTTACGTAATAAAAAGATAGGGACCAAATCTAAGTACAAAATATAGTCAATGCGACAAATTTTGATGCGCGTTGATGTCTTTTGACTAAAAGTAGACGTCTCTTTTTAAAATATTATTTCATCGCTGATAAATGTTAAAAAATATTGTTATAATATCATATGTTTTTTGGTAAAAGCTAAAATTGTATTATATTTAAGTACTGTGCGTTCCCGGCAGTGAAGAACAGAGTAGGACCATTCCAAGTCTTCTCTCTGACTGCTCTGGCTAAATGACTCTGGTTAAGTAGTACAGAGAGGGTCATATTTCTGCAGTGGAGACTAAAAAAAGACCTGATGATGATGATTCAATTTACATATTTCTCCATTCTAGACTTCAGCAGTGCAGGTCTCAACACATTTCATAACAGGTATTCTAGAGGATGTAAATATTCAGGCGGCGTAATTTCGGCCTTGGCTGTATTGCAACAACGTTATTGACACCAGATGCAAATTCTACGCCTGAAATGTTCGTGTAAGTGCCTACCATTCTCAACACAATTACAAGTGCAATTTTCAAGAATTATATAGAAATGTACAAAATATTTTCCCTTAATTTTTTAACCGTTTTTTTTATCCATTAAAAATGTATCAGAAAGACGAAAAAAATTAACATTTTAAAAAGTTAATTAAAAAATAAAGAAATTATGCAATCTATCTATCTATCAGCCAGTGACGTCCACTGCTGGACATAGGCCTCCCCCATAAATCGCCACAAATTGCGATCCTGCTGTGCATATTGAGTCCACCGACTAATACATAATTGTAAATTATGCAAAATACGCAGAAAATGAATTTTGGTGTTTATGAACATACCGCAGTCCCAGTAAGAATAGCACAAAGTTGGTTAAAGCGTTTTGTGTCTGAGAATTTTGATGTCAAAGTTACACCTCTTTTGTATGGACGGATAAAATCTTCATACAAAATACGAAATTACTTCCTACCCGACCTAATATTTCATACTGCCATAACTTCTATGCTTTCCATCTGGACTGAGAAAAATGGAATATTTATGACATTTGCATCAACGTAAAATAGTCCTCATACACTATCTTTATACATCAGAAAATCTCATGTTGGGACGACTGTCTATTAGCTTGATCGGTCGGAGTATCGTCTTATTTTACCACTAAGCCCACTTACATTTTTGCTGCTTACTTTGGGAAATTACTAAACTGTGCTACCACTGTGGTACACTACAACCAAACTACAACTACGTGTTTCAATGTGTTTTGATATAATAAAGATAAAATAGTTTTATTTGACAAAAGCACACACATGACTTATTACAAACACATAGTTACATCGACCAAAAACAAACACAATTACAACGAAACGAAACACAAAAAATGTAAGCTAAAATTTTTGCACCTGTGAGAGGTAGATGGTAGACTGCAGAAGAGTACCGTGCTGACGGAGCCTTGCGTACCTCAATCGTAGCTGCAGTATCTAAATTTTGGCGAAATGTGGAAAATCGGGTAGTCTAAATTTAAGCTACAATCTAATGTATAATATTCATCATCATCACCTAAGGCACTACAGCCGCGAATATGCCTGGTCAAATAAATTTTTCCGCAATTTTTTTTCCTATTACAACATCATAATGGCATTTTCAACTCACCAAAAAAAAGGTCGTGTGTGAGGCAGAGTCAACAGGTGAGTTACTTGCCCACTACAACGAAGCATAGGCATCCGGAGATTACCACCACAAAGGGAAGAGCGGACCAAAGTTTCTCTACACCACAAATGATAGATGGCACTGTCAAATTGCCGTGCACATCGCAATATCCTGTCATTGCAATTTCCACACTACATCGTATATAATTGGGTTGATTACTGTGCAAGGGGGAGGGCGCACTGGGGGGTGACGGCGATGCATTCTGCTTCCTTGTGCATGTGCACTCTCACTTGATTGTCAAGAAATGTAATTGTTAACTTGCAGTACCTACCTACAGACTCATCAATTGTCTGAAATCTGATGTTTTAGATACTAATCTACGACGCATGAAGATTTATGAATTTCCTTAGTTAATAATTTGAGCACTTTTAAAGCTGGACAGAGCCTACCCATCTGGCCAGCGTGGACAGCTTCGGCCAAATCCTCTGACTGCTGTAGCTAATATTATGGCTCTGGCAGTACAGAGAGGGTCGTGCTCTTGTTGATGTTGATGTGATTACCTGTTGTTGATGATGACGATGAATTAATAGACTTGCACCTCTAGTCTGCCGCCCGCGACGCAGTTTATGTCGCGCGATATCTATCCTCATGTCACTCTAACATATACGGAAAGCAAGCTGGCGATAGTCGATAAACGATGTCGCGCGTGCCATGCTACACGAGGGCTGAGGCACACCCTAAAATCCTTGGGTAGGCGACAGTAGTCAGATACAGGTCAGTATATTATGAAGAAAGGTGTATCAGAACAGACTTGCACAAAAATAAGGAAGAAGCTAACAAAGTTGTTTTGTACGAAATATGTTGAAAAAAGGCGTTTCTAGTATAGCGCGCGAGTGACAGTCACATTTCCTGCTTTGTAGTACATATATTTTCTTGTAACCGTGCCTCGCGTGTAGTCTCAACTGTTTTTGTATGTTCCTTAACTATTTAAAACAGACAAAAACAAATTATCTAACGCTAAACCGACACACAACTAATGACAAACAATAAAAAAGCAATTAACCACCATAACCCATTGAGCATTTCGTCCAAAGTGAGACAATGAACGCGATGAATAATAATCTATCAGGATGTACAGACAGACAAACAGACAATACTTCGGATGTGATGCTGGTCACGGCGGGAAGCCGGAAGACCTTGCGATTCGGCTGTCAGACTGTCTTGACGTTTGAATGATAGCTTAAACGGCTTTTGATTGCTACGTGAACATTTTTTGGATACGTGTTCAAAGTGCTCAATCTTAAATATATTTAAAAATCACTTATTGACAAACTTCAATCTTAGATAACATGTCCTGTTTAATTTGAAAAGCGGGTAACACTAGCTTGTAATAATTCAGAATGTCTTCAGATAAAACACAATAAGGATACGGTAAAAATTTAAAGCGGGCAAGGGCCTAAGGTCTATGTACGACCTACTCGTACGCTCTGCCAATTGGGCTACCTCGCTTAACTCCGTCGAAAATCTTCAGTTCCATTAGAAAGTAGTTACCTACCTATATCTGTTTGTTCGACCATCCATCACGTAAAAAGTACTGGTCCGAATGAAACAAAAGAATTGATGCTCGATAGAAAAAATCTGTCATTAAAACCTCTCACTTAGTAAATTCTGGTATTCCAACAGTTTAGCTAGGTACCTAGGTACTATTATGCGAGAAAAACTTATTTCACGCGGACAAAGTCATGGCCATGAGCTGATTACGTATCATTATGTTAGCATGGGTGATCTATGCATCTTAGCATGCTAAGTACGATAGATTTTGTAGACTTTTTTTGTTTGTTTGTTACCTCTTCACGCTTAATTTACTGAACCAATCTTCTTGAAATTTGGCATACGTATCGATTAGGGTACTGAATACTGTAATATAAATACTGCCTCCGTGGTCCAGTGGTTAAGGCGTTCGCCTTGTTGACCCGGAGGTCGTGGTTCGATTCCCATGGAAAGTATACTTTGTTAAGTTGTTTCCAGTTTGGTTAGGACATTGCAGGCATGAATCACCTGATTGTCTGATAAAAAAGATGATTCCGTGCTTCGGAAGGCACGTTAAGCCGTTGGTCCCGGCTGCCATCTGGTAGTCGTTAAAGGAACCACGTCAGAGGCCGAGAGGCGGTTCCGCAGAACTCTGACACCAGGGTGTGCATGGTCAACTGACCGTGTCACCTACACGAAATGATGCTGATGATGAGGGTACTGAAAAGGACATAGGATTCATCCTGGAAAAAATACTACTCCCGTGGGATTTGCGATAAACGACTCGGCAAAATTATACTTGAGCTGCCTAATACATATTAAAGAAATAATAATAATAATAACAATTCAGTCATATCTTGCCAAAGATAGACACTTTCAAACAAATTGCGAAAGGAATGTCTCAACTTGTGTTATCACGTACCTACCTAAGTTGTGACAACGCTGTTAGGCCAACTCCTTGAGATCTAATGTGAAAATAAGTACTTAAGTTAGGCACTTAATGTAATTAGATAATTTGTTTAGAATAATGAATATAACGACAAAACAATCACTAGCTCTAACTCTGGGAAAATCTATGAATGAATAGATAAAGATCTTTGCGGTCCAAAACACGTTAACGCCATTACGTAACCGCGTCAAAATTGCATTGTATGAATTTGTGTGTGATCGTCTGATTGCAAACGCATTTAGATAAAATAATCATTTGCGTGTTTATTAGTGACATGATACTATCGTAATAGGTACATACTATAGGTTTGTCTATTGTCTAGCTGGTGTAGCCCAGCCATTGTTTAACGATCTGGGTAATGAGTGACTGGGGATTTGTATATTATTAATTCTTATTCATTGTAATGTAAAATCATCATCATCTCAGCCACAAGAAGTCCACTGCTGGACATAGGCCTCCCCTAAGGATTTCCAATATGACTTCTCTCCAGCGCCTTCCTGCGACCTTCAGGTCATCTGACCATGTAAAATCACTTGTGTCTTAATTGAACTGTTTTTTATATACGTGAACGCTCGGGCAATTATTTTTTTTTAAACTTCTCTTAAGGATCTGTATGCGAAAAAACGAAAAGAATAGATAAGGACGCAGGTTTCTGTTCTGCCCGCGTGGAAATATACCTTTATCTTATTTCTTGATTATGAACATCAAAGTAGCACTGTGAATGCAAAAATCACCTATAGAAATGTTCGTCGTAAGATAAAATTTTATTTGGTGAAAGTTAAATAAGGTAATCAATAACAATTCATTGTTCACAATTAATTAAAATTGTTGACGTCAATAATTTTAGTGCCGCTTTCAAAGCGGAGTGCAGAAAAACGCAGCAAACTGCACTGTGTCACAGAATACTTAACAGACAGTGTACATTTTATATATTTAGCCACTTTGTACATCAAATACAATTTAGGCAGGTTTGTTATAATATGTACAAGTACTTAAGTAAATACTTACATCATTGTTATGCATTGCGCAAATCTTTTACGTACAACGCGTTTTCTATACATCTATATTCATAAATACTTAAATCACGACTCAGCTTAAATAATTTGCCACAATAACTTATTCTAACTTACTTTCATGAAGTTAGCATTATTTCTAACTCGATACAGTCACGAATCACGACCATTCCCAGTATTCAGCCTTGTATCGGCGAATGCCGGCAAAAAATACGTGACTTTTTGATTTTAGCTACGCCTTGTCACTAGACGATGACTTATCGCTGGTAATAAAATAAAATGGCTGAGTTGAGGCTGAAAATAACTAGCTTACAACAATATGTAGTAAATTTAAACTACGAATTTAACGGCTTTAACCTCACCCGTTCAAACATAAATTAGGGGATAAGTTAGCAAATGTTCAGGAACACGTAAAGGTATCAAGTTTTATTTTATAACAAATAGTTTAGTCAATAAACTCTCATCAAACTCGGTCAGTGGGGAGAAGTTCTTAATAGATATTTTATTTATTTTATTTATTCATGGCAACAAATAGTCACGTACAGTTAGATATAGAATAAATGTAAAATAGAGAATATGACGAAAAATTTTTTTAAATCTATGATAGAGACATGATAGAGAATAATAAAAATAGTATAGAGAAAAATGGTCAAAGGAAACTAAGCATTGGTTTTAGAGAAATAAAAAGTAAATTCAATCATATCATACATAAGTCAAGGATATTATCCGAAATTCTGTATCAAAATACATTTTGTTTACGGAATACTCTAAGTGCGAGTTCAAATTGCACTTGGCCAGATTATTTTGAGATTTTTTTCTATTTAGTAAAGTCATCGACTCTCTAGTAGAGTAGGGTTTTGAACACAAATAGAAGCTTTTAGTTTGTGTCTCATAGATTTGTATATTTATGGTGCGTCTGCGTCTCATATGTTAGTATGTAGTAAGTACATATATATATATATCTCCATGGTCTGATCTCTGTTATCCAAGAATGCCTAACAAAAAGCAGGGCAACGAACACCAATATAAACACAAAGGATTTAAAGCAATCCCTGCCTATATTACAATTAAGTCTCGCACCCCTCATAACTAAACGCTTAATGTGTAGTGTGTGTGGTGGCTCAGTACTTAGAAGGCTTACAGGCATAAGTAATAATTAAGTACGGTACACTTATAGATGATAAAGGTCCCGGATTTAGAGCTCGTCAGTTTGGACGAGAACTTAACGCCAAGTATTAATGGTCTAATCTTCATAAGTAAGTACGTGTACTAACCCAAAATAGGACCTACCACGTGCCCCTTTTTCATAATTTTGGTCTTTTTTAGTACACAAACAGCCGCATCGTCAAAGCATACATAGGTTTGAGAAATTTAAAAATTAAAAATTATTTGCATCCTTACTGTAAACATAATTGTTTATGAAAAACGAAATGTAACATAATTCATAATTAAAAGTTTTCAGTCTTGAATCATAAGGTTAAATGCAAGTTTATATAAAGATTAAATAAAATAAATAAATAGGTGTACCTATTTATTTTATTTATTTTTTATTATCACACAAATTGAGCTAGCCCCACAGTAAGTTGTGAACTTGTGTCGTGGGATACTAACTCAACGAGATACTATATTTTATAATATATACTTATATAGATAAAAATCCAAGACCCAGGTCAATCTGAAAAAGATCATTTTCCATCTTGACCTGACCGGGGATCGAACCCGGGACCTCCGTGTCGCAGGCTGGCGTGTTGACCACTGCGCCACGGAGTTCGACGATTAAGATGGAGTTGTTTTGGTTCCGTTCGCGACCAACATGCTAAATGTTTTGAGGTCTGATAGATATGGGCTCTGTCTACCCCACAAGGGAAAAATCATGATAGAACTTATGTAAGAAGCGGAAATATTGGGCGCAAGGGTGAGAACCTTCTAAGCTAGTCTGGTGAACTGTGGCGATCTGTGTTATTGAAAATGTTGCAATCTAAATATAACGGACGAAGTGCAGGCCGTTGCTCAGGCCCAGACCAACCGGTTATAGAATTACTGGCTTATTTCGTAGCCCATACTTATCGTACTAGATTTGTTATTCTGGATTCTATTAACTGACATATTAGTTAGCTAAACAGACGGTCATAACAATGGACCCCGGCTTCCAATGTACCTACTAAAGCTGTCTAGGAAGCAGCGGGAAGATATTCTTGTTATTATTTATTAATATTATACATGCGAAAGTGAGTTTGTTATTTGTTACGCTTCTATTTTATGTATGTTTGACGGCAAACGAGCTGACGAGCCACCTGATGGAAAGTGGTCACCGTCGCCCGTGAACATCTGCAACATCAGAGGAGGTTCTGATGCGTTGAGCTGACTAATCATGCCATTAACTGAGCCGATCATTATACAATTTTGCATAATTATAATCGATTTCGATAAAGGCTGTTTCCGAGGCATCGACAATTATCAAAGCTGGATCACCAACGACACCTTGCTTTAAAGCAAGCTATAGACAGACTGATAATATAAGTGTCAGCTTTTACCGGAAAATAATAATGAAAACTATTTATTTGTCGACCTTTGACCTTGACCTGGTGGGAAGTAGCTATAATACGGTTTCTAATTTCATACTTTTTATGTAACTTGCCTTGTTAGTCCGACAGGGTCAAAACTTGCAACTCAATATTTGTTCTTGCGAGAACGTGTACTTATGCTAAATTATAATTATGATCGGTTCAGTACGTTAAAAACAAATCAATAAACAAATTTACTTTGGCATTTATATTATACCTAGTACATATTGATAAGGATTAGGATTACCCTTATATGTAACAGGGCTCTAGTCGGGCGAGCTTTTTCCATTCCTCTCTTTCTTCCGTCAGTTTTTTCACTTCTCTTTATGTAGTTATTACTAATACAAATATCTTTATTGTTGAACATAGGTAGGTATATACATAACAAATAACAGTATCAGTCTCACCATGTCCTGTCCTTGGTTGGACGTACAATATTTAAAACAAAGATTATATGGAGTTAATCTCCTGTGAATTATGAATTTATAATGTACAATATGATGTAATTAAGTAATATAGTCAAATTATAATCTAATACATCAGTTAGTAATAAAGTCAAATATGTTATTTATTAGAACAGCAAAAAATAAAAGTTAAACTAAAACTACTATTTACAAATAAAATAGGCCTGGCAGCTCGTTGCCCCGTGGTAGCGTGCCCAGAAGGCTGGCAGCATTGCCACGTTGTATGGCAATGCTAATCTTTTGGCCAAAATATAAGCCAGCCCTCTGGTCATGAGACACCTCTATTAATTTTTTGGCGATGGCATTGAATAATTTATGTGCCGAAGGTCCCCACGGCCCTAGAGTTTCAACCCCAAACGGTTCAAATATATAATTGTTGCCAATACATTCATATTATAATAACATTTTTCTAAAAATAATAATTTCAGTTTACTCTTAAAAGTCACAAGATTCAAAGTTTTATAGTCATTTGGTAGCTTATTGAATATAATAGGACCCATTCCAAAAATGCTTTTCTTAAAAAGAGCTGAACTACTTATAACTTTAATTTTTTCTTTAATTTGTTTCATAAACGTATGTCTCGGCCCTCCTGGTTTCCTTTTATGACGTTCGTGGCCAAGTCGTCGTGTCGTAATAGGAGTCCCACGATTCACCATCTATCCTCTTCAATTCTCCTTTTTCAGGACCTTTTCATTAGTTAAACAGGTTATACTCAAAGGTTACTACTTAAGTAGTTCCCTGTTTGATAGATACGTATAGGTTTGCAGGTTGTTTGATACTTATAGAATATCGTTATTCAATCGTTATAATCAGCTTTTAAATAGCTGTGTTTGTTTTAGGAAGTGGAGCATTTTATATTTCCGCGTCAGGCAAGGTTTCTCCTAACAAGCGAGAAGGAGTTTCACGGGCCATAAATCGCGGAGTAAGACACTTTTAATGCCATTACACTTATTATTATTGTCAGGGGAAATGGACAGTAAAAGAACATCCCATGAAGGCTACCCTTGAAGTCTTTAGTGCAAATGGATGAGTAAGCCCCTGGCGTAGGTCTTTCGATTGCTTTATGCGAGCTACTGGTGACAAATCTATACGAGTCCATATGACAGTCTACTTTAACTATTACACACATTGATCATAATAAAGAGCATTTAACATCAAATAACACCAATTTCATATCATAAAGTATCATCTAAGGCCAACCCTAACTAAACCCCTTGACTTCCCACAAAAAAAAACTTCCCTGTTCTTGTGCAAACTTTCTTGGAACGTGGTCCGAGATGAGTCAAATTTTAGGAATGTGTGACACAATGATCCCTAAATCGATCGGCGCAGGCGCACTTCTGATGCACGAATTGCATGTTCATATTTAGTGCAGTTAAAACTATTCATGCTGAGAGATTGTTGCTTACCAGAAAAAATATATAATACTAGCTGTGCCCACGACTTCGTCTGCGTAGAAAAAGTAGCGTATGTATCTTAGGCTCCAGACTATCTGTGTACCAAATTTCATTTAAATCGGTTCAGTAGTTTTAGCGTGAAAGCGAGACAGACAGACCGACTAACAGAGGTACTTTCGCATTTATATTAATAATATAATATATTATTATGGATACGTTCAATTGTACATTAGTTGCGTTTAGTCTGACTACGACCATGTCGGCTGCAATGTTGTCGGATTATCGGGCTAACTAAGACCGAAATGCGACAATGATTCTTTATATAATATAAATAAATATAAATATATAGGGACATATCACACAAATTGAGCTAGCCCCACACTAAGTTGTGAACTATTGTGTCGCAGGATACTAACTAAACTAACAACGATACTATATTTTATATAATATAGATAAACATTCAAGACCCAGGTCAATCTGAAAAAGATCGTTTTTCCATCATAACCTGACCGGGGATCGAACCCGGGACCCCCGTGTCGCAGGCTGGCGTGTTGACCGCTGCCCCACGGACGGAGTTCGACAATATATTCCGGTTAACAGTGACAATAACAGCGTTTGGCTTCTACGTATCAAAATAATTAGATATGTTTGTTTTGTTTTTCGTGCGTGTAAATAGTCAATACGATTTGCCATTGTAGGTATGCCGGTTGCTGTTACTTATTGGCATCTGCAAACAATGTTTGTCTAAAAACATTTATTGCGTCAACAGCAACACTGAAATTGCTAGTGGTGTACCAGCCTAAAAACACATGTTTTGCGTGAATTTTGGTAACCGATTAGTTGATACTATGTATTTAAATGAACTTATTTTTCGGCGTTTTTGGTAATTCATCTAAAGTATATAATATATTTTAATACACCCTGTATATGCCTTTGTATAATTATACAGCCTGTTGCAGTTTTTGCTTACACTCGCAAGGAAATGGAAACAACAAAAAGCAAGTTCTTTTACTATATGTATTAGTGCAAGAAAAACATCTGAGTGTTTATATAATGTATATGTTTGTTGCTGTTATTTTATGCACCAAATAAATATATTTCTTTCTTTTTTTCTAGCGCGAGACAGACACGCACTTGGCTGGTTTATATAAGTCTGAATTTATTTGTTCTTGGAATATTGTAACAAGAATTGTAACTTACATATTTCCTAACGCATAGTTATGTCAAAATAAATGAAGTTATTTATTTTTATTACTATTACAACAGACTTTCTGAGTACATTCGACCACGCCACGCATTAAAAATAACAGCCGAGAATTTAAATTAGGTACGTTTGAGCAAAGATCGTTTTATATTTTAGTGTGCTGTTTTTGATGTGCCGTGTAGTCCCCGGCAGAGTAGAAATGGACCACTCCAAGTCTTTCCGTGGATGTCGTAGAAGGCGACGAGAGCATATAAACATTATAAAGAGACATCTACAACCCGTCTGGCCAGCGTGGAGGGTGTAGGCTAAATCCTCAGGCTGCTCTGGCTATGACTCTGGTAGATACAGAGAGAGTAATGCTGCAGTTGAGATGACAAAGACCTGATGTGTGATGAAGTTTTACAGTTGATGCGTACTAACTGCACACTCACTGCACTCCAGTTATTTAACCGCCTAATTATGTTTATAATCGTACTTATTTAATTGTATGTTGACATGCCATTATTGTTATAAAAATACGACGAAAGATCCTTTTTACAATACACGCGGCAGTGTGACGGCAAAGTTCGGAAACTACATGGGATGATGTAGGTACTGGCAATATCCATTACTTTTGGGCATAATGGGCATTTGTAACTTTGATTCGGTTTCAATATTATAAATGCAAAAGTGTGTTTGTTTTTTGAATATTTGTTTGTTTGTTACGTTTTCACGCTTTATCCATTAAACCGATCGTCATTAAATTTTTCATACTCATAGGTTAGGGTACTGAGAAGGACATAGGCTATATCACGCGGGTGAAGCCGCGGGTAACAGCTAGTAATTTTATGATTATGTTATTTTTTTCCCAATTTTTCTCGGCTCTATATAATAACTGCTCTGTGCCAGTGTCTGTCTGTCTCTCTGCCTGCTATCAAATCTTGATGTACTTACTTAGTTAAAAACTCTATCGGTGTCATATTGAGGCATGGTAATTCAATAATGTAAACGATCTGATGGTGAAGGTTACTCACCCCTCAACATTGAGTAGCTTAGTCGCCAAATAGGGCAGAACTATTTTTTTTTACAGTAAAAGCTTCACCCAAAAATTGAGTCATCTTGTTACGTTTATATTTTTTAATGGAATTGAATTTAACTAACTATTTATAAAGTGTGTTAATGACCTGAGGTTTGATGCTATATTATTCATAAGTCAGGCAATTAAATATAACTTTATTAGTCATCATTAATAGTGTAATTGATTTAAGTACAGATGCCTAAAACCAATTAAAAGTCTATTTCAATCTAATTCTAGCTTAATCTGGGATACTTTTTTTAAAAGGCTGAGGTCACAGACGATTTTTCCAAACTGAAAAATTGAAATAAATTAAAAAAATAAATGTTTTTTTATTTGGAAAAATCGGATTCGATCGGATTTGGCTCACTTGCCCTTTAAAATAGTAGCACAAGACAATAGTTCCGTCAGCTAAGCCATAGCACATATTACTAAATAGTTTGGCCATAGTATTACCGTGGCTAAGCCCTACTAAATTTACATTTATTTAGCTGTTAAGCACAGAGTACTTTGTATTATATATCTGTTAAGGAAATGCATTTTTCCATGTATATCGCATCGCCTATTTACCTTTATTTACTGAAATAATTAATAATCTTTTAGATAAGAAACCGACTTCAACTAAACTGCATACTGATTTTGATGAAATTTAATTGGGACTAATTCTGAAGTAACTTCTAAATCGAAAATAAAATAAATAAAAAATATATTTTGTTATATCGATTGATAAACGGAGTATGAGGTAATTAACATAAAAAATAAAAGATTCCGAAGAATTGATTGATACCCTGTTCTTTTTTGCCGCTAAAAAGAGGTTTCCAAAGTTTATAGGATGGAACGCGAACTATTTTTTCTACTCGTACTCTCAAAAAATACACGGTGTAAAAGCATGGTCAAGGTAACGTAGCCTTTTCTCATTAAATACATTTAAAATATTTATACTTGCCTTGAATGTATACTTTGCATGCAACCAACTATTGAGAAACAAAAATGTGAATGATGCCTTGTTACAACCTATATGCATAAGAAGGTCCTACACTAAATCCTGCCAAATTTATTAGGTTCATAACATTCGATTGAAATAATCAAGAAGTAAATAAAAATAAGTATTGTTTGTTTATAACACTACTTACTTATTTTTATTAATTTTCCCTAATGAATTCTACGTCTAAAAAGCAATAAACAATTCGAAAGTCACCCATAATTTCTAAAGCTGTTTGGAGCGGTTTGCTATCTAACACTGAATAATTTAAACGCAAATTCAGACCGGACCTTAGCACCTCTTTATACTGTTACTAAGTGCACGATTTCCCAAACTCCATTCTGACGATAGAGAAAATACCCCAACCTATACAGGAAAAAGAAAATAAAAAAGAAAACTTACGTTCATTTTCACCAGCCAGTATTCCAAATCCAAAAGAGTCACAAGTCACAAAAGAGTTTGTTTATCAAACTTGTTTTTAGAAAGGTTTAACCGGCCAGCGACGCGTAACTCCTCGGTGGGAGTGCATTGGCGACTGCCGTCGAAAAGGAAACTTTCTCAAACGCGATTTGTTGGTTATTGGCCGACGGAGATAGTCAAAGTGATCTAGTTAACCCTTTTTGGGTGTAGTTTACATAATTTCACTGAGTAAGGCATTCCTGAAGTCTGGAAATCTCAAACTTCACCAAAAGGCGCCATAACATTTCTTTTTCATAATAAAATTAGGTCTAAAAAAGTCAAACCTAGGAGGGTTGGTGTTAAGCATGAGGCGGGTCATAAAAAGTTTGCCAAATCATACTACAGTATGAATCCTGTTACAATAATGGACCCCGGGTTCCGACGCACAACAGCTGAAGATGCAACAATGTAAATGCCTCGATGAGGTAGAGATCTAAGAAAGGGAAAATAATATGTAAGTAGGTAAATACAATTTGGTTTATCTAAGTACCTATGTTAAATAAAAACAATTAGCATAATTTCAATTAAATATTTTTTCGATATCTTAGACTATTATATATATTGTTCCTAAGTATATATTAAGTTAAGTAACTCATTATAGTTGGGTGGGTAATATTGATTTATTTTCCTTTGTGTAGAAAGCTGTTCGTAACATACCGGTTGCTAGTAAAATGCCTTATGTATTGATTTTTCAAAAAGAGTGCCCTAATTTTGTTAACTGCAATGAAAATTAATTACTTATCTACATTATTAATTAATTTTCTATTGTATCGTTTTATGACCAACAAATAGGTAGTAAGTAATAATAATTAAACTACTTAATAAGATGATAACTTTGTTAATTATTAGGATGGCGAGATAGGTCGGAATTTGTTATTATTTGTCCCATCTTTAACCATGTTTCACGTAAATAAATTATTACATTTCATTTCAATATTTTTTCTCGGTTACAAACTTAGCCGTGGTGCTACGGAACCCGAGATGGGCTAGTAAAGTGAAAATGAGTCTTGTGCTGCCCCCATTTGAACAAAATACTTATATTAGAATGAAACGGAGAAATCATTTGAAATTTTGTTCAATGAGGCCCTTGATGACTCTTCAAACTACTATAAGTTTACACTTCAAAGTGTGAACGCTAAGTTTTACTTAGCGTTTTCGACAAAAGTGTCGTTTTGACAAAAATGTCAAGAAAATCTTCATTGACTCACTTTAAATTCGAATCAGTTAGTTCATAAAATAGCTTGAATTGATAACTAGGGCGTCGCAGAACAAAATTCAACTCACTATTACTCACGCATCAAACCGACATTAGATAAACATAACACCTCTCTATCCCTTTGTTAATGGTAGTAACTCATAAATATTTCCAACATCTAGATTCCATAACATTCTGTTTTATCGGCTTGGGATGTGTTGCAATGCTTTTAACGTTGTTATAAATATCCGTCTGTCTGTCTGTACCTAATACGTGGTAGTCATAGAGTAAGAAATGATTTCAAGTGCGGTTCGATCCTTTATTTCCAGCTAAAAACTTCGATGATATAAAAATGCCTTATTTAAAAAATTTAAAAACCTGACTGTCTTATTTGACAGTTTACGTCCGCCTTATTGTTTTTTTGCTGACGTTATATAGCCTATGACACTTCGAGGAACGGAGACGATGTTCTAAACCAACTTCCAGTTAATTATACTTATCAAATCATTATTTCCATGCTGGTCCGGGAGGAAAGAAAAATCGTAGAATGTACCAGCTGCTTCCCTTCCCGCGCAGTTCGTACAAGCCGATCGAGGAAATGGGCGCCAGTAATTATGTCAATAGGCGATGCGGCTAGCAACCCATCACTATTATGATTCTATTCTTACTTACAAGCCCACCGGATACCCCACCAACACCTTGAGATTTAACAGACTTGGGCTCTATTCACCCCGCGCTGATGGTGATGGTAGAACTCATGCAATACAAACGCATTGCACCAGTAAGTACCAAATGTAAGAAATGTGTGTTATTTCTCGCTGTTCCACGGATGTTTTCATTGTTGATAACGCGCTCGTTCTTAGAAAGAATTGCATTTCAGACATTCTGCGAACAAGTATTATGATTTTTCAGTGCATTTACAAGAAGTTCTGCTATTCCTGATATTCCACTTTTTCTTTTGACGAGAACGCCTAAACACAGAACTTTTGAACGTGTCCAAAAAGCTTTTACACGACACCTAGCTTATAAAACGTCAAATTTTAGTTATAGAACAGAATACAATGAGCGCTTGTCTAAATTTAATTTAATGTCCCTTGCTGATCGTCGCAAGCTAATTGACTCTTTATTCCTCCATAAACTAGTTCATAGTGCAGTGGAGTGCGAGGACATTCTTACAAATGTTAATATTACCGTTCCTAGGCGAAACTCTCGAAAGAAGCTAGTGAATACGTCTGTCGTCATCCGTGCACAGACAAACCTCGGTAGAAATGCACCTTTGCCAAGAATGATCTCTACTTAATAATAGACTAAACGGGAAACGTGACGATCTAGATATTTACCATGACTCTCTTCCAAAATTTAAAAGTATAATTCAGTCATCGTATGCACATGTAAGTAACTAAATTATTTTGTATAATATTTTTTCTCAATTTAAATTGTCATATTCAGTTATAATGTTTGTTAACTTTTGTTTCATAATTAATCTTAGTTATTACCAAAGTCTTTTAAAGTTTATCATTCTAGAGTAATAGATAAATGTTATTTATTATTAGATAATTACCCTAAAATTATGCTTAACTGTATTTGATTATGGTGAGCAATAAACGTTATATTAAGTTAGCACAAAGGACTTAGTGCCAATGGAGTTTTTGAGGCAAACAAAGGAATTTTTGAGGCAAACAAAGGAGTTTTTGAGGCAAACAAAGGAATTTTTGAGGCAAACAAAGCGAGATCTACGCTCACAGAGCCATTAGATACCTATGAAGGTGGTACATAGAAAAGTAAAAAAAAACCTGTGCTTCTAAATTACCTACCTAATTAACAACATGTACTTAACTGGAAGTGGTACTTTTTATATATACAATCGAAAGTACCTTGTATGTATATACTTCCATATTTTTTATATTTTTTTTAAACAACAAGTCCTGTCAATGTCATTATTTTACGTCAGATTGACAGTGACAGGGAAAAAGGCACAATATTTGTTTATAAATCCTACGTTTGTGTCCTATTTCCAAAAATTCATAAAAAATAAATTCTTGTTTAAAAAAATATAAAAAATATGGAAATATATACATGCAAGGTACTTTCGATTGCATATATAAAAGGTACCACTTCCGGTTAAGTATATGTTGTCAATTCTAATTTATTCCATGCTGGACTGGGAAAAAAGAAAAAACGTAGAATTTACCAGTTGCTATCTTCCTGCGCAGATCGTAGAAGCCGATCGAGAGAATGGGCGAAAATTTCAGAAATCATGTTAATAGGCGATGCGGTTAACAAGTCATCACTATTTTGATTCCGTTTTCCACCTACATACCCAACAACAAGCTCGTAGCCTTTAGGTCACCTAGACCTGGGCTCTGTCTACCCCGTAAGGTAAAAAGACGTGACAATAATGTGTATGGATGTTTTATCAAAGCAGTCAATGATCCACCATCGACAAGCGCCATAGTCATGGTAAGAGCGTTTTGCAATTACCCGCGAAAGTGGCACGCAGCTCGCACGTCTCTTTCAATGTCATGAGAGCGGCAGCGGCGTAGTCGACACACTTGTCGTGAGTCGTGTCGCATACGTTGGTAAACAAAATGTGCGAAACAACGGGTCCGGTGCAAGAAATTTTTCATTTTATACTTTTTATGTTTATTTAGACAAAAAGACGTTTTTTCAGGTGGTATGTCTGTTGGCAAAGACAACTGTTGGCCAACTTAGTTGGATAAAAAGACATTTTTTTTATAAGCCAAATTTGCTTTCTTTTACAACGCTAATCTGATGAAATTGAAAAAAAATGGCCAAGTGCGAGTCGGGCTCGCCCATGAAGTGATCCGTAGAAGCAAACTTACATTAGTCAAAAACCTCTATATTTTTTCACCAGCAAAGATAAATTTGTTTTACAGTGTTTGTATGGATGACAAAGTTATTTTTGTTTATGAAAAAGTCTAGAAATGGCAGCATTCGGTACGAGTGCTCCCGGGTTTGATCTTCGGCCAGGTCATGATAGAAAACAATCTTTTTCAGATTGGCTTGCCGTCATTGTCGGCGTGATTAATAATATTATATACCCATGCCAAATTACATCTTTCTAGTACTAAGTGTCTAAGCTAAACCACGGACAGCCAAACGGACATGGCGAAACTATAAGGGGTCCTTGTTAAGTATTGGGGGAACACAGAAGTTTGAAGGTGATTTAAAATCAAAGACTTGCTCATGATTGTAAAGTTTATTAGTAACGGACTAACTAGGTATATGTGAAGGCAATAATGAGCTAGTTTTGGCGTACATAAGTGGCACTATGTTTTGGTGTTGTTAGTATATGTTATTTATTTAGGCCCGAGTATGCAGTAGCGTTGCCATATTGGTGAAACTATCAAAAGAGTGTGTATATCGAAAAAATCTGCATTAAATATACCTACTTGGTGCTATATATTCATATATATAATAAACGTTACTTATTCCTTGAGTATATATTAACACATTGACTGCGGCGCTAACAAGCGACAAGTATCAACACAAGCGTGTGTGAAGCACAGTGAAGGTGTTAATAAATTAGAAAACCTACATAATCGGGCCTAAATACGCTTGCTTTTTAACTGTAAATCTAATTACTCGCATGAACGCTACAGCCTTGTTCGCACACAGCTAGTAAAGTCGAGTAGCGAGTATTTTAGCACTAAAACATTTGCCACTGCCGAAGCATCGTTCGCACTAGTAGAGTACAATTCATAAACTCGAAAAAACCGACCCGTTCGAATGCCCGGTGATAGTAGGCCGGCAGTGACGGTGGCGGGAGCTATTTGCCAAAACAATACAGTAGATTCTATCGGCTCGACTAAATGCCTTACTAATCAACTCTACGTATGTCTTCGGACACGGCGAGTCACTAAATACTCACTACTTGACTAAAATACTATCCGTGTGTGAACAAGGCCTAACCACCACCTGTGACAGAATAATTCCATAGCAAATGGAGCTTCAATATATTCATATGCTTGTAAAATGTAGAACAAATTCCTGAAACTACAGTTAAAAATAATCCTGGAGTTATTGGCAGAATTATTATACTTCTGCCAACATCTCCATTTTTGTTTTAAAACCTGTTTGCTATTATAGCAAAGGTAAAGACTTTGTGAAAAAAATTATCTCTGTTGTGCGTTTTGTTGATACTACTCTACGACTGATTTTTGGTCGCAGGTGGTGGATATAACTTGATACAAAATGGCGAATGTACAACAGCGCCCGTAGCATGGTACAGCCAAAATTTTATGGCGGCTCGGACATTAGCTGCTCACTGCGCAGTACGCACCCCGCCTCCCCGCACGCGCCCCGCTGAACTAATATTGTGTACTGCGCATCGACTCGCGCGATGTTCCGAACCGCCATAAAGTTTTTTTTTTTTTTTTTTTATACGGACAAATCACACAGATTGAGTTAGCCCCAAAGTAAGTTCGAGACTTGTGTTATGGGATACTAACTCAACGATACTATATATTATAACAAATACATATATAGATAAACATCCAAGACCCAGGTCAATCTGAAAAAGATCATTTTCCATCTTGACCTGACCGGGGATCGAACCCGGGACCATCCGTGTCGCAGGCCGGCGTGTTGACCGCTGCGCCACGGAGCTCGTCATTGTACGTAGTTTGATTTCGGACTGTACGCGCAGCAACGTTTATCGACTATTGCCGTCTTGTTTTCCGTAATATTAAAGAGCGAGATGGGGACAGTTTATCGTTGTTGCATGTCCTATGCTACGGGTGCTGTATAACAACGACGGCGCGAGTCACCAGCCCCGGCGGCATAACAATATCGACAATCCATCGACAAAGTTTATACCGCGCTATAGTGTAGCTTTATCTCGGTCGTAATAACGATAAGCAAAAAATGATACGACAGCATTATAAATATCTAAACTGGTTTTATCGCTTTGATAGAATCGATAAACTTTATATCGCGTTTGATATTGCACGTTTTTAATGATTTGCTGCCGGGGTTAGGACCAATTTCACTCTTATCCTATGGATATAAGGCTCAATGTTGCGTATCTAATATACAAAATATGAGTACCGTCGACTTGCATGTATGATAGTCATATAGCAGTATAGCTATTCTAATGAGACTACATGTCGTCATCTTAATACATAATATAACTTGAAAAGAGACGCAAAATAAAAAAAAGCCAATGTCATATACATATTTCTTGTATTAGATAAACACGAAAAGTACAATTGTGACTGTATACAAACCAATATGAAACCATTACCGCATACAATATAGGTAAGAAGCGAATAAATGCGTTAACTGAAAATAAATCACTGCTTAAACATGAACGGATATATATGAAAAAGGGCTCAGTAGAATTGTGCCAGCACTTTATGTAGGATATTCTATTTATTATTGACTCTACTCACGTATTATTTCGTAAAATCTCCGACTAGTCTAGACTATGAGGCAAGCGTAACCGTCGTGTCGCTACCATATCACTCGCCCCGATGATGGTCGTCGTAACAGACCGAAACTAGTCGGCGGATCCGACGAAATAAAACGTGAGTAAAGCCGTGTTTTCATAATGAATTTATTTTATTATTATTATGATTTTCTGTTCGTCAAAGTATTTTAGATGACATCGAGTAAGCAAAAACCAGTTTCGCTCGTCACAGATAAGAGTAATGACCAAAAATGTTTTTATTCTAAGCTGTGACGCGGAGCCCGTGATCCGCTATTATAACAAAGTCATGATGATTTGGCAAAAGATTTTCTGCCAACTGCCTGACGCCTAGCCTACCCTATTTGGGTTTTCTATTACATGTAGTGCAAAGACCGAAACAAAATTTAAAAGGCGCATTTAGAGTATTCTCCAAACATCTTGCATATCTATAAGTTTAAAAACAAACTTTTCGAAATGCAAAAATAGACATTCAAGTACGCCATCTACTGTTTACTTTGCGATCAAATATGGCGTCGACAAAAGTCCAGCTCAGAACTAAATAGACGTACGGCCCGGCAGTGATTAGCCGTAATCTAATATTTCATAATAGAAGTGCTTTTCAAAAACCAGTTGGTAATAATAATACCTGTTGTTGATACGTCTACCGAGCCCTTTACAATGAAATAATTGGAAACAATAATAATAGTTTAGCGCCTAGTGACGGGTTGCCATTCGTCGTCGTCAGGATCGCCGCGTGCTGTGGACGAAAACAATATATAATATTTTAAATCTCATATTTGTTTGTGTTTTCATAACCCAGACTCTGTCGGTTGACTCAAATAAATTAAGTTAGCTCTAAGATAAACTGTAACGTAAAAATAAAATCTTTTTACGTTAAATCAAAATAATTTCATTTATAAAATAACAGTAAAACGATCCCGAATCTAACTTTAACAAAAGACGGAAATTTATAAAAATTTCGAGTTTGCAGAAAACTCGAAATTTGTAATTTTATACCCCGTTTTCATAATATTTCATGGAAAATTTTATAGTTAATTCGCTCGCTGACAATTAGGCAATTTCATAGAGTAGGTGTACTGATCAGTGCTTACGCAATCAAGGGGTGATTGGATTTTTTTCCAAATTTGTAAGAGACCACCTTCAGGATATACACTTTTAAGAATTATCAAATTCGGACTACTCTGTAAAAGTTATGCGTGGTCATACATAAATTATACGAATAAATATTATAAGAAATTATAAAAATATATACGCGCCGGATTGAGAAGGTTAGCTCCTAGGTTTTTTCATCGGTTGATTAAAATGCTGATGTTCGATTTTGTTAAATTAGTGCAAAAAAAACCGGTTATTCTTTATTTGAGTAACCTGTACTCTCAAAGCTGGGAAAATGTAAAAAAAATATGTACATATATTCCTTTATTTCCATCAATTTAATGTCTCTTCTTATTGTGGTCCCTGGTATATCGGACAAATTACAACTCCAAATTCAAGTCAAAAAAGCAATTTTATACATAGACTAAAGAAAAATGTACTGTATTTTTTAACACAGGAGACGCATAGTGGCGCCACCTGCCACGTCAAACCAGCAACTCGCTCTCCCTCCGAGGCCTACCACCAGCAAATACAATCACAGGTGGGATTTATGTCGGAGGCATCTATCAGAAAATAATGGTGAAGTAGTGAAGGCGGCACGACTCGAACCAAGGACTTTGGCTTGTGAGTCTCTAGCGAATGCCACTAGACCAAGCGGCCGTTATCTGGTCACGTCCAAATTATCGATTACTTGAATAAATAGCCTATCTATATTTTAACCGAATACGGTAGTTGCCTAATGTTAAGATTATATAAAATTTGTTTCTAATGAGACTCATTTCTATTACTTTTAATTTGATATCGATTTCTTAAGTGATCTTAAAGCTTCTTTAAAGTTGGGTGAATAGGACCATTTTTTAAAGTATGAAAATCTTTAATTACAATTATACTGTATTTTAGTCTGCAAAATTTATAGCAACTTAATATTAATAAACGAAATATTTCGTATAGCTACCAAACAAAGTTCTCACGCCACCCATACAAAATACAAGCTTTGACGTCACAAATATGTAGTCATTTCAGCGGCGCGTATTCACGTCTAAAAATTTACGTCTAAAAACATGTGTCTTTAAAACTTTTATAACTGAAAGAGTTTTTTGTTTAGAAATGTATTTCTGTCACTATTGTATTTATTTTTGGCAGATCTTTACATAGCAACATGAAAAAAATTTTAGTCAACATGCCCATTCTGTAAAAGGCGTAGGCTCTCACAATTCGGTTACGTTACGTATGTTATTTTTAATTCTTTTGTGTTTGTTACCATTAGGTAATATAATTATTACTTTTTTTAAGTGATTAGACTAAGAATATTATTTATTGCATTTATTTATTGATTATTATATTTATTTGGAAGAGTAAATACTCCATTTGTTTCTTGCTTGAGTTTTTTTTCAATGATTATTACTAATGTTAAACTCAAAAGTTTCTTCTTTATTATAAATAAAAAAAGAAAGAATAATAGCTCAGACTCAGATCTATTTTCTATGTATAACCTGTCCGACACCATTAATAACACAATATTACACGTAATTTTAATTGCTCCTCGGTATAAATTTGTTGTGCCATGTGGTTCCCGGCAGAGCAGAATAGGACCACTCCAAGTCATCCCGTGGATGTCGTAGAAGGCGACATAGGAAACACAAGCTAAACAAAGCTTACAAACATCAAAAAGACATCTCCAACCCATCTGGCCAGCGTGGAGAGTGTAGGCCAAGTCCTCTGACTACTCTGGCTAATATATTGCTGTGGTAGTACAGAGAGGGTCGTGCTCCTGCAGTGGATACTAAAAAAGACCTGATGGATGGATAAATTTGTTACTGTAATATCGGTCATTAGTCTTTTATCGAATATCTATATTGTCAATATGATTTCTATACTAAAGCGTTTTTATCATGTAGTAACGGATTATAGCAATATTATAGCTAATATATGACTCTGGTAGTACCATGGATCTAAGAATAATCAGGATATGCCCTTGGAAAATGTAACAGTGACGCACATAAAAATCCCTACACTTGTGTCG
This sequence comes from Rhodophaea formosa, assembly GCA_963082605.1. Taxonomy (NCBI): domain Eukaryota; kingdom Metazoa; phylum Arthropoda; class Insecta; order Lepidoptera; family Pyralidae; genus Rhodophaea; species Rhodophaea formosa. The sequence goes on along the minus strand of OY720224.1, from coordinate 13,210,708 downwards.
CGACACTAGGGCACGCACACATCGGCACAAAAATCCCTACACTTTTCCCCGGTCGAAATGTCAAATTTCCCAAATGTCAAATACATGCTGCACACATGTGACTTGATGTGACGTAAGATATGCTTCACTTTTGATGTGTCTAATGCCGGGTCCATATTATTCCTAGGTCCATGGGTAGTACAAAGAGGGTCGTGCTTCTGCAGTGGAGACTAAAAAAGACCTGATGATGATGTCAACTTACGTTTCTCGTCGCGTCGTGGCGGCGGCGCGCGTCTGTCGCGCTCGTCGCGGCGCGGACCGTCGCGCTCCTCGCGCCGCGGACCGTCGCGATCGTCGCGACGAGGACCGTCGCTGGAGAAGGAAAACATTCATGATATAAACTGTACCTTATATGTATCTCAAAGTTACAATCATGGCTTACATACTTTTATAAAAAAAAAATTGGGCTTTAGTGCAGAAGCCGGCAATAGAGGCATTGATGGATGAACGTGAGCAAGTGGGCCATGGCCAAGCTTAGATGACACATACGTAAGCCTATCAATGCCTAATAGCGGCCAAGGCTTGTATAGTGCTTTTCTTAAATAATGCGCGACGGATTGGATTTTCATACATACTTTATGTATTTGGCAATATCAATTTATCCCAAACAAGTTTGACAAAGTGATGTTCGAATTTTCAAGCATATTTAGCAAAAATATATAACTAGAAGTCCACTAGTGCATTAACGCACTTGCAAAATAGGTTCATATCCATTATACACATCAAAGGATCTTTACATTCTTGAACTGCTGGAATCGTCGGCTGGCTGTCAACTGATACAAATGGCGCGCATGCCACTATACTTTGACATTACATGGATTGAAAGCTCACCTAGTTGACGTTTTTACGGACTAATACGAATTCATGATAAATAAATGTTGGCCCCAATGGTAATACGTTGAAGACATAGTCGTCTAAATCGCGACCGATAGGGGTCTTTTATATAGGCCTTGTTTTGACTAACACATTCAATGTACGACATATGTTAGCTTCGATAAAGGCCGAAGGATTGAACTCGGGAGAATTACTCATTCTACATAACATTTTAGGCAAAGAGCTGATGAAATTTTTGAGTTGGGCTGCGTGTAACTTTATTAAAATGCGTTTATATGGTTGAATTCTGAAGGATTTGATACAGGATCATATGCAAATTATGGCACAGTACTTGTAATTTTATCGTTTATCACAAATTCTACAGCTCTGATGGATATTATGATAGGGTAGACAATGATATGTCCTAAAATTAAATTCAATGTTCTACTTATTCGAAAGTGTCTTACAATGTTAGGCTTGTTTAATGGCCATCCCTCGGTGATGAAAAAGACGTATCACTTTAGGTAAGCATTAATGAAGCATGCCGTATCATATAATTTTTCGATGTAGTAACGCTACATGGTGCAATCACAATTGCAATCAAACTTTCCCTCAATGACAAACCGTCACTTAGAAGAATGCATATATTTCCAAAAGCAATTACGGTCGACAAAACTGCATATAGTAGTCTCTTACCGGTCGTCTCTCCTCGGCGGGTCTCTATCGTCTCTCTTAGGCGGGCGGGTCCCTATCGTCTCTCCTGGGTGGGTAGCGGTCCCTGTCTGCGCGGTCGCGGTTTCTGTCCCCGCCGCGGTCTCGGAAGCCGTCCCTCCCGCAGCGGTAGTCTCAAAATAACCTTGAAATTGCTTATAGTAGCCTCTTACCGATCGTCTCTCCTAGGCGGGTCTCTATCGTCCCTCCTGGGCGGGTAGCGGTCCCTGTCTCCGCCGCGGTCGCGGTCCCTGTCCCCGCCGCGGTCTCGGAAGCCGTCCCTCCCGCAGCGGTCGTCTCAAAATAACCTTGAAATTGCTTATAGTAGCCTCTTACCGATCGTCTCTCCTAGGCGGGTCTCTATCGTCCCTCCTGGGCGGGTAGCGGTCCCTGTCTGCCCCACGGTCGCGGTCCCTGTCCCCGCCGCGGTCTCGGAAGCCGTCCCTCCCGCAGCGGTCGTCTCAAAATAACCTTGAAATTGCTTATAGTAGCCTCTTACCGATCGTCTCTCCTAGGCGGGTCTCTATCGTCCCTCCTGGGCGGGTAGCGGTCCCTGTCTGCCCCACGGTCGCGGTCCCTGTCCCCGCCGCGGTCTCGGAAGCCGTCCCTCCCGCAGCGGTCGTCTCAAAATAACCTTGAAATTGCTTATAGTAGCCTCTTACCGATCGTCTCTCCTAGGCGGGTCTCTATCGTCCCTCCTGGGCGGGTAGCGGTCCCTGTCTGCCCCACGGTCGCGGTCCCTGTCCCCGCCGCGGTCTCGGAAGCCGTCCCTCCCGCAGCGGTCGTCTCAAAATAACCTTGAAATTGCTTATAGTAGCCTCTTACCGATCGTCTCTCCTAGGCGGGTCTCTATCGTCCCTCCTGGGCGGGTAGCGGTCCCTGTCTGCCCCACGGTCGCGGTCCCTGTCCCCGCCGCGGTCTCGGAAGCCGTCCCGGCCGGCGTCGCGGTCGCGGCCGGCGTCGCGGTCACGCGGGGCGTCACGGTAGCGGTCGTCGCGGGGCGGACCGTCCTTGGAACGCCAGGCGCTGGACCGCTCCTGTATAAAAGTTACACTATTTAAGTTTCCTGTTGTCGATTGGAAAATGTAATATTTACTACGTGGCGGAGTGGTTCCTGTTTACGCTTATAAAGTCCACGAAAATCAGTTTACAAAATCGACTAAGACAAAACCCAATTGAACCCCTTGACTTCCCATCAAAAAAACCTTGTCAAATGTTAAGCAATGACAGCGGCTTATCGAACTCACGCCTCAGTGCTGCCATCTAGTGGTCAGTTTTTCAGAAAACCCTCATTAGTAAATGTCGGCCCCCTTGGTAATACGGTGAAGACATTATTGTCTAAATCGCGACCGATGGGGGCCTTTGATATAGGCCTTATTTTGACTAACATATTCAACATACGACATAAGTTAGCTTCGATAAAGGCCAAAGGAGTCTAACCCAAAAAAAATAATAATATGTATGTTTTGACGAGCTCCGTGGCGCAGCGGTCATCACGCCTGCCTGCGACACGGATGGTCCCGGGTTCGATCCCCGGTCAGGTCAAGATGGAAAACGATCTTTTTCAGATTGACCTGGGTCTTGGATGTTTATCTATATATGTATTTGTTATAAAATATAGTATCGTTGAGTTAGTATCCCATAACACAAGTCTTTCATTAGAACTTACTTTGGGGCTAGCTCAATCTGTGTGATTTGTCCGTATATATTTATTTATTTATATTTATGTATACGAGATAAATTAATTATGGTAACTCGGCTATACTCACGTTTTATTTCGTTGGATTCGCCGAAAAAATTTCGGTCTGTTACGATTGATGATACTCATTATCGATATGAGTGTGTGCGTCGAGGGAAGCGTAATTGTAGTGTCGCTATCCCTGACACTCGCTCCGATGATGGTCTTCATAACAGAGCGAAACTAGTCGACGAATGAGACGAAAACGCAAGTAAAGCCAAATCGGCTTTTCCATAATGAACATGAAACGCATTTTTAAATTTTAACAGTTATCAAATGAAACTTATCGGGACATTTGCCGCGATTGTTATGGTTTGTTTTGATTGACCATGATGACGAAATATAACAAGTAGACCGCATTACAAGCAGACCACAATCATTGGTAAATATATCGATATGTTTCATACTAACATGCATAAATGTGACGCTGAGTGATGGGCATTTAATTTAGTCTATAATCCGACTGCTGTATATTTTACAAGTCCTTTTTGAACTGACTAAATTGGTCTGACACAGGTGTTCAAACTGTTACATGAAATGCCGTTCTACATTAAAAGGAGTAGGCTTTTCAGATTATTCTTCGAGACTAATATGTTACTTCTTAAATTATGTTGGGTGGTGTTATATCGATGCAATAGTAGTACCAAGTTACCAGTAATACTATGTTTCCTCTCTCTATGGCTGTCATGATAACTTCCTGTCTGTCCAAATAACCGTGCTTTTACATTATTTCGGTGTATTAAGTAATTACAGTCACGGCTCGACAACAATTGGTATCTAAAAACTAGGTAACAAACTAATATACATAAAGAAAACCTAAAAATAGCGGCCAAAATCATAATCCTTGCTGTCAAACCTATAAGTCGGGTAAAATAAAGGGTCAACTTACAGTAGGCGCTGGTGGGGGCTCGGCGGGACCTCGTCGCCAACTGCCACTTTCAGGGCCGCTGGAGCGTCCGCCATAACGGGGCCTGAAAGAATAAAATTCTTTGTTAGAAATAAAAACATTTTAATACACCGCCGAAATACACTGAAATGCAAAAAATCTGTCATTCCCTCGATTTTTCTTTCCAAATTTATATGTGTCCCACTTCGGGGTATATCCTTTCCAATAAGAAAAAGAATCGATTTTGATAATCGAACTTGACTTTTTTGATGACCTATCCCAAGTAAGGCAAAGGCCTCCTTCTCTAGGAGGCCTTTGCCCAGCAGTGGGATTTAACAGGCTAGCAAATAAATAAATATCCCAAGTAATATTATAAATGCGAAAGTGAGTTTATTTGTTTGTTACGCTTTCACGCCCTATTTACTGAACCGATAATCATGAAATTTAGCATACGAGTGGTGTGCCGCATTCGTCAAGCTTGTCTTCTCTAGAGGGAGGTCTTTCTTGATGGAGGGTCGCCCGTCTCTGGCTAGGATGCCGATGGAATACTCCCAGTATATCCTTACGCGCTTACCTTTCGCGGTCACGATCTGGCGATCCCTCAGGCGACAGTCTGGCCACCTTGGTGGTGAGTCACGTTCATCACTCCAATCTTCTCTGGACGTTTGTCTCTGGCTGGGAGGACGATAAAACACTAACAGAATGTCCTTACCTTCTGCGGTCACAATCCGGTTCTCCTCTGGGAGCTGCCGTACGCCAGTCACCTTCATCCCTCGAGCGGCGGTCTGGTCACTTGGGTGGTGAGCCACGTTCATCCCTCTATCTTCTCTGGATGGAGGTCTTTCTTCACGAGGCGTTGGCCTCTCGTCTGGTAGGAGGACGATGAAATCATTCTTAACTTTCGCGGTCACGATCTGGTTCTCCTCTGGGAGCAGCCGTACGCCAGCCTCCCTCATCCCTCGGGCGTCGGTCAGGCGACATGGGCGGTGGGCCGTGCTCGACACGCCTGTCTTCTCTGGGAGGGTGGTCTGTCGTCGCTGAGTGATGGACCTGATACCTAGCTGGGAGGACTATGAAAGATAAGCTCTCAAGGTGTCCATGCCTTTTGCGGTCACGATCTAACTCTCCTCTGGGCGGTGCCGTACGCCAGCCTCCCTCATCTCTCGGGCGTCGGTCAGGCGACCTGGGTGGTGGGCCGCGTTCGTCACACCTGTCCTCTCTGGGTGGGGGTCTGTCGTCGCGGGGTGGTGGCCGCACGTCTCTCGCTGGGAGGACGATGTAATACTTCCTACCTTTCGCGGTCACGATCTGGCTCTCCTCTGGGAGCAGCCGTACGCCAGCCTCCCTCATCCCTCGGGCGCCGGTCAGGCGACCTGGGTGGTGGGCCGCGCTCGTCACGCCTGTCCTCTCTGGGTGGGGGTCTGTCGTCGCGGGGGGGTGGCCGTTCGTCCCTGGCGGGCGGGCGTTCGTCGCGCGGCGGGGCCCGACGGTCTGGTGAACGTGCTGGTGGCTCTACGCGGGGGCGGCCTGTAAATATTATCTTATTTCATATTTCGCTCATATGATTTCAAATACGACTTTTTATAACTGCCTAATACCTTTATCAGCTAGAATCTAACAAGTGCTTCAACACGTCTTGATAACTTTCAATCTTATTTTTTATGGACACAGTCATTTACATTCAAACACAAGCAAAATGAATAGAGCTGTATGGAGACTTTTTCTCAATCAATGTGGTATCTGCTAGCATAACCCCATAAATTTACTTATTACTAAAGGCAAAACCTGACATAAGGGTCATTGGCTCCCGTTCAATGGGCAGCAACGTCGGAACCGCCAACTGTGATCACCAACCCATCTGCCAAGCGTGGCGAGTATGGCAAAACCCTATGATGGAAATCTTTAGGGGAAGCCTATGTCCAGCAGTGGACTTCTTGCGGCTGAGACTACGGTTCGAGCGTAGTCTCAGTCGCAAGAAGTCCACTATAACAATCAACATATAGGTAGGTACACATAAAACTTAATACTTACTGGCTCGCCACGGCTCGGCCTTCTTCTCGGGCTCGGCAGGCTTGTCCTTCCTCCAGGCGTCCTCCCTGTCGCGCTCAGGTGCTCGCTCGGCGCGCTCGGCTCGCTCGGCGCGCTCGGCTCGCTCGGGGCGCTCGGCTCGCTCGGGGCGCTCAGTTCGCTCGGCTCGCTCGGGCGCGCGCTCGGGTCGCTCGGTGCGCTCGGGCGCGCCTCCGCGTCGCCAGCTGCTCGCGACTGCCGCTTTCTGCTCTTCCAGCTTGCGTTGCACTTCGGCTTCCTTAGCACGAGCCTTAGCTTCCACACGCGCCAACATTTCTTGGTGTTCTCTGCAAAACATGTAAAGATATATTTTCAGGAAACTTGACATTCAACCAAACACGAAACAAAGATCAGCAGAGAGCTTCTTCAAAAGATTTTAAGAGACGAAAACTGTATGATGTATAACATGAGTCGTACTGTACTGTGCCAGTGCTAGCCTTGCACGTTCTATACCTACATACTCCTCAAAGCATTCACAAACTGACTTCTCCTCGCCTTAAAGCTACACCTTAAACTTTTTACCTACATACTTCTCAAACCATTCACAAACTGACCTCTCCTCGCGCTCCTTGCGCTCCCGCAGCGCAGCGAGCTCCTCTTGGTGTTTGCGCTCGCGTTCCTCTTTCTCTCTTCTTTCTTCTTCTTCGCGAGCACGACGAGCGGCTTCAGCAGCGCGTTCTTCGGCACGACGTTTCTCTGCTTGCCACTAAAATACAAAGAGAATACATTTTTTAATTATCAGCAATATCATCATTAAAAGTTTCGCCAGCCAAACTGCGCTCACCAACCCGTCTGCCAATCGTGGTGAGTGTGGCGAAAGTACCATGATTCAAATCCTTGGGGACGGCCTACAACCAGCAGTATACTTCTTGCGTCTGAGATGACCATTATTATCATCGCTATCAATAGATAGTATAAATTGATGTTTGTATCTCAAATGTCTTCTCTCTTTCACCTCTAGAAGTAATATGGCGACCCTGCCAGAATTCCATTTGCTATACAATATAAACTTGGACTACTAGAAACCCGGATGCGCCCGGGTTGGCGTCACGAATAAGTCGCAAATAACACTCACTTCAAGTCGTCGTTTCTCAATACGCTGTTGTCTACGTTGTGCAAGTCTCTTCTCCCGTTCAGCGGCGAGTTTTTCCTTGAACGCGGCGAGGCGAGCGTGATGGGCGGCGCCGCGCTCGGCCAGCAGGCGGGAGACGAACTCGTCACGATGCGCGTGCATACGCGCCAGGCGGGTGGACGTGGCTACGTCGCGTTTGCGGGCCTCTGTCAAGTCAATAAGAAAGGTAAGTCATTCCCCGATGATCATTTTTAGGTAAAAAAAACCGACTTCAAACATAGGACCTAAAAAGCAAAAAATATGTACAACAAAGTCATCTAAGTACATAATGTTTTTTTGATTTCCCTCAATTTTTCGAGGATAAGAACCTGACTTGGTGACAATGGGACCACGAAGAAGGTGCAACCTTTTCGACAAAAAAAGAATTTTTCAACTCAGTCCAGGTGTCTCGGAGAAATCCTGAAACTCGCAATCCCAAGTAATATTATAAATGCGAAAGTGAGTTTGTTTGTTTATTACGCTTTCACGTCCTATATACTGAACCGATCATCATGAACTTTGCAGCAAATATGTTATCTGAAGTACGGAGAAGGACATAGGCTACCTTCTATCCCGGAGAAAAGTACTAACGCGAGCAAAGCCGCGGGTGAAAGCTAGTAATGATTTTCAGAATTGATTTTTTTACCAGGTGGCGGCACTGTATCGAAAGGTATTTTTGAAACGAGCTGTAAGAAACCAAAATTGATAATTCTTCTTCTTCTGTTTTACAAAATGGTTTCCACCGAGATTTCAGTGAGTCTGCCAATGTCCAGTAAATTGAGATATTAAGTATCGGTGTTGTACGGTAAAGTTGTAACAAGTAGCATCAAAGACGGCGTATGTTCTTCGATGCCTCGTGGTCAGGAGGAATGATAAGTCTATACGAGTCCATATAACAGTCCACTTTAACTATTTCACAAATTGTTCCATGAGCACGAGCATTTATAACACCAAACTAGTCCACCAAAATCAATGTGCAACATCGTCCAAGGTAGACCCCAACTGCAACTCTTGACTTCCCACCACAAACTCCCAATTTTTAATTGTTTTTTTATACCCAATTGATAATTAAACATGATTGGTGGATTTTGATAGTAGCTGTCAATACCTCTCGAGACAGTGTCGCCACCTAGGGAAACAAGCGATTTTGAGAAATTGATAAATTCAGTGAATGATCGTACCGATAAGTTGAGCGATGCGATCAGACTCCTGCTGTTCCCAGAAGGCCTTGTCTGCGACTTGCTTCTCTTCCAAACTCTTTTGCAGCAATGGGATCTCCTCCAAACGCTTGGCTCGCTCAAAGTAGTCCACCTATATTAAAAAAGTTAGGTTATATACGGACAAATCACACAGATTGAGCTAGCCCCAAAGTAAGTTCTTAAGTAAGACTTGTGTTATGGGATACTAACTCAACGATACTATATTTTATAACAAATACATATATAGATAAACATCCAAGACCCAGGACAATCTGAAAAAGATCATTTTTCGTCTTGACCTGACCGGGGATCGAACCCTTATGTCTACGAATTACTTATTCTTTTTTTTTTTATTCTTTAATTGGATAAATGTGATGAAAAAGAATTCGCCACAGGCAGGATTCGAATTGCCGTGTGGTTCCCGGTAGAGTAGAATAGGACCACTCCAAGTCTTCCCGTGGATGTTGTACGTTACACCTTAGGATGCTGCTGGTATACTGGATATAAATGATAGATGCTGCTGGAGGTAAAATCTGATGTATTCAGAATAACTGCGCGGCGATGATGTGACAGTGAGTCATGAACTGAACTGATTGAATTTACTTAGTTAAACAAAATACGCAATACGCGAAAATGCTGAGAATGCTATGTGCGGTTAAACTTTTTATTATGGAATACTTTTTTTGCAATTTATCTTGAATTTAAACCCGATATTTAAAAATCTGCTGATAAATCTACTTGCACTGTCATTATGAAAACACGGCTTTACTCACGTTTTATTACGTCGGATCCGCCGACTAGTTTCGGTCTGTGAGTAAAGCCGTGTTTTCATAATGAATTTATCTCGCATAAGTTTTAATATTATTACTACTGGCACTGGTTCAAAATAATAACAACAATTTTACGCTAAAAGATGAGTGAAATGTGCACCTTCTTCTCCTGAGACTTGAGCCTGGCCTGCAGCTCGCGGCGTTCCTTCATCAGCTCTTCAGCCTCGCGCTGGGCGATGGCTTCGGCGTCCATCTTCTTGATTTCCTGTACAAAAAAGTAGATTATCAATGATTTGCAATGAAAATATGCATACATTTCCTAGTATTTATTTAAAAATAAATTCATTAGAGTATTCAAAAGACTACCTTAATATTTTAAAATAAGGTAGTCTTTTGGCCACTTGTGTAGGAGTTGTATTAAGTCTCTGTTTTTTCAATAATCATTATCATGGCAGAGATCTTCGAGGCGTACTTGCGTTTCTTTTTCATTCACTCTGTTAAAATACTTGCTAGTCTACCAAAATACTAGCTGAGCCTAGTCTCAATGCTCTCACCTCCTCGTCGAGTTTCTGCAGCATCTTCTTGCCGTGCGCGGTCTGCGAGATGTGCGCCATCCTCTCGCGGCGGTGGCGCTCCTTCATGGCCGCGATCTCGGAGGCGTACTTGCGTTTCTCCCTCTCCTCCCGCTCTTGTTCCAGACGCCTGGCCTCGGCGGCCGCTGCGGCACGCTGCTGCTCTTCCTGGCGTCTTTAAGTACATTGAACATTTAGCATAGCCAAGACAGTCTAATAATGTCAAGAAGCTCTCCTAGAACTATATTGTCTGTCTCGCTCACTCATCCTTCATCCCGCTCACACACAGTCTGTTGGCAGTTAGGAATAGAAGTAGGTAGGTATATAAATGTTTCTAGAAACCCATAAGACCGTATACAAGGGAACCGATGAGGCCACCGACCGAGTATCAGTCATCACAAGCATTCGTATAGTTATTATTTCTTTTGAATGAACTAGTAGCTAGCTTCCAAGTGGGCTTTCGCCGGACTTTTGAGGTGAGGGCGGGCGGAGTGCCCTTATGTAAGGCGAACATCACCAAAGGCCCCCTGTATGCGCAAGGCTTGGAGAGACAGCAAACTCTCATAAGCTTTGATGAGCCGCGAGCAGCAAATGATTTGGCGTATTATCCTGGGTGCAAGTCACCCGAGACCATCGAGCGGTCACCAATAATCGAAGCTAATCCTACTCTACGCACTCTATGCGTGAAATTTGGCATAGACATGCCATTATTCATTCATTCATCATTTCAGCCGCAAGAAGTCCACTGCTGGATAAGCCTCTCCCAAGGATTTCCAATACGACCGGTCGGAAGCGGCCTGCATCCAGCACTTCCCTGCGACGTTGGTCAGGTCGTCCGACCACCTAGTCGGTGGTCGGGTCGGTAGTTTCCGACGCTGCGCTAGCCGGTACGTGGTCGCCATTCGAGAACCCTTTTGCCCCATCGGCCATCGGTTCTTCGCGCTATGTGCCCCGCTCATTGCCACTTCAAAGAGCTAATCCTCTGAGCTATGTCGGTGACCTTCGTTCTTCTACGGATCTCCTCGGTTCTGATTCGATCTCGCAGAGAAACACCGAGCATAGCCCTCTCCATAGCTCTTTGAGCGACCTTGAGTTTTCTTATTAGGCCAGACACCACGTTTCGGACCCGCAAGTCATCACTGGTAATACACATTGATTATAAACTTTTGTCTTTAGGCACTGAGGTATTTCGGACGAGAAGACACTATGGAGCTTCCCGAACGCTGCACAGCCGAGTCGGAACTCTGTTGTGCTCAGCAAAGAGTAATACTGGCCTATGTTATACTTGAGAGGTGCTGACCTGAGTTCCTCCTCCTCACGCACAGTATTCAGCCTCTCGATGTACTCCTTCCTCTCCTCAATGATCTTGTGTCGCTGCAGCACCCTGTGGTGCTCGGCGTGCTTGTTGTCGTGGTAGTGCTGCACCATGTGCGCGCGCGCGCGCTCGCGCTCGGCCTTGCGGCGCGCGGGGAATAGTGCCGCTACGCAGCGGGATAACACTGTCGCTGCTCGGACCAGTTGCTCACGGACCTACGACAAATAACACAAATTTAAGACGTCAATGCTTTACAGAAATCAAAGTTTGAAAACTGAAACCCTACTACTAATATTTGTGAATTTCATGGAAGAATGTTGATACATACATATTGTCACGTCTTGCTTTGCGGGATAGACAAAACCCAGGGCTAGAAGACCTAAAAGCCACGCCCTTTTACCGCGAACGTCGGATATATCCGACAAATATTTCTATGAAAATGTTTGTCGGATATATCCGACGTTCGCGTTGAAAGGGTTAAACTCATTAAGAGATTTTTTTTAAAGAAAAAGAACGGCAAACGAGCACGCGGTTCGCCTGATGTGATCTAAGTGATCACCGCTGCCCATGGACAAATACAAAACATTATTTTTCTCTTCCAGAGGGAAGAACTCGAACGTAGATTTTCTGTGAGAATATGTTACTTCCCTGGACAAGCCGGCCCATTCATGCTACTAACAAAAAGTGATTTTCGCCGGTAGCGTGGCTTTACGACGACTAAAGATGTTAGTACATTTTCTTTTTCTTCTTCTTTTCAAGTCAAAAGGGCTATATCTATAAATCTTATATTATATTAGACCTGAATTTGGCCACCTGGACGGCGCGATCATTAGCCTCCGTCAAATCCCTTACAGTGCAGGAAGTAGGACAGTTGGGGCAATTCATGAGATGGGTCATTGTCTGAACAGCGCCGCAGTTGCACAGACTGTTGCTAGAGAAACTCCACCTAACCCGGTTATCTCGGCATCTTCCAACACCAGCACTTAGTCTATTTAACGATTATATAGTAAAAAAAAGACTATAGAAGTACTGACCTGTTCAGCAGGCGTGGCTTGGAGGATGGCTCCACCGCAAGCCTCGTCGGCTGCGGAGCACCATTCACCGCCACCAGCTTCTACGCCGAAGTGCACGCATCTGTAAGCCACATTATATATTTGATCTCTAGCCGCTACTTTCTAAAATAATTTTAAAAATTAATTTATCATGTACTTTTTATGCGTGTTCAACAACGGATAGTGTATGGGAATATTTAAAAAAGTTCCCTCCCAGAATAGAACCCATACGAAAAGTTGTTCATATTGACCAGTCTGATTCGCCATTTTAAGGGATTGAGATGGTCAATTTACATACTGTATAAGGTTCTACGTATATACAATTCATTATTATACTAACTTGTTGGCATGATCAATGCTGATCTGCATATCGTTATGACGCACGCAGTCTACCAGAAGACGCTCCAGATGGAACAGGTCGGTTGTACCAGTCAGCTCTAGTAGACGGGAGAACTGCACGCAGGCGTAGCATTGGGCTACTTGACGATGAAATGAGACGCACAAGTGCCATATCGCTCATCATCATCAACGTATCCTCGTCCACTGCTGGACATAGGCCTCCCTAATTGCATGCCAGCGAGATCTATCTTCGGCTGCTCGCATCCAGCTCCTGCCAGCCATCTTGCGCAAATCATCACTCCACCGTCCCTGTCCTCAGGCGCGGTGGTGTCACTTGGTTACGGAACCCGAGAAATTAGTACAGGCGCTAATTTAGCGAGACCAATGCTAGAAACTATTCTTTTTACATTTCACCTGGATAATTTTTATGGGAATGCCAATTTTTTTAGTCTCCAACATTGATCCCCTAGGAAAAGTTGCTGATATTGTCGGTCTGAAGAGTTGTCGACGGTCAATTGATACGCAGTATTAGGTTTTAAATACTAAAGAATGAAATTATATATGACGAGCTCCGTGGCGCAGCAGTCAACACGCCTGCCTGCGACACGGATGGTCCCGGGTTCGATCCCCGGTCAGGTCAAGATGGAAAATGATCTTTTTCAGATTGACTTGGGTCTTGGATGTTTATCTATATATGTATTTGTTATAAAATATAGTATCGTTGAGTTAGTATCCCATAACACAAGTCTTGCCTAAGAACTTACTTTGGGGCTGGCTCAATCTGTGTGATTTGTCCGTATATATATATTTATATATTTATTTATTTATATATTTATATGATGTACTAACTTGTTGGCATGATCAATGCGGATCTGCATATCGTTATGACGCACGCAGTCTACCAGAAGACGCTCCAGATGGAACAGGTCGGTTGTACCAGCCAGCTCTAGGAGACGGGAGAACTGTACGCAGGCGTAGCATTGAGCCACTTGGCGGATGAGACGAACGAGGGCCACATCGCTCAGAGCTACCGTGTATTGGGCGAGAGGGGAATCTGTAAAAGCAACGCGCATTGTACTCTGGAAATAATAAGGATTGCAACTGTCAAGAGTGGCATTACTTAGGGTTTTTCCGAAATAAGCTTAAATTTATGGACTTTTGGCTTTAAAAATATTTTTTTCTATAATCTGATTGAATATCGTGAAATAAACTATAGAAATGAGAAGAACAGTTTCTGAGAAATTGACATATTTATCATATAAAAAAACAAAACAATAAGTATTTTTTACAGTCAGTGGCGGCCGCTCCTTAAGTGCACTCGTGCACTGCACTACCAGATTTTTATGTATTTCCCAATTTTTTTTTCGACACAAATATTATTTATCCATCAATGTAACTTAAAATTTTACACACTGAAGAAATATTAAAAAAATATTTTCAAACAAGCTTGATCTTTATTACCTAAAATTTTAGACTCATTTTAGCTAAACCAAAAATTGGGCGAGCGTTTTCAAAGTGCGCACGAACCGTCTCCATAGAAACTATATGCAATGAGACAGAAATGCCCCGGCAGGTGAAACGGAAGATGATCCGTACTCAATGTATGAGAAAAATTAAAAATTTGGGACGGCGCTCGAGTCCCGAATACTCCCGAACGGGCTCGCTCGGGCGGCATCGGCCGGGGTGTCTCGCTCGCTCGTTGAAGATTTTTATTGCGAAGGCGTGTCCTTGACCTTACTTACTCAAATCAGTTTGTTTGTTTTATTTCGCACCTGTGACATGGTGTGATAGATAACGCGCGCGAAATTACCCAATAATTAATTATAGTTATGGTTTTCTACTTTGTGTGTGCTTCAAAGTGTAGTGGTTGAAAGTGGCTTTAAAATGTGTTGTTGATGAGATTAGGTATTTGAACAAGAACTAAAATAGACTATGGCTTTTTTAGGAGGTATGCCGCCTAATATGTTTTTTTTTAAACCATCTCGTGCTTTTCAACCTGAATTAATTACCTAAACCAATGGTAAGTCAAGATAATGAGATATTTCACTGCATGCATACATAAGTACCTGCCTACTATACCTACTTTTTGTTCAGAAATGGTTTCACAACATGCATTAATATAACCAAGAATTGTAACTAGAGAAACTAATTACGTATGTTCAAATATTATTAGGTATTATAGGTGCATAGGGGTAGTCGACTATAAACACTGCTTTTGAGAGACAGTAGGTAAGCAGATGAACCACCACTCCGTGAAGTCACGAGCCGCCATTGGTTACAGTAGATTGTAGATACAAGATAGTATAGTATAAACTTACTAGGTTCCTCCTGCAGATGCTTGATGACGCTTTGCACGTTGTGGCAGATACTCAGAGGATCAAACTCCACCTCAAGCCAAGAGTACAGCTGTTGCAGTTGCGGCGACGCTAACGCCACCACATTCAAGCGGACCACGTCTATGGAAAATGATATACAAAGGATAATTTATTTGATGTTTACATATTTAGGTACTAAATCTGTAATTGTAATGATCAACTTATCGCGCATAAACACCACAACAAAGGAGGAGCCCGTTGGACCAGTAGGTGTGAACTCTATGAGTGGTTACGTATGTTAAGCAACCCCCGGTGCAGTCCCTACTTGGATGGGTGACCGCAAGTGGCATAAAAATATCTCAAGCTCCTCCGTGCTTCGGAAGGCACGTTAAGCCGTTGGTTCCGGCTGCCATCGTTGATGGCAGTCGTTAAGCTATGTATCTGACATAGCTTAGTTTATAGCTTAGCCTTAACGCAGCTTGAAAAATCTGACACCAGTGTTGGCCACTTACACATACGAAAAACAAACAAACCACAACAACGACCAGAATAAAGTCTCAAAGGCAAATGCTGAGTGGTGAGGCATAATAAGGCCTACTAATAGAACCATCATTCAATAATTAACACATCAGAGTGTTGTTTGAAATGCTTAACGCCAGATGGCAACTCGTAGGGTACGATGAGCGGCTGTCATTAGATAATATGTAACAACCAGCGGCAACTGACACATTGTTGACCAATAATTGGACTGGACCCGAAGCCTAAGTGCTGTCACCTTTTTTAGGGTTCCGTAGTAAACTAGGAACCCTTATAGTTTCGCCATGTCTGTCTGTCTGTCCGTCCGCGGTTTTACTCAGAGACTATAAGTACTAGAAAGCTGTAATTTGGTATGGGTATGTATTTTATGTTGACATTTTTATAATTTAAATAACAAAAATTAATTGATAATTATTGATGGTAATATTATTATTATGGCCACCCTCAATATTCTCGGTATAAATACAATCGTCATCCCCACTCTCTCTCTCATTCCGATTTACGCTGTGTTAGGAGACAGACGTTATACCATCCTTGTTATAATTTTGAATATACGTTCTAACGTATTTATTTAATCTATTTTTATTTTCTCTCGCCTATTACCCTATAAAATCTATAGGTTATGGGCCCAGCCATACTACCTTTAGTATTGTGCTGTAGTTCCTTAAATTCATTTCTTTTTGTTTTCCAAAAACACACGTGTCCTCCAATCAACTTTAACCAAAACCATTTTCGTTATGGATAACCTGAAAACTAAGCGAAACATCCAACCTTTTAACGGCGAAAAATATAGCATCTGGAAGTTTCGTATCCGCTCGCTATTAACCGAATTGGAGGTCATCAAGGTCATCGATGAAGAACCCGTGTTACAGTTCGAGTATGGCAGAAGAATAATCGTATTGCTAAAAGCGTTATTGTCGAATACTTGTCGGACTCGTTTCTTAGTTTTGCCAAAGAAGAACTGACCGCAAAAGACATATTTAGAAGCCTGGATGCCTTGTACGAAAGGAAAAGCTTAGCAACGCAGTTGGCTATACGAAAGAAGCTGTTGGGTTTGAAACTACAAGGAGATACTCTACTAGTCAAACACTTCACGGTTTTTGATGATTTGATGACGGAACTTTGGCTGCTGGAGCGAAGCTCGAAGAAACCGGCTGAACGACCTCGAATTGTTCAAGCAGTGGAATTGACTGAGGAGGCAATGGTTTCCAGTCCCCGGGTTTGCATTCATGGCTGGTGATTACCAATTTGGCGAAAACAGGAAACAAATAACAATCCTGTTGGATTCCGGAGCTTCCGACCACATTGTTAACAGGGAAGATATTTTCAGTACCTATACAATTTTACATAAACCTTTTAGAATTTCAGTAGCTAAGAACGGTGAATTTGTTTCAGCCACCAAACGTGGAACACTGCAAGTAATTAGTGACTCTGGCATCCAAGAAACTCTGGCGGATATACTGTTCTGTCCGGAGGGGCCGTACAACCGTATCGAGGATGCAGCGCGCCGGGTTGACCGTCACCTTCGATCAACACGGAACTTATATCAGTAAGGACGGTACAGTACTGATGCGAGGTAAAGTCAATTAATAATTTAATTTCAATAGATTTAGAAGTGTGTGTTAATCGATCTGTTTCTCAGTTGTGCATTAATAATAAAAATAATTACGACTTGTGGCATCAGAGATTAGGACACATTAGTAAACAAAAGTTTTTGGATTTAAAAAGGAATTCTATGATTCATGAAATTGGTTTAATTGATTTAATAACGCCTGATGAAAAACTGTGCGAAGCATACATAAATGGGAAACAAAATCGATTGCCATTCTAAGGATAAAAGTCATATTAAACGACCATTATTTGTTGTACATACTGACGTATGTGGGCCGATCAATCCTACCTCAATCGATAACAATAATTACTTTGTGTTGTTTGTCGATCAATATACCCATTACTGTGTTACGTACCTGATAGCCTATAAATCAGATGTATTTTCAGCTTTTAAAGATTTTGTAGCCAAAAGTGAAGCACAATTCAATTTAAAATTGGTTAATTTATACTGTAATAATGGACGGGAGTATTTATCTAATGAGATGAAAGAGTACTGTGTGTCCCGAGGGATTTCATACCATTTAACTATTCCTAGGACACCGCAGCAGAATGCGGTTAGCGAACGCAACGTCAGGACAAGAAAAAGCATGTGCGATGGTTAGTGGTGCTAAATTACCGAAATGTTTCTGGGGAGATGCAGTATTAACTGCAGTTTATTTTATTAATTTTTCTCCTACCCGCGTTTTGACACAAAATAAAACCCCGTTCGAAATGTGGCATGATAAAAAGCCTACAATTCAAAGGTTTTTTTGCTACTAACCAAGTTTGATGAAAAATCATGGAAGGGTATACTTGTAGGATATGTACCGAATGGCTATAAGGTATGGAACATAGAACGTGAAAAATATGAAACGGTTCGGGATGTCATAGTAGATGAGGTTAAATTTTCTGCAGTCAAGGCCTAAGTTGCGATTTGAAGGAGATGTCATCGAACATTTCCAAAATACTGAACTGACACCTAAGTCAGAGTAAATAAAACCTCAATGCTGTGACAGTCCTAAATTTGATATGTCTAAAGCTGATAGTACTAAATCTGATAGTATGAAATCAGTTAGTACGAAATCGGATAGTACAAAATCTGATAGTACGAAATCTGATAGTATGAAATCAGTCAGTACGAAATCGAATAGTACAAAATCTGATAGTACGAAATCTGATAGTATGAAATCAGTTAGTACGAAATCGGATAGTACAAAATCTGATAGTACAAAATCTGATAGTACGAAATCTGATAGTATGAAATCAGTTAGTACGAAATCGGATAGTGCAAAATCTGATAGTACGAAATCTGATAGTATGAAATCAGTTAGTACTAAATCGGATATTGTTAAATCAGTTGAGCAAAAATCAGATAGTTTAAAATCTGATGAATCTGTTTCTAGTAGAAAGATTCGTAAGCTAAACGAGTCATATGAAATGTCATTGGTTATAAATCAACTGGTAGTTTTTGATCAAAATATCGATGATTCTTGTCAATTGAGGAGCGCTAGGCTCAAGTAAAAGGTCGTACACCAATATCTTATAAGGAACTTGATGAAGTTCTTATGTGTGCTCAGTCAATTAATTGCGTAATACCTATATCTTTTAATGAGATTAATAACCGAAACGATAGAGCTCTTTGGGAAGGTGCAATTAAGAAAGAATTACATTCACTTTTAGCAAATAATACTTGGACGTTAGTGCCTAGACCTGACAATAAAAATATAGTCGACTGTAAATGGGTTTTTAGTATTAAAAATGATCAGTTTGGTAATCCATCTCGATATAAGGCACGTCTAGTTGCCAGAGACTTTAGTCAGGAATATTTGACAGATTATAATGAGACTTTTGCCCCAGTTGCTCGTATAGCAAGTTTTCGATTCAAAATTAGTTTTTCAAATCAATTTAATTTATTGGTACATCATATGGATGTAAAAAAAAAAACGCATTTTTAAATGACACTTTAAAGGAAGAAATTGATATGAAAGTGCCAGATGGTATAGTTAATAAGGAAAATTATGTTTGTAGATCAAAGTTCATATATTAAAACTATTTTGGATAAATTCAGTATGACTGACTGTCATCCAATAAGTACTTCTTTAGAGAATAAGCCTAATTATGAAGCTCTAAATTTAGATAGTGAATATAGTGCGCCTTGTCGTAGCCTTATAGGTTGCTTAATGTATGTTATGTTGTGTACGCGCCCTGATTTAAGCGTAAGTGTCAATATCTTGAGCAGGTATACAAACAAAAATAATAAAGAGCTATGGCAAAGTAAGTTAACTCAAAAGAGTACTTGGGTATTTAAAAGGTACTATAGTTAAAATTGAAATACGAAAGGTGTAATAATTTTGAAGATATCTTGTGTGGTTATGTAGATTCAGATTGGGGTGGTAGTGATGTTAACGATAGAAAAATTACCTCAGGTTGTTTGTTTAAATTGTTTAACAGTTGTACTATAACTTGGAATTCTACAGACAAACTTCTGTAGCAGCTTCTTCGACCGAAGCTGAGTACATGGCTTTGTTTGAAGCTGTGAAAGAGGCGTTATGGTTAAAGTCTTTAATTATAAGTGTACATTTAAATATTAATAATCCAATACCTATTTTTGAAGACAATAATGGCTGTATAAGTATAGCCAATAATCCTACGAGTCATAAAAGGTCTAAACATATAGATATAAAATACCACTTCTCTAGAGAACAAGTAGAAAACAATGTTATTTAATTGTTGTATCTCCACACAGGTAAACAGATTGCGGATGCGTTAACCAAGCCGTTACCTGTCGTCGCATTTAGACAGTTCAGAGATGAGATGAACTTATGTTTGTAACTACATTTTGTTGATTTATTTGGTTATATCAATTGATAAATGCATAATTTATACTTAAGTGCATAGTTTAAGATTTGCTTATTTATTGGTCTGATTAGGTTTTACTGGGTTTCCCTAATCCTTGCAACAAATGTTGGACCATATTACATTGTGATTTCCCAGCAATACTTGGATGGTTTTAATGTTCTGGTTAGTCAAAATTATGATTGTAAATAATTAGTGATTAATTTTTGAGGGGGCGTGTTGACATTTTTATAATTTAAATAACAAAAATTAATTGATAATTATTGATGGTAATATTATTATTATGGCCACCCTCAATATTCTCGGTATAAATACAATCGTCATCCCCACTCTCTCTCTCATTCCGATTTACGCTGTGTTAGGAGACAGACGTTATACCATCCTTGTTATAATTTTGAATATACGTTCTAACGTATTTATTTAATCTATTTTTATTTTCTCTCGCCTATTACCCTATAAAATCTATATTTTAATCGTGGCAAAAAAGTGGTAGAAAAAAAATTTGAAAAAAATTTTTTTTAGGGTAGCTCCCATACAAGTAAACTGAAATATTTGGTTTTAAAGTGCAAATTTTTGTTAGAGGTACGTGTCCCCCCCTCTTTCTGCTAAACGGTTATATATGGATACTTGAAAAAAATTACAGCAATAGTAATATTATTTACTGAAGTTGAAAGGAAAACTATCAGAGCTGAGTACTAAGTACAAACTAAAAAGTTATAGGCAACCAACTTATAAAATGTATTCGAAAATGTAAAATTCCATACAATTTTTATTGTTAGATGTTTTTGGTCGTTAAACTGTGAGGTGCGAGTGTGAACAGTGTGAACTCAAACTTGTCATTCGCAACTACGGAACCCTACACTGCGCGTGGCCCGACACGCACTTGGCCGGTTTTTTAGTAATATTTTAAGTTTTATTTTTACCTTTCAGCAGACTGGCCCGAGTCGGTGGCTGTGCCAAGCCAAGTAGCACCGCAAGTCGCTGGGCCTTCTCAACGGGACTCTTGTCAGTCTCCACGAACCGGTCGAACTCAGGGTGCAGGGATGGCAGAGGCACGGACAGCACTGCCACGAGGACGCGACACGCCATTCTGTTGAAAATAAATAATATTAACTTATCTGTCCTTTGCCCAACATGGGACATTCGTTAATGGCTTGTAATCATAATAATCAAAAGGACTAGAGGAGCCCGATGGTCCAGTGGGTGTGAGCTCTATGAGCGATTACGTATGTTAAGCAACCCCTGGTGCAGTCCCTACTTGGATGGGTGACCGCAAGTGGCATAAAAATATCTCGAGATCCTCCGTGCTTCGGAAGGCACGTTAAGCCGTTGGTCCCGTCCCGGCAGTCGTTAAGCTATATCAGATGCCTTAAGGCAGCTTGAAAAATCTGACACCAGTGTTGGCCACTTACACATACGAAAACAAACAAAAGGAGTTGAAGAAATTGCGGAAGCAGACAGAGCCCGTTTGGACGTGTGGTTCCTGGCAGAGTAGGATAAGACCACTCCAAGACTTCCCGTGGATGTCGTAGGAGGCGACTTAGGAAACACAAGCTAAACAAAGCTTATAAACATTAAAGAGACCTCTCCAAACTGTCTGGCCAGCGTGGAGTGTGTAGGCCATATCCTCTGACTGCTCTGGCTAATATATGGCTCTAGTATAGATAGGGCCGTGCTCACAGATCCACACAACAACAGTCAGACAAACAGACTAACATTAACGGTACACAATCTTGCTATATCTGTTCTTAAGATGACTAAGGCCCCGTCTCCACGAGCGAAACCGCGGCGGTTTTATCGTCATGTAACGTGTTTCTATACATTCTCTTAGAACGCGTCTATGTACGGGTATTTTATTACGTCCCGATAAGTGGCAGAGTTCAAGCGAATATCAATCGTATCGGGGGAGGTACGGGGGCGCCATATTGCGCGGGACACTGCGAATTTATGGATGGCACAGTAGGGAAAGGTATGAAGGAGAAAGTTGAATATAAAAATGTGCTGGCATAAATTAACACAAAACTTCTTAAACCAGAAGCTTGTCGCGTCTTGCCACCGTTATCATTTCCCTCTGAGGCCTACCATCTCGTAACAATGGATGTATTAGAAATGGGATTTATTTCAGAGGGTTACACATTTATTATTAACACTCAGTAAGATTTCAGCTCGCCCCAAAAAAGAAAGTTTTTATTGTTATCTATCCAAGAACAGTAAAATTGATGGAAACTTACAAACCTTACAATACAGGCTTCTTAGCCTTAATCTATAACCAAAGTAAAATATGACGAATAATGACGTAATTTTTCCTGACTGATTATCTTCTTTATTTGCCTGGATATCAGCCGCACGGATCAGGCAGTGACAGGCCTTCCAGAAGACAAGAGCTCTTTGCCGTGGTAGTCAAGTAACTAAACAGGATTTCTGTACAATATAAAGGTGGAACTGACTTACTTTTGAAGTTCTACCTGGGTGATATTGTTCTTCATCTCCCTGGATAGTTGGAACAGCTTCAACAGAGCCGCAGCATGGTATAGGCAGTGTCCCACCTTCCAAAAGACAAGGGCCAGCTTGCCAGAGTAGTCAAGAAGCAATCAAGATTTCTCTACAATATAAAAGTGGAACTGACTTACTTTTGGAGTTCTTCTTGGGTGATATTCTTCTTCATCTCCCTGGATAGTTGGAACAGCTTCAGCAGAGCCGCAGCATGGAATAGACAGTGTCCTGCCTTCCAGAAGACAAGAGCCAGCTTGCCGTAGTAGTTGGCCATGGTTTTGGCCACAGGTGTCTTCTTGGACATGTTCATGAGGTTGTGGATATCTTCAATGGCTTTGTAGGCTTCCTGTGAATGGAGTAAGGTTTTATGCATAAAAATTGAGCATAAGTACACTATGTTACGTTTCATTTACGAGTTGATAATTGGGCTGCATAGTTGTGAACTATGTGTATAAATTAATAAAAAAAATTGCAACAAAAATAAATTAATACATAGTTTTAAAGCTACTTATGGCAACTTGCTTTTTTAAGTTGAATAGAAACCAAGGACATGGGAAAGAAGGGCAAAACAGATAATATGACTAGCGATAGATTGAAATTGAAGAAACTGACATGCTGTGCTGACACCCCACATGATAGTTTGAAAAGGTAAACAAAAAGTAGAATATAAAAATGTGCTGGCATAAATTAACACATGACTTCTTACAAAAAGCCTGTCGCGTCTAGCCACCAACATGATCTTCCTCTGAGGCCTACCATCTCGTAACAATGGGACTGTTAGAAATGGGATTTAATTCAGAGGCAATCCAGTAAATTAACTCAAGTATTTGTATTTTGTAATTTTTTACTACAGTTTATTTAGATTTAATAATCATCTATATATATAAAACAAAGACGGGTTTGTTACAACACTTATAACTCGAGACCTGCTGAACCAATTTTCATGGTTATTGATTCGTTGGATTTGTCTCCGCCCCGAATAGCAGAATACATCTTAAAAACAATGAAAACTCGATATGTGTTAGGCGGTACGAAGTTCGCCGGGTCAGCTAGTTTTGAATAAAAGAAACTGTATTGAGTTGATATACTCATGGAATGAAATCCAGTGATCAGCTGGCATTGAAGTCAATTTAATTTATAGTTTGGTACAGTCCGAATCAAACATTATGGCGGCTCGGATATTAGTTGCTCAGTGTGCAGTATGCGCCCCGCCTCCCCGCGCGCGCCCCTCTTAACCAAATATTGTGTACTTGTATATCGACTCGCGCGATGTTTCGAGCCGCCATAAAGTTTGATTCGGACTGTAATTCGGTATTTGCCTAATGTTAAGATTATATAAAATTTGTTTCCAGTGATACTAATTTCTATATAAAAACACTATAAAAAACACTTTTAATTTGATATCGATTCGTTAAGTGTTCTTAAAGCTTCTTTAAAGTTGGGTGAATAGGACCATTTTTAAAAGTATGAAAATCTTAAATTACAATTATACTGTATTGTAGTCCGCTAAATTTAGAGCAACTTTTATTATGAAACCATTACCATAAACGTAATATTTCGTATAGCTACCAAATAAAGTTCTCACGCCGCCCATACAAAATACAAAGTTGTGACGTCACAAATATGTAGGCATTTCAGCGGTGAGTTTTCACGTCTAAAAATTAACGTCTAAAAATATGTGTCTTTAAAACTTCTATATCTGAAAGAGTTTTTTGTTTAGAAATGTTTTTCGGTCACTATTGTGTTTATTTTTGGCAGGTCTTTACATAGCGACAGGAAAAATTTTTTAGTCAAGTAGCCAATTGTGTTGAAAAAGAGATTACTTTGAAGTAAGATTTTAACTGAAACTTATTTTATCAACTTACCTGCCACAGCTCCATCTGGATAGCACTGTCTAACTGGAACAATCTGGTCTCCAAGTTCAGCTGCTGGGTTTCTGGCTTCGAGATGCTCACATTGCCAGTTTGTACCTGGTGGACAAACCATACAATCATATCATTACTTATTAGTGACCTTTTTTTATTAAGTAGTCGAGTTTAAAAGATATCTGACAATCTGGTTTTGAATGATCTTCGATTTTCACTCAAGAATACTCATCAGGCTAAACTATGTTTGCTAAGGCGTCGTTTTTATGTCTTATAGTTAGGCTGGACCATTATTGTTCTGAACCAGATTTTCCATTTTCCAAAATTAACCCATATGTTGCAGGCTTATCAGCTATAAATAACAAAAAGTTTCATTGGAATCCGTCCAATATTTCCAGAGATTAGTGTGTACAATCAGACAAAGAAACAGAGATTTATTTTTCAAATTCTTACTCTACTACTATGTCTCCATCGCCCAATAAAAAAAAAAATACATTCAATGTAGCCTCTTTTTTTTATTAATTATATATATGTATGGATTATGTGTAGGAACATACATTTTGGTGATTCAGATGAAAACCACTCCTATGAGATAAATAATATTAAAAAGCAGAGTTATTTGTCAAATAAACATTTGCAATAAGGAAAAAACTATACAAATGAACAAAATTTCAACTCACAGTGGGTTTGCATATATCCTCAAGATGTTTCCTCAGCTTGTCGCACAGCTTCCTGAACTCGGTCTTGCGGGAGTACTTCAGGCAGAACTGGAAGGCCATGCGGGCGATGTCGTGGTAGAGGGTCTCCACGTGGGCGTTGGTACGCAGCAGCTCCAGGCATTGGCAGTATGATTCCCAGAGGAATTTTACCTGTAGCAAAAATATCAAGACATGTTATAGATTTTTTTGTTTTTTAATCTATTTTTTTCCAGGCTTTAGTACACTTGATTTGACTATGCCAGCCTCATGGGGGACCTCTAATATAAAATTTATCTTAGAGACATTATACACCTGCGATATATACTGATTTTGCCAAATGTGACAATGGATTGCTCAACTTTTGCATTCAGCAATACATTTTCCGTTACTACTCCAGGTAAGAACCTGTCTTGTAGGGCACCATCCTGTGAAATAATGAGGGCTTACTTAGCTTGCCGCAAATGGTAAACTTAAATAAACCAGATCTCTTTAACTAAGTCAAAATTCCATTAATTGTACATACCCATGGTGTAAGTATGGTCCTGTCAGACCTATCCTGGGCATCTTCACCGGAGACAGCACTAAGCAGGATGCTTTCAGGAGTAGCTAAGTTGTCAAGATCATCAGTGTCAATGACAGCTTGAGTTGATTGCGCCCGAGCCGCTTCTGTGCGCTCCTCAGCCATTCGCAAGTAGCCTCTGTGAATTATTATTGCAATGTCAAGAACAGGCACATTTTCTAAAAAAATATGTATGTTTAATATTGAATAATACAAGTTATTTTTCTTTTATCAGTCAAATAAAACATCATCAAGATAATGCGCATCAAAGTGCAGGTACACTTTTTACCATCCTTTTGTGTCATGAGCCCCCAATGGCTCATGACACAAAAGGATGGTAAAAAGTGTATCGTCAGTGACATCACACCGAACTTTAACCTTTTGTGTCATGAGCCCCCAATGGCTCATGACACAAAAGGATGGTAAAAAGTGTATCGTCAGTGACATCACACCGAACTTTAACGGGCTATATCTTTAACAATAATTTACCAGACGGACATATTATTTAAAAAAAAAATATTAGAAATAAGTAAGTAATACTTTATTGTACACCATAAGTTAAATGTTTATAATACAAAAATTAAACTAAGTTGTACAATTGGCAGTCTTATTGCTAAAAGCAATTTCTACCAGACAACCGATGGATGGAGAGGACTAAAAAATGTGAACAGACGGGGTGTACGATCATAAATATTATAATTCTACAGGAATAGACTCAACCAGAGGCATGCACTCTGGCAAGCTTAGTTCCAAAAGTAATATGTTAGGCAGGAGATCCACTGCAAATTTACTAGACTGATTAGAAGTGTTAGAGCATTAAAATAGATATAGATAAGACATTTATTCATTTAAAATAAATTTTTACACATTTGGAGAGACTCAAATTGTGACCCACTGATACGAAAAATACATGTAATAACAAGTTACACAGATTACTTGTTATTACATGTATTTTTTGTGTAAGTGGCTGACACTTGTATCAGATTTTTAAACTGCTCAAAGCATTTGAGACTAACAAAATGTGTAAATATTAAATTTTAAATCTTGCATTACTTTGTGTTTGAAGGACATTCGTCAAAAGAACATTGTGTCCACTTTTGTGTATCTTCCCTCATATTTAGTATACCCTTGATTGATGTCAGTACAGCTGAAAATCTGCTATGACTTTTGGCAATCTTTCAAGGGTTTGCTTTGAATTTTCACTAACTCTATTCATATCTTCAATAAATAAAGTCTAAAGGAAATATTTATAAGGCACTTTAAATATTTTTAGAGCTTTTACTGCTTAGAAATTATATAAATTATCAATGTTTAGAATTGTGTGCCGTGTGGTTTCCGGCAGAGTAGAATAGGACCACTCCAAGTCTTCCCGTGGATGTCGTATAAGGCGACTAAGGAAACAAAAGCTAAAAACATCAAAGAGACCTCTCCAACCCGTCTGGCCAGTGTGGAGAGTGTAGGCCAAATCCTCTGACTGGTCAGGCTCTGGTAGTTCAGAGAGGGTCGTGCTCCTGCAGTGGAGTCTAAAAAGACCTGATGATGATGATGATGTTTAGAATGAATTGCCTTGTACCTGATTTTGGAACCTTGCCTAAGTGGACTTCATTTAATAATATATTTTAGTTTTTAGTTATTATATTATATTTTTAAGGTTTTTAGTTTTAGGTTCATTGTTCTAGTATATAATATTTCATTATATCACAATAAATGTAATTACCTTATAACTTGCTCAAGTGATCCAACATTGACTGATTGGAACATGTTTCGATATTGAAACAGTCCCTCCTTAGCGATATGAGACTTGCGGAGGTCCACACAGAGTTCCAAGTACTTGAACATGATAGGTTCCAGCACCGACTCCGACCAGTTGTAAGCCCATTTCTTGTTCCTGAACACCTCCTGCAAGGTGTCCAAGGCCCTGGCCGGCTTGTCCAGGTCCATAAACTCTGTAAAAATGCGCCAATATAGGACTCCATACTTGTTTGGTTATGTTGTTATATGTAATTTTATTCTATGCTGAATTTACTAATTTTGCAAAAACAGTTGACTTTTTCTACCGAAACATGAAATAAATAAATTAATCAAAGTTTAATTTAATTTTTGCATGATTTACAGGTGAAAAGGTCATCTTATCATTAGTGCAACGTGGTAGACAAGTGATGGAAAGCACTGAGATTGCACATACCATTTGCTCGTTTAAGAGCATTTTCCGGTCTTTGACCGTATCGAGCCATATTAATAATTCGCTTTTCACTTCATTAACGCAAATTTAGCTTCACAAATCTCTTTTGTGGAAGAATAAATCTAAATTATTCTCCCACCGGCCTGTCACGCACACGACAGACTCAATCAAAATGGCGGCATACGATGTTGCTCGTTTCTAAAATAATAATGAAAAATTGTTTTCGGGGTGAATCGGGCCTTGATCCCTATTCTAGTATCCAAAAACCACCAAAAACTTCATCTTGCTAAAAAAAAAGTTTAAAAAATGAATAAAAAGTCTATGCCTAGAAATTTGACAATGACGGCAACAAAACGTCAAAGATTGTCATCTACCTATTGTCAAATAATTGTTGAACAAAAAATTGAAAATAATATAGTGCCGCCGACGATTTTTATAATTGTAAAAACGTGACTTCTATTTGCTTTGTAAATCTCCTGAGTTATAAAATATACTCGGCATTCTAATTAATTTATTAACTTATTTATAACCTAACACCATAGAAGATGCAAGTAGTGACTCAGGTGTACCTTTATCGAAAACCGTATACAATTAGTTATATCAATGAAGAAGTTGTTATCCTTGCCAACGAAGAATTGTATAAGGTCCTAAATTTAAGTCAGAAGGCGTTTCCCGAGAAGGAAAATGTTGCATCCAGTGATATAGTCCGGAAAAGGTTGAGGCTTGTGGTCGACGCATATTTTCTAGGTCCTTTTTTGAAAGAATGTTGTGATTCCGCGGCTTACCGCCGCAATGTCATAGACCGCTTTAAGCAAGTGAGTGGTCATGACAGTGGGACAGTATTTCTAAAATTAATTCTGGAGCCCCCCGATCAGGAAATTTTAGACTATGCCTGGTAAGTATTCTTACATACGAATTAATTTTATATTTAGAATACAAAATAACCTGTATACCTAGGAAGAGGCTATATTAACAAGGATATTTTTTTTAAATTATAATTAGTTGGACCTTTTTTGCATTTTCTTGACAAATTAACGAAATATCAATACATGCTAAAAAAGAAGCAGGTGGCATACTGTATATTATGTGCCCCAGACCTGATTCTTTTAAATGACTGCCAAAAAGAGTATATTGTTTATAGAGTTTATGACTAGCAATCCGCCTCAGGTTCCCCTGTGGTACATACATAGCCTATGGCACTCAGGGACCTAATAAACAGTAAATTTTATATTGGTCCAGTAGTTGCTGAGATTAGCGCATTCAACCGAACAAACTCTTCAGCTTTATTAATTAGTATAGATTTGGATGAATGGGGTATCATTTGAAACCTTCGAGCAACACGGAAGGGAGTAGCCATACGCTGCATTCCCCTCTGTCAAGGTACAAGCCAAAATTAGGCATATGCATGTCTATGTGTTAGTTCTGTGTGACTCATGTACACAAATTATTTTTTCTTTTTTATGTCATTTTTTGTGACATTGTCATAATTACTATCAAGTGACAGTTTAAGTTTTGTATGTAGGTGTGCGGAACTAAACTTGTGTGCACATTTCCCCCCGCAAAAAACGCCAGAAAAATTGTCATAGTAAATTGTCGCTTTGCCCACTCCCTCCGTCCGGTACGGAGGCCGTGTTGCTCGAAGTTTGAAACCTAACACTGTCCTGAGTGATACATGCTATACATTTTGTGTAAGGGAGGTGTTCATTTTCTTTTATAAATTTATAAATAAAATGATTTGTGTCAGTCTGTTGTTGGTAGTTTAAATTAAAATATTTATTATCTTATTTATTATAAAACATACCCTCACTAGGAGGGTATGTTTTATTTTAGATTATAGAGATAAGACTATTTTCAAAATAGTTATTTTAAAATGTAGTTGAAGATGAAGAATCTTCAACTACATTTTAAAATTTCCAATAAAAAATATGCTAATAAGGAAATATTAATTAGTTCAATTTATTCACAGGAATGAAAGAATGCTGAGGCTAGTATGGACGAGAGTAGAAATAGAGAATGCCTTCTCATGGCTGTCAACTCTTGGTGGAGCATACTCAGCATTAGGGGATTACTTTGAACATTGTGTAAGTGTTTTTATTTTTCTCTAAAAATCTTTTTAATTTGGGTCTTGACTGGTAATAAATTCAGTGTGAAACTTATTTCTATATCACTTATTTTGGGCTTCTGTGTATTATTTAGTTGCTCTAAATATTAAATAGTAACTATGTTAAGTTTCTATCTACTAATATAAAACCTCATAGATTAAAAAGTTAAAAAAGTTTGGTAACTGACATTTAAATTAAGCTTATTTGTATGTTCCGCTGCTGGGCAAAGGCCTCCCCTATCTGCTTGGGAAGCAGAAAGTGGAGGCCTATGAAGCAGTGCTTCCATATGTTGCTGTCAAAGGCTACAGTCCATCTTTATTGTGAGCATCCAAATCATCATGCCACCTCCTTCTATCTCTGCCTCATCCCTTATGGCTGTCTGGTATCCACATCATAGCCGTTCTGGCCCGCCTGCCCTGTGGCATGCAGCAGATTGTATCCCACAAAAGTAACATGTTTTGGGCTGATAATTTTTATTTTTAATTTCCAGGCTGATGAAGCAGGTAGAATATCCATCAGACAGTTTAAACTATCAAAGATGCTTGGCGATGAGGGCTTAGCAGCAAGAAGCAAGCTCTACTCAGCCCTATCATTCTCCCAGAAAGGAAACCTGAAGATATCTCGGAAGATCGTCAGAAATGTTGCTCATTTTGCTCAAGAGACTAATGATAAAAGGTTGATGCGTATGTGCCAAGGTGTATGGGCTAAGCTGAAGTATTTAAGGGCATTGAGGAAGAATGAAGAGTTAGAAGGCTGGGAAAAAGGCAATGGCAACAGAGTGTTGAATGGAATAAATTGAATTTTTTGTGACTTGGTTCAAATCAGAATCCTGATAGCAATAATCAGGTGACTTGTTAAACATTAGCAAAGTAGAAAACGAAATTTTTTATAAATTCTTAGACCCTCAAATACATCTCAACTCACAACCTATATAGGATAATCAGGTGACTTGTTAAATATTAGCAAAGTAGAAAACGAAATTTTTTATAAATTCTTAGACCCTAGCAAATACATTCTCAACTCACAAACTATATAGGATGATGTGAGAATATATAAAGGTCCATTGAGATAACAGTTTTCATAGTAATATCAATATATATGTTACTTTGTTTTAATAAAAAAGCGCAAAACCTCAGACAGACCAACTTATTTTTATCACAAAAGAACTATGGTTTTTTTAAGTTTAATTTCGCGAGGTTTATATATGAAGAAATATGTTCTTTTTTGTTTTGTTTGTGTTTAGACTTTTTATTTTATAATCTAAGGTGACGTTGACTCTTTGCGTGCCGCCGCATAGAGTTAACTATAAATGATCAAACACGGCGTAATTTAAATATTTTTTTGGTTAAAATTTGGCCCTCATTTTTATTTGTGGAATCGATTCTACTCCCTATTTTGAACAATCTAATTTGAGGTTTTACGCTTTTCATAAACACTCATATCTTATATTTTTACATAGGCCTAGCAGATAGCTATTTTCTATCACTTTACAAGACAACTCCATAGCCTATACCATTTAAAACTGTAAGCTTGCCATATTCGTGAACTTACCTATACTGATCATACTGAAAACTTTCTGAACTACTGAAATAGGAACATAGGTCGATATAAAAGGTATAGACCACTTACATTAGAAATAAATTATAAGAGAATCTATAATCAAGCAATAACAAAAAATATTGTATCCTAACTAATATTATAAATGCGAAAGTGAGTTAGTATATTTGTTTGTTACCTCTTCAGCCTTTATCTACAGAACCATCTTCTTGAAATTTGGCATACACGTTGATAATGCTACGGAGAAGGACATATTACGCAGGCGAAGCCCACGGCCCACAAGCCCAGCACGGCCAACACCTAGTTAATATCAGGAATGATGATAGTGAATTGTTAAAATACTTACTAATTTTTGGTTTGAATCAAGTCATTGACTGATTTACTGAGTTAATGTATTTAAGAAAATGTATGAGAGTTATAAATACGAAAGCTAATATGCAATAACATGAAAATGTTGCTATTTATGTAGCCATACCTTAATTATCTTTACTTCCTTATAACGAAATACTAACTAGGCAAATTGCAGATCTCCGATTTTTTGTATTGAATAAGTCACAATAATACCAATTTTTTTCTTGCATAGTGACTGCTCCAAATAATTGAGATACCTAATGTATATGTGATTTGTTACAACTTTTTGTTGGTGCTGTAAATAAATGTACCTATATTTTGTTATTTGTTTGTTTTTTTGAATAGGTATTTATTCATCTCCTTCATTGTAAAGTTAATAATATGACACGAGGGGTCCCGGTTTCAATATCCAGCCAGGTCATTGAGGTTTCCAGCAACTGAGACCACAATCAACTCTAGACGATGGTCCTAGTTTCCGGATCAAAAAAATAAGTATTTTTTCTTCCGGCGACTGG
This sequence comes from Rhodophaea formosa, assembly GCA_963082605.1. Lineage (NCBI taxonomy): Eukaryota > Metazoa > Arthropoda > Insecta > Lepidoptera > Pyralidae > Rhodophaea > Rhodophaea formosa. The sequence continues at coordinate 13,178,476 of OY720224.1, read as the reverse complement.
GACCACTCATAAATAAATTCTTAAATCTATTGTTTAAGCCAAGAAGAGTAAAATCTTAGATTTTACCATTCCCTCAGCCTGTTTTTACGGATTGCTTGGGAAGGGCAGCAGTAGTAGCCAGTAAGAATTATGGTTATTAATCTGAGGAATTATGTAATATTCTTTATTCTTGAATCTATGGTGGTAAATAAATAAAATATACTCATATAACAACTAGATTTTCTCGCGCCAATATGCTGTTTTTCTTTTAATAGCAATCTTCGTAGTTTCTTTTCCTTTTCAATATAAAAATAAATCTTGGCGACAGAGCGAGGTACTGATGCACATGACTGTTGTACAGTCTATCTTGGTACAAATTAATAGAACTAGTCTCATTTTTTTATAACACTGGGGTACTTGGTGAACTGCTAAGTTCACGATGATCCTCTGGGGGATCCTGGCCGACTAACTCATTTCTACAAAATGCCCAGAGATTACGTAAGGGAGTGGGTTTTCGAAATAAAAATAAAAGATAACATTGCAAAAATAGAAATATATATTTATTAATTACAATACAGAGATTAACACAATCACGAATGCCACACGACGAGAAATTTTAAACCACTAACTGTACTACATTTTACTATAACATTTCCCCTTACAGTCACATCAGAGAAAAATAAACTTAGAAAGTTAATACTTATGCATTTTGATAAAGAATATTGTCAATTTGATCCCAACATAGGGTCATTGAATAGAGAAAAAAGCCAAATTGTTTGAAATGTCGGGTAGTTCCGCGTATTTTTCAGACCATTCTACTCTGACGTCTCAAAAGCATCTTAAAAGTTCTTAAATCTCGTTCTGTGCCTGTATAGAAACCTTGTTTGTTTGTTTTTCGTATGAGTAAGTGGCCAACACCGCGTCAGATTTTTCAAGCTGCCTAGAGGCATCTGACATAGCTTGACTACTGCCATCAATGATGGCAGCCGGGACAAACGGCTTAAGCTGCCTTCCGAAGCACGGAGGAGCCCGAGATATTTTTTATGCCATATGCGGTCACCCATCCAAGTAGGGACTGCGCCCAGGGTTGCTGCCAGATACCTAATTACCTAGCGAAGCGAAGACAAACAAGATTCTTCTCGAATATTAAAGATAATAATACCTATTGACAATCTTAGATCTTAAGCCTGTCTTTGTCATGCTAGGTTATATAGACAGTGACTGGACGAGAGTTGACAATGATTTTAGTTAAGACGCCTTTGAGTATTTAATTTTGGGCGTTAAGAATATAATAAGGTTTTCAGTATTCGAGTAAGTAAGAACAATCTTAACGATGCAAAAATACTTCAATGGCAAATAAAAAATATTAGAAATACTGTAGAAATGTGTTTCGGTAACTCCGTGGTATTTGGTAACTTATTATGAACACAATGTGGTTATTCTGCTTAGTTTCAGTTCTGGTAATAGTCAGATTAAAAAACCAAGCCTTTTGCTAACTTCTAACCACTACATTTTGATGGTCACTTTGATATCCATTACCTACAGTTTATAAATCTTAAATACGAATCATACGAAAGCCGTAATGGTGTTGTCAAAAGTTAACAAATAGGTTTGCACTGCAAGGCCCTCTTTAGGCCAGCCAAAGCTGAAAGGAGAGAAGATTTTTGAAGAGATTGCGTTATGCGCTGCTTTTTGTACCGATTGACCTAATCTTTGTTTGTTTGTATTACATTCATGAATTATTCACTTTTAAGCGTTGGTACAATAAAGCATTCATTCATGTTTGAAATAATTAATGGAATTATGTTATTCACACATCTGATCTCCGTTCAGCTACAGTAAAGACCACTGATTTGATCATATTGGGAGTCAGGGTGAGGGCCTAATTCTAACTATGCGTTGCGTCTCCTAAGACGCGAATGCTACTCTCCCTTTGTATCAACGAGTAAAGAAAAGGAAGCCACCAGCTCTTGAATCAGAGAAGGCAGAAATTCAGTGAAGAAAAAAGAGAGTTCTCTTTATAAGGCAGTAGGAATATTAAATAATCATTATATTTGGAACTTATTACCGAGATACAAGGTTCAATTTTTGATGGGAGTATATTTACCACTGTCTTATAAAGGCTTGAGGCCCCTTTTAAATCCTGGCTTAAGGGAGAAGCAGCAGCGCTTAAGTAAAGATGGCTTTGGGAGGAAAACATTTACTAAAACGCTCATGCCATTATAGTTTAAAAATTTAAATGCAAGCACCACGTTTTGTTACTAAATTATGACTATTTCGGTGAACATAGCAAATTAAGATCCGTTAAATATATAAATAAAGATAAATCCGATTAAGAACGCTTAGCTCAGTCATTAATATAATAGCAACATGTGTTCCTTTACCTCTCGGTAATATTCGAAAATATTTTCCATCTGATCGGATCTTCCATAAACAAAAAGAAAGGTTCAGTCGTGAGGATCAGTCGCCTATAAATTAACCGCCTATAACAACATCGGTTACAACCAGAGGTGGATTATTCTGACGGCAATTCAGGCAATTGTATAGGGCGCAAGATGTCACACACAGGACAGTTACTAAGAGTGCCAGGAAATAGAACACTTTCCACTAACAACTTATTTAAATACTGCGTATGTGTACGTAAAATGTCGTCCCTTTGCCCCACAAGGCGGGCATATGAAACTAAGTACCGCTCAATGTCTAATGATCGGTTATTACGACACATATTACGTCATGGTTTCCCCATGTCATTTCAATGTCGTTATAAAAGATCTCAACCAAGACTAGATATACATATTTTACGAATTTAAATACTTCTGTAAGATAAAAGGAATATGAAAAGGAACACATGTATATTGACTACTGGCAACACTACTCGTGGGAGCAAACGGGGCACGCCAGCGTTCCCATTGGATCCCACGCTGGCAACATCTTCGGCTCCTGCTTAAATACTTCTAGGACCTCGGCGGGCACGAATTTCTTGTCTACTACCACCTGGAATGAAAACAAATGTTAAAAATTAAAAAAAATATTTTCACAAATAAAGAATTTGATTGATTAATTGGACCCGAGACCGATCCCCTTATGGTCATGATACAAAACGATCTTCAAATTTGCCTGGGTCTTGGATGTTTATATAAGTATCTTTTATTATACAGTATCGTTGGGATAGTATTTAATTCACAACTTACTGTGGGGCTAGCCTAATTTGTGTGACTTTTTCTCTTTATATCTATTTATTTAAAATTTAAAAAATGTATATATTATTCATTAAATTTGCTCTGTTCAATGGAATAACTAAAAGCTGGCATGTATCTAAAAGGTGAACTTAGATCATATTGCAATAACAGTGGTGGGCTTATTGTTTTGTTTTGCAAGTCTTGTTGTTATTGGTCGATATCTAAAACACATCCTTTGCAATTCGGTATTTGCCTAATGTTAGGATTATATGAAATTTGTTTCCAATGATACTAATTTCTATCTAAAAACACTATAAAAAACATTTTTAATTTGATAAAGATTCGTTAAGTGTTCTTAAAGCTTCTTTAAAGTTGGGTGAATAGGACCATTTTTTAAAGTTTGAAAATCTTAAATTACAATTATACTGTCTTGTAGTCCACTAAATTTATAGCAACTTTTATTATGAAACCATTACCACAAACGTAATATTTCGTATAGCTACCAAACAAAGTTCTCACGCCGCCCATACAAAATACAAGCTTGTGACGTCACAAATAAGTAGGCATTTCAGCGGCGCGTTTTCACGTCTAAAAATATGAGTCTTTAAAACTTCTATATCTGAACGAGTTTTTTGTTTAGAAATGTATTTCAGTCACTATTGTGTTTATTTTTGGCAGGTCTTTACATAGCGACACGGAAAATTTTTTAGTCAAGTAGCCAATTTGTCTAGCTCAATATTGGCGTAAATGCACTAATTTCCTGTTTATTTTCGTACTGCTATGTCTGCCGACAGGTCCCAAACACTACGAGTATTTAAAGGTAAAAGCTAGCCCAGAAAAAAATAGAATACGAGTATGAATAGATCTATTCTTACGAGGCTTACATCAAGGAAACTAGCGACACTTTCTATTTAATTCTTGTACTTCGAAATAAGAACAAATCAAAAAAATCTACGAAAGTATGTCCTTCTTAAATTACTTGTAGTATTTTTTGTTGAACTTTTCATCAATATTATAATTTTCGATTGAGAGCATTACTCATTACCACCAAAAGTGGCCGTATTTGGCGTTAATGAGTAGTTCTCTTAATTAATCAAATGTAAAATAATGAAAAGCAATACAAAAAGTCCTACAAGTCATTTACTAGTGAAGTATGTACTTACGTAGATTTTTTTTAGATTTGATCTTATTTAGTAATAAAAGAAATAAAACCAGGGGTGGCGCTAGTTGGCTGGTGTAACCGCCCTAACTAGTAGTCAAGACATTTTTCCACAAAAAAAAAACGCAATTACGTGTGTCCTCGCAACGCAATTAAGTGGTGTTGTGGAAACTAGACAACTAAGGCTAACTTAGCACTCACCTCGTAAACAAATTCCCGGAACCAGGGCTCCGTGAGCAGCAAGTATCCCTTATCGTACTCCTTGTCACTGTAAGAGTTCTCCACGCGGAACTTTTGCGGGTTTCCTTGCGCCTGTAAACATTTTGACTTCAAATTCTCTATTGAGTAAGAGTTGGAAGATGTCAGGACCTCCAAAATAAGTGAGGCTTTTCCAATTATTAGATGTGTTCTTGTGGAGATGACCAGTCTATGGAATATCAGCTCTCGTGCTCCGCGTTTACTGTATCCTGCTTTAAAGACCTGATTAAGGCTAACCAGAGACTTTTGATGTGGTGATCTACTGGGCACACTTAATTGAATTGCTTGTAAAAAAGAAGGGGGACTTTAAAGTCTTCAAATGTCCATACCATTTTGATAATAAATACGTACGAGTGAAAGGAAAAGGTTGTTGAATGTGGATGAAAGAAGAATGGCATCAATTTCTTCACTATACACAAGTGGCCAGGAATTTAAATTTGATTTTATTTAATTTAATCGTCGAGCTCCGTGGCGCAGCGGTCAACACGCTAGCCTGCGACACGGGGGTCCCGGGTTCGATCCCCGGTCAGGTCAAGATGGAAAAAGATCTTTTTCATATTGACCTGGGTCTTGGATGTTTATCTATATAAGTATATATTATAAAATATAGTATCGTTGAGTTAGTATCCTACGACACAAGTTCACAACTTACTGTGGGGCTAGCTCAATTTGTGTGATATGTCCCTATATTTTTATTTATTTATTAATTCCGCGCTCTGGCCTCTTACCATAGTAAGGATGGTGAGTCTCATCGAAGCATCTTTCCGGTATCACTATCATCATCAGGTCTTTTATAGACTCTACTGTAGGAGCACGACTGTCTCTGTACTTTCAGAGACATATATTAGCCAGAGCAGTCAAAGGATTTGGCCTACACTCTATACGCTGGTCAGACGAGTTGTGGAGGTCTCTTTGATGTTTATAAGCTTTGAAATCACCTATGATAACCAGGGGAAGAGTTCGAGTGATCCTATTCTACTCTGCCGGGAACCACAAGGCCAAATGGGCACCGCCTTTTTCCGCAATTTTTTCGACTCCACGTCTCACGAGGTTCAACATCCTTAGTTGTGCGACACGAATATAATTTCTGGGAACTTCAACTCGATCTTCCAATCCTAGGCCAGGCTATCTCATCATCATCATCATGTCTTTTTAGTCTCCACTGCAGGAGCATGACTCTGCACTACCAGAGCCATATATTAGTCAGAGCAGTCAGAGGATTTTGCCTGCACACTCCACGCTAACAGACGGGTTGGAGAGATCTCTTTGATGTTTAAAAGCTTTGTTTAGCTAAGGCTATGTATGCCTATAAACTTACATCAGTCCCAACAGCGGTGAACACCATGGCATGCGTCATACAGGAGTCTCCATACATGAGTCGGTCTGCCTTGTCCAGTCCGATTTGAACCTCGGTATTGAACACCAAGCGATAATCGTGTCTGCAAAATAAAAATAAAAACAGTTTCAAGGTCGTGCGCAGATTATATACCTGTCACCGGAAAATATCAAGAATCGTAAGGTGATCTATTTCTTTGAAATGACTGAAAACCTCAGACATTCCAATTGATTTTTATTATATTAAATGAATCTAAACCCGGCATGAATAAAAAAAAATGTGTAAAATTTAACCTATTTCATCATCATCTCAGCCACAGGAAGTTCACTGCTGGACATAGGCCTCCCCCAAGGATTTCCAATACGATAGGTTGGAAGGGGCCTGTATAAAAAAAGTATTATTTTAAATTCTTTTTTCGATTCTGAACAAACTAGTTTAGTGTTTTCTAACGAAAAATAAATAAATATATTTATATTTTTCTTAAGAATAATTGCACGCAGCGATACATTTAGTTATGCGATGTTACTCCTAAAAAAGCGTTTCTCGAGCTTATCCTAAAAGGCAAAATTACTTATGGGTAGAGCGGTTACATGTGGTACATATCTTTCTGAGTAATTAGCTAGGGTTATGCCCCTGAATTATTACTTTCTAAGTCATGCTCTAGATGAGTTACACTTACGCATCAAGATCTTCGAGACCGTTCTTGCGCTCGAATCTTTTGGACACCTCGCAGCCGAACCACACCGCTTCTCCACCCTGGATGCTGTCCTTCACTACACTACAAAAAAAAAATACAAATTAGAAGGACGTATAACACACCAAATGAAATGCTAGCTTTTACCCACAACTTTGCTAGCGCGACCGTTTATGGCTGTTGCTCATTCCCTATTTAATACAAATAAACGATTGATTCATGTCGAGCTCCGTAGCGCAGCGGTCAACACGCCTGCCTGCAACACGGAGGTCCCGGGTTAGATCCCCGGTCAGGTCAAGATGGAAAATGATCTTTTTCAGATTGACCTGGGTCTTGGATGTTTATCGATATATCTATTATAAAATATAGTATCGTTGAGTTATATCCCATAATACAAGTCCCGAACTTACTTTGGGGCTAGCTCAATCTGTGTGATTTGTCCGTATATATTTATTGATTGATCATCAGTACTTATTTAATACAGTGGAATACAGATCCTCAAGGAAACGGCGACTAAGTTGCACTAACCTAGCGGGGTGCTTTGTGTTACTTCAATCTCTCTCTCATTACAACAGATAGCAGCATTGAATCTTAGGGTAACAGCGGTTTATTTGTATATTCCGCTGTCATTGAATAATATTTGACAAACAGCAACAACTAACAAAGTGTTGCCATATAACAGATTAATTCTACCTATCGTATCTTCGTGTGGTTCCCGGCAGAGTAGAATAGGACCACTCCAAGTCTACTTCAAAGAAAGCAACTTAGGAAACACAAGCTAAACCAAGCTTATATAAACATCAAGGATGAGGTTTGTAAGCCCGTCCGACCCACCTGGCCAGTGTAGAGTGTAGGCCAAATCCTCTGACTGCTCTGGCTAATATATGGCTCTGGTAGGAGGGTCGTGTTCCTGCAGTCGAGACTAAGTAAGACCTGATGATGTTGATAATGATAATGCCTATTAAACTTGCAGTTGACCGTTTCCAGAACTTACTTCATCAGCGTCTCGATAGGCTGGTTGTTATAAGCGGTTTGGCGACCGCCGACGACGTTGCCGACACATTTTAGTGTGTACAGGTTGCAGATTGGATTGGTGTCGTCATCATCATTCCCTAGACACAGCTGGAACAACATGACTATTTCTAGAACTTACTTCATCAGCGTCTCGATAGGCTGGTTGTTATATGCGGTTTGGCGACCGCCGACGACGTTGCCGACACATTTTAGTGTGCACAGGTTGCAGAATGGATTGGTGTCGTCATCATCATTCACTAGACACAGCTGAAACAACATGACTTTTCAGAACTCACTTCATCAGCGTCTCGATAGGCTGGTTGTTATATGCGGTTTGGCGACCGCCGACGACGTTGCCGAGGCATTGCAGCGTGTACAGGTTGCCGAATGGGTTAGTGTGGCGAGGGTCATTTACTAGACAAACCTGGAACAAAAATTCCACTTTTACAATAAATATCGAAATATTTATTATTCTATTTTTATTTTATGGCTTGCGCAGAGGTTTCGTTGCTTCTGCCATGTCCAGTTTAAAGAGATACAAAGCATCGGTGCTATACGGTATACTGTTTTAACGGCAGTAGCAATCAAAGATGGCGTAGGTCCTTAGACTGCTTAAAGGGAGCTTTGGTGACAAATCTATACAAGTCCATTAACTATTTCACACATTGATCTGTACGAGAAGTCCACTAAAAATCAAGTTGCTAAATCAAGGCAAACACCAACTGAATCCCTTGAGTTCCCTCCAAAAAGAGGAAATTACCCTGTCATCGACATTGAAAGGAGGTTTTACGTGTTGGGTTTAGAATTCTTGCGGGGTGAGCGCCCCAAAGCTGTGGTCTCCTTGTTATAGTACTCGAATGTAAACTTGTGACAGCGAGAGAAGGAAAGCAAAAATAAACGAAAGTAAACCTTATAGCTATAATTATAAAGGAGATATTACCTTGTCATCGACATTGAAGAGGTTTGACGTGTTGAATGTAGAATTCTTGCGAGGTGAGCGCCCCAAAGCTGTGGTAGGCCTTCTCCTTATTATAGTACTCGAATGTAAACCTTAAGACTATAACAATAAAGAAGAAATTACCTTGTCATCGACATTGAAGAGAGGTTTGACGTGTTGGGTGTAGAATTCTTGCGGGGTGAGCGCCCCAAAGCTGTGGTAGGCCTCCTTGTTATAGTACTCGAATGTAAACTTATGACAGCGAGAGAAAGAAAGCAAAAATAAACGAAAGTAAACCTTATAGCTATAATTATAAAGGAGATATTACCTTGTCATCGACATTGAAGAGAGGTTTGACGTGCTGTGGTAGGCCTTCTCCTTATTATAGTACTCGAAGGTAAACCTTAAGACTATGATAAGAAAGAAGAAATTACCTTGTCATCGACATTGAAGAGAGGTTTGACGTGTTGGGTGTAGAATTCTTGCGGGGTGAGCGCCCCAAAGCTGTTGTAGGCCTTTTCCTTGTTATAGTACTCGAAGGTGAACTTTTCCGGTGGGGTTCCTGGGAATAGTCAAATTTGACGTTGTAAAAAATTGACTTATTAGGGTATTTTTTTTTCTTTATCTTTAATCTGTCTGTTCGTCCATCCGTCACAGTTAATTTGCTCCGAATCTACTGGACAAAATTTGGTAGGATGGTTTAATCCCATGTATGACTCAAGCACAACTGAAAAAAGTACCTAACTTGGCCGGTTTTAACTATTTAGATGTGCCAAGTTTTCTTCTTTTATTCTATTAATTAATAAATAAATATATAAATAAGAGGAATCTAACAAGAAATACTAATTTCCATCCTACTAATATTACAAATGTGAACGTTTGTGTGGCTATCTGGAAGTACGTATAAGAATAGTGTACGAACTACCGAACAATCATATTTTAAGTATGACCTACTTAAAATATGATTGTGCGGTAGTTCGTACACTATTCTTATACGTACTTCCAGATAGCCACAGGCCGGCAGATGGCAGATGTCAACTCAGCCGTTTACGCGCGACCATCAATATCATTTTCATTCAATAAATCAGACTATTTTTAGTACTCAACCTGGGTGGTATTATTCATCTCTTCTCCCACACCATCAAGAGCAATCAGCTCACACTATCATCAAGTGTAGGAGGAAATCAGCCCCTACAAATAGTATATGTACGGATGTTTGTTACTCTACTATGAAAAAGTTTTGCAATGTTGTAGCGTACGTATCTGTAGACAATATAATACCATCGTATAGACTCCCAACCTCGTATAAAAATATTGGTCCAAATTGAGGCCTGCTACAAGGTAGGCATAGTTTGTAGACCATGCGGCAGAGTTGTTTACCACTCGTCACTAATAGATAGCGTGAAACTTTCTAAAACTGCAGTTCTAATTTATAAATATTACCTATGTTTTAATTTTGATTTTGAATTATATAATATTTGTGGTTCCCGGCAGAGTAGAATAGGACCACTCCAAGTCTACCCGTGGATGCCGTAGAAGGCGACTTAGGGATCTCAAGCTCAACAAAGCTTATAATCATCAAAGAGACCTCTCCAACCCGTCTGGCCAGCGTGGAGAGTGTAGGCTAAATCCTCTGACTGCTGTGGCTAATATATGGCTCTGGTAGTACAGAGAGGGTCATGCTCCTGCAGTGGAGGTCTGATGATGATGATGATTGTGGAAATTTCTCATAATATGGTGATACAAAATTGTGACGCTACTAGTCTATGTGAAACTGTCAGTAAAAGTTGTACGATTTAGAGGCTGGGAATATACGGTATCAGAATACAAATCAAGGCACAGGAAATATTAGGAAAGGGCCACTATTTTTCTGTGGAAGTTATAATTTCTTCGGTTTAAACTAATTATAAACGTGTAAGTAGGAGTGTAAGAGTACGCTTTAGGTCTTATAGACCGTGGGCTCTGTCTACCCCGCAAGGGAAAAAGACTGGACAGTATGTATGTAAGTGAGAGTGGTAAGGTTCCACAAAGTAGAATTAACAAAAAAATTACGATGGATTACCCAGGCAAGTGGCGACGATGTTGTAAATGATGTTGACCTGCTTGTCGATGACGTTTTGAATGGCTTCGTCCGTCGCTTTGGCGGCTACTAGTTCGCGTAATTCTTTCGCGAACTCTCGTAGCTGAAACAGAAATAAAGTTATGCACCTTCCTTTCTACAATAGACTGAACATAGCGTAATCTTAATTAATCATGAAGGGCATGTATCACCTCATTGTCTGATAAGCAAGATGATTCCGTGCTTAGGAAGGCACGTTAAGCCGTTGGTCCCGGCTGCTATCTGGTAGTCGTTAAGGGAACCACGTGAGAGGCCGAGAGGCGGTTCCGAAGAACTCTGACACCAGGGTGTGCATGGTCGACTGACCGTGTCACCTACACGAAATGATGACGATGAGCGTAATCCTCAGTGGCGCAGTGATTAATGCACGTTCTATACAAGGGTATTGGGTGCGGGTTTAAATCTCGGCGTTGGCAAATACGTGCACTACATTGCCACAGCTATTTGTCCGCGGTTCTCACAGTAGATTATATCGGCTTGACTAAATTCCTTACTAATGTACATGACTAAAATTTTGTTTTCGGACACAGTGAGTCACTAAAATACTCGATAGTCGACTAAAATACTACCCGTGTGGAGACTTAAGGGTACGCTAGTCAGGTGTTTTGCCATAGAAATTCTGTAGGGTGATGACTCCGTTGTTCGGTATCGTCTGTTTAAAGTTTTTAATTCTATCGATTTCTCTTGTCGTTATCTGTGCTTGTATGGAATCATAATTGTAAAATTATAAGTTTTTTAAAAGTTATGAGTCTCAAAACATTCCGTTTCAACACGTAATTTTAACGCAACTTTGGGGACAATTAAATACCGGAAGGAGTGTTAAATCTCTAAAACAAAATTCATACAAGCATAGTTTGGTTATTAAAAAATAATAATTTTACTTTTATTCAAAACATTCAGCTGTTATCACAAGAACAATTCTCCCAAACGCATACTCGCGAATTTTTAGACGACGAAGATTTAGATTTTCAACAATTTTTGTGTTTGCACACACTAGACTGTAGTTCCGATGTGCTTATACATCGGTGTAAATAAATCCGCACTGTTTATAACAGAGTCTATCCCTTTCTCAGCGAAATAGCACGTAAATTAGCCACGTGCGCCGACGAGTTCGAGTTCCGGACTAGCGCATCCTTAAGGCGCTGTGGTATGAGACACTAGCGCCACCCAGCAATTAGTTCTTTTAATCCTAAGTCATATTAAATTTTAAAAATCTAATAGCGGAAGTGATAAATTACTTGTAGTATTTTGGTATTATTTCTATAGGTATAGAGCAAAATGGAAGAATAAAATAAAAATAAATAAATATATAGGGACATATCACACAAATTGAGCTAGCCCCACAGTAAGTTGTGAACTTGTGTCGTGGGATACTAACTCAACGATACTATATTTTATAATATATACTTATATAGACAAACATCATCAAGAAACTTACATAATGTTCCGACCCCACATAAAGTGGGATAAGGAGAGAAAGAAGATTTTGGTATTACTTTTCATAGATACCATAATTTAAGTCTAAGAGTATTACTCATTCCGGTAATGAGTCTTTCTCTTTATTCATGAAACTAAAAATAGTGAAAAACCATGAATACTAGAAGTAATTTACTAGGGCATACCGGCATATAGGATTAAAATAATTAATTGCTGGGTGGCGCTAATTTCTCATACCACAGCGCCTTAACGCCTGTAGCACACAGCCGCGAATTCGGAACGGAAGCATTCCGGAACGAAACACTGGGAAACACTGAGCCGCGAAACGCTTTTGTATGATTCCGTTTCGATTTCGTTCCGCTTGCAGTGTGAGACGCACCAAACAAAATCATGCTAGACAGCGTTTCGCGGTTATGTCAATGTTCCGTTCCGGAACGCTTCCGTTCCGCATTCGCGCCTGTGTGCTACAGGCGTAAGGAGTAAATCACAAGGTAACATACCTTGGTCTTGATGAGTGCGTTCATGTGCAGACTCTTCTTGGAGCTGAAGGACTCCGTGAAGCATTTCTTGGGCATCAGTCCATACTTGTTGACGAGGTTTACAATCATGTCCCATTGCCCGCCGTCGTTGATGGGATCCTAGGGAAAACAAATGCACATATTAATAAATGGTCTTTAAACTTGTACTTAAAGTTTGTTATTTATTTGTTTTTCGTGTGAATGTCGCCAACACTGGTGTCAGATTTTTCAAGCTGCCTAAAAGGCATCTGAATTAGCTTAACGACTGCCATCAATGATGACAGCCGGAACCAACGGCTACGCGTGCCTTGCGAAACTCGGAGGATCTTAAGATTTTAGGCCACTAACGGTCACCCATCCAAGTGGGGAACGCGCCCAGGGTTCCTATTCATGTTAAAGCCCTAATAATGGATCCTGGGCCATCGGGCCTCTTTAATTTTGCTGGCAGGAAGACATTTACCTTTCATCTTTTCAGTCACCAGAGCCTACTTTTGGATATAAGTATACAATTATACATTCTTAGAGGCCTGTCAGAAGTGGCCTGCATCCAGTATTTTGCGACCTTGATTGTCCAACGCTGCGCTCACCACTTGTGCTACATAGTCGCCTTCACACAACTTTTAGATACGTAGGGACGACTTCATGCGCGCGTCTCGGTTCACATTCGCCCTGAGGAAGACCTCCGGATGAGGTTGAAACATGTCGGCCTGTAGCTGACTTCATACGTGAGTGACCCGTATTTTACATATTAATAACCTTTAGATAAATCGTCGTTGCATCGGCCCTGCCCACTTCCACTTCGAAGAACTACTTGGTGAAAGATAAAAGCCACTGAGACCATATTTTTTTATACACCGTAGTCGGCAAACAGGCATACGGCCCACCTGATGGAAATCGGTTACCGTGGCCTATGGACGCCTGCAACACCAGGGGTGCACCCGCGCGACGCCGACGCTGAAGAAATTTTTCACGACCTTTTCTATAAACACTATGTTGTACTGTCTCGGGAAAACTATATCAGTTTGTTTCAACACGATAGAATTAAGTTCAGTTTTCCAAATTTCGTATTTAATGATTCCTATAGAATAGTTGCTTCTTAGTTACCTATTAAATTGCAAACCCTTATGAGTAGGTACAGTACTCGTGTAATTGCATGATATTTGTACACGTACAGACAACGTAAATATTTACAGTCATTGATAATAAAACTGCGGTTGCATTGATAGCGTTATCATTCAATACCTATCTACGGTACAGATAGCAAAAACCGAGAGGGTGCCAACAAAGTCAGATTTTATTGTTTAGAGGCCATTTTCAAATCAGGGGCTTAATAATTCCACATTTGGACATATCTCCAACTCAAAATGACTGGATGGAAGTGGATAACAATTAGCATTTAATGTTACCATTATTCGATCTCCGGACTAAGATATCAATTATCTAATATACGTAGTACGGTGCTCCACCCACTGCCACTTAATAATTTCATCTGCTTAAAGTCTTTCTTTTTGTTAAGAAACACACACTCTCAGAGTGAAAGGGACACAAAGGTTGCTTGCCATGTCTTTTCCAGGATGCTTTTGTCCTTTTGACAAAAAAAATGTAGTAAAGACTAAAAACTAAAAATTGATATTATCGTACTTTTATTTTCGTGATATTCAATTTTAAGCTAGATACTGGTTGCTATCATTGTAACTAAAACAGTCCAAATTTATGCTTGAAGCCGCTGTGTGGTTTCCGGTAGAGTAGAATAGGACCACTGCATGTCTCCCGTGGATGTCGTAGAAGGCGACTTAGTAAACACAAGTTTACAAACTAGGCTTATAAACATCAAACAGACGTATCCACCCCGTCTGGCTAGCATGGACAGGGTAGGCCAAATCCTCTGACTGCTCTGGCTAATATATGGCTCTGGTAGTCTCCACTGCAGGAGCACGACCCTCTGCTCCTGCAGTGGAGACTGAAAAAAGACCTGATGATGATGATGACACAAAATAGTACCTTAAGCAAGAAGTTGACAAGTCTGCCTTCGAGTTCCTCTCCCGCCTTCGCTGTGGTGACGATGTTGTTGAGCCAGTAGTGGGAGCGCTCGATTTTATCCCAGAAGAAGAGATAGCTGTAGCAATGCAAAATACACGCATCATTATAAAATTATCTGCGTAAGTATAGTGGGGCACATAGAAAAGTATACTATCAACATATACAAATGTACTACCTGTAGTATTGGTGATATACTTTTCTATGTGCCCCACTGTACTGTATGTGCCTAATTTTCGCTCCAATAATAAAAAAAATCGTTAAGATAATGTATTATACTATTGTAAAATAAACAAACAAACAAATAAAACCATCTGAGTAAGGTGGCATTATTTGTTTGTTTGGTACGATGAGCTGGCTAGGAAAGGGTCAGATACGCCATACATTGGACCGAAACCTTTCTTAGGCCTATCATACAGCGTAATAACAACTGCAATAAATGCATATGTCGTCAGCAGACACCAAGCCGAATGGAGTAATCTGAGTGGACACGTACACTCCAAGGAGACACTTGGTATCGACAACGCCAGTTGGCACAAAAGGTTCTGTAAATTTAACAGAAAACAGACAAGATTTCTAATGGGAGCCCTGACCGGACACTTCGAAAATAACAGTCATCTCTTCAAATTGAAAATTGTCGGAAGCCCTCTATGTAAGGCATGTGAGGAATCAGAGGAGACGATGAGACACATCTTGTGCTACTGCGACTCTTTGGCTGGTAAGAGTTTGGATCTTTTCGGATCGGCGTATCCTGATCTAGAGGACTACAGGCACTACGCACCAGGAGATATCCTGAAGCTTATGCAGTCCTTCTTCGGGCATCACCGTGTGAGTGAGTAAGGCATGGGGTAAGTACAAAATAACCCAAAGGTTAGACGTGCTTCCGATTTATAATCGGCCCCAATGAAGATAAGATAAGATAAGGCGGCATCCTAAATATCTTCATCACGTTCCTCAAATTCAACAAACTCCTACTCTTCGACAACGACGAGCTCCGTGGCGCAACGGTCAACACGCCGGCTCGGCCGGGGATCGAACCCCGGTCAGGTCAAGATGGAAAATGATCTTTTTCAGATTGACCTGGGTCTTGGATGTTTATCTATATAAGTATCTATTATAAAATATAGTATCGTTTTGAGTTAGTATCCCATGACACAAGTCTCGAACTTACTTTGGGGCTAGCTCAATCTGTGTGATTTGTCCGTATATATTTATTTATTTATCTTCCCCCGCTTAAAAACGGTTTCGATAGGCAGCAGCGTCGGAACCGATATAGCCGAACAAACTGCGCATTTTTAATCCGTTTGCCGTTTGCGTGGTGAGTTTGGCAAAACCCCCCAATGATTGAACTCCTTGGGGACGGCCTATGTCTTACATGATGATGAACAGCGGTTATGTTAGGTGACAGAGACAGAGAGAGAGAGAGCGGTTATGTTAGGTGTTTTTAGGTAATTCCACGATAAACAAAGTCAGAGGCTTCCTGAGGAAAACGTGATAAAGAATGTTAACTTTTCTCCTTAAATTTAAACCTTATCTAAATTTCCTTTTAGCTTAAGGTTTAAAATCAAATAGCCATGGTTTTAATACTATCAACAATGGATAATAATGATTCAGTTGGTTTGTTGTTTGCTGACGATGACTCAAACACCATTGTAATTACTCAGGTAGGTAGTTTATAACTACCGAAGACATGCATTAGTTGATTTTATGATCAATTGTTTGATATTTAGAAAACAATGTATCAAGTGGTTACTTTTCTTATCTAGGCTTGAAAACCTTCAAGCCTAGAGATAAGAAACTTAGATATGTGAATTAATAAAAATAAAATTTTAAAAAAATATTTTCATTTAACCCTTACAAACAACCCTCGTTAAGTAGAGGTTCCTTGTGATTTATTTTCTTTGAATATTAGTATATTCATTCTGTGGTAGAGGTGCCTATATTGTTTACTAAACTTATACAGAAAAAAAGAAAAATATCTACTAAACTAACCTCTGCGAGAACTCAAATTCATCTATGGCATACTTTTTCATGAATGGTAACCTCATAACATTCAAGGCAGCAAAGAGCCAGCATCGTCCAGAGTTCTCCTGGTTAGTCACCGGCTTGCCTTCGGTTTCCACCTACAATGGTAATAAATAAGAAATGTTCTGCAGTATTTTTATAGAGAGAGCCAAGAAAAAAGTGCCTAGCAAGCATATTATCTGTGACCAAAGGCTACATTAAGCAAGATCACTTATGGATTGAAACCCTCATCGGAATAGTACTGGTTGATAGCCTGATGAAAAATCTAGCCTTACTTAGTCTTTATCCCCGAATATTCAAAATAAGATTATCCTAAGTTTAGACTTAGGATAATCTTAAATCTCAGACTGTCTTTGTATTGCTAGGTTATCAAGACAGTGCCAGAATGAGACTTGAGAATAAAGATGCCTTAGTATTCAGGCGTCAGCTCCATAACTGGTGGAGATGTAAAACGGAATCAAAATAGATATAATGATGGATTGCCAGCCACATCGCGTATTTCCATGATTCCTTAGATTTTTGCCCATTCCCTTGATCGGCTTTTACGATCTGCGGGAAGAGAAGCAGCTGGTATATTCTATGTTTTATCTTTACTTCCAGATCAGCATGGAAAATTTTCATATTATTTGTTACAAGAACTGGGTAAGGCAGTTAATTTTGCTTACCTTGATGTTGTAGATATGTAAGGAGCTATCAGTCTTTTTTCTACTGACAGCCACTTCAAAGGGATCGAATTTGGTGCACACATTTTGTGCCAGCTCATTCTTGGGGTCCGCATAGAAATCATTCCGGAGCTTACTCAGCCGGTCTACTGTCAACGGTTCTACAAAAAATAATTATTAAAATTATTCAGTTAATTGTATTATGATTAAATTCAGTGAGAGTTGATGTTTCATCACATATTTATGGAAAGCCTAAATCATCACATCATTGTGAAGTTTTTATGGAATTTATATAGAAGAGTCAACTCAATGTATTATATTTTTCTCTACATTGTAAGTATTTTGAGTTAGTACCAACCGGCCATAAAGGGTTTTGACTGGTCTCCATTACATAAATAATCCAGGTTGTATGAATAATTGAAAAAATAGAGAAAATACTTTATAAAGTTCAGTCATACAAATCCAACTCACGTGTGGGTATTGTCACATCTACGACTATGTTTTTTGTGAAGTTTAATAGAGTCTTTAACCTAGAAGTTTTTAATATTTTATGCATTTCATGGTGATGCTGGGAACATAAATTTCGCCACCAAAAAAATTACAAAAATTTGACACTGTTTTCCTAAAGTCAGCTGGTTTGATGGAAGAAATTAAAAAAAAAATGCATTGCACATGCTGGCCAGTTCTCCTAGCGGCCAGTAACAACATAAACAAAAAGAGCTGTATATCTACCTAAATAAACAAAAACAAAAATATGATGTACACATACATAATGAGTGTGCACTTTTTTATTTCATTTGGTACCTTTAATTTTCATTCTACGAAAAACGATCCTTCTTAAAACATTCACAATACTCAAAGTAACTGTAAAATAGTAAATATAGCAGCATACATATGTAAAAAAACCTATAATTATGTTACAGAGCTGAGGTTATATTTTATAAATAAACATTTCTTACTTGATGACATGGCAGCTGAAGAAATTTTTAGGAAATTCGACGCCCGATACTTCAATAATGCTGAACAAAATGATTTGATGAGCATTTAATTTTCCGAAATATAGTCAAACACACATCAATCAAACAGCACTTATATGCGGCAAAGAGAGAGTGAGCTAGTTGTCTCATTATCTCACTCGCACTCATTCATGAAGTCGTTTCTCAAAGTTCATTTGTAGGTCATTGACATTGGAAGCAGCTGACTGTCTGAGTTTGGTATTTAGTTTTTATGATATCAATTAAAACCATATTAAGTATGAATCAAAGTTTATAAATTAATGTTCTTACGATACCATAAAAATTTAACAACATTTTAATTTCTTGCATTTTTAGCTCATGACAATCTGGCACTGACAATCAATATATTTTGTGTAATAGCAACACAGTCTTGGGCGCGAACTATGAATAAAATTGTGGTACACTAACGATTGTGATCTCGGAATTTAATAAATTACATTGTAATTATAAAAATTCGTTTTATTTCAGTGCAGTATTGAATTATTTCAACAATAAAACCTACTGAAAATAAAATTAGAAGGAGAGTTCCAGTCCATGGTTTAAAATCAATACTTTCACCAGACTTCCTGTCATTCCAAGGCGGAACCGCAGTAACAGTAGCGAGATTCCGCGTACAATTTTGTCAAAAATTGGTTCAGTATAGTCTTGAAATAAAATATCTAGTATCTGGTTGTAAATAAGTAAAATACCGTAAAAATGTCTCTAAAAGCTTATGAGGACGCGTGTATTAGGGCCGAATTATTTGGCCAGCCCAAACCAGATAAGGAAGAGTTTTTGGAAAAACATAAACATTTAGACGTTGTTGAATTCGAAGAAGTGGAAATAAAAACTGCAGAGGTACCTAGGTTTTGTAATGTAGTTCGTATTTAGTTAGTGCGATTGACCTTAGTTAATTTATATTTAATTGCGGTTAATTTTGCTTCCGTGACCTATTTAAAAATAGAGCAAGATACCTTGCGTATTCCAGTAAAAAAAAAAACTGAAGCAAGTTTTTATAGGGTTATTGTAAAAGCTGGACCCTATTATTAAGCCTTCACTATCCGTTCGTCCTTCCTTGTGCCATAGGGCTGTATCTTTTGAACCCTATACTTAGCAAGTTGAAATTTTCACAGAATCTGTATAATCTACTCATTGTGCTGCTTTAAAAACAAATGAAAAATACTCAAAAGAACTTGGTACTGAGCGTGTGCGATTCCGACTCGCAGTTGGCCAGTTTTATTTAGGTATAGTACATGATTTTTATGGTCCTTTTCTCGGGTGTAAAGCCGCCTGGCGGATATTTTATGATTATTTCGCTGGAAGAAAATTGCTCTTTTGTGTGTCGCAGGCGGAAGTCAACCTGTCGCTCGGTCTGGTTATGATAAAGTGTTAAAAAAATTTTGTCTTATTGATTTAAAGTTTAGCCCGCATTTTTTTTACATTATCTACCAGATAAAAATATGAATAGATAGTAAAAAAAATACTTTCATAGATATTGGGGAATATGCACCACCATTGTATGAACCACATTTAACGCAATAAATATCATTTAAATTTTTGATCTTATTAGAATTATACATATCAGGATATTTACCGTGATTATTTTGGTATTATTCATTGTCGTTGTTATATAGGGGTAACTCAAACCGTAATATCGAAAACTCAAAGAGACCACAATAATCACGGTAAATATTGCAATACGTTTAATCCTAATGTTGATAGCCGTGAAAGTTTGAAAAGCAAACAAAAGCACCTATATAGGATATTATTGTTTTCTTACATTTATTATATTGTAGAGTTAGTATCCCCTAATACTAGTGTCTCACTTAAGAGCCGCCTGTAAGCTCATGTCTCCATACAAACGGAAAAAGGGAATTGTGGCAATATTTGATAATTTTGGTGTAAAATTATTCATTTAATCAATTAATCTCATTATTATTTACGTATGTTCGTATACAGCTTGGTGAAAATACCAATGGTTTGAAAATGACAAGCCTTTTCAAATTTGTATGGAAATTTTTAGAGGCGTATAATTCTCAAACATTTGATGATTTAACCAAACTGTACAGGAACGTACGTAGATTATCATGAGATTAATTGATTGGATGCTTAGATGCTTTGCCCTAAAATTATCAAATATTACCACAATTCCCTTTTTCCGTTTGTATGGAGACATGCGCTTCCAGGGGACTCTTAAGAATTTACTTTGGGGCTAGCTCAATCTGTTTGATTTGTCCGTATATATTTATTTATTATATCATTACAGAATTCGGCTATGTTAGATGACCATATGAAAGATGCTAGCGGAGGACTGGCTGAATTAAATACGATACTAAATTCTACACAAACTAAATTAAATAAACTCAAGGTAAGTTTCGATGGCTAGTAGATATAAATTGTAGAAAGGTATACCTAATTTAAGGTTATGGTGAAACCTGCGGCCTTTACCTGTGGTCCCACCAACATGCCCCGTGGTGTTGCTGGAGCAGTAGATGAAAAATGTTTCTGATTAAGTAAGAGCTTTCCCCGGTACATTAAGTTTGTTTAAAATTGGTTTGAAAAGTGAATTTTAAAAGTATGAACAATTTAAAACTAATATTACTATAACATTTAAAATTCATAGGTGGCAACTTTGGCTGTGAACTGTGAAGCTATTTCTATAAACGTATTAGGTAATTACAGAACAAAGTTCTCATATTATCCATACAAAAGTCACTTAGTGATGTTGGTAAACAAACTTAACTTAACTCTCGGGGTACCGAGAGTTAAGTTTGTGAACTAGTACCTAACCTATAGGTACCTACAATTAAAGAATATTTGGGTTATAAAGGTATTTTTTTACCGATTATACTTACCTACTAATTATAGTTTGTCGTTTTTACTGTTGTACTATTATAATAATAATAAAGGTGTTGCCCCTTTTGCCGGCAGTCATCGTCGGCTAGTTTGAGGGGCCCATCTAGTGGGCGGCAAGCCACCACCTGCCAATTGTAGTCAGTTATCATGATTATGGCAGGTGTCCGACCGTTTGCAATAACCCAGCATTAAGTCCACCCATATTTCAGCCCCATAGCCCATTAATTTCCCTTTTTCTAAAACAACAGTCCCACCTTTGGCCAAAACCTGTTCGAGGACATATCATTCATTGGTATTTCCAGGAATGGGTTCTGGCTGGAGACCTACATTACATCAACTTCTCCAAAGGGCCTCTACGTGTTGGATCTATATCCCCACGCAAGCCTTCCAAAGGACCGGGTTAATACCCGTGAGTCTCAGAGAGATACAAATAAAGCTATTATATAAAAGTTCTATATTTTTCAACATTTTATTTTCAGGGAGTCTGCGGCAGTTTGACTAACTTCTTCCGAGTAAAATTAACAGCGAAAGATAATCTGTCATATTCAAGCGAACCTAGCTACATCGGCCAAACAAACTACGACAAAGATTACATCCCCCCCAAGCCAGCTAACGAAATATCTTCCATAAACGAAGGGCTAGGACCGAACGACAACGAGATGTCTTTGCGCGGTAGTCAAAATGGCGCTGGCAGTTCAACACAAAATGGCGGAGGTATAACCGGCGCTCTCAAGGATTTAGAAGAGATGCAAATTAACGAAAATACGTCCATTGTGAGTAAAGCTGCTTTGAACGATGTCGGGAAGAAGATGACGTCACAGATGAGCAAGTTAGACCAAATGATAAACCAGGCCGATCGAGCGCAAGCGTCTTTGCATTCGCAGAACAAGCAAATGAGGTCCTTCCTCAAATAATTGTTGATAATTTGCTCAAGATGTTGTTGTTGATGGCTGTGCTGCGAAATGTTCATGTAGACGTTGCTTTGCACAAGTTTGTATATAATTATAGAGCCTTAATTGAGACAAAGAAGGGATATCAAGGTAGTATGGATGTGTGCCACTATCTTTCATTTAATCGTTGTAAGATCCGTGCCTGTGAGAAAACTAGTCATGTTTTGTTCATGATTAAGAGTCGCCTGGAGGCGCATGTCTCCATACAAACGGAAAAAGGGAATTGTGGCAATATTTGATAATTTTGGAGTAAAATTAAGCATTTAATCAATTAATCTCATTATAATCTACGTACGTTCCTATACAGTTTGGTTAAAATACCAATGGTTTGAGAATTATAAGCTTTTTTAAATTTGTATGGAAATCTTGAGAGGCGTATATATTGCCACAATGCCCTTTTTCCGTTTGTATGGAGACATGCGCGTTCAGGCGACTCTTAATATCTTCCACGTTCAAGAATTCTTATCCAAATGGATGATCTGTACTCATATTTTCAGGTTATTTGTCAATATTTTTCCATATTCGTTGATTTGACTTGACTTTACCTACTCTATGATCCAGTAGATTTCGCCCTTGCTGAGTGAGAATCGATCATCGATGGAAGATCAATAAACTAAGTAGCCGATATTTTTCTTTTTCTGCTATAGGGTATTCCTAAGGACAGTCCTTTATTTATTCAGTGTAGATATATATTAGTTCAGTGTTCATCTAAATATTTTGGAAGGAAAAAAAAAATAAATTGAACGTTACGTAATTTATCTCCAGCTATAAAATACTCACGTACTGATCAGTTAGACCACTTAGATCCCACCAGGATTACCGTACGTACATGACGTGCAAGATGGCTACCGCAAATAGGCCTATTACAGATTTGTGCAAGACGCGAAAATTACTGCGGTTTGCCGTGTGCATTCAGAAAATTGCGTAATGGTCTAAGACATACGGATTCCTGATGTAGCAATGTAACGTTTACCCTATGATGCAAGCTTCAAGATAAGAGGGTTCCGTAATCTATCCGATTTAAATCATCATCATCATTTCAGCCGCAAGAAGTCCACTGCTGGACATAGGCCTCCCTCAATCCATCCGATTTGAATGTGTAGACCCAAATCCGAAAAAAATTGGATATCAGAACTCAGACCTGCTAAGCACCAAAAGAAACTTATTTCTTCCTTTATTAAATACTTTTCCTATTCAAAATTTACTTGAGACATTTGTTATACCTATAGATATAGGCTGTAGATAAATAGATATTTTTGTAACTGAATATTTTTCCTGTCTTTCATTGAGAAGACAGCGATTTTCACGAAATCTTACTTACTTACCGAACACTTAGCAGACATGGAAAGTACCTATCCCATTTTCAGGACCAGGTTGTAAAAGACAGACGCATGATATTAGGTACGGTGCTATAAATAAACTTTGTTTTCTTGGACTTATACAGAGTTCTTGATCATCATCGTCATTAAAAATGTTAGGTTCATTTAAGCAAGTTATAAAGAAGATTTAGGGGTGGTCAGAAAGAAAATCACCGAGCAAGAAGCCATTGAAACTTCAGATACTAATGCTGGCCACTAATACTCACTAAAAAAAGTTGCACGTGCTTAGAGTATAAATACTCAATTTAATACAGTGGAATTATGTATATAAGGAATCTTATGAACATTATTATAATTATTAAACATATAAGTTATTTAAGCAAGAATTGTTCATAGCTGACGTAGCTTATTGCTAGATAAAAATCTTAAATATTTTTGGTGCTTGTCAATATATCTTTAGAAAAATGTAACCCCTACACCTAAGAGCTGAATTTTCAATTGACAATACCTTGTAAAGAATATGTGTATCTTATTATCTTTGATCTATTAATCATATTTGAGCTTAGTATTTGGGGCATCTTCAGCCTAATCAAAAACTACTTAAATGTTACACTACCTATTAAACTAGTTTATATTGTATACTTTTTTATTCGAAGATTAATAATTTAAAACTAGAAATTTAAATCGTGCCAATATTCATTCCATCAAATAAATAGAATCATTGATCGATGATGAAACATTTCGGAAAATTGATTACATTTAAATCTTAGATTATTATCTATGTAATATCTTAGAAAATCACTTTGATTCAAATTACTTTGTGGGCTTCCGCCACCAGTTAAAAAGTCATACAAACTGTTGCTGGCTACCTCTCATACAACTGTCTCTTTATGCCATTCTCAGGGTGGGTGCTGGTCAGCAATAGTTCGCATGAACTTATTGTTGGGGAAATAGGGTTGCCAACTGTTTAAACAGTATTATGTTTTTGCTAATTTATACTTTTTACAGTTTCTATGATTGTTGGTATTCGGATCTGCAAGCCCTATGAAAAGTGATGGGATGACAAAGATATAGCTTTTATTTTGTTTAATATGAGCTCCTCTTTATTTTAATATCAATTGTAGATGATTTATGAAAACTTTGATATAAATTTTGAAATATAAAATTGTGCAACAAGTTTCAAAGAACGTCTGGTAACCATCAAAAATATTATATTTTAAAACAGTTTACTTTCTAAAATACCTTTAATTTTATTTCTCCAGATTTAATATACTTTATTCAAGTAAAAAAAAAAAATAGTTAAGCACAGCACACTGTAATTTTAATTAAAGTGCATGTAACTTTGACTTCCGCAAAGTATCCCCTGTATCAATACTTAGACGATATTAACTGACTGAAGATGCCCCAAAGTGTAATTCTTCCAGCCTAAACTAATTTTAGGACCTTAAAATCTCTATGTCGTTGTTGAATGTAACCATGTTATATGCTTGATTCCTTCCATACATTTTATTTAAGTGTATTGAAACTGTCTAAGTACTTATATACTTTAGATAAAACGTGGACTAAATTATGTACTTGGTTTAAATACTAAGGTCAAAAGACAAATCTGTATTCAGTGACTTATAAAATAAAGGGAACAAGGAAGTTCAGACATACTGACACTTTTTAAGTTTTAGAAATAACAACTGACAAATTCCTAACCTGGTTAAAGGTGCATTCACATCGCAGTAAGCTTTTTGGAGCAACATTGTATAATGCATCCACACCGCAGCTTTGTAGAACATCATTATAAATTGTTATTGTAAACATCCGATACCAAAAAATTATTAGTTACTCACTGATAGTTATCTAGTATTATATTTTATAATTTAAATAACTGTATCTGAATTTTATCGTACCACCCAATATAGTATATCTCGGATTGGTCTCAAGGTTTGACTGGCAGAAAATTCCTTATGGCATCAAGTCCACCTGTTTACACTTTTTTGTGCAATAAAGTTTAAATAAATAAAATATTATGATGTTGCAAAGTGTTGCTCTACGAAAAGATAATTGTGGCGTAGATGCACCAATGCATGTACTTGAACATACAACACACTTAAACAATATTTGCAAAAAAATATCTGTTTGTCGAGGAAAGACCCCGATTTAAGCCTTGGTACTTTCAGTCCACGTTTTTCAAGATGGAAAAAGTGTTAAATATTGGGATTGTGATATTTGGTCGTGTGTTGAACACAAATCGGAGTATATTTTATGATTATGGAATGAATAAAACTGTGATGTAAGTTAATTTGGTATTATTTTTTTATAGACTGGTAATTTTCCCAGAGTTCATCCGCATAAAAAATTATAGCATAAATCACCCGTAATTAAATTAACTTTCTTTACGTCAAAGAATTTTGAAAATCGGTCCATTGATTTTGGATCCTATTCAATGCAGACAAAGAAACAAACATATTTTTCCTCTTAATATTATTATATAGATTTCTATTTCGATATGTAGTAATTTAGCTTTTGTATAGCATCATGGAATGGAAGAAGCTCCACCGACAAGAGCCCAGCTCTTAAATTTGATGATGATGATAGCATCATGGGTTTTATTTAATTAAATTATCGCTTGTGATTCAATAATACATATACCTAGTGCTGGCGCCTATTTAACTCTCATTATTAATATTTAAGACATTCTTACTTATACATACATTTCCTTAAAAACTGGAATCCTACATAAGTATTATTTTTTTCACTAGTTATTCAGGAATATCGCATGGGATATTACTGCCTTAAATAAGTATGTTGAGCTGCTTGACTTAAAAGTACGATGTGATTCTTAACCATATATTTTTTCTTTTAGAATTTACTGCTACAGCTGACGAAAATACAGGCATTAATGACAGCAAAAATAGTCTTAAAATCGGATCAAGGAGCTAGGATGTAGTAAACATAATACAATGTACACGACAGGTAGTTAAGAAGTACTTCCTCCAGACATCATCTGATCAAAAAGACAATGAATCAGAATTTTCCTGATGCCATGCACACTTGACATTGCTCGGTCACGCCTAACCACGACCAAACAAAAAGAAACCAATCCACCGTGAAATCAGCCGGTATAAGACTGTGATTTCTGTTGCGTAACATCATTGAAGACCAGCTCACCAGCCGAGATGTTATTTACGTTAGTCATTATACATCTATTCGCGTTGGCTGCAACAAATCCCTTCCACAAATACCCTTACGTGTTCCTACTTGACGTTGGTAATGAAGAAATACAGAAGACTAATTCGGAACAGATCAGAGTGTCCATACCTGGTGGATCACTAGCGTTGCGATACCCAGGCATCGGTGACGGAGACCCGATTGCTCATGTCCGAGTTAGTGGAATAGATTTCGGTACAGATTTGAAAGTGAACATTGTTGACGGTGGCCCTGGTTCTAAATACGCAGTTATCGTATTCATGGGGAATCCAGGAGTTGCTTATGATGCAGTAGTGACTATACAAACAGTGTCTGAAGATACGGCTGGATTTGACACGCAAGATATTGATTTGACTAATGATATTGCTGACAATACAAAGGAAGTATCGGAGGAAGATAAAAATAATAGTGCTGAGGAGTCAGACGATTCTGAAAGTGAAGTAAGTAATCAACAATCTAAGACAGAATTAACTCAAGCAAGTTCAAACTATTATAATTATGCAAATAATGAAATAAATGTAGATGATGATTCCGAAAATGATACAGCTGATGAAGAAAGTGGTGATGACAATGAAGATGACGAACTTAAACAGCAACACACTGACATAGCAAATAAAGGAAATGATGACTACGATGGATATGAAGTTCAAGAACAACATGCTCAAATATCAAACCACGATATCGAAGTGACAGACTATGATGAAAATAATGATTTAAATGGTGAAAATAATGAAAACGAAGAAAATGTTCAAGAAGAATACAATGTAAAGAATGGTTATGAAGCAAATGAATATTATAACAGAGAGGAGTCGGCTGGAGTCGTAGGAAATTTATACTATGATAGACTGAATATAGTAAGGCCGTACTTGTATAACGGTGTTAGAATGTACCCAGATCAAGGAGCACAGTACAATGATGAAAATAACAAGTCTAGTTACGATGCAGACGCAGAAGGTGATCAAGGATACAGACAAGATGACATTCGCGAAGTTAGTAAGGATAGCAATAACAACTTTTATGATTCAGATGATAATTCACCTGTTGAGTCCTAAAGACTGTATAATAACGTATATGAAATAAAATAATAAAATGTATATATAGATATATTAGGAAAAATAAATAATATCTTTGAAATTATTGATATGTCTGCATATTAAAATTTATTTCTATTTATGTGTTTTATTTTTATCATTGTTAATCGCAAAACTGAAAGATACTGTACAGTCGAGAGGGCGCAGATAAACCTGGCTAACCTAGCTTGCTCAAGTGGGGCCCTATATCGACATTTTATGGGGCCACTGCAGCCTGGGTTGTACGGCTGAAACGGCGGCAACTACTGGTAGCTGTGTTGAGTGTGCATATCTTCAAACGCTAATTAATAATTCGTTGACGATGAATTTAAATTAAGGATGTTATTAATGAATGCCTGAGATTCTAAAATGTATAATTAATTATTTACAACTTTAATGATTTTGTATGCCTTTGGGCGGGACATAGACCCTGTATTTTTTATAACATCTCTTGTACTTAAGTTCACAAAATAAATAAATTGAAATTGATGTGATCCTTCGATCATCTATAAAGTAATCTGATTATATCATGATATGGGCAAGTATAGGTGTATTTTAACCATTCTACGAAATAGTCTATCAGATAATCCTAATCCTAACTAATATTATAAACGCGAAAGTGAGTACGCTTTCATGCCCCACCTACGGAACCGATCCTCTTGAAATTTGGCATACACATATGTTAAGTTACTGAGAAAGGGGAGGAAGCTTCCTTTACACCTTTCATCCCGAAAAAACAAACACTATTCCCGTGATATTTGCGATAAACGACTCGACGCGGCTTCGCTCGTCTATCAAATCGAGTAGCCTATAGGTATATATCACTAATGAGGTCGCAGAAAAAACGAATAGTAAACAATATTTACTCGCAGATATAGGAAGTAGGATATGATAGGGGTGGTCGACACATCACATGTGGGAGCTTACATGTATATATGTATGTATCAGATTGACATGACCATACTGTTTTCTTTATAATTCCCGTAGGCGTACACGAGTTCTCAGCAGGGGTCCTGTCACAGATTCTCTCCACGTGAAAACTCCAAGGTAAATTGGACGGCTGCGGCTCAAGGATCACTATTATATCAGCGGGGTATCTTCAATTTTTCTAGTTTAGGCCAGGTTCGCCGGCGAAGTCGTCTGGCGCGGTAGTGATTGCACGCGTTACCTTGAAATTCGCAAAGAAGTACAATTTTTAAAACTGTAAAAATGCTGAAAATGTATAATTCTTCCATGCTGGTCTGGGAGAAAAGAAAAAACGTAGAATGCACCAGATGCTTCTCTTCCGGGCGTCAGGCATCATGTCTATTGGCGATGGAGCAACACATCACTCACCTTCAAGCCCTATTTAAGCAAACCAAATCTTGTTAATTATGATTGCCTTAGATGATAAAATACTTAATCAAAATCCCAACTTATATCATAAATGCGAAAGTAAGTTTGTTTGATTGTTACGCTTTCACGCCCTATCTACTGAACTGATCATCATGAAATTTTGCGTACACGTCGTGTGGAGTAACATACATTTTTTCCGATTAAAATTCCAGTTTGCGAGAAACAACTTATTTCCCAAAGAATTTGAGGAGAAGAGCGCCTTAAGATATTTTTGAATTACACGTGCTTCTCGATGTTGTTATGACATAAATCTGAATGAAGTCAATCAATAGATAGTTGTCAACTCACTCTCTCCTAAGCTTTGCACGCATGGAAGTTTATATACAATACACAGACATATAGCCATATCATTCACGCGTACATATTGCCACGTCTTAATCTCTGGAGAAGACAGACTAGGTATACTTGTTATTGTAATTAACATTGTATTATATGATATAATATAACTTATATCATCATCATCATTATCAGGTCTTTCATAAAGTCTTTCATATCCACTGCAGCAGCACACCCTCTCTGTACCAGACTATATTAGCCAGATCAGTCAGAGAATTTGGCCTACACTCTCCACGCTGGCCAGATGGGTTGGCAAGGTCTCTTTGATGTTTACAAGCTTTGTTTAACTTGTTTTTCCTAAGTCGCCTTCTACGACATCCATGGGAAGACTTGGAGTGGTCCTCTTCTACTCTGCCGGGAACCACACGACAATATAACTTAAGAACCTAACTCAAATAAAATTTAATACTTTAAAAATATATATGTATTTACAAATCATTCAATCCCTTCAGATGCTCACCCATGGGCATCGTGCCCAAAAGGCATGGATGGCAAGAATGGCAATGCTGAACTACATAAATATTCTGTAAATATTTCAAGCGTCGACTTAATTACTATCGGGCAAAATAACGGCGCAAAAATGAGGTTTGTTGTATGGGAGCCTCTTAGAATACATACAGCTTGGTGACAGACGGACAGACAGACGGAGGGACAGTAAAGTCTATAATAGGGTCTCGTTTTTACTCTTTAGATACATACTTACAGAGCCCTTAAAATCTTTCATTTTTGTGATATTTAAAATATCTAATCTTTATTTTAAAAACACCATATTGACGTAGTTTTTACCCTACTTTTATCGATTTGATAATTAACACCTTGCTAATGAGACTTCTAAAATATTTGGATCTGATTCAAACTGGCTGGTCCAATGACATTTGAAAATCGGAAAATAATAGCTTTTCGTAAAAATATCATTTATTTCTTTAAGATAAAAACTTGCAAATATATATACGTAGTTGAAAATAAGAAAGTAGACCTCAATGACTGAGACATACGGAAGGTATGAAGTGAAGCAGAAGATGTTTAAAAACTATTAAAGAAGTTCTGTTGGCAAGCATCGTGTGACTTAAAAAAAACGTACCTATTGTACATTTGCGTGAACGGAAACGCTTTTTTCTCAATTTATCATCAGTACTTTTACTAATCAAATGTTTAAGGTGTTTTGATTTCATTTAATTTATTACCTCATTTCTTACTTATCTGCGATTAATTTGCGGTGAAGAATGTTTTTGTCACTGATATATTTTTGGTCCGCTTTTAAAGGATATTGTTCAACCTCTAAACACATTTTTCATTGCTTCAACAGCTCGGAAATAAATCCAACGTCAGTACTAAAAGAGTAACAAATCATGCACCGAAATTTAAATCAGTAGGTAGGTACTTAAAGGATTTTTTAATGCGACAAACAAAAGATTAAGGCTGAATTACACGCAAGCCAGTTGCCGACCTATACTGGAAAGTCAGTGATTTCTAGTGTTAGTTTTTTTAATGTCGTAGGACGGCAAGCGAGCAAGCGGATCACCTGATGGTAAGTGATCGCCGCTGCCCATGGACTGATGTAACACCAGAGGTATGACAAGAGCGTTGCCGGCCTTTTATTTTTCCTCCCCAGAGGAGAGGTGGGATGGGCCACCGGCGCTCTCACTCACCGAACGAAGCATAGAAGCTGTAAAGCTACTACTCAAACGTCGATTTTCTGTGAGAGTGTGGTACTTCCCCGGACAGGGCCGGGGAAGTACCACACTCTTTCATACTACCAGCTCAAGTGATTTTTACCGGTAGCGTGGCTCTACCATAACTAAAACTAGTTACTGTGCCTAGCTAATATTAATAATAAATAACGTAACCGACCTAAAGATGTCACTGGCTTTCCAGTTTGGGTACTATTTTTGAACATATGTCCACTCGTCTTCGAATGATTTTTGTTTCGTAAAACCGCTCGTTTGCAAATGGGGAAATAAAAAAAATGGTACTTCAGGTTCGGCAACTGGCTTGCGTGTAAATGGGTCCTTACTTTCAAATTAAATGGGCTATAAATATATTGAAATGAATTCCGAACTACCAACGTAAACCGACAAATTAAAATATTGAAATCTTATTGCGTCAATCTGTCTTCCTGTAAAAACAATAAAGATTGCGCACTTGCATCTATGAAATTGTAATTTGGGAGGAAATTTGCGATGGCGCATGGAATTCAAGCCATTTACTCCGGAAGACGTGGAAAGTGCTGGAAAATCTTTTTATGTATGACTTTTGCAATATGTTGGGTAATCTTTTTATGTATGACTTTTGCAATATACTTTGGAGCCCTATTACGTGTCAATATTTAAAGTTTATGTTATTTTAATCATCAAATACAAAATACGAAATTATCTTATGTAAAAACTAGCTGTTTTCCTGCGAATTCATCCGCGTAAATCATTGCCTATAATATTGATAATGAAGCTTTTAGCTATATTGAAAGTAAGTTCAGTACTTTGAGGTAATCGGTTAAAAGCAAACACACATACAAATGTTTCTTCTCCATAAATTACCTATATTAAGTATATGGTTTAACATGATTACTCGTCGTTGCTTTCTCTATGGAACTTAACGAATGATTACTTTTATTTGGTTTAAAGCTGTCAATACTCCAGACCGAAAGAGTTATATGTTAGGTCGATACATGAATTTCAGGGGCGTTCTGCCACCATTTTTAGGCCTTCGCTAAACAAAATTTCAAACGATATCTCCACAGGACCCCGCAAAAATCATGATTTCCCTTAATATATCACAGCTTTAGTTGAGGCTAGTTACAGGATAGGCATATCGAGAAAAAATTAGATTAAGTTAAATTTACGTTCAGTCACAGAATTCCATTCAATGTCATAAAAGTAGAGTAGAATTTTTGTTGCTATCTCTATATTTAAGGTTTATTTATTTTTAGATTTGTGGGTGTGTAAGTGACTGGGAACACCATTTGTGGTCAAAACACCAAAGGGCAGGGAAGGGCATTCTCACGCTTCAATTGATAGGCACATATTTTCTTTGTTGTCTCGCAAAATTCGAATCTTGAAGAGTATAATAGGCAATTATCCTACGATGTAAATATCTACGAAATATACATCAAATTGTCAATAAAAGAATTAATTTTCACGTTTAACTATGTAATTTAAAACGCACGGTATTGGCTAAAGCAAAAGTGACGTCACCTTACGTCCACGTCGCTTCTAAACAGTGAAAGTCAGTTGAATTTTAACTAAACAGCTCCACTAAAAAAATCACCAAGAATTGACTAGAGTGCAAATGTATTATCATAGATTAAAAAAAAACCATACTTCTATGTGTATATGAACAATTTGACATGAATTTGACATATTTTTCAAAATCTTAGAAAATACGCTGTTATTCCTGAAAACTAATTACTTAGGGATTAAAAAGTAAATAAAACTGTTTGGGAAACCGTTACGCACACCAAAGTTTAATAATTTATAACTCTAGAATTCTCGCGAAATCCTTGAAAAACGCATGTATTAACGGTAACAAAATAATCGAAAGTAGAACAAGACCAATCAATACAATTTGTTTTTTAAAACGGATAACGTTCACGTATGTAATAAGCCCTCAGGTAACGGTCAATAGAATTTCAAATTTTGAATTTTACATGTCGCCGTTCCATAATTCTAAATTCATAATGTCCATGAAACGATTTCAACTCAACTTGCGTTCGAAATTTGTTATCTTATATCCATTTGGATCTATCTCCTCCTCTATGATTCTATCGCAATAATACGATAATCCGTAAACTGAACTTTATGCTTAAAGCCTTATGGCATATTGTTGGGTTTTGAAAAAGCGTGCCAAATGCTAGATTGACACAAAATTTTATTCCGCTTTTGTATGCAGCGTTTGCACTAACAGTGTTTGTGATCGAAATGGGCCGTTTCAGATTTACATGTTTTGAGTTCGTATTGGCAACATCAACAATGCAATTCAGGTCAGCTTTAATTATTAATCCTTATCGAAGTTATGGTTATTAGCATAAGGGAACTTATCGTGTGGGAGTAATATTTTGTTTCATAGTTTAACATCAAGTTGAGATATAAATAATTCTAGATATAATTAAGTCATTAAAGCATAAGTGTTAGGGCTCAGTTAAGGCCCACACTAGGCACACTAGCGACCCCAATAATTGTATTCCTAATACTTTACAAATTGCGGTAATCACTATTTCTCTTAATGACTGATTCTCATAATATTATTTACTAAGGCTTATATATGATTTACATTCTTGAATTTCTTTCCATTTGTAAAGTATTAGAAATAAAATTATTGGCGTCACTAGTGTGCCTAGTGTGGGGCCTTAAGTAAATCATTATAACTTCATTAAAAATGTTCCTTATAAATTTATGTACTTAGGTACCTAATAAAAATAATTTTGGATTAATGGATTAAGGCAAAATGGCAATTGTTATTGTAAAAAAAACGTTGATTAGTAAAGTTATTAAGTTTTGAATAGAATTAAGTTTTATAACTATTGCAAAAGTAAGGTAAGTTTTATTTGAATTCCAATCGCATCTAATATTATAAATGCGAAAGTGAGTTTGTTTGCTTGTAACCCTTTCATGTTCTATCTACTGAACCGATCATCATGAAATTTTCCATACACATAGCTTAGGGTACTGAGAAGGACATAGGCTATGAATCACGCGGGCGAAGCTGCAGGGTAATAGCTAGTTACAAAATAAAACGAATAAGTTCTCTTGTATTAAAAAGCCCTAACATGCAACCTAAATTTTTGATACATCCGTATGTTTAAGGTGAATACATTTATGTTATTGTTCTTTCAAATCCACCTAGGGTATTTGAAAGAACAATACAAAATCCATATTATTAATCGATGATACGAAAGCATGAAATATGTATAAAAGACGCCGTGTGGTTCCCGGCAGAGTAGAAAAGGACCACTCCAAGTCTTCCCGTGGATGTCGTAAAAGGCGACTTAGGAAACAAAATCAAAGAGACCTGTCCAACCCGTTTGGCCAGCGAGGAGAGTGTAGGCCAAATTCTTTGATTGCTCTGGCTACTATAAGACTTTGGTAGTACAGAGACGGTCGTGCTCCTGCAGTGGAGACTAAAAAAGACCTGATGATGATGATGATGTAAAATAAGTGTGTAAGTCATTAAAAAGTGTTTGGTCGAGGTATCTGTGACCAAAGGGCTGTAAATTTTTCGTACAGCCACTAAGCATTGCTTTGCGGCAGAGTGCCTAAAAGACTTGCCATGCCCAAAGAGTTTTGGGCACTCTACCACGAAGGCAATGACCTGCGCGATATATTTTATTTATAAAAGTAAAGTTTTTATTTTACCTACTATTTTACTAGTACAACTAGTACTAGTAAACAACTACATAAACTGTACTGTACTAGTTTATGTAGTTGTTTCTATTGATTTAAGTGTTTCAATCCCATTTTATTCCCGTCAGAGGCCGAGAGGCGGTTCCCAAAAACTCTGACACCAGGGTGTGCATGGTCGGCTGACCGTGTCACTACACGAAATGATGATGATGATCCCTTCTTCTGAAATAAATGTATTCCAGTATGTATAAGGTAAATGAAAAATATTCAAATAGGTTGATACTTAAATTACAAGTAGAAGTTAAATCAAGATACATATTGCCCAGAGTTGCAGGGTGAGTAGGTCTGGCAATATTCTATATTGAACTCTTCTTTCATATATCTGGGAAATGTTTTATCAAAACAAGCATATCTCACAAATGTACCAATAGATGACGTTAGTAAATATTCTCCTGCTCACAAAATGACCTCTTAAAACATGTTTAGTTCACATATACTTACAGAATTGAACTCGAGCACATAACATGTCTCACATTTAACAGCTTAGCAAAGCTCTCCTTTTCACAAAACCTCCCTCTGCAAAACGAAAACATAGACGTATTGACATAAATAAAAATAAAAGTTAAAAAAGAGACGCTTTTTTTACTATCGCATCAAAGGGGTATCAGGCTGATAAGGTAAAACTTTTTAACAGAAATTAAACCGGCGCAATAAACTGAAAAGCAAAAATCAATTTTTTTATGCCCTGGGGTTAGATTTTTTCCAAATTTATATTGAACGATTTTCGGGATATAGGTCCTACCTACCACTCCTAACTTTTACCTTTATAATAATAAAAGAACTATCAGAATGGGACTACTCTACAAAAATTTATCCGCGGTCATGAATAAATCAAATATTTACGTCGACTTGAGAATCTTCTCCGTTTTTTCTTCGGTTGAAAACACAAATGCACCATATTTTTTAAAGATGTTTTTGTCAATGGTACAACAACACTGACCACTGCATATTTAGCACAGAAACGGTCATCAAATGCAATTCGAAATTCAAATTTATCATCTCAAAAATAGAACGTCGCCAACCTACTCGCCGAGGGAGCAAACCGCTACGTTGAATTATTGAGAATGTACGGCTAAACGTGGTTTTACCGTTATTTCATGCAATAAACATGATATCAACAGTTATTTGCTTCCGATTTTCGTTGGAATGTTCCAGAAATATTTACGATATTCAGTTTGATAAAAAAATTATCTTAATAGTCCCGTTTGAGGAAAAATAGAAACTTTTCAATTCTTAATAGGTTGATGTCTCAAAATGAACAAAAATCATTGTTTTTTTTTATTGTTGACATTTATAACCTTTTGTGTCCTTTAAATTTGACACTTGCCATAATTCGGCTACTTGCCACCGCAAAGGATAAGTTTCTTATTGGAATTTCGCAATCAGACCACGTTCAATCGTGTGCGTTAACTTTATCAACTGTCAGATGAGCTATGTAGCGCCTACCCTTTATTTCATTTCTGTTATAAATCAGATCAATCGTAAAAATCTGATTCAGTAGTAAATGACTTTTAGTATTTTTGGTATCCTTTTCATTAACATTATCATTTCAAATGAAGAGATCTTCACATTTGTAGATCTCTTAATTAAGCAAATTAATAAAAAAGATATAACAAATATATTCAGGCGCTAGTTTAGCTAATCTATACCTAAAGCTATTTAAACAAAGTTAGTAGCCAGCCAGTGGACGACAGTCTTTTTTCGAAAAATCTGTGTCTATGGTCATTTTTATTGATATTTTCCGCCGTGTGGTTCCCGGCAGAGTAGAATAGGACCACTCCAATTCCCGTAGATGTCGTAGAAGGCGACT
Source organism: Rhodophaea formosa (assembly GCA_963082605.1). Taxonomy (NCBI): domain Eukaryota; kingdom Metazoa; phylum Arthropoda; class Insecta; order Lepidoptera; family Pyralidae; genus Rhodophaea; species Rhodophaea formosa. The sequence continues at coordinate 13,141,797 of OY720224.1, read as the reverse complement.
AAGGAAATACAAGCTAAACAAAACTTATAAACATCAAATAGACCTCTCCAACCGTAGGAAGTGTAGGCCAAATCCTCTGACTGCTCAGGCTAATATGGCTCTGGTAGTACAGAGAGGGTCGTGGTCGTGCTCCTGCACTGGAGACTGAAAAAGACCTGTTGATGATGATTGATGATGATGATGAACAGAGTACTAGAAATTTGTAGACTGTGATTAGCAACGTGGGCCACCTATTCTGGCACTTGTAGACGCGTAGAGACTGACGTAGCTTAACGACGTTCACGGATGGAGTATATGGTAGAGTAGACGGTAGAGTGCTAATTATATAAATGTAAACAGCATTAGTAAAGTTGTACTAGAAATTGGAATAGTAGAGTGACTATCAATATGGGCAAGCTACTCAACTACTTGCCGTCCTTCACCACACACATTTCTTCTACTCTTCTCTACCCGCACTCTCCCAATTCATATTTGGTTAGGTACTCTATCCTTGTATATCCTTAGTAGATAAATTAAATTTTCGGGTATTATCTACTTTACCAAATCTGTAATTGTAGAGTAGTAGGCTAGCAAATAAATAAAAACCAAAATCAAACAAATAAATGAATACTAGATTACGCATTTATAATAATGGTTTGCCTGTTAGCTATAGAACCGCAGACAAAACCTGTGAAAATGAAGTAAAAGTATTTATGTAGTTTTATTTTATTTGACGAGCTCCGTGGCGCACCGGTCAACACCCTGACCACATGATGGTCCCGGGTTCGATTCCCGGTCAGGTCAAGATGGAAAATGATCTTTTTCAGATTGACCTGGGTCTTGGATGTTTATCTATATAAGTATCTATTATAAAATATAGTATCGTTGAGTTAGTATCCCATAACACAAGTCTCGAACTTACTTTGGGGCTAGCTCAATCTGTGTGATTTGTCCGTATATATTTATTTATTATTATTATTTATATTTATTTATTATTATTTTAGTTGTGGTAGAGCCACGCTATCGTTTCACTTTTGCATTTATGGGCCGGCTTGTCCGGGGAAGTACCACATTTTCACAGAAAATCGACATCTGAGTAGTAGCTTTACCGCTTCCATGCTTCGTTCGGTCAAAGAGAGAGCCACCCCCCCTCCCCCTGAGGACGGCAACGCTCCTGTCACACCCCTGGTGTTGTAGTTGTTCATGAGCAGCGGTGATCACTTACCATTAGGCGACTCGCTTGCTCGTTAGCCGTCCTAGGTATGTCATAAAAAAAATTCTACGCCGGGAATCGAACCCGGCGCCCTTCGTGAAGCATATCAAGACAGTCTGTAGTTAAATTGACTCAACAGTGCATAAACAGACTGCAAAATATCTCTTTATTGTATGGCTAAAGGAAAACGGATGCTCACTGCAAGTCATGATCGCTTGGTGAGTCACCACTTCACCAGTGAGTATTCTCAAGTGTTTATACTACGGTGTAAAGGAGATTAAGTTTACAAACAAACGGACCCGTTGGTTGACCAGATTTGTGTGTAGGTACCATCATCATCATCATTTCAGCCGCAAGAAGTCCACTGCTGGACATAGGCCTCCCCCAAGGATACCATAGGATGTAGGTACCATATATATGGAAAAATAATTATGTCTTTGTTTTTATCCCCGTTTGACCCACCCAGGAGGAAGGTGATTTTTTTGCGCGTATGTATGTAATTATGTCCGTTGCAATTGTTACTTCCTGTAGCTTTAACGGCTTGAACGATTTTCAAGTGCAAGGTGCCATTCGTATTCTTCCTCGGAGTGTCACAGGCTATGTAACGTCAGCAAAAAATATCAACAGGCAGCAATATAGCGGACGTCAGGATAACATACCCATTAAACAGTGAAATAATTTTTGAAATCGGTTCGGTAGTTCCTGGAATTACCGCGTTCAACTAAACAAACAAACTATTTAGCTTTATACAATATGTTAAAAAATTCCTGTCCGATCATTTAAGGGGCGACTCAGCCCATCAATATCAACAGTCTTTTTTATGGAAATTAGGCTGGAATTACGAAAAAAAAATTAAAATTTTCATACAAATTGTCCGGCCAGCTGAACACTTTTTTATGAGAATGTCAAACGTATTTTTTAGAATTTTCAGCATAAGTTCCATTGGAAAAGTTGTTCATATTGACGGGCTGAGTCACCCCTTTAAGGGTCGGACAGGGTTTTATTAACACATTGTATAATAGTAATCTTCTTCACCGGCAATGTGTTTGAATTGTGAAGGTTTAATTAGGGTTTTTACACATTTGTGCATTTTCGAGTAAAATTTTGGACACTTTATGATTGACATTTCATAAAGCACGTGGAATAACATCGATGAAACAACCCAATAAGTCGCAATTTAGTCGTAATAATTACCTCTATTCCTAAATAACCTATAAGTACTGTATCACAAGCGCACGTGGTAGTATTATGAGGTTTTATGGTCCTCTTGACATTTGCTGAGTTAAGCCGGTGTGGGTTTACAAACAATAGGAAAGCGGGAACAATTAGGACGAAACGAGCGCATAGGTTAAATTAGTTTGTTGAGTTTCTTTCTCCTTTCGAAACTTCTAAAGAGCAATGACTGATTTATCTTCCCCTGGCAACTTTGTGGATGTTCTTTATTCCAATCAAATAATGTAAAATTTTACAAGGAATATCCTAATATCTTTTTGGCGCAAAGTTGGATAAATGCTAGTTATAAATACTAAGAGACGGACAAACAATATTGACTCAAACGCCTGTCTGCAAGAATGGGTTGGGGGAAAGTAGGTATTCATGAACGTGACTTTTGTAAACTGAAAATTTTTACAAGGTGTCTAAATGTTGTACTGGGTGTTACATTACCTTCAACTCTCGACGTATGGAAATCATAATATTCTTGAAATGAACGCGAGATATCATCCCATCCCAATCCCAACTAATATTATAAATGCGAAAGTAAGTTTGTTTGTTTGTTTATTTGTTTGTTATTTCACGCCGTATCTGCTGAACCGATCATCATGAAACTTTGCATACACATAGGTTAGGGTACCGAGAAGGACATAGGCTATATACTACGCGGGCGAAGCAGCGGGTAAAAGCTAGTTTATTATAAACAAACTGGTTTCTCTAACCTGTTTTCTTGACACTCGCCCTGAAGATGGCCTTCTGAATAGCCTGAAACTGTCAACATTTTTCTGGCAAAAAATACCTGAGTGAGGTGTTTAGTTAGTAAATTATCGTCTTTAGCAAGGAGTCCAGTGGGTGTGAGCTCTATGAGCGCTTACGTAAGTTAAGCAACCCCTGGTGCAGTCCCTACTTGGATGTTGTTACACATACGAAAAACAAACAATTGTTTGTTTTTCGTATGTGTAAGTGGCCAACACTGGTGTCAGATTTTTCAAGCTGCCTTAAGGCATCTGACTTAGCTTAACGACTGCCATCAACGATGACAGCCGGGACCAACGGCTTAACGTGCCTTCTGAAGCACGTAGGAGCTCGAGATATATTTATGCCACTTGCGGTCACCCATCCAAGTAGGGATTAAACCAGGGGTTGCTTAACATACGTAAGCGCTCATAGAGCTCACACCCACTGGACCATCGGGCTCCTCAACCCTGTATTTATTTGTCTTTCGAACCCTAAAAATTGTGTCATACTCCGTCTGCGTTTCCAATGATATACGACGAAATTTAAGAGATTACGACTCAATGAGTTCCATATGGCGTTGGGTTCCCGCCAATAGCGTATTATTTACGTGGAATGTTATTTTATGCTGATCTCATTTTAAATCTCTTTAATTTTTGGTTCTTTAAATCATGTTTGGATATAGTAGCTTTGGACTCCGGCTTCTCCCAAGGGGATTTCTTTTGAGTTAATACTGAATTCTTTAGTTGCATCCTTAATGTACATTATACGGGTATTTTCACAAAAATAAGTACACAAACAGTGAAGCACCTTTATCCTCTTTACTATCAATGTTTCGGGTTTAAGTCATCATCATCTGAGCGTTTTTATCGGTTTGTCATCTCCAATCGCTTAACATGACCTGTGGGTCTTATGGCCTTAAGCTCTGTCTTCCTCAAAAGGAATTTAGTCGTGACAATATAATATTTGGCAATATTTGGCTATTTGGATTGGATAAGATTTGGTTTCTTATAGTTCAGCTAGACTTTTATGATGCTGCATCAGGTGTTCCATTTTTCGAAATCATTTCCACCTTATATGTTGCCCAGGTTTAGTAGCTATATAGCAAAAAAAGGTTCATTCGAATCCGTCCAATATTTCTGGAGATAAACGTGATCATACATACAGACAGACAAGAAATTCTAAAATTTTTTTTCCTTTCTATTATTCTTTTTTAGTGTCCCTCTGTCTATTTCAGACAAAAATACTAAATGTACAGACAAAATATTTTTACTGTTTTATTATATGTATAGATTATAAAATATAGTATCGTTTGGTTTAAATAAAATTAATTTAATACGGTTTTTATCACGTCTATTACAAAGTGTTCGAAACGTTAGGTGTATAAATCCTAATCCTATCCAAAACCTTACTAATATTATAAATGTGAAAGTGAGTTTTTTTTGTACAAAATTATTTATTTATTTTTTATTGTTTAATTAATACAATACAATGAATATAATTTACATTAACACACTCTCTACCTATAACAACCTAATCAAAGATGCCCCCCCGAATTGTACCCGGCTCAAAGGTTCCCATCACACTTGCTGCATTACCTCTTTGTATGGCTATGGACAACCTTTGAGTCAGGTACCATCCGGAGCGGTTGTCATACCCTCGGTCTCGCAAGCGGCGCCCTATTTCTTTAATGAAATGTTTAGCTTCTGGACACCAAGGACCCGCGGTCTCAATAGTGAGTTTTTTTGTTTGTTTGTTACGCTTTCACGCCGTATCTACTGAACCGATCGTCATGAAATTTTGCATACACATAGGTTAGGGTACCGAGAAGGACATAGGCTATAAATTACGCAGGCGAAGCCGCCGCTGTAACAGCTAGTAATGTAATAAACGCGATTAAAAACCGTATGATTATTTAAATGACAATATGTAATAATTATATTTTCGACTTGTATAGATTTTTGACCCACATTATTGTACGTCCAAATTTGGACAGGACACGGCTGCACTAACTTTTTTATAAGAGCTTTTTACCTGTGATCCACAATAAAGATTATTTGTATTTGTATTTGTATTAGATTAATTTTATTTAAATGTGTAACAATCGCGAAAACATTAGAACACATTATAGTATCGTTTAGTTATGTCTAAAACAGCGATCGGTAACAACTTAGTGTGAGGATAGTTAATATCATCAAGATTTTTTAGGCTCACCTGCAGGAGCACGATGCTCTTTGTGCTACCAGAGCTACATATATGCCTGAGTAGTCAGAGGATCCGGCTTACACTCTCCACGCTAGCCAGACGGGTTGGAGAAGTCTCTTTGATGTTTATAAGCTTCGTTTAGCTTGTGTATCCTAAGTCGCCTTTTACGACATCTACGGGCAGACTTGGACTGGTCCTATTCTACTCTGCCGGGAACCACACGGCTGTCCGTATACCTCTACAGTATTATATTGAAAACGAGAACAACCATGAATGATGATCTAAATTCTTCTCATCTCTCTAATACCTCGGTATTGGTTAAACATTGGCGCCAAAAACATTACTCATTGATTTCCCCATAACATTTAAATAAACCTTTATCTTGTATCTTCACAAACACGGGCAAAGCATTAGGTGTGTTGCAGAGCTCTGACTCATGGGTATTGCACCCATACAGCTTCGGTACTGGATCGTTGGATGGAACAATCCCGATCGTTACTATAATATTGCAAATTATATTTTTTCTTAATCTTCTTTAAATTTTTTATACACATCGGTTATGGTACTGAAAAGAGAAAGACATAGGGTAGACCCTTTCATCCCGGAAAAAAGTACTATTCCACTCTCAAAATTACGCGAGCAAACCCCAATTATATAGTACTAGGCGTTTACCCGAGGGGGATCGCCTAGTACTGTATATTAAGCTAAAACAGACCAATTAATTTTGACAGTTTATGTTCGTTAATAGTACATTACTGCAGCGGCCAGCAACAGAGGCATTGATGGACGAACGTGTGAATGTGGGCCAAGGCGGAGCCGAGGCACACATACGTAAGTCCATCAATGCCTGATTGCGGCCAAGACTTGTATAGTACTTTTCTCAAATATTGCGCGGAAATTAAAAAAAAAATAGTATATAGATAAACAGACATTACATATCATCACATGTTTACCCTTACAGGTGAGACGGACCGCAAAAGCTACGTTTAGCGTTTTAGTGGGCTTTTATGTACAATTAAATGCAATTAAAATTGTGATGAGTTGCAAGGGATCACCTATTGTCATATACTTATCCTTAGGTTTTCGCCCCCCTCCCTCGGCCTGCTTTTACGAAAGAGAAGCAGCTGGTATATTCTATGATTTTTCTTTTATCCTAGACCAGCACGAAATATTGATGTAAATTATGTATGTCAATAAATGTTCATAAACAACAATATTTATGTTGACATATATATAATTATAATATAATTATATTTGTAATTATGTGTAAATAAAATTAAATATGTAGATAATAATGAAATGTTAATATAATATAACATTAATAATGTCAGAAATTAAAGTAAAATGTTGACATTATCCATACATTATCACGTCAATATCATATATTTTTTATTTTTTTTCCTTACTGGCCAGGTCAATTTGAAATTCGAACTTGTACCCTTTTTTATTCGAATTTGTATACAAAATGATTTTACCAATAAAATATTTTTTTATTAGTAAAATCATTTTGTTTTATTAATTGTGCATCTCCTCTTTTTTTGAAGTCCGTTGAAAAGACACGTTATTATCTTACATAAATATATTACTTACTATTCTTATTTGGGAGATGGTAGAGCTAGGCCTGGAATCCGGATTCAAAAGTTAAAATCAGACGGCTAGGGTTTTAAATCTGCAGACTATTTTTCTAAACTTTATTATATTTTTACTTATATTATTACCTTAAAATTATTCTTTCTTCTTTCTTTTCTTGAACTTTATATTATTCTAAATGGGTGAATGTGTGCGAGACCGCCTCAGCGTTGCATTTATTTCTGTTATCGGAATGTGCAATTGAATACCCAAAATATGCGTCTGGATTCTGGATAATGTAGACTCGGTAGACATAAGTAAGCCAGGCAAATTATTTTGGGAGTTAATAATGCTTTGTCTTTGTTAAGGTAGGCCTGGGTTTTCCAGACGTAGACTGTTTTCATAAGCTGTATTGCTGGGTAATGTCCCCATTTCCTTTCATTTGCGGTTTAATACTATTTCAGAATAATATTCGTTTAATTTTTTATTATTTGAGTATTATATTTTTATCATTTACTTAAATCAAATTGCAAACGTAACGTAAAATATTCGGAGTTCTTCAAGTATGTTGCGGGATCATAAAATTGGAGTTTCAAAAGTTCAATAGTGATTTTTATCAACCGAATTATTGCTACCGTTAAAGTTGCCCTAGTCCGGTCAACCGGACTAACAACTGCACTACTGCTAATAGACTTCTTGTCTTTTATATTTAATTTCACTCTTAAGAGTCGCCTGGACGCGCATGTCTCCATACAAACGGAAAAAGGGAATTGTGGCTATATTTGATAATTTTAGGGAAAAATTAAGCATCCAATCAATTAATCTCATTATAATCTACGTACGTTCCTATACAGTTTGGCTAAGTTATCAAATGTTTGAGAATTATACGCCTCTCAAGATTTCCATACAAATTTAAAAAGGCTTGTAATTCTCAAAACATTGGTATTTTAACCAAGCTGTATAGGAACGTACGTAGATTATAATGAGATTAATTGATTAAATGCTTAATTTTACTCGAAAATTATCAAATATTGCCACAATTCCCTTTTTCCGTTTGTACGGAGACATGCGCTTCCAGGCGACTCTTAATTCTTGATTATTATGTCTGTTGCAATTGTATATAAAGTTGTGTTAACACGCTTTATAATAACAAGCCTGTTCCACGTACGATAAGATTTTATATTGTTTAATTTTTTAATGTTTGTTATCTGTTGTGTTTCCCCAAATAAATTAGAAACGGTGTCATCGAGCCTGTTGACTGCTCCGACTGGGCCTCGCCGTTGGTTCCAATTCCTAAGGCAGACGGTACGTTGCGAATCTGTGCGGATTACAAGGCGACTCTTAACCCTGTCTTGCTGGTCGATCGCTACCCACTACCTAAGATTGAGGATGTTTTAGTCGGTCTTAATGGAGCACAGTTTTTCAGTAAATTGGACTTATCCCAGGCTTACAATCAGGTTGAGCTTGATGAAACAAAAAAATACACTGTTATAAACACTCATCGCGGGCTCTTCCGGTATAATAGATTAGTGTTTGGCTTATCTTCAAGCGTAGGAATTTTTCAACGTATTATGACGGGATTGTTGGGGGACATCCCTAACGTTCAGGTATTTTTGGATGACGTCATCATAGGAGGGAAAACCAGAAGTGAGCATTTAAAAGCGCTGGAGTCAGTTTTCCTACGTCTGTCTGCCAATGGTTTAAAACTAAAGAAACAAAAGTGTGTGTTCCTTGTGGATAAGGTTACTTATTTGGGTTATGTAGTTTCCAAAGACGGGGTTGAAGCTGATAAGTCAAAGATTGAAGCTATTAATAAAATTCGCGCTCCGGAAAATGTTAGCGAATTACGTTCTTTTATAGGTATGGAGAATTTCGCTACGCCTCCCTCAAACCCGGAGTCGCCTCAGCGTCGGCCAGTTAGGCAGTGTAGGCTAAACAAGAAAACAAAATGTAAATTCTGCGTTATGGTTGAGGAGTAAAATTTGTTATGTCTTTGTTTGTAATAAAAGTACGAATAAAGTACGAATTTATGGTGGAGGGATGTGGTGTTCGGACTCTTTTGACCACTCCCATAGAGTTACTTGTTGGTCTTTAAGTAGTTCTTGACGGATGGGATTATGTCAATAAATGGCTAAGAAAACTATCCTTTGGGTTTCCTTTTAGAGATATTACAGCATCCACCCTGGAAACTCTAAATAAAACAGGCATTTTCATTCAAAAGCTACCCATTCATATTTAGTGAGCTTTTCAAAAGTTATAATTACTCATTGTCATAAAGCTGACATCGTAATCGGCGGTCGTCAACCCAGGTTGCAAGGAGACGCGAGTATATCCGGATGCTCAGTTTGGTGGCCGTAATGTTGTTATATACGGCGGAGCGGCGGAGTTAACTGTGTTGTGTCTTTGATGTACTTTTATTGTGAGGATTACCGAAAGGAAGTACTGGTTTGTAAACTCGTAGTTAGGGTAAACACTCCTATCCTTCAAATCATCAAACCAGCCCATCAAAATTAACAACTTTTGCTACAGGACCTTCTCTGGAAACTTTAAATAAAACCGACATTTTCATACAGTGTTCGTCATGCATTTTTAGTGAGCTTTAACCATTCATGTTTAGTGAGCTTTTTAAAAGTTATAATTACTCATTGTCATAAAGCTGACATCGTAACCGGCGGTCGTCAACCCAGGCTGCAAGGAGACGCGAATATATCCGGATGCTCAGTTTGGTGGCCGTAATGTTGTAATATACGGCGGAGTTAAAATGTGTTGTCTTTGATTTACTTTAATGTGACGATTACCGAAAGGAGGTACTAGTTTGTTCACTCGTAAGTAGTACTTAATTTAGTTAGTCTGGATGTAAGAGTAACACTCTTACTTACCCCTCAAATCTTCAAACCAGCTCATCAAAATCAACAACTTTTGCTATAGGACCCTTCCTGGAAAGTCGAAAAACATATCGATATTAATACAAAAGTGTTTGTCACTATCTTTAGTGAGCTTTAGTCATTCATTGAGTGAGTTTTTTTAAAGTTGTAATTACTCATTGTCGTAAACAATAAATCAAACACAATTGTTAAAAAGCAAAACTATAAAATTTAAGTCTCAAAGGATTGCCCAACATATCAAAAGGTCATTAGACACCTACAAGAGTAATTTCTAGAATGTCATCTATTTAAGTCATAGTTTTTTAGTCATATAACAGGTTATATGACCGAGTGTCTTTCCGACTCGACCGCATAAGCCGGCGTGGGAAGTTCCAGTACAGTTTTTATCACATAATGCTTTTGTACGTAACCAAAGCTTTTTTACAAAACGACGAAACGTCCATGTTATGTACAATCACGAGTAGAAATGTACACACAATAATTGATTCCACTGTAGACCTTATTCCATTGACTTAGAATTGATATGTATATACAGCGTGAAAATTGTCCCTCTACATACCATAAAGTTGCGACCATTAAGTTATACTTACTATGGGATCAAGGCTGGAAACTCGATTTTTTTTGGCATTTTTAAAAATACCGCCCAAGGAATTAGTATGGGAAATTCATAATAAAAAAAAAATTGACGGCCCCAGTCACCCCTTTAGGGCCTTAAGGGGAATGCCGGGGGTTGATTGACATACTGTATTGCAATGCTTACTAGTTTCAAACCTAGATAAATAAAGCGATATTATTAACAGATTTTCGCCTTGCAAGCCGTTCTACTTTTTTGCACAATTTTTATCAAAACCTCAGGTTTAAAATCCACAATCACATTTACACACTGAAAAAAATAGCCTTTAAAGTTCACATATGATGAAAACCTTTTCGAGGACGAGTTCTTGAACTTTCTTCTACTCGTAAAATTATAAACGCAAAATTATACTCAGTCAAAAACATGAGAAAAGAAGCGACTTTGTACTGCAAATTGTTAACAATTCCTTTGGTATTATGGAATGTATTATGTGGTTTTCAAGTAATAAATCTGTGGGAGACAGGAGTTATGACGCAGCTCTACTGAGCTTGCAGTTAAGGGTAGTTAATATTTTTGAGAGAAGAAATTTAATACAACATAGCGCGTGACTCACAGATGAATTTAAAAGCGTTTGAAAGCGTTTCCATTCACCTCATCACATCCGTTCAGGCATTCTGAAGTTATTTATACTCATCTATACTATATGGTACTATTGTTATAAAGAGCAAAGTTTTATTACGCTCTCACGCCTCAACTTCTGCACTTCATCATTAAATGTTGCATATACATACCTACGTTGTCGGTGTTACGAAGGAATTGCCTCCGTGGTCCAGTGGTTAAGGCGTTTGCCTTGTTGACCCGGGTTGTGGGTTCGATTCCCACGGGAAGCATACTTTGTTAAGTTGTTTCCAGTTAGGCTAGGACATTGCAGGCATGAATCACCTGATTATCTGATAAGAAAGATTATTCCGTGTTTCGGAAGGCACGTTTAGCCGGTGGTCCCGGCTGCCATCTGGTAGTCGTTAAAGGATCTACGTCAGAGGCCGAGAGGCGGTTCCGAAGAACTCTGACACCAGGGTGTGCATGGTCGACTGACCGTGTCACCTACACGAAATGATGATGATGAATGCTGGTAAAAAAAATCCTGAGGCATCGATATTAATGCGAGCGGGCGAGGGCAAAAGCCCTGTCTGGTATTTAAGGTGATACACAATGGTATTACCTGGATCTCACAATTTTTTACGGTAGAATAACTGAGTTGCGAGACTTGGTATTTTATAAGTTGTTTTTGACTTCATATCATATATCTGTGGTTGGTCTACGCCCTTTAGGTATTACAGTCTATCTAGACTTTATATTGTCTAAAGGTTTAAAGTATTATTGCATAAAAATACTTATATTAATAGAGAAAATTAAACGCTACCTCTTAACCAACTGTCCATTGCAGATCTATCTTGAAGGACAGAGTACAACAGCCGTAATGCGCAGTTAGCTAAGGTATTATTATGATGAGGACTTTCCATTGATACTTCACCATATCTATTACATTTTCCAATCCCATCCCAACTAATATTATAAATGCGAAAGTGAGTTTGTTTGTTTGTTACGCTTTCACGCCGTACTACTACTAAACCGATCATCTTGAAATTTTGCATACACATAGGTTACCGAGAAGGACATAGGCTATAAATTACGCGGGCGAAGCCGCGGGTAACAGCTTGTAAGGAAATAAAGATGAAGAGAGATCTTACGCACTTACTATTTTTTCTATTTATGGAGGTAGGTGAATCTAGCGCCGACCAGCAATTCATTTTATTTATTATTTTTCTCTTTTAGGAGCCAAATTGACCTGATTTATAAGAACAATTCATTTTTCCGAGTAACTATAATGGGGTCTGGAAAAAAAGGCATGGAAAGTTTTCTTTAGGGTCAAAAATCATGATTCATAATATTTAAAGAAGACATATTTAAAAAGTTTAAAACACAAGTGCAGTATTATAAACGAATCGGCTATAAGCTGCTAGTGTATTATAATAAAAAAACATGCAGTTACAGAATTCAAAAATTTATTAATAATTTGAATCAAATCCAATTTAGTATCCAAATTCTTCAATAATTTCTCTCAGGCCCCAGAAACAAAACCAGGGACGTACAAAATCAACAAAATATGATGTAATAAGTTAAACTATTACAAGAGCGACAAATTTTCCTTTCTTTCTTCCGCCACTACAATGGAACAGGCCACGGCATTGCATCGTGAAAATTCCTCCACAACCATTTTTTGCACCATTTTTTCCCAATCCCATTACTTTTTTCTTGTCAATCGTCTCCTAAAAACTAAATGAGTTCGTGTTTCCTCGACCATCGCTGGCCGTTTTTCCTTTGTTTCTCATTAATTTTCCAACCGTGACAGCCTTGGTGGGTTTTCTTCCTCTATTGATCGATTGACACCGAAAATGTGCCAAGAAGTGACTAGAAAAGTCTACGTGTCTGAACAGCGCGTAGTCAAACGTAAGCGCTAATCAACGTAATCTTTCAAAAACTTTGGGGCTAGCTCAATCTGTGATTTGTCCGATATAATAATCTTTTTTTATGTCATGGACGGTAACGAGAAAGCGAGTCGCCTGATTGTGAGTGATCACTGCTGCCCATGGACAACTGCAACCCCAGGGGTGTGACAAGAGGTTTGCCGGCCTTTTATTTTTCTTTCCCCAGGGGGGAGGGGGAGATCGGCCTCCAGCTCTCTCAGTCACTAAACGAAGCATAGAAGCGGTAAAGCCACTACTCAAACGTCGATTTTCTGTAAGTGTGTAGTATTTATTTATTTAAAAGTTTATGTACACAACACAATACAAAACAATAATAACATTAAAAATAAAAATTTGTACAAAGGCACTACATATTTCTTAAGAAATCTCTTCCAGTAGGCCTGTGAGAGGAAAATTTATTATGTAAGGCAGATTGGCGTGTGCATAACAAAAAAAATATGTTACCCAAACGAGCTGGCCTATTCATGCTACCAGCAAAAGTGAACTTCGCCGGTAGTGTGGCTCTACCACAACTAAAATAATATAATAAAAGCAAGCCACATCTTTCCTCATGCCTAATTTATCGAACCAGCTGCACTGATCACCAAAAATCCTTTCAGAAATGTATTGTTTAATTCATAGAACAACAATGTGTTTGTTGTTCTGTGGTTTAATTGAAGAAAATTACATTCGTAGCATCTTCGCTAGTTCGACTCTAACTTGACTAATTTTTTCTCTATAAAACTCATTGGTTTCCGCTAGACGTGACAAAACCAGCGTAGCTACGAGTTACTTTCGTGAAGATTGTTAGCTGCGTCACGGCCTACGGTCACACACTCGGGCCTTTTTTTATGTCATAGGACGGCAAACGAGTAAGTGGGTCTCTTGATGGTAAGTGACCACCGCTGCCCCTGTCTATAGCTGCAACACCAGGGGTATGACAAGAGCGATGTCAGCCTTTTATTTTTCTCTCCCAAAGGGGAGAGGGGATGGGCTTCGGCTCTAAAGCTACTACTCAAGCGACGGTTTTCTGTGGGAGTGTGGTACTTCCCCGGATGAGCCGGCCCATTTATGCTACTAGCAAAAGTAAATTTAACGCTACCGCGTGGGTCTACCACAACTTAAAAACTCCGAAAATCTAGCGCAGCAATATCTACTTTCCAATCGATATCTATTTATACACAGACTTACAAAACAATTCGTACAAAAGAATGACAGTACACGAACAGACATAAACATTACCTCTCAGGGGTATGACCTCATTGCATTTTGAGCAGTGCTTATAGCCCAGACATCTATAAATACATTATTGTAAGGCATTGGGATAAGGACGTGTGCACAGAATTTGGAGTACGATCTTTCTAATTTTTTGTGTAAATAACTTATCCCTTCCTTGTCCTCAATATCCACGTTTTACAATTGAATCTATCAAAAAAAACGGTTCCAGGAAGTAGAGCTAGTTACAGAACCAAATTAGTTTAAACCGGTTAACTGATTTGTGATCTGTGGGTTAGTAATTACGACAGTCATGGTCTATAGATTAGACAATCGGCATTTTATCTTAAACTCTTTTCCAAACCAGGGTTCTTCTGTAACAGAAAACAGTGCAGAGATTAGACCTTGAGAGACTTTTTGTTTAGCTCCATAAAATATACTAAGTACTTTGATTTTTAATTCATTGGACGTGGATGTGAGGATTTTGCGAGTTAAAAATGTCCCAAAAGAAAGTTATGTACAACAAGGTTAATATTTTTTTAATCTGGGGAATTCCATACGAGTCACCAACGGAATCACTAGGGTAAGCTAAGCCATGAAAAATAATTAAGGATCTTCCTTAAAAAGAGATTATTGAACATCTCTTATGGGAGGCCCAATTTTTATTTTTTCTGTTAATGTTCCAAAGGGATTTTTTTTCTGTGTTATCAGTAGATCCCTCTCTACTTATATACTAGAACTATGAATATCAATAGATTGTAATTTTTGGCAACTGAACATGAAAATTTAAACTTTCAGTTTAGCACTTGTATGATTTACTTTGAATTAAAGTTTGAATTTAACAGCTGTAGAAAACCATCGCATCGGATGCCTCTGACGTCAGCTGGTACAATGAGAATTATTATACGTAGATTATATCTTTTTAAGAATGTGTATACCTAACAATACAAGTGAATTTCTTAAATTGCTTTAATAATTTAATATTTTACCACAAAAATACCTTTTTTTAACTATCTTGAATTAGTGCGAACGGGTTTTTAGGGTAAACTTTATTATAAACTCAGCCTAATATTTACAAAGTTTGTCAATGAATCCAAGACAGCGGCAAATGTGTCAATGACACTATTACAATAGTAAAAATGTTTTTAAAGCGTATTAGGTCACTGTACATTTGCGAGTAAATTAGGTAACACTTATGGCATTTTAAGCATTTAAGGTCACTGAGAGTAAGGAGGACTATTAAGGAAGATGGACTGGGCAAAAACGTAATTGAAAACATTTAATGAGCTCCGTGGCGAAGTGGTTAAGACGCCAGTCTGCGACACGAGTGGTTCGATGCCCAGTCAGATCATGATGGAAAACGATATTTCTCAGATTGACCAATGCTGGG
Organism: Rhodophaea formosa; assembly: GCA_963082605.1. Taxonomy (NCBI): domain Eukaryota; kingdom Metazoa; phylum Arthropoda; class Insecta; order Lepidoptera; family Pyralidae; genus Rhodophaea; species Rhodophaea formosa. Next base: position 13,126,292 of record OY720224.1, on the reverse strand, counting down.
AACTCAAAAAAGATTTCACAATCCCATAAGTGCCGCCCGGAAGTAATATTTTTGTATGAAAATGTCAAAAATTATTTTGAAATCCCAGCAATTAGTTCGTAGGAAAAATTGTTTATATTAATGGTCTGAGCTACCATTTTAAGGGAATGACGTCTGTCACTATAAACGAAGTATATCAATAAAAAAAAAGCATTTTAACAATCCGGAAATGGCCTCAAAGTTACGGAAACTAGAAAATACTCAAATAAGATTTCCGTGCCAAAAACTAATATTTGGTTAACCTACGTACTCGTACAAGTGACACGTTCAAGTGTTTGATCCAAGGCATTTACTTAGAAGGGGATATCCTAGTTTGCTTACATTTTTTGTGGTTTATATGTTGAAACGTTGATTTTGATGGTTGTACAATTGGGATGGCTTTACCTTGCATCAAAATTCGGTGAGCTTAAAGGTTTGTTTCTCGTATTTCGCCTCCTCATAATTTGAAAAAAAAAAAAAAACATTGAATCTCTCCATTTTCTGAATGGGCTATGTTGCTATCTCCAAGTGAGGTTTTTGTTACTTCACCGGACCTCGGCTTCGGGCGTTGCCTGTGTGCGCTAGGCTTGGAGAAACAACAAACTCTCATATAAGATGAGCCGTGATTTACTTGCATAGCCTGAAAGGCCGAACTAAGAAACATTGGAGAGCAGTAAATCCCATAGGGACCTCCTTCTTTTATACTGCAAATTATTTGACACCTGACTATAACATAATATCATTAATAAATTGTCTAGTGATGTTGACAGTTTCCATGTTGTGTGATTTAATCAGGTTTCTTAGATTGTCTAGATATAATAGACTCTATCGGCCTAACATCGTAGAAAATAGTTATGTCCAACTATGATGCAAACACACACCTATAAAAGACAAGAAGTCTTCGGCTCACACACTATGGGCCCGGATAAAAATCCTAAGTGTGGAAAATTTCCCACGGAACCGGGTGAAACACTTGCCACTGTCTTTCCAAATATAAGCCAATTGAAGCGCCCTCGAGAATAGGGCGTAGATACCAGGTTTTATAGTAAATAGTCACCCGTTCAAAATAAAATAACACACTGTTGTTGATTGTCTTTTGTGTGTGTAAGTGCCTAACACTATTGTCAGATTATTCAAGCAGCCAAGAGGCATCAAACATAGCTTAACGACTGCCATCAATGTTAATAACACTCGAAATAGAATACTTTAAAAAACGAGTCTTCTTTTATCCCAACAAAATACAATCGTCTCAATATAAGTGTAGCATTTGTAGGATAGGGTGCAAAAAAGTAAAGTGAGACTGTTTGAAACAAAATAAATTTGTCACTCCCAAATGGTACTTGCCGCCTGACATGCCACTCCAAAACATCCCGTTTTGATTTGACAGCACTATTGTCTTTCTAAATATAATCCGTCGAAGTGGGCCGCGGCTCACGTGTATGCTGAATTACTATTCAACCTCGAATTTACACGAGACCTGACTACTTTCAGACAGTGCACAGGTGATTGAAAAACTGTTTTGTCTATTGCACTTTTATTTATTGTTATAACCAAGGTCAGGGGTGTCATCTTCAACTGCCTTTCCGATGATTGAAAGTATGATTTGAGAGTCCCACGTAAAGCCGCAATCCCATACAAACGTAGTTTGGTTTTAGTTTTACAACAGTTAAGCCAATCTCAACCAAATTTCGTACATACGACCGGATAAGGCATATTGGTGTATATAATTAGATTTCAATTTTAAAAACAACACCTATACAAAATTACAGCGAGTTGAAGTTTCGTATCGAAAACTTGTACTCGCTGTAATTTTGTATCGTATGTACAAAATTTGGTTGAGATTGGCTTAACAGTTGTAATACTAAAACGAAACTACGTTTGTATGGGATTGCGGCTTTACGTGGGACTCTTAAGTACGCGCGCCCGGTCTCCCGAGCTGCTACTTCCACATCCCCAATCCATGCAAGCAAGTAGCATCCCAAATACCTTTATACCGTTCCTCCAGTCCAAACTCCTCTTTTCCACCTTCTTTCCTACCTTTCCCTCGTTTAAAAATCGGCTTCGATGGGTGGCAGTGGCAGAGCGAGATAAGAAAAACAAGCTGCGGTCGCCAACCCGTCTGCAAAGCGTGGTGGTGAGTATGGCAAAACCACCCCATGATGAAAATCCTTGGGGGCGGCCTATATCCAGCCGTGGACTTCCTGTAGCTGGGATAATGTTGCTAACTAGATAATAGGTATGAATCGAACCATTTTCCATTCTCTTTCTGGTGGCTTTCTCGGCATGTATTTTACGTACTAGTGGTAGTTGTGGTGCATCATGAATTTTAGGGGTCTCGTCAAAAATGGTAGTTTTTGACAAAAACGCTCAGAAAAACTTCACATTCTCAGATTAAACTGTAAATAACAGTTCTTAAAATAAATTGCAATTTTATCTAGGGCTTATTACGATGTATTTCAAATGGTGGTAGTAAATAATGAAGTATTCATGCTGTACAATAATTTGGTGTTGCGGTCAGTTGCCTGGCTGATAGAAACTTTCATTGTGTAAGGAAATGTTTGATCGGCAAGAAATCACACGACACGACCTTTTCCTCTACGAAACCAAATGTTGAGAGCGTATACTAGCAGTATTTTTTCAATATGGTTTCCATAAAAATGTATTTCTCTATTTTCTCGCTGAAAACTGATTCTAGAGCCACAATTTATTTTTTCATAAAATCTAGTACTAAAATAGGAATGCCCCTATTTTTTATTAAAAAAAAAAAACTGTTTTTTTTACAATTTTGTTTTCTTTTAAACAGGTTTTTAGAAGAAAATAAACATAGGGACATATCTATTTTAGTAATAGATTGTATGTAAAAAGAATTGTGCCTCTAGAAGCAGTTTTCTCGCGCGAGAAAATAGAGAAATACATTTGTATGGAAAACGCACTGCTAGTATATACACCCTCTTAATCTAATTTTTTTTTTTACCTTGAAGTAAAATGTTTTATTATACAAGAAACACAGAAAGTTATACCGAAAGAGTTTATTTTTACAAAACCCCTGAAGGTATAAGTTTCGACTTGTTTCTATTAACTTAATACGTTGAACTTAGAAAAAAGAACATACCTTTTCATTATTACATAGTAAGTAAATAGTGCCTGAAAATTAATCTAGGGATTACTGAAAATAGGCCTTTCGTTATTTAAGATTTACTGATTTCTCTGCAACTTGCGATCTTTGGTTTTTGCTGATGACATAAAGACACGCTAGATCAATTACTGTGCCTAAGAGCTATATAAAAACTCAAGCTGCTTATATAGGACAAGAGTAGGACTTGGCTACGTTTTTAAGTTAGCAAACTATGTGCACACCAAAGTTTAAATTATATGAATGTTTTCAAATTTTTATTAGTAGGCGGACTCTAGAATTAAATAGTTATCTTTATATCCTGTATGTCTGTACACTAGCCTCTCCCCACATGGAGTAAGACAGTAGTACAAAATTCCAGGGGCGCCGACTCCCTGGGTGCTCGGGTGCTCCAGCACCCACGAGAGGTAAATACCTAGTGGGTGCCGAGCACCCACTATTATGAATATCAAGTAATTATCTTTCTCATCTTTTAACTAAATCTAAAGAATCAAAAGTACATATAAGTCGCTAGGTATGAAATAAAAAAAGCTGGAGCAACCACGGGAATTTTATAAACTCGGCGCCCCTGATAATAACCTATATTTTTTTTAAGATATCACAAAAGTTGAGTTAGCCCCACGCAGTAAGTTGTGAATTTGTGAACACTAACTCAACGATACTATATTTTATAATATATACTTAAATAGATAAACATCCAAGACCCAGGTCAATCTGAAGAAGATCGTTTTCAATCATGCCCTGACCGGGGATTGAATCATCATCGTAACTTAAGTAATTATTTTTTTTATATAAGTTTAGAACAATTATACAAGAAACTTAAATAAATATAAATAATAAATAAATATAAATAAATATATACGGACAAATCACACAGATTGAGCTAGCCCCAAAGTAAGTTCTTAAGTAAGAAGTTTTATAACAAATACATATATAGATAAACATCCAAGACCCAGGTCAATCTGAAAAAGATCATTTTTCATCTTGACCTGACCGGGAATCGAACCCGGGACCATCCGTGTCACAGGCCGGCGTGTTGACCGCTGCGCCACGGAGCTCGTCACGAACATTATAACGCAAGGTGTGTGGTCGGCGGAAAACCGACGTGAATCCGAAAGCCGATACATCGAATCAGTGAAGTTCAGTGTACAGATTACAGTCCCATACAATGGCATCTCGGATATTAGCTGCGTGCTGCGCAGTACGCGCCACCTCCCCGCGCGCCCCGCTGAACCTAATATTGTATACAGCGCATCAACTCGCGTGATGTTTGGAGTCGCTATAAAGTTTGATTTGAACTGTAGTGTACAGCGCATCAACTCGCGCGATGTTCCGGGTCGCTATAAAGTTTGATTTGAACTGTAGTGTACAGCGCATCAACTCGCGCGATATCCGGGTCGCCATAAAGTTTGATTCGGACTGTAGTGTACAGCGCATCAACTCGCGCGATGTTCCGGGTCGCCATACAGTTTGATTCGGACTGTAGTGTACAGCGCATCAACTCGCGCGATATCCGGGTCGCCATAAAGTTTGGTTCGGACTGTAGTGTACAGCGCATCAACTCGCGCGATGTTCCGGGTCGCCATACAGTTTGATTCGGACTGTAGTGTACAGCGCATCAACTCGCGCGATGTTCCGGATCGCCATACAGTTTGATTCGGACTGTAGTGTACAGCGCATCAACTCGCGCGATGTTCCGGGTCGCCATATAGTTTGCATCGGACTGTATGACTTGTAAACGTTGTGTACTTCCCTGTACACTTACGAGAGGGCACTAAGAGCGGCCGCATATTATCAGAAATCCCTGTTAGAAAAATTCTGACGCTCGCCGGAAGCTTGCCGGAAGCACCCCGCATACTATCAGAAATTTTGATCCGGCAGCTTTTGAGCCCAGTCGTGTTTCATCTGTATGCTTACGCACATCTACCTATATGAATGAAGATACGTATGTTATTGCTCTTAGCGCTTTTTTTATTTAAATAAAACAAATCGGCCAAGTGCTAGTCGGACTCGCACATGAAGGGTCCCGTACCATTATCTATACAACATTAGACTATCGGGCAAAAACTGCAACGAAAAACATGTTCTTAGTACGACCGCCATTAATATTTATTTAATTTTGATTTAATTATTTATTTTTAAAGCGATGAATAAACAAATAAATATTTTGTGAATATCTGAAGCGTCTACCTGTTGCCGTTATAAATAACGAGCAAAAGATGGCAAAAAAATCACGTTTGTCGTATGGGATCACCCCTTAATTATTACCTATTTTATTTTGATTCTAGTGTTTATTGTTATAGCGGCAAAAGCAAATAAGTACCTACATCATCTATGAAAATTTTAACTGTATAGTAATCACGGTTTATGTTTATGAGATACATCCTGGTGACACACGGACATCGAAATCTCGTAATTAGGGTCCCGTTTTACGCTTTGGAACCCTAAAAACCTTGATATTGAAATATGGATTTCAATACTTAATTAATATTTGGCATATTCGCTCCATATCTAAGTCTCTGTGTATTTTATTCTGGTAATTTTGATCATCGCGTTCCACAAACATGGATATTTTTACACATCGTCAATTAAATCTTGAATTAAGCTCATTTTCGTCAAAAACGTAGGTTCCTAAAATACAACCAAACACGTGTGGAGCGTACGGCGGCGGACGGTAAACTGACGCGAATTTCTGATAGTGTGCGGGGCCTAGTACAAAATGTATGGAAAACACGCCTTCCGCCATTTCTAACAGAAAAAATTCTGACGTCCGGCTGAGGTGCCATCCGGCGGGCATCAGAAACGGACGACCCGTTAGAATTTTTCTAACAGTGTGCGGGAGCTAATACAAAATGTATGCAGCGAGTGCCTTCCGGCGAGCGTCAGAATTTTTCTAACAGAAATTTCTGATAATGAGCGGCCGCATATTATCAGAAATCCCTGTTAGAAAAATTCTGACGCTCGCCGGAAGCTTGCCGGAAGCACCCCGCATACTATCAGAAATTTTGATCCGGCAGCTTTTGAGCCCAGTCGTGTATCATCTGTATGCTTACGCACATCTACCTATATGAATGAAGATACGTATGATATTGCTCTTAGCGCTTTTTTTATTTAAATAAAACAAATCGGCCAAGTGCTAGTCGGACTCGCACATGAAGGGTCCCGTACCATTATCTATACAACATTAGACTATCGGGCAAAAACTGCAACGAAAAACATGTTCTTAGTACGACCGCCATTAATATTTATTTAATTTTGATTTAATTATTTATTTTTAAAGCGATGAATAAACAAATAAATATTTTGTGAATATCAGAAGCGTCTACCTGTTGCCGTTATAAATAACGAGCAAAAGATGGCGAAAAAAATCACGTTTGTTGTATGGGATCACCCCTTAATTATTACCTATTTTATTTTGATTCTAGTGTTTATTGTTATAGTGGCAAAAGCAAATAAGTACCTACATCATCTATGAAAATTTTAACTGTATAGTAATCACGGTTTATGAGATACATCCTGGTGACACACGGACATCGAAATCTCGTAATTAGGGTCCCGTTTTACGCTTTGGAACCCTAAAAACCTTGATATTGAAATATGGATTTCAATACTTAATTAATATTTGGCATATTCGCTCCATATCTAAGTCTCTGTGTATTTTATTCTGGTAATTTTCATCATCGCGTTCCACAAACATGGATATTTTTACACATCGGCAATTAAATCTTGAATTAAGCTCATTTTCGTCAAAAACGTAGGTTCCTAAAATACGACCAAACACGTGTGGAGCGTACGGCGGCGGACGGTAAACTGACGCGAATTTCTGATAGTGTGCGGGGCCTAGTACAAAATGTATGGAAAACACGCCTTCCGCCATTTCTAACAGAAAAAATTCTGACGTCCGGCTGAGGTGCCATCCGGCGGGCATCAGAAACGGACGACCCGTTAGAATTTTTCTAACAGTGTGCGGGAGCTAATACAAAATGTATGCAGCGAGTGCCTTCCGGCGAGCGTCAGAATTTTTCTAACAGAAATTTCTGATAATATGCGGCCGCTCAATATGCGGCCGCTCTAACACGGCGATTAGTAAATATATGTCAATGCTGAAATGGTAAGCACACGTTTCAGTGCGATGGCATTAGGATTCGATTTGATTTCATCATTATGCACATATAATGAGGGTGGCCGGGTGATGACGCAACCTTATTACGTAATAGGGAGTAAATGACCTAATGTAGGTAAGTAAACAAGATTTTAGGAAACTAAAACCCGACTACACTCATAATTTTCCTAGGTAAGTAAGTGTAGTTAAATTTTTACATACAGTATACATACATATTTTCATATACTACCAGGTACATAAAAAATACCTTCTTTTTGATATCTAACACGGCAAATTTACAAAAATATATTTATTAACCATGACAGAGGTCAGGTTTAGTGTCAGGGAGGGTCATACTCAACCACCTGTCTGGTGGTAGCACGCATGGCATCCCGAGCTGCTTTCTTATCCCAATCCTTCCGAGCAAGTAGCATTCATGTAGCATCAGCAAAAAATCATGATGGCAGATGTAAACTGTCATAAAATGGTCATTAACGTTAGACGGTCTTTTTGGTTATGCAATTTGTAAAGTTTCGAGTTATGCGCTTTATAGTGGGCGCCATATTAATAATCTTATTTTTATTTCAGACTAGTTGTTACCCGTAGATTTACCCGTCTCATCATCATCATCATCAGGTCTTTCTAGTCTCCACTGCAGGAGCACGACCCTCTCTGTACTACCAAAGCTTGAGTAGTCAGAGGATTTGGCCTACACTCTCCACGCTGGCCATACGGGTTGGAGAGGTCTCTTTGATGGTAATAAGCTATGTTTAGCTTTTGTTTTCTTAGTCGCCTTTTACGACATCCACGGGATGACTTGGAGTGGTCCTATTCTACTCTGCCGGGAACCACACGGCGTACCCCCCGTCTCATATATGTACTGTATTCTTCTCAGTACCCTAACCGAAGTGTACCTATGCAAAATTTCATGATGATCGGCTCAATAGATAAGGCGTGGAAGCGTAACAAACAAACAAACAGACTTTCGTGTTCATAATATCAGTTAGGATACTTAGGATATATCAACCGATGGATGTGAAGTGATCAACAAACGTACACCGTAGTTGTCAAAAGGTATCAAATAGGTATGTTAGCCTAGGATTGAACCCCGGAGCCTGGAATTTTAATCCCACCTTTGAAGATGATGTGATTCCATTGACCCACCAAGGTCGTATTGGACAAACACTCACTTGTATAATATATTAATGAGAATACAAATAAGGATATTCAACTACTGTCTTGCGTGCGTACCACTCGTCCAGTAACGTGACCATTCACGTCACAAACATACATACTCGGTAGGTAGAGTATTATGCTGCTGACAAGACTATCTTACCCCGAATTCATAAGTTTTTCGTCCCAGACTCGACACGAGTAGTTCCGTGTTTGATTCCAGGTCCGCGGCTGACATCGACTCCACATAAAAACTGATTATAAAAACCGGCCAAGTGCGTGTCGGGCCACGCGCGGTGTAGGGTTCCGTAGTTTGAGTTTACACTGTTTACACTCGCACCTCACAGTTTAACGACCAAAAACATCTAACAATGAAAATAGTAAGACTTTTTACATTTTCGAGTACATTTTATAAGTTGGTTGCCTATAACTTTTTAGTTTGTACTTAGTACTCAGCTCTGATAGTTTTCCTTTCAATTTCAGTATATATACTACTGCTGTAATTTTTTTCACGTATCCATATATAACCGTTTAGCAGATAGAGCGGGGGGACACTTACCTCTAAAAAAAATTTGCACTTTAAAACCAAATATTTCGGAAACGGATCCCTAAATCAAAAAAAGATGTTCTCAACCTCACAGTATTTTTCAAAGACCTTTTTAACGATACCCTACACGATGGGTAAATAGAGAAATAAAAATTACTCTCCCACTTTACTTGTATGGGAGCTAACCTGAAAAAAAAACTTTTTCCAAGATTTTTTTCTACCACTTTTTTGCCATGTTTAATATACATACCCATACCAAATTGCAGCTTTCTAGTACTTATAGCCTCTGAGTAAAACCGCGGACGGACAGACAGACAGACAGACAGACAGACATGGCGAAACTATAAGGGTTCCTAGTTTACTACGGAACCCTAAAAAGAGGTGTGAACGTATCAATATTTTGGTTTATTGTGCTTGGTTTCTAGTAATTAAATTATTCATGTGTCCACTGCAGGACCCTCTCTGTACTCCCAGGCCATATATTATCCAGAGCCATGCTAGTGCAGTCAGAGGATTTAGCCTACATTCTCCACGCTGGCCAGATGGGTTGGAGAGGTCTCTTTGATGTTTATAAGCTTTGTTTAGCTTGTGTTTCCTAAGTCGCCTTCTACTACTTCCACGGGAAGACTTGTACTCGTTTTATTCGTTTTGCCGGGAACCACACGACAAATTTTTCTACTTTATAGGGTTGAAATAGGTTTTTATTTTTTTTGTTAAAAATATTTAAGTATTAAATAACATAAAACTTCATAAATGACTGAATTATCGTGTAGATTTAGAAAAACCAAAACATACGGACGAATTGAGATCCTCATCCTTTATTGAAGTCGATGATAAAAAAGGAGCAGTTAGTAGTAAATTCGTTTTCATATTTTCCCCAACAGCATAAAAGCTGCTGGAAGAGTAAAATCAAACCCTAAATATGTAAATGCATACCAATACCTACCGCTAGCAATATTCACGAAAGCTTACATAAAGCACGGTCTTCGCCTTGCAAGCAGCCTCGCGCCAAGTGTTCAGATTACAAGTGCTGTGATGGTCGATGCTTTATATCGACATCGATGTTTCATATTATAGACTAGCTGTTACCCGCGGCATCGCCCGCGTGAAATATAACCTATGTCCTTCTCAGTACCCTTATCTTTGTGTATGCAAAATTTAATGATGATCAGTTCAGTAGATTCGGCGTAAAAGCGTAACAAACAAACTTACTTTCGCATTTATAATATTAGTTAGGATTAGGATTCTTTCGACAGTAGCACGATATACCACAATGGTACTTCCACGGCACTAGGCACTTTAAGAACGGAACCCATATCCAGTCATGGCATACATGAGACCGTTCCTTCAGTAAAGTGGTGCAAATGAGTATGGTCCGGACGGGGTCATCGGCTTGGGCCTATCCAAGTTGGAGTTCTACGCAGTTGCCATGTTTGCCTGAGACAAAATTCAGCACATGCTACTTCCAAGCATACTACGAGTAATTAAGGGCGGCCAACCCGTCTATGTTTTCATACAAAAGCTCGTACATGATTATGGCGGTGTAACAGATCTTTCTTTGAAACTTTTAAACTAATAGGTATCTTGTGCACTATATCTAGGTTTCTATAAAAACGCGAAATCAAAATTTGGAGAAACAACTTCAGTTTTAGACTCCAAAAATCCAAAAAATTTATCTGAACTTTTGGGCGTTTATATTGTAACAGTATAAAATATTTCCTTAGAAACCTTGCAAATGTAATGAAGATTCTAAATATCAAACATTTTTTTCATAAACTTATAAGGCTTATTAATAAACAAGTTGAATGAAATTTCCGCACACTATTTTTCGTTCAATGTTATCGCGTACTCACTAGCTTGTTACCGTGTGGCGGTAAGAGTTATGTGGGGGACGAGGGCGAGGGGCTCTTTTCGCTTTGCCTCTTTATCTGACATTGCACTGGATGAAACAAGCTTTTCAACCATTCTCGCGTTAACGATAGTCCGACCGTAAAGGGGCCTCTTAAAGGGTTTCAAGTGCAATAAAACGCACCATAAAGTAAGCAACGCCGTCTTCACCTTCTTCTTGTATGTTACACGTGCAGTCGTCTAAGAGCTATTGCTAGAACACTTATGCCAGAAGTTCATTATCATCATGCATGTTTCGTCAAGTCACTTTCTCAGGAGAAGCTCGATGGCACAATGGTTGTGAGCATTAATAGCGCTCACGCATGTTAGGCAACCCTGGGCGCAGTCCCCACTTGGATGGGTGACCGCAAGTGGCATAAAAAATCACGAGCTCCTCCGTGCTTCGGAAGGCACGTTAACGCGTTGGTCCCGGCTGTCATCATTGGTGGCAGTCGTTAAGCTATGTCAGATGCCTTTAGGCAGCTTGAAAAATCTGTCACCAGTGTTGGCCACTTTCACACACGAAAAACAAAAAACAAACAATCATCATCATCTCGCCGCATGAAGTCCACTGCCGGACACAGGCCTCCCCCTGGAATTTCCTTTATTGGGGGTTTTGCCATACTCACCAGGGGTTGTAAAGCGCAGTTTGTTTGGCTTATATTTGACGCTTCTGCCCATCGGAACCGTTTCTTTAGCGAGAGAAGGGTAGGAGTTTGTTGGACTGGGGGAACAGTATAAAGTATTTGGGATGCTACTTGCTCGGGAGGCCGGGCGCGCGTACCCGATGCCATAGTTGCAACCACAGGACTGGCTGTTGAGGCCGACTCCTCTGACCATATTATTCCAGAAGTTTCTAAATAGTAATATTGATAATAATGGTTTACTATTGACTTCTGGTACAGGGGAGACGGATTGAATAAATAAATATATATACTACGGACAAATCACACAAATTGAGTTACTCCTAAAGTAAGTTCGTTCGAAATTTTGCTCCAAAAATATCAAATATTGCCAGAATTCCTTTTTTCCGTTTGTATGAAGACATGCGCGTCCAGGCGACTCTTAACGTTTTATTGCATTCTCATATTTTCCTTTACAGATAGTTTGTTGACACCAATCAACAATAATAAGTGGTAAGTAGAAACTATTTCTCCATATAAAGTTTTGATGGCGATGGAAAGAAAATAGTAATTTCATAACGGCTTATTACAATTTTATGGTTTATCATTAGTTGATGCGTACTGTAAACTAGACATTGGTGTTATCCTCACTTCATACATCGATATTTTTTGATATAATATAGCTATAACCGTTTACCAATTGTCAGTTAATAGTAACAACCGTTTACCGGTGGTTATAATCCTCTGGTACACGCGCACAGTAAACGGTAGAGTAGACGGTAGAGTTCTTACTATGCGACTAGTTAGTAAAATAGTTGAACTCTACCGTCTACTCTACACACGCGTGATAACGCGTTTACCAAAGGCTAAGTATTTGGTAACTATCTCTTATAAAATTACACTTCATCTCATCCCCACCCATATTATAAAAGTGTGTTTGTTTGTTAGTTTAAATTTTTACGCTTTCATACCCAATCTACTGAACCGATCATCATGTTTGAGTACGGAGAAGTTCATAGGCTACCTCTCATCTCGGAGAAAAGTACTGTTCCCGAGGGATCGACACTAACGTGACCGGAGCCGCGGGTGAACGATTATGTTTGATGATTAACCATAAATATTATAATTTTGTGTGGTAGAGCCACGCTACCGGCAAAAATCACTTCAGCTGGTAGCATGAATGGGCCGGCTCGTCCGGGGAAGTACCACACTCTCACAGAAAATCGACGTTTGAGTAGTAGTTTTACAGCTTCTATGCTTCGTTCGGTGAGTGAGAGAGCCGGAGGCCCATCCCCACTCCCCTCTGGGGAGGGAAAACAAAAGGCCGGCAACGCTCTTGTCATACCCCTGGTGTTACATTAGTCCATGGGCAGCGGTGATCACTTACCATCAGGTGACCCGCTTGCTCGTTTGCCGTCCTCTGACATAAAAAAAAAAATTAAGCTAGGTCCAAGGAAACAAGGTAATTATACCTAGCTGATTTATAATATCAACGGCTATACGTTTAAAGTTTGATCTGTACTTTTCGATACCAATTTGGAAGCAGCACTAGTCGATAAAAGCACCATTTAAAGCGACCCCGAAACATGAGTGGCGCTCGTTCAGAAAATCGGGACTTATTCTCAAATCGAAGGATATTGCATTTGATGTTAGTATGTTATTTTATTATGGAAGCATTTGATTAACCTGAATTGTGTCGTGAATTTTTAATACTTATTTTGTGTTTTATTTGCTGTTAAAAATATGTTGATCCATGAATATTTATTGATGCTACCAGAACGATTCCAACCTTTACGAACGATAGCGACTTACCTAGGTCGTTAGTATTATATTGTCTTTGCCTAGGTACAAAATTTTTTTGCGAGTTATACCTAGGTCTTATCCTCGGGGTTCTCTCATTAACTTATTAATATTTATAAAGTATTATAAACTATAATTTTATATCAAGTATAAGTTTTCACAAGAAAAACAGCATCTCTTGTGCTTACTTATCTTGAGCGATCTTTTGAACTTTCATCTGTAAAATCGTAAATAATTTTTACCTCTTCCTGTTTCGTACCTGGATGCAGGCCGCTTCCAATCGGTCATTTCGAAATCCTTAGAAAAGGCATACGTCCAGCAGCGGACTTCTTGCAGCTGAAATGATGCATGATGGTGATGAAATAAAATAAATCCTCATTATCATCAGATCTTTTGTAGTCTCCTCTGCAAAAGCACTCACAAAGCACACACCCTCTCTGTACTGCCAAAGCCTTCCAATTAGCCAGAGCAGTCAGAGGATTTGGCCTACACTCTCCACACGGGCCAGACAGCTTGGACAGGTCTCTTTATATTCTTTATTTAGCTCGTGTTTTTTAAGTCGCCTTCTACATCCATAGAAAGACTTGGAGTAGTCCACTCCAAGTGGCACGAACCATGCAAGCAAGACACGAAGCACAAAAAAAATACGAAAGGTAAATTATTGATAGAATAAGTCTGCGGAACAATAATATTGAACTGATTGCATTGCCTTGAAACATTGCTGGGACTGCAGGCACTCGAACGCGGTCATAGATAGTAAATAGCAGATTCGAGGAAATGCATTAGATTTTAGTGATTGTGTTTCAATTATCAACGTATTTAAAGTTTTAAACTTTTATTTTTAGACATATTACTCGATGTTTCTGTCGATTATATCTGCGAGGGTAAAGTTTTATCACGCAGTCTATCGGCGCCAAAGACGTACCTATGTTTGTTACTCGCTGATAATGTAGCTTTCTTATTTAAAATGTGTGTCTTTGTCCTTTATAAACAAATACACATATTCACACATGCAGCCTGGAAATCGCTCGAGTGGAAACATAAAAGTGGGCCTTTACATAACGGCAGGACAAAAATAACATACACCTGGCTGTAAAAATGAGTATTTGCTCTCAGTTTATTTCAGATTATTACATCCATATTATATTATATAAAGTCTAGATAGGCTCTAACCGCATAATATAACACTTCTAACAAAAATTTTCACTTTAAAACCAAATATTTCGGAAACGAATCCCTAAATCGAAAAATGGTGTTCTCAACCTCACAATAATTTTTAAAGACCTATTTAACGATACCCCACACGATGGGTAAGTAAAAAAGATACTTCCTTTTTCTACCACTTTTTTGCCATGATTAATATACATACCCATATCAAATTACAGCTTTCTAGTACTTATAGTCTCTGAGTAAAACCGCGGACGGACAGACAGACAGACAGACAGACAGACAGACAGAAGGACATGGCGAAACTATAAGGGTTCCTAGTTTACTACGGAACCCTAAAAAGGATGCGACAGTGTTACAGAGATACATTGTAAACTCAAAGTATTAGGTATCCAATACAGAAATATCTACAAGTCCCACATAACGTCAATCAATTAAAAAAGACGGAAAAACAATGGTATCTCAGATTCTCGTGTCAGACAATGCAGAATGTTTTTTTCGCCGGTCGTTGGCGTCAACCGGCACAAATATAGGTTATTATTAGTGATGACTGCAGAGCTTCTTTCTTAGTCATTGTCTAAATGGTTGAAGTATCCCAGTTTTCCTTGCAGAGTTCATGGAAGTCAGATGTTGGAAGGTCCATGATGTTACTAAGGTTTATTAAGAATTTTAGTGATCAATAGTGTTTGATCACTAGAATTATTGATAAACTCCAGTATGAACACCATATAAATTATGCAGTTAATACTGTATATAATAATAAAAATATATAATAATAATCTTTATTCAACAAATAGCTTTTACAAAACTCTGTAGTTGATTGGAGCCTCCTTTTAAGCTATACGCCTGTGCCAGGAGACCCCGCTCTTCCATACCATAGTTATTGTTACAAACGTGTAAACACACTAAACACTAAACTAAACTAATTATGCTAGAAAATCCCCATGAAAATTTGTATGTCTGTCAAGTGTGTATGTTGGTCTTGTATGTCAGTCGGTCAGTTTATTTTAAGAAATCCCTATGAAATTTGTGTATATGACACTAGTTTTATCTAAACTCATATTATAAAGAGAATAGACTAGAATAGATTTGATTGTTTGTTTGTTTGAGTTGGTAACTGACGATTCAGACAAAAAAATATTCGGGCAGGCTGTCCGAATTGACACTTCTTAATTTTATTTTTTTTCACTGACAATTCGATTACCCATAGAAAAAAAAATGTTTTGTACAGTCAGAAAGAAAGCTTTTTGAAGTTATTTTAAAAAGGAAAAGCTGTTAAAAGAACTGTTTATTTGGTCTGTCGCATAATAACTGAATCAATATTTGTTGCATATGCATTGAATAGGCTGCGAAACTACTACCTAGATCGATTTTCAAAATTCTTTCACCTTTAGAAACCTTTATCTGCGGGTGATATCCTAACTATCCTTACTATATTATATTTTATTTATATATTTTATATATATGTCGGAGAAAAGGGTATCATCTTCAATATCATGGGTGATCTTGAGCTTAGTGGGCGTCATTTGGGTGAAATGCGAGCACAAAACAAAATAACTTCACTTCTTATAATTTTAATTAAGTAGGTATACTAAACAATAACACAATTAACATTTAAATATTAAGTACGAGCAGCGAGTTCAGGGTACCCATCGAACAACTCTCCAACGATCCACCTCGATCGCACGCTATCGCTCTTATATCTCCCAACAACCACCATACGACAGTTTGTTTATACGTCATACTGAAATCTCCTTGGTAACAACTGTAAAAGTCAAGATGGCGCCTGACCCCGCTCTAGGTATATCCTCTGCTCAGATTAGATACAATAATACCTTTTTTGAACTTAGTTTGACTCTATGCTGACCATGTTAAAAATCGAATTAAATTATATTTAGATTTTAGAAAATATTTAAAATATAAACAATAGATATCTTCTAATAAATAACTTAAATGTTATTCAAACAACAATCAACTCGACTCCATAGTCCCTCCGATATATATATATACATATATAATATCCTAACTAATATATATATATATTTATATATTATATATCCTATCCTAATCCTAACTAATCCCAACTAATATTATAAATGCGAAAGTGAGTTTGTTTGTTTGTTTGTTACGCTTTCACGCCGAATCTACTGAACCGATTATCATGAAATTTTGCATACACATAGGTTAGGGTACCGAGAAGGACATAGGCTATATATTACGCGGGCGAAGCCGCGGGTATCAGCTAGTATTATAAATGCGAAAGTGAGTTTGTTTGTTTGTTTGTTACGCTTTCACGTTCTACCTACTGAACCGATCATCATGAAATTTGGCATACACATAGGTTAGGGTATTGAGAAGGACTTAGGCTATGTATCACGCGAGCGAAGCCGCTGGTAACAGCTAGTAGGCTATATATTACGCTACTAACCTACGGGAAAATTACTAGTTAGTTATAATATTATTACATTCACACAATGTTATATATAGACATACTTGATAGGCCTCCCCCAAGTATTTCCATCATTGCGTTTTTGCCATACTCATCACGCTTGGCTAACTAATTGGTAAACGCAGTTGGTTAGGTTTATATCGGTTCCTACGCTGCTGCTCTCATAAACCAATTTCAAGAGAGAGAAGGGTAGAGTTGTTGGACTGGAGGAACGGGATAAAGGAATTTGGTATGCTTGCTCTGATGGATTCGGGATGAGAAAGTAGCAGCAGCTCGGGAGGCCGGGCGAGCTCACCCGATGCCATTCCTGAAACCAGACAGGAAGTTGACGATAACACCCCTAAATATAGCCAAGGATATAGATTACAATAATGTCATTAAAATAGGGACATATCACACAAATTGAGCTAGTCCCACAGTAAGTTGTGAACTTGTGTCGCAGGATACTAACTCAACGATACAATATTTTTTTATAAAGTTGAAACCAGACAGGAAGTTGAGGACAACACCCCTAAATATAGCCAAGGATATAGATTACAATAACGTCATTAAAATAAGGACATATCACACAAATTGAGCTAGCCCCACAGTAAGTTGTGAACTTGTGTCGCAGGATACTAACTCAACGATACTATATTTTATAATATATACTTAAACTAGCTGTTACCCGAGGCTTCGCCCGCATAATATATAGCCTATGTCCTTTTCGGTACCTTAACCTATGTGTATGCAAAATTTCATGATGATCGGTTCAGTAGATACGGCGTGAAAGCGTAACAAACAAACAAACAAATAAACTCACTTTCGCATTTATAATATTAGTTGGGATGGGATAGATAAACATCCAGGTCAATATGAAAAAGATCTTTTCCCATAGTGACCTGGGATAGAACCCGGGACCCCCGTGTCGCAGACTAGCGTGTTGACCGCTGCGCCACGAGCTCGACAATTAAAATAGAAGGGCAAGTCACATTTCTTCGGAATTAAACTAGACATGACCAATTACCTTCAAAGTACCTCGATCAATTCCTTGACTTAGATAATAACCATGTAACTTTTTCTCATGATCACCCTGATTGACAGCTATTTCCTATAATTAAACCGACGGTTGACACGTGAGACTATCATTATATCATTGTGATCATGCGAAGCGAAGGACATCCTGCATCCTATTATCACGGGGAATTGTGGGAAACCTTTTCTGAATGGTAGTTTTCTTTTGATTGGATCCTTGTTGCAAATTACCCATGATTTTGTTCTAAGAATCAGTGGCTATTTCTAATACCTTGGCGGGAAATGGCTTGAGAAAATAGCTATTTTTAAATGTTTGTCTTTTATGAATGAAATTAATGAGATAGCTTTTATTTTACTAAAAACGGGATACTCATATGTTTTTGTCTTAATTGCCGACTATTGCTCCGGTATACGTCAGCGTCGCGCATCCCGAACTCGCATTGAAATTGGATTCCTGATTGGTTGAACTATGGCAATCCCGACAAAAAAGCACGTTAGTGACTCATTTTCAAATTTATATATTTTTATTCATAATTTATGTAATTTGTTTAAATTTTAATTAAGTAATTTTTGTAAGTTTATTGTCTTAATAAGTTCATCATTTGTTTTTAAAATGTTAATAATTATAAAACTGTCAATAAAAGTATCTAATTCAGATTTTTCAAACATATTATGTATTTATCTCACGCTAGTTGAAACGATAAAAGAGCCTACACACCATTACCTACATGCGTATGCTGTAATACACTGACATTAATTCGGTCATAATACCCGGACCCCGGGTTCCGACGCATCATAGCTGAGGATGCAATCGGGAAAAACGCTCAGATGCTGATACATTTCAAAGAAACATACTCTAACTTTTCCCTATACATTTTTATTTCTGAACAAAAATGATATCAATGGTGAGTAATACACACAGGTAATACATCTATCTATCTATATACATAAAAGCGAATATCTCACTCACTCATCACGAAATCTCGAAAACTCTAGCCAATGAAGATGAAATTTAGCAGGAAGGTAGATTGTGACTAGGAGACGTCTGCTAAGGAAATATTTTTGGAAATTCCATCCCTAAGGGGGTGAAATAGGGGATGGCAATTTATGAATGTTCGTAATTTTTAAAGTGCGACAAAAAATGTTTGATGTATTTTAGTAGTTAGTAAAAAATTATTCAGCGTTTACCAATTAGTTTTTGAAAATAACATTCCTATAGGGGTAAAATAGAGGTTGCAAGAGTATGAAACTTCATCATTTTTGAACCTACTGAATTGATAAATATGAAATTTTGCAAACAATTTGTCTGGAGTACGGAGAAGGTCATAGGCACCTTTCATCCCGGAGAAAAGTATTGTTGCCGAGGGATCGACATTAACGCGAGCAGAGGCGCGGGCGTAAGCTAGTTTATAATAGTTTGTTTGTTATTCTATACTTAAACTTCGAAACTGATAGAATGCAGGTAGAGAACTCTCAGTCTAAAATAAAATTCGATCATTATTCCATATTTATTTTAGTTAATTTTGCAGTTTCAAAAAATCAACATTCGTATATTCCAATAGATTTAGCCATAGCGTGGAGAAAGACAAATTTGACGAACACTTTAATCTCAGCCATAAATCTATGCAGTTTTCTACATTACTCTATCAGAGCGCATACTTGGAACGCTGCCAGACGTGTCAGGTCACAGCTAGTGATGTGCTCTTCACGTAAATATCGATAGAGAAGCAACAGAGTTTTTGGTGGTAAGTCAAGGGGTGCAGTTGGGTTTGCCTTAGATGATTTTGCAAATTGATTTTAGTGGACTTTATACAAGGAAATAAGTGTAGTTTGGTGTTATAAATGCTTGTTTTCCTGAAAATTTTGTGAAATAGTTCTGATAAGTAATCGTATATGTTTGTCACCAGCGTATAGCAATAAAAGGATCTCAGATATCTTTAATTTTTACTTATCAACTTTATACCATATAGCACCGATACGTTGTGTATCTCTTTGAACTGGACATTGGCAAAATCACCGAGGCCTCGTTAGAAGCCATGAATTTAAAAATAGAATAGAATAGTGAAACAAAGTTATGTGTAGCGATTGGTAGTCGTTAGGTTACCGACTATTGTTTTTATTGCGGTCTCATTGATGTCGCACGAGATGAATAGAAAACAAAAGCAGAACAACTTGCCAGTAAAAACTTATGCTTTTGGTTATCCAAGCAAAGCAAGCAGGTATGGCAGTAAAGTCTTTGTCATACCATACATATATATATTCATATTGGAAGAAAGGTAAGTAGATTGCTCTATTGGTCGTCGGGATCCAAAGGAAAAATGCAAGCAATTCAAAGCAATTATTTCACATAGGGCATAAATTGATAAAGTATGATGTTCTTCCTGGAACTAACAAAAAATTATAAATGTTCTGTTTTGTTTTGTTTAAAATGAAATGTTTATTCTATATAGTACTAACTCTTACCAGCGTCTTCGCCCGCGTGATATAGCTATGTTCTTCTCAGTACCCTAACCTATGTGTATGCAAAATTTCATGATGATTGGTTCAGTGGACAGGGCGTGAAGCGTAACAAACGAATAAACAAACTCACTATCGCATTTATAATATTAGTTAGGAGTACAAAGCTCGCAATGCAATATCCAAAAAAATATGTAATAATACGTACGGCAGCTCCAGTGCTTGAAAGCGGCCACGGGTCAAATATCGATGATTTGTAGGTGTAATTAAATTATATGGTGTCGTGTGGTTCCCGGCAGAGTAGAATAGGACCACTCCAAGTCTTCCCATGGATGTCGTAGAAGGCGACTTAGGAAACGCAAGTTAAACAAAGCTTTAAACATCAAAGTAACCTCTCCAACCCGTTTGGCCAGCGTGGAGAGTGTACGCCAAATCCTCTGACTGCTCAGGCTAATATATGGCTCTGGTAGTATAGAGAGGGTCGTGCTCCTGCAGTAAACACTAAAAAAAGACCTGATGATGATGTAGGTTAAATCTTACCTGTGGCAAAAACATCGTCGATTATTATCCAATTTAAATAAAAATGAAGTGGTTCAAAATTATCGACAGTTTTATCGATATTCTGATTTTCATGGTCTCCATCGATATCAGGACTATCGATAATTTGGCATCCCTAACCAACAAATGTTACTATTTCACTGGATGAATGAAACAGGGAATGGGCGAACGATTTGCGAGACTCTGAGAGATTGAACTGTAATGGCGACCCGAAATACTCGGCCACCTCGGCTTATTGGTCTCTGTGTCAAGATTTTGTGTGAATCACCCAACAAGGACACTATCTTTCAAGTAAATTGAATAAGCGAGTTCGTTAACCTTGCGAAATTTCCTTACAAAAATGTGTGGATGTTGGTGAAGTCCCCCGTTCAAAAAAGGTTTTAGACCTTCTTTGCAAATCGTGATATAGCGCGAAGAACCGATGGCCGGTGGGGCAGAAAGGTTCTTGAATGGCGACCACGTATCGGCAAGCGCAGCGTTGGACACCCACCGACCAGGTGGTCGGACGACTTGATAAAGGTCGCAGGAAGGCGCTGGATGCAGGCCGCTTCCAACCGGTCATATTGGAAATCCTTGGGGGAGGCCTATGTCCAGCTGTGGACTTCTTGCGGCTGAAATGATGATGATGATGTAAATCGTGAATTGATCCATAGTTTGTTAAACTATAAAACAGCTGGTTTTATTTCTCAGTAATTTTTTAATGGATCTATTGAGTGCGTTTGTTTGCATTGACTTAGAATTTTCATAGCTAAAGGCTTGAAGCCTTGGGTGGCAAATTTGGAGCGGCAAAATAATAATTTGGTCTACAACTTGTCAAATGTTGAAAGGTTGATGTAATAATTAAATACCTAGGTCAATGATGATGAACAGACGGACAAAACGAGTGATCCTATAAGGGTGTTTTTTTACTTTTTTAAGGTACGAAACCCTTATAACGACTTTTCATTCAAAATTTTTAGTACCTTAATTTTGCCTATTACGGTACATTTGTTTTGATACCTTAAAGAGTTCATCAATCGAATGAATTTCCACGAAATCGCAATTCGGTATTTGCCCTAATGTTAAGATTATATAAAATTTGTTTCCAATGAAACTAATTTCTATCTAAAAACACTATAAAAAACACTTTTAATTTGATAACGATTCGTTAAGTGTTCTTGCTTCTTTAAAGTTGGGTGAATAGGACCATTTTTAAAAGTATGAAAATCTTATAAAACAATTATACTGTATTGTATTCCGCTAAATTTATAGCAACTTTTATTATGAAACCATTACCACAAACGTAATATTTCGTATAGCTACCAAACAAAGTTCTCACGCCGCCCATACAAAATACAAAGTTGTGACGTCACTAATATGTAGGCATTTTAGCAGTGCGTTTTCACGTCTAAAAATTAACGTCTAAAAATATGAGTCTTTAAAACTTCTATATCTTAACGGGTTTTTTGTTTAGAAATGTATTTCGGTCACTATTGTGTTTATTTTTGGCAGGTCTTTACATAGCGTCACGAAAAATTTTTTAGTCAAGTAGCCAATTGTTTAGCAAAGGTTCTCGTCCTCGGCCTACGCCGGACCCATGTCGTCTTATGTCGCATATATCACGGTATTTGGGGCAACTCCGTTTGCGATCGACCGGGTTCCTTTCAGTTTGTTTCCGGATTCCTGGAAACCTTTTGCGTATCGATAGTTCAATAACACTGACGACGAGGTTTCCGAGTATACACGGTGAAATATTTATCGTTTTGGACCCTTTAAGGTGAAGTAAGTTCACACACTAGCGCCACCCAGCAATTCATTCTATAAGTCCTAAATCTAATCTAAAATCTAATAGCTGAATGCCCTAGTAAATTACTTGCAGTATTATTGGTACAAGTTTTCACTATTTTTAATTAGACGAATTAAGAGAAGAAATTTTTAAAAAACGCCTCTCAAGATTTCCATACAAATTTGAAAAGGCTTGTAATTCTCAAACCATTGGTATTTTAACCAAGCTGTATAGGAACGTACGTAGATTATAATGAGATTAATTGATTAAATGCTTAAATTTACTCCAAAATTATCAAATATTGCCACAATTCCCTTTTTCCGTTTGTATGGAGACATTCGCGTTCAGGCGACTCTTAAGGGGTGATTCAACAAAAATTCCATACAATTTGACCGGGGTACTGAAGATTGTTGATCCCATAGGAAAAGTTTTTCAAATGATCGGGCTGTCCCCTTAAGGGGTCTGAATCTATGAATGTTTCGCCGTGTATACTATAACAGGAATACAGTGTGTAAATTGTCTCTCGACTTTCCCTGATAGGGACGGCTTAGACCGTCAGTAAGTACAACTTTTCCTATGGGACCATAGCTGGGAGCTGGAAATTTATTATTATTATTATTTTTATTTACATTGTTCAGCATTACAGTTTACACTAATGCGCTGGACAACTTAAAATATGGACAACAAATTCATACCTCCCTTTCACAAAACAATAAAAATTCATTCTTCAATCGTGCAAACCCATCACCAAACAGATCACAGTCACTGCCACGCTCTGATGCCACAAAAGCATTGAGTTCTGCCAGTCCGCGGAAATTGCCCTCACCAATCCGTTTGCCAAGCGTGGTGAGAATGGAAAACCCCCTGAATGAAAGCCCCTGCAATTATTGTTTAAAATAAATTAAGAATCCTGATCTTTTTTTTTCATAGGACAAACAAACAAAGCTGGTCGCCTGATGGTAAGTGATCACCGCCACCCATGGACAACTGCAACACTAGGGATGTGACAAGAGCGTTGCCGACCTATTATTTTTCCCTTCCCAGGGATCTTTTATAAGGTTCTTTCGGTTCCAAACAATGAGATCTATTTTGAGTCCAAAACATGGCGTCATAGTCAAATCCGTATCATTACGTACAAGAGTATTCGTTTCCGAATCAATTCCAGCAGGAATGCAAACATTGGGGATTTCTCGACCAGATCCGAAGATTTACCGGCACTTAACCCACTTGGAAGTCACGTGACTCGGTCTTGAGGTGATAAACATCATTTGAACCCATTATCGTTAATGCATAGCCTGATGATGAATCTGTTCGAATACCTTCGAATAATATTGTCGAGCTCCGTGGCGCAGCGGTCAACACGCCTGCCTGCGACATGGAGGTCCCCGGTCAGGTCAAGATGGAAAATGATCTTTTTCAGATTGACCTGGGCCTTGGATGTTTATCTATATATGTATTTGTTATAAAATATAGTATCGTTGAGTTAGTATCTAATATGTCCGGCAAATGTATTATTTTGGTAAATAAAACACGCTAGGTAGCTATTGTCGTGTAATGACGAAATCCAGACTGTGACAATAATATTCTACCTACCTCCACTATACTTCACTTTATATTTTAACAAAGTAAGCAAGTACCTACATCACAATATTCCATACATGACATACCTTTCCCCTAAGTATAAAGATTACTATAACAAACTCTGAATCAAACAAACAAATATACTCAGTCTCCCATTTAGCTAATTGTCTAATGGTTAATCAATTCAACTCTTTGAAAACTAATCACAACTTTTAGTGAATAAGATAAACTAAACTACAACAAATAATTAGTATCTGAAGAAGTACTGGGTCTTTGATATGGAGTCTTAGAGTGAACTATAAATTTGTTTCGTATTTTTCCAGTACTAGAACTAGCCGATTCACCCAAAGGTGGGATTCCTAACATCTCAGCCCACTGGTCTTTATCAGGGATCTCTATGACCGCTTCACTTTCTTGGCTGTTATCAATAGCTTCCGGCTCGGGCATTCTAGCACTACCTTCAGTTACTTTCTCATCGTTATTTTCTTCTAATGGGTGTACTTTATCCCTTCTCTCCCTCTCCTCTAAGCTGGTTTGTGGTGTCTCCTTACTGTCTTGCGTTGCCTTCTTTATCGTTACCATTTGATCAACATGACGATTAACAATTGCGCCACTGTCACTTTGGATTTGATAACTTGACGGTCCCTGTTTCGTGATTACTACTCCTGGTGACCATTTTGGACCTTCATTTCTGTAATTTCTAAACATAACCTTCTGTCCTACATTTGTTTCTCTATTTTTCTTTTGGTTATTGTTCTCTATCTGGCAGTCCCTCTTTGTAACTTCTAGATTGTCTGGGTGTATGGTGTCAAGAATAGTGCGTAATCGTCTCTTCATTAACAGCTCAGAAGGGCTCTTTCCAGTTGCAGCGCACGGAGTAACTCGTAAACCAAGTAAAAGATTAGGAATTTTAACCTCCCATGTTGTGCACTCCATTTTTCTGAGTTTGTCCTTAACCGTTTGAACCATCCGCTCTGCCAGTCCGTTTGTTGCCGGGTGGTAGGGCGCTGTTGTTTTATGACGAATGTTGTTTGCTTCTAAAAATTGCTGCATCTCAGCAGAAACAAAAGAAGTACCGTTGTCAGAAACCAAAATTTCACATAAACCATGAATGGCAAACGTTGATCTTAACAGACGAATTACTGTGGCCGAAGACGTGTTATTCACCATAAACAATTCTGGCCAGCGAGAATAAGCGTCTACCAGAATCAAAAAATATTTATTGTTGTAGGGGCCTGCAAAGTCCATGTGAACTCTTGACCATGGCCTCGTTGGAGTTATCCACTCATGAGAAGTTTTTGGAGGCATGTGCCGATGCTCTAAACAGGTGGTGCAGCCGCTCACTAATGTCTCAATGTCTTCATTGAGTCGCGGCCACCATACGTAGCTTCTAGCCAACGCCTTAGTTTGTACTATCCCACTGTGTATTTTATGCAGCATTTGTAATGTCTCTTGACGTAATGGTTCAGGTACTAGTACCCGACAGCCAAGTAGAATGCAGTCGTCTTGTACCGACAGATCTGCACGATGTAGCCAATATGTGTAGAACTCTGATCTCGATTCCTTGGCAGGCCAACCACGCTGTATGTAATACATCACTTGGCATAATATTTTATCTCGTTTGGTTGCCTTGGCTATGTCTTCTACCTGGTATGGAAAATCTGTGGGTGTTTCTGCCATTAGCAAAACGTCACATAGCTGTTGTTCCGGTTCCTCTGGGACTGGCCGTGGCCATCGACTCAAACTATCTGCACTGCCAATCTGTGGACCCGGTTTGTACACGATCTCGTAGTCGTGCATAGTCAGTGCAATCGCAATTCTAGTCAAACGTGGTGAGATCATATTAGACATAGGTTTCTTAGGGTCGAAAATGCCAAGCAAGGGTTTATGATCGGTCACTATTTGAAAATGTCTACCAACGAGGTAATTGTAATATTTAGTAATACCAAACATGATAGATGTGGCTTCTTTGTCGAGCTGTGAATAACGACGTTCGTGTGAATGTAGCGTTCTAGATGCCATGGCAATCGGGCGTTCATGCCCGCCTTCAAAAGTGTGTGACAAAACTGCTCCCACACCATACTCAGAACTGTCGCAAGTAAGAATTAGAGGTTTCTTCACGTCGTAGTGTACCAGTGTCAAATCGTAGGTGATCAAACGTTTTGCAGTATCAAATGCACTTTGTTCCTGTTCTGTCCATTTCCATGGTTGTTTTGTATCTAAAAGTCGATGCAGTAATTCTAGCAATGTTGCCTTATGTGGTATGAACCTTTCATAAAAATTGTAAAGTCCCAGGAAAGCACGTAATTCTTGTTTATTTTTAGGCGCAGGTGTGTTGACTATTGAGTCTACCTTACTAGGTGCAGGGTGGATGCCTTCAGCATCAATGACAAATCCCAAGAATTCAACTTTTTCTTTCGCAAATTTGCATTTGTTTTTGTTGAGTCGTAGACCAGCCTTTTCTATGCGCTCCAGTACTGTGTCAAGTCGTCTTTGCATTTCTACCTTGTTTTGCCCACTTATTATGATATCATCAATTAGTACTGCTACACCTGGTACACCGGCCAGCAAGGAAGTCATCAGACGCTGAAAAATCCCCGGAGATGCTTTGACACCAAATGCTAATCTGTGTACGGTGTAAAGACCCTTGCAAGTATTTAAGGTTAACAACTTAGCAGTGCTTTCGTCGACTGATACCTGCGTGTAAGCTCGATCTAAGTCGAGTGTCGTGAAAAATCTACCACCAGCAATTGTTGCAAAGACTTCATTAGCTGTAGGCATAGGATATGTATCCGATTCTGTTGCCTCGTTTACGGTACTGCGGTAATCTCCACATAATCTGATTTCTCCAGACTTTTTCACGATAGGCACTACAGGAGTCGCCCATTCAGAGTAAGATGTCGGCCGCAACACTCCCTCTTTCTCCAATCTGTCTATTTCCTTTTCCACCCTATCCTTTATAGCAAAGGGCACCGGTCGCGCTTTCAGAAATCTTGGTGTCGCTCCTGGCTTCAAATGAATTGTTACTGGATGTCCACGGTAGGTACCTAGACCATCTTTGAATACCTCTCTGTACTTGTAAGTTAATGTTTCAATCGTGTTGTCACCGTTAGATACCAAGTTAATATTCATTGAAATGTTTAATGGTTTGAACCAGTCCCGACCCAGTAAGTTGGGCCCACTACCCTTAGCTATGACAGCTTGTAACTCGTGCATCTGATCTTTGTATTTCACCGGCAATGTTGCCTGTCCGATAATCTTAACAGGTGTTTCTGTCCAAGTATGCAATGACAATGAGGCTGCACGGACTGCATGTGGTAGGAGGCTTCGTAGTGAATGCCAGGTTTGTTCATTCAGAATGGAGAAACTGGCTCCACTATCCACTTGCATATGTACGGGCGTATTGACAATTGACACAACCGCTTCATAAGGTGGCACACGCTTTTTATCTTGTATGCAATAAATCCCATTTAAATGATCAGCAAACTCTTCTGTGTAGTGGACTTGTTTATGTGTATTTTTCTTCTTGCTTATACAAATCTTTTCAATATGTCCCTTTTTCTTGCAAAAATGACATGTTGCATTAAGGAACCGGCATTCTCCCGAATGCTTGTCACCACAACGATAACAAAAACGAATGTTTGGCCTTGAGTTAACAGCATTGACGTCCATTGGTTCTACGGCGGGCGCAACCGACGACGTCGAGGAACATGGTACTGACTCGGTAGTTTGCATCATACGTACGTCACGCCCTGCACTTTCAGCCGAGAACATCGCATCGACGACGTCCTGGTATCTCAGGTTGTCACGTTTCAGCAACTCATACTGTAGTTTTTGGTCACTCATACCGCAAACAAGCCTGTCGCGCAGCATGCGCTCTAAATCCGCGAAGTTACAAGTCGCACTTAGTTTTCTTAATGCTGCTATATAATTTGAAACTTTTTCGCCTTGTTTTTGATCCCGTTTGTAAAACTGAAATGACATTGATATTTCATTTGGCTTAGGACTATAATGCTTGGTTAGGATGGATTCCACTTCACTAAAGGTCACATTGCTAGCTGATCTTGGCGTTATTAATGCCAGTAAGGTTTCAAACACTTGTGCACCACACACAGTAAAGAAATTAGCACGTTTCACATTGTCCAAAGTGACGCCATTGGCCTCGAAACAAAATTTTAATCGGTTTATGTAAATATCCCAATTGTCCGTTTGAGGATTGAATTCCTCAAATTTCACTGCTTTTGTAAGAATATCGTCCATTTTTAGCACTTTCACCTTACGTCGCCACTAATATGTCCGGCAAATGTATTATTTTGGTAAATAAAACACGCTAGGTAGCTATTGTCGTGTAATGACGAAATCCAGACTGTGACAATAATATTCTACCTACCTCCACTATACTTCACTTTATATTTTAACAAAGTAAGCAAGTACCTACATCACAATATTCCATACATGACAGTATCCCATAATACAAGTCTTACTAAGAACTTACTTTGGGGCTAGCTCAATCTGTGTGATTTGTCCGTATATATTTATTATTTATTTACCTACATATCAGATTTTCATATTTTTTTCTATTTTAGATAGCAGGGCTAAAGACGTAATATGTATGTTGGCCATCATTAGACCTGTTCTTCTATATGGGAGTGAAGCGTGGCCTGTGCTCGAGCGGCACAAGAGCGCGCTGCGTGTCACGGAGATGAACATGTTGCGTTGGATGTTCGGAGTCTCTCGAAGAAATTGAGTAAGTAACCCCCGCATCCGTGGCAGCCTTCATGTCCGTGACATAGCAGGCAAGTTACAAGGGAGCTGCCTACGCTGGTACGGTCACGTTTTGCGAAAACCGGCAAATTACGTAGAGAACATATGTCTGGCCATGCCACCTCCCCCGGGCCCTGGCAGAAGGGGGAAACCCAAGAAATGTCGGCTTGATGTCGTTAAGGATGATATGCGTGCTAATGCTCTCACAAGCAAGGATGCTAAAGACCGTGCGGTCTGGCCATGCCACCTCCCCCGGGCCCTGGCAGAAGGGGGAAACCCAAGAAATGTCGGCTTGATGTCGTTAAGGATGATATGCGTGCCAATGGTCTCACAAGCAAGGATGCCAAAGACCGTGCGAAGTGGAGAAGAAAAAGCCGGAAAGCGGACCCCGGGCTCCGAAGCACCCCAGCTGAGGATGTAACTGGGATAATGCTCAGATGAGAGAGAGAGAGAGAGAGTATGTTTTCCAAAACATTGCCGGGAAGCACAGCGCGTTGCCTATTTATCATGCCTTTTTAATTTTACGGGGTGTAGTGCTTTCCCTATTTTAATTAAATCATTTGAATGAAGATTGAGGCATCACTTTTTTTTTGCGAGGCCGTAGACCCCAGCTATTGAGTTTGTTTTTTTGTTACGCTTTCACGCCCTCTCCACAGAACCCGATCATCATAAAATTTCGCATACACGTTGCTTGGAGTACGTAGAAGGCAGGCTACATTTCATCCCGAAGAAAAGTAATGTACCTGAGGGATCGACACTAACGCGAGCGGAGCCGCGCGCGGAAGCTAGTAACCTATAAATTCAAATTTGGAATAGGGAGTGTGTATCACCTATGGTACAACTGGTAGACGATCCTTTTTTGGTCAGAATTATAAAGTCAAGCTCCGTGGCGCAGCGGTTAACACGCCTGACTGTGACACGGATGGTCCCAGGTTCTATCCTCGGTCAGCTCAAGATGAAAAATGATCTTTTTCAGATTGACCTGGGTCATGTTTATCTATATAAGTATATGTTATAAAACATAGTATCGTTGAGTTAGTATCCCATAACACAAGTCCCGAACTTACTTTGGCTAGCTCAATCTGTGTGATATGTCCGTATATATTTATTTATTTATTATGGTTGAGTTAGTATCCCATAACACAAGTCTCGAACTTACTTTGGGGCTAGCTCAATCTGTGTGAAAATAAAAGATCCACAACAGACGAGTCCACAATTTGTGACCGACTTTGTGACTTTTAAAGAGTATTATTTCCTATTCTATTGATGAGTGATTATTTAAATAAAAGTCGCCATAGAGATAAGTTGATCTATCAAGATAAATACCTGTAATTTTACATAGAGATTACTTTAATTTTAAAAACTCGTGCCGGCAACACGTGAGCACGTGAATATATTTTATGTATTGTAATTGTAAGTATATACCATAATTCAAATTCGCAGTAACGAGCTCCGTGGCGCAGCGGTCAACACGCCGGCCTGTGACACGGAAGGTCCCGGGTTTGATCCCCGGTCAGGTCAAGATGAAAAATGATGTTTTTCAGATTGACCTGGGTCTTGGATGTTTATCTATATTATGTATTTATTATAAAATATAGTATCGTTGAGTTGGTATCCCATAACATAAGTCCTACTTAAGAACTTACTTTGGGGCTAGCTCAATCTGTGTGATTTGTCCGTATATATTTATTTATTTATACCACAAACTACAAAGATACTAGAGATATATGTTATCTCGAGTCAATAGAGATCATAGCAAAATATTGGAGTTAGGTTCAATAGGATTAAATGTAATACAATTTAAACTTAATTGACTAGCCCATAAAGGCAGTAGGTAGTATATTTAAGTAGAATTTTAATCGTCGATTTTAAATCATTTTTAGCTGTTCATGCCTTCCTATCTACTTATTTTTTTATACGATGACATTGGAAAACAGGCATACGACCCACTCCATAGAAAACGGCTACCATAAGCCTATGGACGCCTGCAAAACCATGGGTGACATTCGCGCGTTGGCAACCCTTAAGAAATTGTAAATCGTAAAACTCGATTGAGAAAATAGGTTTTCTATAGGATTGCCTAAAAAAGAGTCTATGTTTTTAGTGTTCATATATATTATATAAACTATTTGTATGCTATTATTTAGTCGGGCAGTACTTCATATTCTTTTAAAACCTGACTTGACACTAAAATTCAAGTTGACATCTAATTAGAAATTAGGCCTTCACGTACGCTTTTTTGTGTCAATTCACATTTAGAACTTCTAAATGTGAATTGACACAAATTGCCGAATTCTTTTAAATTGCCGAAATTGTGTTACCTATATTTTCCGAAAATTAAGGAATTTAGGTACTTACCTATTTAGTTCTTATTTTCAGGGTGAATAGAGGCAATGACTGCAAATCCATACTTGTTTGTGTATGAAATTAAGTCCAGATAGATTAAATTGCTATTTTGGGTGAGTAATTTTTGACATTCTTTATATTCCGCCTTACGTGTATATCCCTAATTAAAGGACGCTTTAATTTTATATAAATATATTAGTTATGTACGAATAAATTAAAAAAAAATATATTAGTATAATCTTTTACCGTAAGGTCATGTCAGAGCTGTCGACCAAACTTTTCAAATTATACTTACAAAAGTGACATTCGTGACGTCACATCTGTCTGGTCTTAACAATGCAGATGGCGGCCACGTTAAGAGACTCGCCCAAAAAACATGTCTACAGCGATATCTCGAAGAGTTTTTTTGGATTATTCAGATTCTTTACTGTGGTACTGCACAAAAATAATAATCATGAAAAAGCTCAAGGTCGCTTATAGCCCTATAACAAAATAATAAAAAATATGTTAAATAAGTTGTTTCTAGTTTGGTTAGGACATTGCAGGCATGAATCACCTGATTGTCTGATAAGATAGATGATTCCGTGCTTCGGAAGGCACGTTAAGCCGTTGGTCCCGGCTGCCATCTGGTAGTCGTTAAAGGAACCACGTCAGAGACCGAGAGGCGGTTTCGTAAAACTATTGACTATGACACCAGGGTGTGCATGGTCGACTGACCATGTCACCTACACGAAATGATGATGATGATAAAAAATAGAAACTATATAGAAACGAGGAGATCAGTAGAAAGCAAAAGTCACCGACATAGCCCAGCGAATTAGCTCTTTTTATATGCAGTGGGCGGGGCACATAGCGCGAGGAACCGATGGCCGATGGGACAGAAAGGTTCTTGAATGGCGACCACGTTCCGGCAAACGCAGCGTTGGACACCCACCGACCAGATGGTAGGACGACCAGCAGGCCGATTTGCTAACTCGGTGTACAACGATTTGATTGTCACTTTAGCATCCATTACGGTTTACATACCATAAATAAAAATAGTCATTCATACCCAAGCCGTAATGAATATTGAAGTTACCATCAAAACGATGTACACCGTAGTTGTCAAAAGTTTGCCTGCAGCAGGCCGATTTGCTAACTTTTGACAGCTACGGTGTACATCATCATGGTAACTTCAATATTCATTACGGCTTCGGTATGAATGACTATTTTTATTTAAGATATGAAACCGTAATGGATGCTAAAGTGATAATCAAATCGTTGTACACCGAGTTAGCAAATCGGCCTTCCAGCAGTGGACTTCTTGCGGCTAAAATGATAATGATGACGTAAATACTACAATTGTTGTCTGTTTCTCGTGTGTGTAAGTGGCCATCAATTAATTTCTTATTAATTACATGACAGATTTTTAAATTGGATAAGATTTGGGATGAAAGCATTAATTGCTGGGTGGCGTCGAGTAACTACTTATATGCGGCGTCTTGTTTCTTTACTGGTATATTGCACTAATAAAAACAAAGTGTGCAAGTCCTCATTGTAGGCGGGTTGTAAAATTACAGAGGGTTAGTCTAATTTAGAGTCGCGTGCCAAGCACACGTGAGTATCGATTGTAAATCAGTCGCCATCGGTCGTCGCTTAAAGCCACTAGCGTCACTGCGCGGCGGTTCCAAATTTGCACATTAGTCATGGATATAAAGACATGTGGTTCCCGGCAGAGTAGAATAGGACCACTCCAAGTCTTGCCGTGGATGTCGTGGAAGGCGACTTAGGGAACATACGCTAAACAAAATTTAGAAAACTCCAACCCATTTCGCCAGCGTGGAGAGTATAGGCCAAATTCTCTTACTGCTCTGGCTATTATATGGCTCTGGTAGTATAGAGAGGGTCATGCTTCTGCAGTGGAGACTAAAAAAGACCTGATGATGACCGTTGTGCTGCATAAATAAAAAAATGTGTGAAAGTCCCTCATTGTAAGCGGGTTTTAAAATTAAAAAGGTTAGTCTAATTTTGAATCGCGTGCTGAGACCACGTGAGTGGGATATCGATTGTAAATCAGTCGACATCGACGGTCGATTAAAGCCAATAGCGTCACTAGGCGGTTCCAAAATTGCACATTAGTCATGGATCATGGATATGACGAAGTATCCAGATTTGCCGGAGAAATACATACATACTATCACGTCTTTTTCCTTGCGGGGAAGACAGAGCCCAGGTCTGTAAAACGTTACGGCCACGTTTAGCATGTTGGTGAGCGTGTAGGTGAGAATAGAAATTTTGAAAATTGCTCCAGTTGTTTCGGAGCCTATTCTATGGAAACAAACAAACGATCAAATTTTTTCCTCTTTATAATATTAGTATAGAATGAATGATCTTAATTATCTATATCGTTTTGTGGAAAGTACAGAGCGAAAATACCCAGCGATCATTTTGATTTCTGGAATGCTTTACGGAATTTTAGAGAGACGCGGAAAACCCATCTTCCTTGTTTTTTTAGTGTGACGGTGTATTCTTAGATTTGCCAAAGGAAAAAGTAAATAGCCAAAATTATATCTAGGTAAATATAAAATTCAAAAAGACCGGCCGAAATCGAATTATTTAATTTTTAAGGTTCGGTATCCAAAGGGTAAAAATGGGACCCTATTCACGAGACTTCGATGTCTGTCTGTCTGTCACCAGGCTGTATCTGATAAACCGTGCTAGCTTGTTAAAATTTTTACACATGATTATTTCAGAAATATTTCGCTTTAGACCCGGCTCTTATACCGCACACGTGTTTTCTGCCGTTTTTGTTGTATAGCCCTTCATGTGCTAATCCAGCTCGCACTTGACCGATTTATTTACTTAACAACTCTATCAATTTGTTTTAATAAACATGCACTTATTTCCTTATTTATCCCGTATGTGCTCACCGCCCCATTTTTAAAACGGCAGGTTTTTTTTATCTGTGCCCACATGAAAACTGTAATTTGATTCCTGAAAGGTTATATATGTTTGTTGACCATTTTGGCATCTTATAAATAAATAACCGTCAAGTATTGGCGCCATTTTTTTAGATTGTTTGATCAAATAAAAAGTGCAAGTGGGGTTTTCACGATGGCCAGGAGTAAAAAGTAAGTTTATTATTATGATTTGTATAATTGAAAAAATATTAAGCAGTTTTTTATAAATATTAGTTTATACTCAGTTAGTATTGTAATAAAAAACTATTATTTTTGAGGAATTGTAGTTTTTATGAGGCATTATTTATAGCGCCCCATTATTGGAGCGCTGAGCGCGTGCTTGCATGTTGATATATAAGTTGCTTGTATAGGTGTTATAGTTTATTTTCATTACCTTTAGCACCTATCAGTTATATTGGTACTTAAAATTTTAAGTTTTCATATTTATTTTGTTATTTTAGGTTCAGTTTGGCAGAAATTATTGACATGTCGGAGACGGAAAATGACATTGTTGACAATTTACAGATGCAGGGGCATGTGGTATGTCTAGCACAAACTACGAAGAAGATACTATTACTAGTATCAGACGACCGACTGCCATATGTTTTCTCTAGGCAATAAGGATCATAGACAAATAATGGAGTGAGGGTGAAAATGAAAAAAATGCCATACAATTCCTTTTGAGTTTCTATGGGGGGCCATAAATTCAAAGTCAATTGACGTGTGTTCTATGCCCTAAAATCCGTAAAGGCAGTTTTTCGGCAGTGATGTCTAGTGCGATGCCACAACAATAACATCGTTACTGTAGCTTCCACCTCTGAAGGTGTTTCTCCAAATGGATTCAAAAACGATGGTCAAGCGCTAAAAAGGAAAATTTCGATTCAACAGCCTTCTTGTTTTCAAAAGTATAATCGGTGCATGGATGAAGTTGATCGTCTTGACCAAAATGTAGGCTACTATCGCATAAGTATAAACAAAACAAGAATGGTATTGGCAACTTTTGATGTGGCCATTGAACACGTCTGCGAATAACGCGTTTCAGTTACACAGACAAGATCAAGATGACCCTTCTGAAGAAGAAGAAGTAGAAGCATCATCTTGATTACCTTGCTTTTATTAGGTCTGTTGTAACGACATATTTGGGAAAATATGCGTCAGCTCGTTCTTTAGACCGTCACATGAAGCCCTCGAGAAAAAGAAGGGTGCCAGACGATATATGTAATACGTCTAGATAGGGCTGACCATATAATTATTTCAACGGCGACTCAAATACGTTGTGCCCAATGCTTCGAGCAACACGGCCTCCGTACCGGACGGAGGGAGTGGGCAAAGCGACAATTTACTATGACAATTTTTCTGGCGTTTTTTGCGGGGGGAAATGTGCACACAAGTTTAGTTCCGCACACCTACATACAAAACTTAAACTGTCACTTGATAGTAATTATGACATTGTCACAAAAAATGACATAAAAAAGAAAAAATAATTTGTGTACAGATGAGTCACACACAACTAACACATAGACATGCATATGCCTAATTTTGGCTTGTACCTTGACAGAGGGGAATGCAGCGTATGGCTACTCCCTTCCGTGTTGCTCGAAGGCCCAATGCCATAAACTACAACGAAGAAATGCCGTAAATGATGTCGGCTGTCATAGGTACCAATTGTTTCGAACTTTTCCACTCATAATTAAATTTTCATTATACTCTGTGTTAAAAACAGTTGTTTTATTTGAATAACCATATAAATAACTTAGAATTCGGAATATTAAGAAGTTGTTTTGGACGTGGCCTGCCGTGCTCAGCGCCCCAAAATTGGGGCGGTAAAAATTTCCAAAATGGTGGTATTTTAATATTTTAATTTTCCAGAAATCTTTTTTTTATGTTAATTGGACCTAGAATAAAACAGAATAAGTATCAATATATGCGAAATAAAAAGTTGAGCACATACGGGTTATACTTATTTCCATATTATTCTTATAAGTAATATGGAAATAAGTGTAAACCGAACGACACATTCGTGTATATTTTTTT
Source organism: Rhodophaea formosa (assembly GCA_963082605.1). Lineage (NCBI taxonomy): Eukaryota > Metazoa > Arthropoda > Insecta > Lepidoptera > Pyralidae > Rhodophaea > Rhodophaea formosa. The sequence goes on along the minus strand of OY720224.1, from coordinate 13,089,935 downwards.
TGGTATTTGTGTATTTATTCAAAAAGCGCTTGACACATTTCGATAATAATTTAATGGGACCATCTGTAAAGTACGACCTATCGAACAAAAAAGAATTTCTTAAATCGGTCCAGGCGTCTTCAAGAAAACGGGAAAGATACATAAAAAATAAAAAAAGATTCCGACGAATTGAGATCCTCCTCCTTTTTTGAAGTCGGTTAATAACTTAAGCGAGTTAATATCAAAAAATTTTATACGACGACGAATTCTATCTCTACTATTGTAGTACTTTAAAGTCATCATCATTTTGTAAATCATGTAAATGAGCACATCTCAGTAACCAGTATTAGGTAAGTACTTACCCACGGTAATAGAATACAAATCGATTTATTACAATTTTAATGTGGACTGTAAATAATCTATAACCATGTAACCAGTTAAAAGCAAATCTAGTGAAGCAGTTCGTTTCAAACTTGTTTTGTAAGATGTAAATAGGTCATCATCGTCATAAAATCTGACACCAGTGTTGGCCACTTACACACATGAAAAACAAAACAAACAAATCGTCAGGTCTAGGTCCTACCTACACTCTCAACGTTGGCTAGGGTTGGAGAGGTCTCTTTGATGTTTATAAGCATTGTTTAGCGTGTCTTTCCTAAGTCGCCTTCTACGACATCCACATTAAGACTTGAAGAGGTCCTATTCTACTCTGCTGGGGACCACACGGCTAACGGGAAAAGGTACGTTGCGCAAAATCAATCAATTAGTAGCTGTAGTAGGTAGTTCATTGTTTGTAGGTCTAAAGTCCTTGATCCAGGTCTTAAGTTCGAATTCCTGCTGGCCGTTTGAGTTTGTTGTCCATTCGGACTATCTGACTCTGTAAGGTCATTGTCAGCGACATCCATGCTAAACTCGGAAAAAGAAAAAACGTAGAATGTTATGTTAAAGTATTTATTCTCATTTTTTTTACTAGCCGTATGTGTCCCACTGCTGGGCAAAGGCCTCCCCTTCTTCCCTCCACTCATCTCTGTATTTGACCTTTTCCTTCCAAAGCTTGTCGAATGCCCGCAAGTCATTCGACCACCTCGTCTTAGGTCTTAAGAATTTCAAATTCACTTGACATGAGAACAATATAAATAATTGTGGTAGAGCCAGGCTATCGGCGAAAATCACTTTTGCTGGTAGCATGAATGGACCGGCTCGTCCGGGGAAGCACCACACTCTCACAGAAAATCGACGTTTGAGTAGTAGCTTTACAGCTTCTATGCTTCGTTCGGTGAGGGAGAGCGCCGGAGGCCCATCCCCCCTCCCCACTGGGGAGGGAAAAATAAAAGGCCGGCAACGCTTTTGTCATACCTCTGGTGTTACATTAGTCCTTGGGCAGCGGTGATCACTTACCATCAGGTGACCCGCTTGCTCGTTTGCCGTCCATGACATAAAAAAAAAGATACAATAACACCAACATTATCACATTCGGTATGCGCGTACAGATTTGGTGGCGATTCATGGGTACTTCAATAAATACTTGCTAAGTTAAGACAACTCGATGCGTTACCCTCAATTAAAAAACAAAAGATTCAATGAGTCACTAAAAGAAAAGAAAATCGTGAATTTGCATACTTTTCTGTTTATAAAAATCTTTCAATCAATCAATTCAATTCAAATTCAATTCAATCAATCAATCAATCAAAGGTGACCATAATAACTTTACATATTTTTCAGCAGCTCTACAAGATTTATACTCGGTAATTATTGTTATCACATTGTTGGACGCTGTACGTCTATAGACGTAATAGCAGCAAAACTTCTATTGTGTCTCATTAAATGTCCGTCAAAGTGTTAAATCTCTTCCATAAATCAAGAAGGCGACAATCTAGTCCAGGTACTATAAATGATTACTAGTAATTTTACCCGCGACTTTGTCCGTGTGAATTATAGCCTATCTCACCCACAGATAAATTAACTTTATATAGGTAAAAGAATTATGAAAATCGGTCCAGTAGTTTAAGGCCCCACACTAGGCACACTAGCGACGCCAATAATTTTATTCCATATACTCTACAAATAGACAGAAATTCAAGAACGTAAATCATATAAGCCTTAGTAAATAACCTGAAGTATTTTTAAGATTCCAAAAATTCTTCAGGTTATTTACTAAGGCTTATATGATTTACATTCTTGAATTTTTTTCTATTTGTAGAGTATTAGGAATAAAATTATTGGCGTCGCTAGTGTGCCTAGTGTGGGGCCTTAAACTACTGGACCGATTTTCATAATTCTTTTACCTATATATATAAAGTTAATTTATCTGTGGGTGAGATAGGCTATAATTCACACGGACAAAGTCGCGGGTAAAATTGCTAGTAATCATTTATAGTACCTGGACTAGATTGTTGCCTTCTTGATTTATGGAAGAGATTTAACACTTTGATGGACACTTAAAGAGACACAATAGGTAGCTAGGTATTCAATGTAAACGAGGAAACAAGCTTCGTTGAAATCTTTCCTCTTTAGAATATTAGTATAGAATAGCAGCCCTAATACATGCCTAATACATATTACAATAGCTATAAACCTTCCTCATGAGTCACTCTATCTATTGGTAAAAACCGCATGAAAATAGTTGCAGTCGTTTTTGAGTTGTGGCGAACAGACAGACGAGACAGACGCAGCGGAGAACTTTGTTTTAATATATGTAGTGATAGCGATGAGTAAAGAAAACGTGATTATCTTCGTTTAGGTATTTTCCTGGTGATCATGCCAATAACTCCACAACTTGTAATAAACTATCTTAAATTTGGCGGGATGTTGAAATGTCTAATTTATAACGCGGTTAAATTTAGAGGTATCAACGCTCGGGGAACTTTGTATTTGGCTAAGATGTTTGTAAAATCTATGATGAAGACGATACTAAGGAGACATATGTAGGCTAATGAAAGGAGATATTTGTTCGACTAATTCATCATCATTTCGTGTAGTTGACACGGGCAGTCGACCATGCACACCCTGGTGTCAGAGTTCTTCGGAACCGCTCTCGGCCTCTGACGTGGTTCCTTTAACGACTACCAGATTGCCATCTGGTAGTCGTTAAAGGAACCACGTCACGCACGATAAGCCTTAAGCTTAACGTGCCTTCCGACGCACGAAATCATCTTTCTTATCAGACAATCAGGTGATTCATGCCTGCAATGTCCTAACCAAACTGGAAACAACTTAACAAAGTTCTTCCCGTGGGAATCGAACCCACGACCCCCGGGTCAACAAGGCAAACGCCTTAACTATAAACATATTATGTGCACCATTATATTAAACATACAAAAAAAATGTTTACGTTTTATTTTAGAAAGGACAGGAGAGTGGGAGTATAGTAAGGCAGACATAATTATTAGTTAGAAAAATAATAAATATATACGGACAAATCACACAAATTGAGCTAGCCCCAAAGTAAGTTTGAGACTTGTGTTATGGGATACCAACTCAACGATATTATATTTTATAATAGATACTTATACATATTTATATAGTATCTTTTATATATACTCGTATGTATTATAGATAGAGAGACAGAGAGACATCCAAGACCCAGGTCAATCTGAAAAAGATCATTTTTCCATCTTGACCTGACCGGGGATCGAACCCGGGACCATCCGTGTCGCAGGCAGGCGTGTACCGCTGCGCCACGGAACTCATCGAAAAAAAGAAATGAAATTTAGGTGTCTGTTTTATGTACTTTTAAAAACTAACAATTGAAAATGGTAATATGTAAGCGGTTTTATTTATGTACATAGGTAGATTACTAAAATAAAACCGGCCAAGTGCGAGTGAGAATCGTATGCGAAGTGATCCAACTCGCACTCAATTAATATTAAAAAGAAAATCGCTTTAAAAACCGTTTCCCCTTGATTTTTGGTAGAATATTTATTGTTATAGCGGCGATAAATTTTCTATAGGTATGTAAAAGAAATAAGTCTCTAGCCATTACGTCAAGTCTCTACCATTCTCAATTTGACCGTATAATATGTGTTCGTCGATTTAGATGATTCTTTTTATTTTTTTGGAAAGGAATATTCCAAGGGTGGTCCAATTGTCCAATAGGAAACCGGGATCTGATGATGTCATCCCATAGAAATCGAGGGGCGACTTTGTTATTTTTTTCATTAAATATTTTAAAGTTTTATACCTACTTTAATTTTCTGTTTTAGTCGGGTATTTTTGTTTAAAATTAATTTTTTTCGAAGCCTTCATTCTGTTTGTTTTTTATTTGTCTATATGCAAAATAGAAGACTAGATTCTTTACCGACACGGGTCCTGCTTCGAAACTAGGGCGCGAATAATATTCACGGTCACAAACTTCCAAGGGCGGGAATCATAAGTTATCTCAATTTACTTAGGTATTCAGTATTCGGGGCGGTTTAGCAACTTTTTCAATAAGGACTGGATTTCTGGTCCGAGCTCCCGGACTTTGATTGAATATTTGAGGTTGGCAGAATTTATTTATTGCAACGAATATAAAACTTTTTAATGCAAAAATTAAACCACCGACAAATCAATCATGCTATGCTATCCGCTAATTTTCTCACGGTTTTGATAGATTTTTGCTTTTTAAACGGTAAAATGTATAATGGTTTATTTAATTATCACAATCTGGCTTTTACCTCGCCACCCCAAACTGAAACCTGAAAAATAAAAAATATAATAATGTAAGTAGCTTTTAATTAAGAAAAGAATTTTAAAAAGCGTAAAGAAGTTTTAGAGTTCATCCATTACAAACAAACTACCCAAATCTTTCCTCTTCATAATATTGATCTAGATATATTATAACCTCTGGATCGATTGGAATAAATCTCAAAGTGTCCCCGACTACTTTCAAACTCATAACCTATCTAAACATCAGTAAAGCATAAATAAATAAATAAAATATGTACGGACAAATCACACAGATTGAGCTAGCCCCAAAGTAAGTTCTAAAGTAAGACTTGTGTTATGGGATACTAACTCAACGATACTATATTTTATAATAAATACATATATAGATAAACATCCAAGAACCAGGTCAATCTGAAAAAGATCGTTTTTCAGCTTGACCAGACCGGGGATCGAACCCGAGAACATCCGTGTCACAGGCCGGCGTGTAGACTGCTGCGCCACATAGTATGTTCAAACTCTCACCCTTCCTAATCATCAGTAAAGTATGACTACTTTTAAACTCACAACCTACCTTAACATCAGTAAGGTATTACTTTTAAACTCACAACCTACCTAAACATCAGTGACGTAGTTCCCGAAAAGTCTAGCCGCCAAGCCCACGGGTGGGTGACCGCGTAACGGTTCAATGGTGGGCGCGACGGAAACCTCCCAAGGACTGATTGACTGTGTCATGGCGGCCATTAATTGGAGAGCCTTTTTCTTGAGACACGTAGCATAGATATGTATTGTAACATAGATAGACTTTTCTTTATAAAATACTTGCAATTTTCCCGCGACTTCATCCGCGTAAATTATAGTTTATATCCATATCAACTACAAAACTCTAATAGCCTCAGTGGTCCAGTGGTTAAGGCGTTTGCCCTGTTGACCCGGGGGTTGTGGGTTCGACTCTCACGGAAAGCAAACTTTGTTAAGTTGTTTCCAGTTTGGTTAGGACCTTGCAGTCATGAATCACCTGATTGTCTGATAAGAAAGATGATTCCGTGCTTCGGAAGGCACGTTAAGCTGTTGGTCCCGGCTGCCACCTGGTAGTCGTTAAAAAGAAACCACGTCAGATGTCGAGAGGCGGTTCCAAAGAACTCTGACACCAGGCTGTGCATGAAATGATGATGAGTATCCTGTTAATTCCTGTTAGATTATGATTACGGTATATCAGAAAAACACCAGATTCAGGATTTCAATATAGTATCATTTAAAAATCCTTTTAATTATATTGGAAGGTGTGCTTTAGCTACGACGGCGATCTAAGAAGTGAGTATGGGAACCAAATCAGGGATTTCGTCAAGTGGCTAACGGGCTCATTGTCACCTTATAAAATACAATACTTATGAGTTGCATAGTTAGAAAGAGAAGGACTTGTGTGTTGGAGTGGAACGGAAATAAGTATAATTTATTTTTGCCATATTCCAACATACCTATAACCTATGTGTATGCAAAATTTCATGATGACCGGTTCAGTAGATAGGGCGTAAAAGCATAACAAACAAACAAACAAACTCACTTTCACATTTATAATATTAGTTAGGACTAGCTGTTCTTGCTCCCGGGGAGACTCCCGGCCCCGGGTCTCAAAGCATCTCAAGTGAAAATGTAACTATGTTATGTGCGGGAATATGCTAGAAACCTTCCAAGGGCTAATTGATCGCTAGCCTCAAAGTACCTAAGTTCGAGACTTGTGTTATGGTATCTAACTCACCAAATATATTTTATAGCATAAACATATAATCCAAGAGCCAGGTCAATGTGAAAAATATCATTTTACGTCTTGACCTGACCGGGAATCGAACCCGGGACCACTCGTGTCGCAGGCTGGCATGTTGACCGCTACGCCATGGAGGTCTATAGACTTTTTATTTTTTGTTAAAAATTAAATTTAGCCTATATTACCCGATGAGGAGCCCGATGGTCCAGTGGGTGTGAGCTCTATGAGCGCTTACGTATGTTAAGCAACCCCTGGTGCAGTCCCTACTTGGATGGGTGACCGCAAGTGGCATAAAAATATCTCGAGCTCCTCCGTGCTTCGGAAGGCACGTTAAGCCGTTGGTCCCGGCTGTCATTATTGATGGCAGTCGTTAAGCTATGTCAGATGCCTTAAGGCAGCTTAAAAAATCTGACACCAGTGTTGGCCACTTACACATACGAAAAACAAACAAAAACAAAAAACAACAACTCGCTGATGTTAGCCTATATGACTAGCCTAATTCACTTTTGCTAGTAGCATGAATGGGCCGACTCGTCCGGGGAAGTACCACACTCTCACAGAAAATCGACGTTCGATTAGTAGCTTTACCGCTTCTAAGTTTCGTTCGGTGAGAGAGCCGGAGGCATATCCCCCCATCCCCTCTTAGAAGGGAAAAATAAAGGCCGGCAATGCTCTAAACGGTGATCACTTACGATCAGGTGACCCGCTTGCTCGTTTGCCGACCGACCTATGACATAAAAAATAAATATGACTTTTTCCTGTTTTTCTTGAGATATTTGTAACTTTGATAGACTTTTCTCTATACAATAAGAATAAATGTTCAATCGGATTACCAAGAACTTGCAATACAATTTTGTAAATGTAATATTGAGCTTTTAAAAGACGGATACCTCCTGAGAAAGCTTGTTCAAAAAATTGAAAAAGTTTTTACTCCCGCAAAAAGTGAGGTGTTCCGTTTATGTTTCACAGACATTACTTTTTATTTTCTTTTTTTTTGCGACTTGTAAAAGCGTATTGATAATGAACGTGACCGTAACCCTCGAACCTATCAACTTACATAATGTCATTGTTATTTGACACGTTCTCGGAACAATATTAATAACATTAAAATTAATGTGGCGGGACATAACCATTCGCAGTTACACGTGTTTCAAAACGGGTCTAGATCACAATATCGCGAGCCAATACATAGATGGTCGCTGTATCGAAAACGCTCCATCGACAGGTTACTATAGCGAAAGTACCAAATATCGATGGTTGCTGCATCGACAAGTCAGCATATCGATGGTATGGTGTATCATCATCATCAGGTCTTTCTAGTCTCCACTGCTGGAGCACGACCCTCTCTGTACTACCAGAGCCATATACTTACTAGCCTGAGAAGTCAGAGGATTTGGCCTACACTCTCCGCGCTGGCCAGACGGGTTGGAGAGGTCTCTTTGATGTTAATAAGCTTTGTTTAGCTTGTGTATGGTGTATCGACTGGCATAATATCGGAAGTGCGCCGCAGCGAAGGGTCGCTTTATCGACGGATGCAAAATCGAGAGGGCACCATCGAAGGTTCCTGCGTCGACAGTTCATCCAATCAATGGTAGCGTTGACGTGTTTGACAGTAACCTGCAGCGTTTTCGATACAGCGACAATCGATGTAGTGGCTGGCGATATTATAATCTCTTCTTCTTCTTTGTCGTTTCGCTCTTGACAGAGCGGTCGTGGTCACATTGAGGCGTCCATGTCGGTGGTAGAGGCGGACACAGCTCTCCGCACGATTTAATTATAATCTATTATAATCTAGATATATATCGATTATAATCTAGACTCTTTCAAAACACCATGTTTTATTATAATTTTATTATACTATACTATACAATACTAACTCGTATTTTTCCTTTGCGGGGTAGACAGACCACAGGTCTATAAGACATAAAACCTCCGATTGCTGGTATGGGAGTATAGAAAAAACATAGATCATAAAAATCAATCGAGGGAATGGGCGAAAATCTGAGGAATCATGTCTATAGGCGATGCGGAAAGCAACCCATCACTATTTTGGCTCCGTTTTTCACATACAAGCACACCAAAATGCTTAACGTGGTCTTTAGGTTTTAGATATGGGCTCTGTCTACCCTGCAGCAGAAAAAGACATGACATTGTGTATGTACATATGTATATATTCTCTGGAAACACTGAGGCAGGTAGCCAAAGTATCTCAAAATTGATTAAGACGACGAAACTTGGCACTTATCATAATAAATGAAGCAGTTCTTGGCTTAGACTATATTTCCTATGATGAATAGCCGGTTATGACAAGTGACTCAATAACTCATTCATATGCATCTACCTTAGGAACATCACACACATCTTTTATCATTGTTAGTAAATGTCATGTTTCCTTGTGCGTAAATAGATATCAACCCTAAAATTTTAAGGGGAGGCTACATACAAAATGAGGAATGATCTTTTTCAGATTGAACTGGGTCTTCGATGTTTTTCTATATATGATTTTTTTTTATAAAATATAGTATCGTTGAGTTAGTATCTCATAACACAAGTCTCGAACTTACTTTGGGACTAGCTCAATCTATGTGATATTTTTTATTTATACTATCGAAGAGAGAGAGAGTGCTTTAACAGCTGTGTTAAGATTAGGATAGGCCACAGAAACGCATAAGTACTGCAAACGATCTATCTATGTATCTGTCTATCAAATAATGCATGCTAACGTTCAGTTTTTAGGGTTCCGTAGTATACTAGGAACCCTTATAGTTTCGCCTGTCTGTCTGTCTGTTTGTCTGTCTGTCTGTTTGTCTGTCTGTCTGTCGGTCTGTCCGTCCGTCCGTCCGTCCGTCCGTCAGTAGTAAAGTTTTAACTAGGTACTGTACTGGTCAAGTCTTTCCTTGTGTGCAAAACCTGATAGCACGGAATGTCGCTTCTCTTTCATCCCGTATCAACATTCGATGAAAGATTAATAAATCATAAATAAATATATACGGACAAATAACACAGATTGAGCTAGTCCCAAAGTATGTTCAAGACTTGTGTTATGGGCTACTAACTCAACGATACTATATTTTATAACTAGCTGATGCCCGCAACTTCGTTCGCGTGGACTATATGACTCCGGTGTATTAATATACCTTAATACGAACTAAACATACATAAGAAAATACTTGTAGCAGTGTTATAAAATTGTATGCATTGGCTACTGCTAAATACTGGAGGGATAAAATATAGGATTATTTTAGACTTTTGAGCCACCCACACGATAAGAAGAAGACTATATAGCTAGTACTATATACGAGTAACTTCACCAAACTTTGAGGTATGGGCAGAGCGTATTCAACCTATCGCACATCTCCAAAGGGCCTTCGGAAGGGACGGACCTCGGCTTTAGGTGTTCAAGGATTGGAGAGAAAGCAAAATATCATGTTTTGCCGTATGGACTGAAAACAACGTTGCCAAAAAGCGGACTGCTGGGCGATCACCAGTAATATGAGCTAATCGTACTCTACGCACTCTATCCCAGAGGAGAGTGTGACTCTGTAAAATTGTCGATATAAAATTTTACATGGTACTTAGTATATCAGATGTTCTAAATCTTCGATTTTTTCACCTGAACAAAAAATACAAATCAAGCTGAAAAACTTTTGCTACAGCGTAATTTTTATATTTCCTATAGTTTACCTGGACCATTATGGTTCTGCGTCAGGTGTTCCAAATCTTCAAATTAAATACCTCAACAAAAAATGCTCATCAGGTTGAATCACTTTTGCTAAGGCGTCATTTATATATTTCTTATAGTTTACCTGGACCATTAGGGTTCTCAATGAGGTGTTCCGAATCTCAGATTTTTTTATACCTCAACAAAAGTGCTCATCAGGCTTAACAACTTTTGCTAAGGCTCCACTTTTATATTTCTTATAGTTCAGCTGGACCATTAAGATGCTGCATCAGGTGTTCCATTTCCCAGAATTATTTCTACCCTATATGTTGCCCCGGTTTAATAACTATTTAGCAAAAAAAGTTTCATTCGAATCCGTCCAATATTTCCGGAGATAAACGTGATCATACATACAGACAGACAGACAAGAAATAAAAAAAAAATGTGCTTTCTATTTTTCTTTTTAAGTGTCCCTCTATCCATTTCAGTCAAAAATACAAAATGTACAGACAAAATATTTTTACTGTTTTATTATAGGTATGTATAAATAAAAACTTCTATAGATAACATCCAAGACCAGAATTTTCCATCTTGACCTGACTGGGAATCGAACCCGGGACCACCCGTGTCGCAAGCAGGCGTGTTGACCGCTGCGCCACAGAGCTCGTCTAATCGTAAAGATTGTTAAGCCATCACAGAAATGAATAACATCCCAAACTAAGACTGCTAAAAATCGAACACGTCAAAAATGCATTATTTTCCGAAGAATTGTTTATATTTACATACAAGTTGTCGGAAAATCGTAAGAAAATACAGAGTTCATTAACTCTCCATTGCATTAAACACAGTTCGTAGCTGCAGTGCTGTTTTAGACTTCGCCACAATAACTATAATACAATATTTTATACTTAGGTATTTTTTAATGCGTACCTATATATTTTTAAAATCACAATAATTTTTTTTTAAAATTTCTATTTTTTACATCGCATATTTTTAAAATCACAATGGTATTCTGATATACTCTTATTAAATTAGGAAATAAGATAGCTATGGAAAAAAACCACGCGGGCAGGTTTTGAACCAGCAGTCTTTACTTGTAGGTAGAAAGAGTAGATAACACTGGCAGAATTAGGATCTTCTTTTCTTTTTCCTTATCTTATTTTTTAAATAGAGTATACATTACAGCGCGGGAAAACCTGTTATCTAAATGATGAAATTAGCGAAGAAACAGTTCGGTCCGATCATTATTTTTAATACTTACTTTGATGTTGCTAGTGTGTGCGTGTATTGTTAACCTTGACATTGGCAAAATCATCGTTTAGGCTAAAGACGATGTAGCCCTAAACCTAAAGAAAGAAAGATATTGTATTTTTCGGCGAGTCCCAAATATAATATAATTTAGAAAAAAAATCACACAGATTCAGCTAGTTATATACGTGTCCCGTAGGATACTTACTCAACAATGCTATCTTTTATAATATATACATATTTAGATAAAAATCCAAGTCCTAAGCCAATCTGAAAAAGACCATGACTTGGCCGGGGATCGAACCCCGGAGTCGCAGGCTAGCGAGTTAACCACTGCGCCACGAAGTCTGTCATTAGCACTAAATAGTTTTAATTAAGTATCTGACATGTGCTCATTTATTATTATTATTTATTTATTAACAAAATTGTACAGCATTACGGAACACCAAAGCACTGCACAACTTAACTTAGGACTACGGATTCATCCATCCTTTTCACAAAATACCTATTAAGAATTCGTTCATCAAACGTACCTACAAACAAACTCATCAGCAAAAATATCACATTCCCCATTTACCTCTTTTAATAAAGTTGCAGGGGTATATTAAAAGCTAGCTACAATACTGCTCGTTATGTTACTCTTGTAGGTACTTACCTTTACTTTCAGGAATCGGAATAGGTGTAGTTCAGCGACCCTCCACGTGTCTCCACTCATGAGAATGACTGCTCACAGAGTAGGTATTATTAGAGAAAAGTTGGAAAAATTTGCCAAGTGCGAGTCGGACTTGCGCACGAAGGGTTCCGTCCGCACCTTACAACATTAGACTCGCAAGCAAAAAACGAAAATAAAATCGCGTATGTTGTATGAGAGCCTTTAAAGTGATTTTTCACAGCCTTTTTTTAGAGTGAATGTACATCTTATTTATCTGTGAATAATTCAAGTGTTTCATGTTCCTTTATTGATATGCAGCAGAATTCGGCTTAACATCACGTTTGTTGTAGTAGAGTGTTGTAGTTGTGTAGGAGCCTCCCTTAAATATTATTTATTCTGTTTTTAGTATTTATTATTATAGCGGCAACAGAAATACATCATCTGTGAAAATGTTAACTGCCTAGCTGTCACGGTTCATGAGAAAAAGTCAAATAAGGGACGTACGGACAGTGTAGTCTCGTGAACCCGTCCGTTTTTACCCTTTGCTAACGGAACCCTAAAAATGAGGTTCATAACAGTGCAAATTGTACAATGCCGGAGGTAATAGGTATGTTCGATTGTAAGAAGGTCGGTTATAGGACTGGGGCATCGACATGTATGAAACACGTGGATTGTTTTGCTCTTAGGGTTGACACATATACTCATTAATCACATCTTTATCTCTTACGGGATAGAGGAGCCCGATGGCTTAGTGGGTGTAAGCGTTATTAGCACTTCCGCATGATAAACAACCCCAGCGCAGTCCCAACTTGGATGGGCGACCGCAAGTGGCATAAATATATGTCGAGCTCTTCCGTGCTCCAAAAGGCAACGTTTAGCCGTTGGTTCTGGCTGTTATTATTGATGGCAGTCGTCAAGCTATGTCAGATGCCTTTAGGTATTTTGAAAAATCTGACACCAGTGTTGGCCACATACACCCACGAAATACAAACAAACAAACAGGAGAGACAGAGCCTACGGGTCATAAGAGCAAAAAGCTACGTGTAACGTATTAATGGGCGGATATTTAGGAGAAAATCGGTGGCGGTTTTTGGTCGCTAGCCTCATCGCCTATTGGTTCCATGGAAATTGATTCATTCTCTCAACTTTTGGATTTACGCGGGAAGAAAAATACATAACTTGAGAGTTCATCATCATCATCAGGTCTGTTTCGCTCTCCACTGCAGTGCAGTCGCACGACCCTGTTTGTCAGAGCCATACATTAGCAAGAGCAGTCAAAGGATTTGGCCTACAATCTCCACGCTGGTCAGACGGGTTGGAGAGGTATTTTTAATGTTTATTAGATTTGTTTAGCTTGTGTTTCCTAAATCGCCTTCTACGAAATCCACGGGAAAACTTGGAGTGGTAGGACCTGTCCAAGTTTTCTCTACTCTCCCGGGAACCACACGGCATAATAATAATAAATTTAGGGTTGTCAGAGGATAATTAGAAAGTATACGATGAAGAATAATTAAAAGTGAAGGCTGATACAAGAAAAGGGGGGAAATGACATTTAAATGTGAATTCTAAGAAAGACGAGACAATAGGTGTGTTCGATTGTAGGGAGGTCGGTTACTGTAGCTAACTTCAACGGTTACGGTAACTGGGTCATCGACATTTGTTCTAGGTATTTCTTTTAACTTAAATTTTATTTTAAATATATAGGGACATATTACACATATTGAGCTAGCCCCACAGTAAGTTGTGAACTTGTGTCGCAGAATACTAACTCCACGATACTATATTCTATAATATATACTTCTATAGATAAACATCCAAGACCCAGGTCAATATGAAAAAGATCTTTTTCCCTAGTGACCTGACCGGGGATCGAACCCGGGACCCCCGTGTCGCAGGCTAGCGTGTTGACCGCTGCGCCACGGAGCTCGACTATCTATATGTATGTAGCATGTCTAGCGCATGGTATTGACATACAGCTTACTAATCTTACCTCTCACGGGGAATACAGAGCGCACATGAACGTGAACATGAACAGAAACACGAACATGAACATGGGTAAGAGTGACCGCGTGCTTTGATTAGTGTGGAGATGATTAGTGATGAGAGGAGATGCGTGAGACAATTTTGTCAACTTCACATACATTTTGACAGAGTGCCGAAAATGTCACTTGTTCCCACAACCTACTTTGACATTGGCAAAATCATCGTTTAGGCTAAAAACGATGGAGCCGTAAACCTAAAGAAAGAAAGAAGAAGATACTACTCGTACCTATTACTAGTATCAGACCACTATCAGACGACCCACTGCCTTATGTTTTCTCTAGGCAATAAAGATCATAAACAAATAATGGAGTGAGGGTGAAAATGAAAAAAAATAATTATACAATTCCGTTTGAGTTTCTATTGGGGGGCCACAAATTCAAACTCAATGACGTGTGTTCTATGGCGAGATGTTTTTATTAAAACCACAGTGACCGGTAAAATAGGAATAATTTATTTAAGAATATCAATAACTTATATACAAAAGTAATAATACAGTAGTAGGGGTGAACGTGCCATTTAACATAAAGACAGCAAAATCATTGGCACGTACCCTTAAGACGTGATGTGCTTAATTGACATAATACAAATTAAATAATTATATTTCCTAGTTAATATCACGTCGCAATAGTATTCCCCCTTTTAGAAAAAAAACAAAAATAATGTAACAAAAAATATTAAACTTAGACAAAATTATAACAATCACAAAACAAAGAATGAATATCTATAAATAGAAATAACAAATGAACATAAATATCTTAATCAGCAATAAAAATGATACTCGATACTTCATGACTTGTGTGTGGCACGAGTCGCACGCGCGGAGAAACGCTGTGTAGGCAATTCCCAGGCTCGGTATTTGTGCTTGTCTGCATTTAAAATCGTTATAATACTCGTAGTAATGTTGAACTCACGTTGAACTTGCCGCTGTGTGTTGATGCGATTTCCATAGTCCCACTCCATCATCCTCTTTAAACATTTGCATTTGCCTTCTGTATCCTTCTCTCTATCCAATGCCCGTACCAAGTCCATAGCCGCCGGCCCAGCAGAATGATGACAATTATTACGAATGCGGAGGTGATGGCGCCGGCCCAGTACTGCACTTGCTGAATGGATTCCAGCAGTTCTGAAAGTCTTTCACTTTTTGATAGATCTTCTTGCGGATTCTTGATATTTTGCACCATGTTAATCTGCTCGTTTTGGTGACTCGAGGAAGACCCCATCGTGGATGAATGCTGCTCGGAAGGATGATGGATAAATACTACGACATTGTATATCACTAATTAGCTTTTTATATCTTGAATCTTACGGTTCTTCGTGATTCTCGCCCCGAACGTGTGATTTTTATCTCTTGCGGACACTCAACATCTTGCTTATTGATCTCACGTTCGCTTGTTTCTCCAGACTGATTTATTAAAAATGCTGGCTTCAGACGGTTTATAGATACTGTTATTTCCTTGTCGTCACGAATTATAGTGAAAACCTTTTCGTTTCTTCGAATTACCAAATATGGACCTTCATATGGTGGTGATAAACTGGGGCGTAATCTGTCGCATCGCAGGAACACATGAGTGCAATCCTTTAGTCGGGGGTGAACGAATATATTCCCGTTTGTACTTTCTCTTGTTGGCACAGAAATGACTCTATTAATATTTTCTTTAATCTCCTGAATACATTCAGGGTAGGTAATCCTGGGTTCTTCTCCAAAAAAACTTGCTGGTAACTTAATGGTAGTCCCATAGACGAGTTCGGCGGCGCAGCAACCAGTGTCTTGTCGATAACTGGAGCGGAGTCCGAACAGTACTGAAGGCAATTCTTTTGTCCAATTTTTTGTATTTGTTCTTGCTATTAACGCAGCTTTTAAGCTCCTGTGAAAGCGTTCAATTTTTGAATTTGCTTCTGGATGATAGGGACTAGTGCGTAATTTGTCGATTCCCATTAGTTTGGCAAGTTCTCTAAAAATTTCAGATTCAAACTGTCCTCCTTGGTCGGATGTAATGTAATCCGGGCATCCAAAACGTACAATCCACCCTTCGTAAACTGTCTTTGCAACTGTCTCTGCTGTGATGTTGGAAACAGGAAAAGCTTCTGGCCATGACGTACATCTGTCGATCATAGTTATTAAATATTGTTTATTTTGAGACGTCGGTAATTTGCCAACAATATCAATGTGCACGTGAGAAAAGCGCTTCGCGGGCAAATATTTCCCCAGTGGCGATATCGTATGTCTATGCACTTTCGCTTGTTGACATTGTAGACATGACTCACTCCATTTATTTATATCCGCATTCATTCTCGCCCATATGTAATTTTTTCCAATTAATTTTCTCGTTCCATTTTTTCCAGGGTGGCTCAAATTATGATAGCTGTTAAAAATTAGTTTCCTGAATTCTTGAGGTAAATATGGACGAGCAGTTCCAGTTGATACGTCGCAGTATATCTTGTCGTTAGAATGCGATGAGCGAACAAGCGAAATGCGTAATGATTTATTCTTCTGTAGCTGTTGCAGTTCGGGATCTTTTTCTTGGGCCTTCCTTAAATCCGAAAAATTGATAACTTGCGGAAGTGTTATTGTTTCCACCACTCTTGATAAGGCATCGGCAACGACGTTCCTGTCCCCGTCTACATGACGTATATCGGTGCAAAATTGCGATATGTAATCCAAGTATCGTATCCTCCTGGGGCTCTCATCAATGCTAGGCTTCTTGTCGAACGCAAACATTAATGGCTTATGATCGGTGTAAATTGTGAAAACACGTCCTTCAATTAATCTTCGAAAATGCTTCACGGCCATGTATATACCGAGTAACTCTCTATCGTAGGTAGAATATTTCATTTGCGCCTCGGAAAATGTTTTGGAAAAATAAGAAATTGGTTTCCAATATCCATTGACTCTTTGTTGGAGGACTGCGCCGGCACACTTGAGACTAGCGTCCGTCATTAAGGCAATCTTTGCGTTGGCATCGGGAAAAACTACGGTAGCGGCGTCTCGCAGATCTTGTTTGCATAACTGAAAAGCTTCTTCAGAGACTGGATTCCACTTGATCGGTGTGACGTCATTCTTCTTTGAGTTCCTCAAATATATATTAAGTGGGGCTTGATGCTTAGCGGCACGGGGAATTAAATGCCTGTAGAAATTGACCATGCCCAGAAAACGACGTAGTTCCTTGACCGTCTTTGGTTTAGGAAAATCAATAATTGCCTGTGATTTTTCTTGAGTCGGTTTCATCCCTTGGCTCGTTATATGATAACCAAGAAAGTCTAACTCGCTCTTGAGAAACTCACATTTGCTCAGATTAATCGTAATGCCATTATCACTCAGTCGTTTGAACACTATATCCAGATGCTTGAGATTCTCTTCTTCGTCCCGTGAGGCAATCAAAATATCGTCAACAAATATGTATATAAAATCCAGATCTCGGAAAATGGAATCCATAAATCTTTGGAAAGTTTGTCCAGCGTTGCGCAATCCAAACGGCATAAACCGGAACTGCACCAACGAAAAAGGCAATATTACGGCAGTTTTTTCAGGTTCAGCAACTGGTATACAGTAGTAGGCCTTCCTGATATCAATTTTGCTAAATACGCTCTTTCCACTCGTAATATACGAAAAATCCAATAGCCTGGGAAGAGGATATCTGTCTGGAACTGTGATTTTATTCAACGCACGATAATCACCGCAAGGACGCCATTCGCCATTTTTCTTCTTAACCATGTGTAAAGGACTGGCCCATGGGCTGTTAGAAGGTTCACAAATACCCATATTAATCAATTCCTGGAATTCCTTTTTGGCTGCTTTATACTTGTCTGGCGGCAGCGGGCGAGCGCGGGCGAATACTGGTGGGCCTTTTGTAATGATGTGATGTTGAACGTTGTGTTTAACGGGTTTTCTGATTGACATCGGCCGAGTAATATCTTCGTATTTTTCCAACAGTTGTTTTACGTTGTCTTGTAAACCGCCATCAATGGAGCGAACAGAAGGGAAATTTGATTTATCCAAGTTTGCAGGCGTCTTCAGCTCTGTAATCTTGTCTACTAATCTTCTTCCAGATATGTCCACCAGTAAACGATAGTGCTCCAAAAAATCAGCTCCTAAAATTGGCATCTTGACATCGGCAATGATAAATGTCCACGTAAAATTACGTCGTAAACCCAAATTTAACGTCATCGTTTTCTCGCCATAAGTATCGATAATTGTTCCATTCGCAGCATAAAGTTTAAAATCACTTGCTTTCTCTTTGCCCTGTGCGTCTTTGGTTAATACTGAACAATTCGCTCCCGTGTCCACTAAAAATCTATAACCACTGTTTGAGTCGGTAATAGTTAGGCGTTTGGAGGGTTGAAGAGCACAGAGATCCGCCTCATTCTGTGCAAACTTTAGTTTTCCGACGGCTGCTCCTCGTTTTTCCAAGCACAAGGTTGGATGCATCTATGAGCCCTCTTCTTAAAACGCTGGTGATAAAAACACAACCTTGATGACGAACGTCCACGCGACCGTGACCTAGACCGGCCATACCGCTGATACCTAAAGTTGTCCCGTCGGCTAAAACGGCGCTCGTTACGTAGCTCAGCGATCTCCAGTTTCAATGACGCTAACTGTGATGTCATATGTGTTATTAAATTGACATCGGTGGCGTAGGTACTTTGAACGTTTTTATTAAACTGCATGTTTTCGTTTATCCGATCGGCCATTTCGCTTAACTTTTCCAGCGATAATTGTTCTGTGACCGCCAAAACAGTGGTAACCGAGGGAGGAAGTTGTCTCAGCCATAGCAGTCTAATAGTATCTTCGTTTATCTTGCCGTTTCCTGCTTCCCTCATTCGCCGTAATAATTGCGAAGGCTTCTGATCGCCCAAATCCATCTCCGCAAGTAACTTATGAAATCGGCGGTGCTCGCTTTCTTCATAGCAATTAATAAGCCGATCTCTTATTGCAGCATACTTGTTTTCAGATGGTGGATTAACTAAAATATCGCTGACCTGGTGTATTACATCTTTTGGAAGCTTGGACACCACTGCGTTGAATTTGTAGTCGTCTCCTTGTTTCTGGGGTGCTACGATGGCTTCGAACTGTGAAAACCATAGCCGAGGCGAATCTTTCCAAAATTCCGGCAACCGTTCAGCTATGGTGATAGAGGCCACGACATCTGTGCAGGAGTCAAACGATGTGTCTTGAGAGGCGGCGATGTTGATTCCTTTTACCGGTGTGACTGGAGCCATTTCGACGGTATCTTCAATGGAGATAAATGTGCTTCTTGAATTTTCAAACCGGTGAGACCCGCTTGTGGGAAGCCGGTGAAAATATGCACGTTCGATTCGCGTACTCGAAGAACTTCGTCGACCGTCGGATTACTGTGGCAGAATCACGTTGATCACGTCGGGGTCACCAATTATGGCGAGATGTTTTTATTAAAACCACAGTGACCGGTAAAATAGGAATAATTTATTTAAGAATATCAATAACTTATATACAAAAGTAATAATACAGTAGTAGGGGTGAACGTGCCATTTAACATAAAGACAGCAAAATCATTGGCACGTACCCTTAAGACGTGATGTGCTTAATTGACATAATACAAATTAAATAATTATATTTCCTAGTTAATATCACGTCGCAATATGTTCTATGCCCTAAAATCCGTAAAGGCAGTTTTTCGGCAGTGCTTGTGCACGTCAGCGGAAACAAACAAATAAATATATACACAATTGTATTTTTGGTGTGGTTCCCGGCAGAGAAGAATAGGACCACTCCAAATCTTCCCGTGGATGTCGTAAAAGGCGACTTAGGAAACTCAAGCTAAACAAAGCTTATAAACATCAAAGAGACCTCTCCAACCCGTCTGGCCAGCGTGGAGAGTGTAGGCCAAATCCTCTGACTGCTCTAGCAGTACAGAGAAGGTCGTGCTCCTGCAGTGGAGACTAATAAAGACCTGATGATGATGATGATTTTTATGCAACGATACATACCAAGGAATGGGTAAGAATACTAAGAGTACATACGATTATGCCGTTTGTTTATAAAATAATTATAAATTTTCTCTTTGCTGCTTTATAGGCATCAAATCTTGTCTGTCAAATCGTTGTTGGCCAAATGAGTTTGACAGAAACTGAGATGCCGATACATATTCTGTGACGCTGTCTGTCTTATATCTGGAACTGATAGTCTGATGTTCATGCACACACACTTAAACAAATCCGTTGAAGTTTAATTTCACTACCCAGCTAAAAATGTAATCTAAAATAAGCTAAGTTCAAGTACGAAATAACCAGCTCCGGTGTTTTTAGATATAAACTTCTTTTAAATCATCATCATCAGGTCTTTTTTAGTCTCCACTGCAGGAGCATGACCCTTTCTGAACTACCAGGGGTGCTATTTTTGAACGCGGGCCACTCGTCTTCGAACGATTTTTCCATACAAAAATCGCTCGAAGACGAGTGGCCCGCGTTCAAAAATAGCACTCCAGAGCCAATTAGCCAGGGCAGTCACGGGATATGGCCTACACTCTCCACGCTGGCCAGACGGGTTGGAGAGGTCTCTTTGAAGTTTATAAGCTTTGTTTAGCTTGTATTTCCTAAGTCGTCTTCTACGACATCCACGGGAAGACTTGGAGTGTTCCTATTCTACTCTGCCGTGAGACACACGGCTTCTTTTAAATCCATTCACCCATTTAAATGATCCTCTTTTATTTTCAGGGCATAATAAAAATTGTTCCAGTTCCTTTTTCAAGGTTAACAAACATTCGTTTCCGATTGGTGTTTGTCAATGTTCCATATTCGAATTGAAGTTGCATCCCGTGGGTGGGCGCGCGTGCAAGTGTGTCGACGGCCGAGCGAGGCCGAGCGTTATAAAGGGTAGTTTTCCACTACAGCTCTGTATATTTTTCCGCAACACACCCCGTTTGTCGTGTGAGTGACAGATCTAATCAAAAGTTTATTAAGGCGCTCTTATAGTAACACTAGCGCCACCCAGCAATTAAATTCCTTAAATCATAAATTGTAACGAATTTTAAAAATCTAACAAGTACAAAACTACTAAATTACTAATAGTATTTTTTGTATATTACAGGTAATTTACTAGTGCCATATTTAAAGCGAAAAATCGGTTAACGCCAATAGTGGCCACTTTTGGCGTTAACCTGTTTTTCTCTTATTTTATCAAAAGAATATTAGTGAAAATGAATACAAAAATATTAAAAGTAATTTTCTAGTTATGTACTTGTTAAATTTTTAAAATTCGATATAATTTAGGATTAAAAGAATTAATTGCTGGGTGGCGCTAGTGCGGATAGATAGGAGCGTCTTAAGGGCGTTTTTTAACTGCGTGGTGTTTTTCTTGTAAAGTGAGCTATTATAAGATTTCCCTATTACTTATTGCATTGCAAGCAGTAACGTGGTTGCATGAGTAGTTAAATGTGTTTGAACCGACTGCCAAAAAAGAGAAAGTAAGTACTCAATTCAGTTTTATGTTTGAAGTGAAGCCATTAAAAAAAACTTTCGTTTCCGATTGGTGCTTGTCAAAGTTCAATATTCGATGGCTGAGCGAGGCCTCGTGTTATGAAGGGTAGTTTTCCACAACACACCCCGTTTTGTAGTGTTAGTGACAGATAAAAAGTTTATGGGCGTTTGTGTTTTTATCATCCAGTGAGTTAAGGGGGCACCCTAGGCACAGTAGCGACGCCAATCATTTTATTCCTAACTAATACTTTACAAATAGAAAGAAATTCAAGAATGTAAATCATATAAGCACTAGTAAATAACTTGAAGTATTTTTTGGAATCATGTTTTAATATTATGAGAATCAGTCATTAAGAGAAAACGTGATTACCGCCAAAAACGGCCGTTTTTGACGGAAATCACGTTTGTTGTCGGATTTCTTAACTTCTTCAAGGTAAGCATCGCAACCAATTATTAGTTCGGATGATATCGGTTTTTTATCTTCACTAATACTTGTATTATAAAGAAAAAAGATTTAATTGTTTGTTTATTTGCATTGAATAGGCTCCGAAACTACTGGACCGATTTTCAAAATTCTTTCACTTATAGAAACTGCCTCTGTGGTCTAGTGGTTAAGGCGTTTGCTTTGTTGACCCGGGGGTCGTGGTTCGATTCCCACAGGAAGCATACTTTGTCAAGTTGTTTCCAGTTTGGTTAGGACATTGCAGGCATGAATCACCTGATTGTCTGATAAGAAAGATGATTCCGTGCTTCGGAAGGCACGTTAAACCGGTGGTCCCGGCTGCCATCTGGTAGTCGTTAAAGGAACCACGTCAGAGGCCGAGAGGCGGTTCCAAAGAACTCTGACACCAGGGTGTGCAAGGTCGATTGACCGTGACACCTACACGAAATGATGATGATGATGACCTATAGAAAGCTAATTTATCCGCTTTTATCTTTTGGTGACATAGGGTATAATAAAAAAAATATAAGTATATATTTTATATAAATAATATATATACTTTTTGAAATTTTCATACAATTTTTTTTTCTGCCCGGGCGAAATGTTTGTAGCAAAAATTTTTTTCGTGTTCCCAGCATGGACCCCATTGGAAAAATTATTCATATTGACGGTCTGAGTCACCCACTTCAAGGGTATGTCGAGTCGAGGTCAAGCTACACTCTGTATGTATTTAGTGGGATAGTTTGGTATCCAGGATATGCTTTCTGTATCTGTCCCTTGATCCAGCCATCCATCGAGAGTATCTTGAGGTGTTGGTCGAGACTCTTCGCTATGAAACCGTTCGCAGTAACGAATATCGGATTATTATTATTTTATTTTAGTATTATTAAATATTAGTTAGGATTAGGACAAAGATATACCAAAAAGCATTAAATTAGTCACATCACGGTATAGGCGATGCGGCTAGCAACCCACTTTCCACCTTAACGCCCACTAACACGCTAAACGTGGTCTTTGGGTTTTATTACCATGGGCTCTGTCTAACCTGCAGGCCTATTTGCTAACCTTTGACAGCTACGGTGTACACCATTTTCATGGTAACTTCAATATTCATTACGGCTTCGGTATGAATGACTATTTTTATTTAAGATACGAAAACCGTAATGGATGCTAAAGTGACAATCAAATCGTTGTACACCGAGTTAGGAAATCGGCCTGCTGGATGATATAAACACGTGATAATATGAATGTATATGTCACAGTCATCTGGTTGAATCTGCTATTTGATTGAATGACTAGCGCGTTCATTGAATGACTCTATTTAATTGAATGACTAATTTAGTTTTATTAAGTTCCTCGAAAGTATATATCAATTTTATAAAGGCTACTTACTTACTTAGTCTTAAGGAACTACTTTTTGACATCCTAATCCTAACGGTAAAAACACTTTATTTAATCAAAATATGACACATTTTATTAATACATTTTTACAAATATTTAGTCAAAAATACCACCCCGAATCGTACCCGCCTCAAAGGTTCCCATTACTGCAGCGGCATTTCCCCTTTGAATAGCTATGGAAAGCCTTTGAACCAGATACCACCCGGAGCGGTGATCAAATCCTCTTTCCCTTAAACGACGTCAACCTCACTAACAAAGTTTTTGGCTTCTGGGCACCAAGGCCCTGCAGTTTCGACGGCGAAAGGAACAAATTCATACTGCAAAGATAAATCAGAATATTTGTTGCGTTTTTGTCCAGCCGCTATCTTTGCCGCCACTCCGGGAGATCTGATTGTATCAGTGAGGTAGGATGCCGCATAGGTACTCACACATGTTGCATCCCACAAAAGGCTACGTCCTCGCTGCCAGGGTATCAAAGTCATTCCATCCGGACTGTCCGTGGACCTGGTGGCTCTAACTGACATGGGATATTGGCCGAAATCAGCGCCCTGCGGATTAAGTCGTTTAAAGTGTGATGCCGTGATTAACGATCCTAACTATAATATTATAAATGCGAAAGTGTCTTTGTTTGTTACGCTTTCACGCCGTTTCTACTAAACCGATCATCGTGAAATTTTTCACACACATAGGTTAGGGTACTGAGAAGGACATAAGCTATAGTATATTACGGGCGAAGCTGTGGGTAACAGCTAGTATAATATAAAGTTGCCTGAATGCTTTCCTCTGACCTAATTTTACAATACCTGACCCGTAGTTACCACTGTTATTGCATTTCTGTACACCTGCAGTGGCAATCATAAAGTTTAGTCCCAAGGGCTGAAAAGTGCGGTGTCGACGACCATCTAAGGTCGTTAAAGCTCTGGCTGGTTTTATTTCCTTTGGGGTTGACTTACACATATATAACGACATTTTTTTAAAAATTGTTTTGTTAAGTCGGTTTATTTTTAAATTTTCAATTCTAATCAGTAAAATATGAGGGGAACTAGACAAATTACTTTAATAGTAGGTAGTCTAATATTTATATTGCTAATGTTTATTATGAATCCCATCAGGTGGATGGATGACCTGACCAAGGTCGCAGGAAGACGTTGTATGCAAGTGTATGTATCGCTTCCAATCGGTCATTTTAGAAATCCTTTATCATCACCATCATCATCAGGTCTTTCTAGTCTCCACTGCAGGAGCACAACCCTCTCTGTACTACCAGAGCCATATACTAGCCTGAGTGAGTAGTCAGAGGATTTGGCCTACACTCTCCACGCTGGCCAGACGGGTTGGAGAGGTTTCTTTGATGTTAATAAGCTTTGTTTAGCTTGTGTTTCCCTAGTCGCCTTTTAAGACATCCAAGGGAAGACTTGGAGTGGTCCTATTCTACTCTGCCGGGAACCACACGGCGGAAGAATAGAAATCCATAGGGGAGGCCTAAGTTTAGCAGTGGACATTTTGTGGCTGAGGATAATGATGATTACTCCTTGACAAATAGTAAATAGCCTGATCCAGCTTCAGGCGTTGTCATTAACTGTTCTCTACAAAACATCTTAGCATAAGCAGATAATAATAACGCTATCAAAATGTGTGCCAAAAAGCAAAATATTATTTAGAAATCAAAATCAAAAATCAAAACGTTTATTCAGAAAATAGGCCTTTGTGTAGGCACTTTTTCACGTCATATCATATTTAAAATTAACTTATTAGATAATATGTATTTATTAATTGTTCAAAAGCTACAGACTACTAGCGTAGAACAAATAAATACGATTATTTTTTGGCGAACTGTTGTGATGACCATGTAAACACATTATCAGGTAAGTAATCTACATACGCACTATTTAGGAAGGCACTTCACGTCTTGCCTTGTATGTCACATAGATAGTTCGGCCACCAAGGTTCCATTTTGTCTCTGGCAGTTCCTTATCCTTTGTGGAGAGGCTATTGGCGTCATTTACAAGTTATCTTTAATAATAAATCAATGTGATAGTATAAATGCATGCCTTAAATGAGATTCAGTTCGTCACGGTAACCGTAAAGTATATTTTTAGGGTTCCGTACCCAAAGGGCAAAAACGGGACCTTCTTTCTTTCTTTCTTCTTTTAAATTATGGCTTCCACCGACATTTCAGTGATTCTGCCAATGTCCAGTATAATAAGATACTAAGTATCGGTGTTGTAAGAAATGTGGCATCAAAGATGGCGTAAGTTCTTTGGTAGCTTCGTGGGAGCTTCTGGTGACAAATCTATCCGAGTCCATTTAACAGTCTACTTTAACTATTTCACAAATTGTTCTCAAGCACGAGCATTTATAACACCAAACTACACCAATTCTATATTATAAAGTCCACTTAAATCAATTTGCAAAATCGTCTAAGGCAAACGGGAACTTAATCACGAGACTTCCATGTCGTTTGTCTCTTTGTCCATCTGTCACCACGCTTCAACAACTCGCCCTTTTAAAAAATATTTCAGGGTACAATAAAAATACATTTGACGAGCTCCGTGGCGCAGCGGTCATCACGCCTGCCTGCGACACGGATGGTCCCGGGTTCGATCCCCGGTCAGGTCAAGATGGAAAACGATCTTTTTCAGATTGACCTGGGTCTTGGATGTTTATCTACATATGTTATAAAATATAGTATCGTTGAGTTAGTATCCCATAACACAAGTCTTTCATTAGAACTTACTTTGGGGCTAGCTCAATCTGTGTGATTTGTCCGTATATATTTATTTATTTATATTTATATTATTTATATCAAAAATATTAAGAGGTTAAAATATTTACAAATTATATTGTCCTTGCAAAGCATCACCCCGTGGCAACGTGCCGAAAAGGCTGGCAGTATTGCCACATTGGAAGGCAATGCTTATCGTTTAAGCCAGGTAATTGCCAGCCCTTTGATCACGTGATACCTCGGTAAGGTTTGTCTTTGACAGAAAGTCAAAGAGACTATGGGCCCACAGACCCATGGTTTCAACTCTAAAAGGCTCAAACATATAGCTATCTCCGATGTTAACATATACTTGCGTCTCTTGAGGCTTTCTGCCGTGGCTGCTGTTGTATCAGCCTTTGACTTGGTGACCAAAAGATGGGACGGCGCAAGGGTATCAATGCACGTAGCATCCCATTCCAAAGCCCTAATTGCAAGGGCGTCAGAGGCATTCCATAAACGTAAAGTTAAATTTTCTTTAAAATAATCTCGATTTGTGTCAATGTTCCTCTGGAAAAGATCAAAATTGGATCTTTCAAAACATTGATATCGAACAAGTAAGGAAAAGAAAAGAGTATAAGCCAAGATTGAGTTAAGTGCTTAAATGATTTAATTTTTTATGACCCTTCGTGGTTCTACAGAAGTTGAATATGTTTAGATAAATTAACAAGGCAAATACGGCTGGTTACGAGATTTCTTTTTTTTTTGTAACGAAACTTTTCCACAAACTGTTTAGTTCCAAAGTCACTGGTATCTTAGAAATAAATTTATCCTACTTGTACTACTCCTATTGTACTCACAATCCCTCTTTTCTTTGTCCCTTATTTAAGAAAAAAGTTTTGATATTCTCGATTATTATGTGTCCTTAGAAAAAAGGGCGTTAATTTATTTTGCATGGATACATAACAGTTCGAGGCAACGATACCATTTTTTTTATAACTGATATTGTTTGGACGATAATATTACTAAGCCAAATAAAAGTTCTAGAAAACCCAAAATGGCCGATGTTTCGCGCTATATAATATTGGACATCTTTATTATCTTTACTTTATTAAACCTGTGTTCCAGAAGTATTCAAAAATGAGTTTAAAATTGTCTTCAAAACTTACTTTTTTATTATTAATTAATTTTAATCTTCAATTAAATCTTTAAATAAGTAAACAGTATGACACCGCCAACATGATATTTATTTTTTTCTTACAATTTATTATATTTCCGCGTGCTCATCGTATCCTTGACGTATGATACCAGAAAGATATATTATGTTTTTAATATTCAAGAGAAATTGACGGACGCCATATATTTAAATTAATTTTGAATCTCAGGATGGCGTGAATAAGTTTATTTATTTATTTTGTGTCATAAATCACTTTGTTCCTTGTGTTGCCAACAAGAATGCAAATGTTAAAAAGAAAAACAATAGTTTGACACTTTGTGCGTTTATTACTGAACTTTGTATACCAAATGGCACAGCATAGAGCTCTCATAATAGTATTAGAGTTATTAGTTTGCATAGGCAATACCTATCTATCTGTCTAAGCCCTTTATCCTAAAGTCTAGCGTTGCTGCTTGTTTATATTATGTCTCTGAGGTCAGTGTGCCTCCTGGCAAAGGCCTCTACCGACCATTTCCATTGCTTTCTAACTCTAGCAACTCTCTTCTAGTTAGGTAGGACCTGCTGTAAGTTTAAGTTCGTCCTCCCATCACTTCTCTAGCTTACACCGCAGTATATGGCCGGTCCATCTCCATTTCAGTTGATCTTATGCAATACTCACATTTACAAATGATAGTTAAGGTCATATTTTTCTGCGTATAGAGCATGCGCAGAAAAATATGACCTTAACTAAATAAACTTAAACAAATTCTATCGAGCTGTCATCAACTTTTGGGAGACAATTGTATAGGAGAAGTTTTTTAAGAGGGATCCCATTGAAATTCAATCAAGCGTACACGTGCTGCCGAATATTAGATGTAAAGTATTCTCTTAAATTCTAAACGAAACTTTACAAAAGCCATGATTCCCCCGCTAGGTTACGGTCAAGGTTTCGCATAATATAATACGATCATTGTACAGATACTTAAAATATTGATGTTTATATGATTTTTCTCTAAAATAGTCAGAAATTTTAAAGAATAATATTATGTTTTACTCAGATTAAGTAACTGAACACTAAGTTTTAATTTTTAAGTTTATTATTTTATATTTATTGATCGAGCAAGCGCTAAGCATGAGTTCTCCACTGCTGGTCGTTCTTCTCAATCTATTCTCGTGAAATTTTGTTAATTGGTTCAATAAATATGTGTATTTTTTGTCAATTCAGTTTTAAGAATTTCTTAAAATGTCGACTGTGGCACAAAAGACCAAAGCGTCACATCTAGTGGCGCTTGTGATCATCGTGAGTTCAGAGAGGTGATAATACAACAAAACAGGAAGTACATATTATTTAAAGCGTAGTGATTATATACTCTTTGATATATTTATTTTGTAATAGACAAGACAAACAAATTCACTGATAGCCGCAGAATAGCTAAGTTGCAGATACCCATGGAAATATATGTACTACGTACCACAGATGCCTATCATATAAGTAATATCAAGTGTTTTGGAAGTTAGAATCTAGGCGGCCCTCAGAGCTTAGATTATATAAAACCTAGAGAGAGTCTTCTAACCTATAAGCGTAGAAAAAACTATTGTCCAACCCATAATAGTCAGTCGCGCACACACACAGCTAATTTGACGGATTTTGAGGGCATAAATATTGTCAGGACGCATGTGATAACACTGATAACACAAAGCTGTCACAAACACAAGCATTGAAAAATTGGCCCTGTTTTTAGGGTTCCGTACAAAAGTTGAAAAACGGAACCCTTATAGGATCACTCGAGCGTCTGTCTGTCCGTCCGTCCGTCTGTCACAGCCGATTTTCTCCGAATCTACTGAACCAAATTAGATTAAATTTGGTAAGATAGTGTAATCCTATGACCCAAACACGGATGTGCAAAGTAAATAAAGATTTTTTTGAAATAAGGGTCATTTTGAGGGGCCCAATTACAAAATTTAAAAAAAAAGTTTTGCAAACCTTACTGTGTCATATATCAAATGAAAGGGCTCATTATGAGGATCTCAAAAATATTTTTTTTTGTTCGGGTAAAATCAATACTTTTGATTTTATTCACGAAAGAAGGCAAAAATTGACCATTCCCCCCCCCCCTGATCTCCGAAACTACTGAGCCGAAAATTTTGAAAAAATTACAAAATATAGTTCATTCCTTGAAGATTACAGGAAAAATAATAAGAATTCTATCACTTGAAAATTAAGTGGTAAACTCACAATAATAAGTTCATCTAGAGAAATAGTTCACTAAAACACCACTAGATGGCGCTAGTCAATTGAATAAAACATTTTTTGCACATTGTGTATGTGTTCACGAAGCATATTGTACGGAACCCTCATTGCGCGAGTTTGACTCACACTTGGCCGGTTTTTTAATAAAGGCATGACCTGAGTCTGAGTCTTCTTGTCATGTTTATTTTTAAAGTAATGAGTTTTTGAAATAACAGCGATAAATCGCATTATTAGCAATCGTCTTTTAGCTTTTTGGTCTTAGGTGCGTGGTAAACATTTATTTATTCAATGTAAATATATCCCATTTGTTCAGTGTTAATATATCCCATTTATTCAGTGTTAATATATCCCATTTATTAATTAACAATATAAAGTAGTTCAATAAATATTTTAAACTGATACTTAGGGCTTCTCAGAACAATTTTTTTATGATAACGCTGTTTTCTTTTAAATGATGTCTATCATTCTTCCCCTGTAGACGATTGGCTGCATAATTATGCGTTCAGATCATACGGCGAGAAAAATCAACAATTCAAAAGCTAACCTCCGCTAAAATCATTCGCGAGGTTACGGTCAAGGTTTCGCATAATGCACAAGCACGTTTGTTGTGACTGACAGAATCTTTAATATTAATGATTCAATGTACTCATAAAAAATTATGTATAGTGGGCCACATAGAAAAGTTGTCCACCTACTTGTACCAATAGAATAAGGATTGTATACTTTATAAGCGGCCCACTGTAGAGGCATATCTCCATATCTCCATAAAAACGGAAAAAAGGAATATTTGATAATTTTGTATAAAATTAAGCATTCAATCTTTTAATCTAATTATAATAGATTATAATTAGATTAATAGATACTCTCCACGCTGGCCAGATGGGTTGAAGAGGTCTCTTTGATGTTTATAGCGTTGTTTAGCTTGTGTTTTCTAAGTCGCCTTCTACGACATCCACGGGAAGACTTGGAGTCATGGACGTATAAAAACCTACGTCCATGCTTGGAGTGATCTTATTTTACTCTGCCGGGAACCATACGGCTTACTACACTTTACAGAAAGGTGTTACCTAATACTTTTCTTTTTCGGTTGGCGGTTAAAAATACAAAACGCAATCCGTGGCTTGCCTTGCTAGGTTACGGTCAAGGTCTCGTTTAACATACACATTCCTATACAATCATAGAAACAGATACTTAAGTATTAATGGTCCAAAGTGCCAGGTGTGTGTGCAGGCTGTTATGTAACGGAAATACAAGTTTTTGGCATGTGAACAACGTGTGATGTTTTTATAATTAGATAGGTGAAGAATATAATTATGTGATGGGAATAGCGTTTCACAATTTTATTATAAAGAACTAGCAGCCCTACCCGGCTGCGCCCGGGCATGTATTATACCTTAAAACCTTCCTCGTGAATCACTCTATCTATTGGTGAAAACCGTATGAAAACCCGTGGAGTAGTTTTTGAGTTTATCGCAGACAGACAGACAGACGCGGCGGAGGACTTTGTTTTATAATATGTAGTGATAAAAATAATTAAATATATAGGGACCAATCACACAAATTGAGCTAGACTAGACCCACAAATTGTGAACTTATGAAGTAGGATACTAACTTAGCGATACTATATTTTATAGTAGATAAAATAAATAAAATAAAAAATAAAAATAAATATATAGGGACAAATCACACAGATTGAGCTAGCCCCAAAGTAAGTTCGAAACTTGTGTTATGAGATACTAACTCAACGAAACTATATTTTATAATAGATACATATATAGATAAACATCCAAGACCCAGGTCAATCTGAAAAAGATCATTTTCCATCTTGACCTGACCGGGGATCGAACCCGGGACCTCCGTGTCGCAGGCTGGCGTGGTAACCACTGCGCCACGGAGCTCGTCGTAGATACTTTTATATGATAAACATTCAAGACACAGGCTAATCTGAAAAGGTCATTTTCCATCATAACCTGGCTGGAGATCGAAATTAGGACCCTAAAGTTTATGCTTCCAGTTTATTAGATTAGGTAGGTATCCACTAACAGGTACCTAATTTTGTAGTATTATTTAGTATGTACCTATTTATCAGTTATGTAGTTAGCTACATTATAGGCCATAACTTACTCGAGTGTCGAGTCAGGATCCGGCAGGCAGTTGGCTGAAAAAACTTTGCCTTATGCTTTGCATTACATGCTCGCACCATGAGAGGATGCGTGAGATGCAACTGGGAAAGCTTTTTCTCGTAAATTCTTCTACGACTGTTTGTTCTTGTAATTGTATTTTATAAATATTTTTGTTATATATATTGTTAGCTGCAGTTCTTTGGTAGCTGAGTACAGCGTCGCCGGCGGGCAGCCAGATCCCAGGCCGGGCCTCAGGACCCTTATTTATTACTTATATTTATATATTATTTAAATTTTATTTGATCTGTGTCTTTGTAATGTCATGGTCGAATAGTAGTATTAAGGGGGCACACTAGCGACGCCAATCATTTTATTCCTATTAAGGGTCCCACGTAAAGCCGCAATCCCATACAAACGTAGTTTCGTTTTAGTTTTACAACAGTTAAGCCAATCTCAACCAAATTTCGTACATACGACCGGATAAGGCATATTGATGTTTATAATTAGATTTCAATTTTAAAAACAATACCTATACAAAATTACAGTGAGTTGAAGTTTCGTATCGAAAACTTGTACTCGCTGTAATTTGCGCGGGCTTGACAGAAGAGATAAGCGTTTTGTAATGTATTGTAAGAAATAGCAACTTTTTTATATGAAAAATAAAATAAATTTTATTAAAATAAAAATTACTTATTCTTGATAATCGTATTTGCTGCCATGCGACCAACACATGCGAAACACGTGAGAACTAATGAATATTGGAATGTATTAATTGAATGTAGGTTGTTATTATTATGAGGCTTAGAGAATTATATAGAATATGTCGTACAGTTATGTTTTGAGGAATGTATAAATAAGTGATCGTAATTAATAGTTTTTAATTAACATTTTATTCGACATAGTTACTTTACGATCCATCGCAGTTGATCGTATTAGGTACTTATACGTCGTTTTATTTATTTCAATTTCCATCTTATTTACATTTTTCATTGTGAATATCGAATTATGATATAGAAGTAGATAGTTTAAGATTTATGATGATGATCAACACCGCAGTTTTCAAAAGGTTGCGAATAGCCCCATTGGTCATTAAATTTCTATGACTTAATATGTCTCATAAACCATTCGGTTCCCACACAAAAAATCTTTAATTGGACACAATTTGAATGACAAAGCCATTTAAAATGGGCGAGATTAATCAACTGGGCATCGAACCCGGAAACTGCACACGTGTGACAACCATAGTGACTGATGTGACCTTAGCCATGGATTATAATTTAAAATGAATAAAAAATATGGCTTCTTAATAACACGAGTTAGTTACGGATCTGTAAAATAAGGAACATGCTGTTACTTCTTTGTGAATATAGTTATCCAATTTGAAATTAATTTTACATCGTGTAAATTAACCCTTGATTACCCTTTAAACCTTTTCAAGGCAGTGGCGAATATATAGCTGGTAGCTATATATTCGCCACTGCCTTGAAAAAATGAACTTGAATATGCCCCGGAGATAAGGTCCAACATGTTGGGCAACCAAAGTGCAGGACGAAAAGAGACTCCACTCTGCCGAAATGCGAATGTTACGGTGGATGTGTGGCGTGACACGTCTAGATAGAATAAAAAATACATATGTGAGGGGAAGTACCAAAGTGGCGCCTATTACAAAGAAAGGAAAAAGTAACAGACTGGCATGGTTTAGTCACGTTATGAGAAGAAACGAAGAACACCTGACTAAAAAAGTTCTAACTATGAGGGTTGATGGGTATAGGGGAAGAGGTAGGCCAAAACAGAGATGGATGGATTGTATTAATAGGGATATGAAAGAGGTAGAGGTGGATGCAGAAATGGCAAGGGATAGAAAATTGTGGTGAGAAAAGTCATATTGCGCCGACCCCAGATAATGGTATAAGGTAAGGCAGATGATGATGATAAGGTCCAAGAACAATGACTTTTGAATATACCTACTGCCTTGTAAAGAGTTAAGGGGTGCCTCAGTCCGTTAATATGAAAAACCTTTTCTATGGGATCAATGTGCTAGTAAGTTAACTTTTTTTTTTACATTTTCATACAAGCATTTTGTATGTGTTTTATACATTCACAACGAGACGAAATTTTTTTTTAAATCTATGTTCACAACACTATTCTGATAAACTATTATTAGTACTTATACTTTATAAGCGGCCCACTGTAGAGGCCCTGATCGCGCATATCTCCATAAAAACGGAAAAAAGGAAAATTTGATAATTTTGTATAAAATTAAACATTCAATATCTTAATCTAATTATAATAGATTATAATTAGATTAATAGATACTCTCCACGCTGGCCAGATGGGTAAAAGAGGTCTCTTTGATGTTTATAGCGTTGTTTAGCTTGTGTTTTCTAAGTCGCCTTCTACGACATATGACGACGGGAAGACTATATATAAGTAAAGAAATAAGATATGGGGAATAGTTCCACATGGGCAGGATTTAAATCAGCAACCTTTAATCTTTGTACGACTGACCCCTTATTTCTTGACATTTCTTATTTAGAATTTCTGATACCGAAAAGGAAATAACTAAATACCTGTAATACTAGTTGTCCTTTGTATTCCAGAACTAAGTAGAATCATAATAGCCGTGAAATTGCAGCATGAAGAATAGATTTTCTAAAATGTGTATGATTCAAAGCAAAGCATCTTACTCTAAAATATTGTTTAGCTAGCTGTTACCCGCGGCTTTGCCCGCGTAATATATAGCCTATGTCCTTCTCGGTACCCTAACCTATGTTTATGAAAAATTTCATGATGATCGGTTCAGTAGATACGACGTGAAAGCGTAACAAACAAATAAACAAACAAACAAACTCACTTTCGCATTTATAATATTAGTTGGGATTGGGATTAAGGACACTTTTACTTTGATAATTACATCAAGTTGGGTTGAAATCGGTTGAAAACTTTTAGAATAAAATTAGAATAAAAGATGCTAACGAAGTGACGTCACTTGTTTGTTGATTTCTGCAAGTGGCGTTAACAACGAGAGGACAAATTGTGACTTTGTAACTCCCATATCTTGAAGACTTTTTGGGTTAGCAAGGTAATTTTCACAGATTTTCCTCTATTTGAGATATTTCTTGTCATAGCACAATGAAAAGTATGCTTGCAAGTTTTCATTCTTCATAACCTTGTAGCCGGCGCCGGCGCGTCTTCACGCGAGACAAAAATTGACGTCGTCGCCGCGTTGCCGCCATCTTGGACGCTGCTCCTATTATTTATCGCCACTGACGCAGACGCATACGTAACGTGGGTTGGGTCTTTGTTTAGAACATGCTCATTTTCTAATTATACATGCTTGTGAAAATGAAAATTGTATTGTGCGTATATTTCCGAAATTAGAAGGTACGTTTTTGGATCGTGGACGCAAATATCATTCAGTTTTGGAATACTTTGTCGATCTTAACTTTTAGGACACCGCGTTGTTTACAGTAATATAGATATTAATTTTATCTATACATACTTCATTGTGAAATGTAGGTAAGTGGTTTTTATTTGTAAAACAAACAAAAAAAAAAAAACAAAATAAAAATATGTAGGTAATAATTGATTATTTTACTGAATACTTATGTTGTTAGAAATATTTATCAAAAAAATCTTCCCAAAGTACTTCATTCCGTTCATTGCAGGATTTGGATTATGAGATATTATGAGATTACATTTTACAGGCATTCCGTTACTAAGACCATCATGGCAAATTCCCAACCTGGGAATGGCGATGTTCCGAGCTACTCGTATTATGTAAAACTTGATTATGATTCAGACTTGACACAGTAAAATTTGATCGTTTTGGACAATTACCCGGCCGTGACTAAATATATATAAAAATGTAAAAAACATAATAAGTTTCCAGCATTGGTCACATAGGGAAAGTTGTTCAAATCGACTAGCTGACGGACGGGCTTTATAGGGTTCAAAACTTATAGCCGGTAAAATGATCAATATTTTACTGGATTTATATCCAGTAAAATATTGATCATCTTATGATCTTATGATATTTCGAGCACAGCGAAAATTTTAATGTTCGCATATGTAATAGAAAGACATTAACCTCAGAGATTCATCAAATCCTGAAGTACCTACTACAAACCGATCGCCCTTGAGGCCACGGGATGCTGCTAGCAGCTCACCCGTTTCCTCATTTGGCCGTGTCCCAGATGTAAACATAAAAAGGCAACAGAAGCTCTCACGGTTCTTTATTTCTGTGAGTAAGTCGATGTTGGTTGGCGAAAATGGTATTATGTAGAGAAAGTCGCAAAACATTCACGGTCTTAAATATGGTTAAGTTAGAAACGGAAAGAGATAGAGGACTCGTCTTCAAGGTCTTAAATGATGTCTTCATGTCATTGTCTATAGGTTAAATCTCCATATTTAGAGTTATAATCTTCTTGGTAAGATTTATATGAACTGATAGTAATACGATGTTCTTAACATCGCTATATGATAGAGAATTTGATGGCATACTGCCATACATTTTAATAACATTCCTATCTTTGACAAGCTCGCCTGTGGTAAGAAAACTTAGCAGAAAAGATTTTTTAGAGAAATATGAAGAAGAACTTTATTTTCTTATGCGTTAGCAGCATTTACTAACGCCACATCAAACTGACCCTTTGGGTAGTTTAATAAATGACGCAGACATAGATAACGATACGAAGTGTTACATATTTTTAGAAGTGCTCTATGCTGCGCCATTTGGCATACCACATGTTAGTCACTCACAATTTAATTAATTCAATAAATATAGGTGAAAAAAATATTACATTCGTGCACCAGGTTATATAAATTAACTTGAACTCGATTCATGCGATGTCAATCTAATTAATTTACCTGAAAAATCTAACCATTCGACTAATCATTAGATCATAGGCTCTAGCCGCAAAAGCAGAATGAAAAACGACATTCTTCTGTATCTTCTTTATTTTGGAAGTAAAGTCCAAAGCACTGCCCAATTGTCTTTGCCACACGTGCCAACTGCCAACAGAGGATAGTTTCCAGTAACGGCATCAGAAAGTAACATGAGGCGTCAGGGTTATTTATTTTAGTTTTTACGGTTGCAACATTTCTTGATGTATTGCGTATTAGTTTAGAATATATATTCAGTTATAGA
Source organism: Rhodophaea formosa (assembly GCA_963082605.1). Lineage (NCBI taxonomy): Eukaryota > Metazoa > Arthropoda > Insecta > Lepidoptera > Pyralidae > Rhodophaea > Rhodophaea formosa. The sequence continues at coordinate 13,053,268 of OY720224.1, read as the reverse complement.
AATGAAATAACAAGATAAAAATGTAAAATGTAAATTACTGACCAAAATTATATATTTCGTTATTATGTTTTATAATTTATAAAACAGTAAAAATATTCAGTCATAAGTTTCCTGCGTAAAACGCGAACCACTTCCGCGTGTCCCTTTATTTTTTCTACGTGTATGTTTTTGTTTATCCATATGATACATACATATTATTACGTCTTTATCCCTTGCGGGGTAGATAGATCCCAAGGTCATAAAACACAAAGGTCACGTTTAGCGTTAAGGTGAAAAGCGGAATCAAAACGGTGATGGGCCGCTAGCCTCATCGCCTATAACGTGATTCCTTAAATTTTCGCCCAATCCCTTGACCGGTTTTCTTCCCGCGCAGACCGTGTGCGGTCTGAAAAGCAGATGTTATATTCCAAGTTTTTCTTTTCTCTCAAACCGAGAAAAAAGAGAGAGAATTTATGTAAATATGAATGTTTGTATGTCGGTTCCATAGTCGCCTTCCGTACCTGTACTTCTACGTTTTGAAGTGTGGGGTGCCATTAGATAGATTTGTATTCTTCCCCGGAATGAAAATGACAATAATGAAGTCCTTTTATATTAATAGTGTCTCTAAGAACAATGAGTTATGACGTTCTAGGCAAAGGGGGAGTGGTCCAGTACTATCCCTAAAACCACACGGCACCAAAGCTATGAGCGTAAAATTTAAAAGGCTATAAACCGGCATCAATACTCCCTGTGTAGTCTGTCTGCCAAACGAGGTACTCATAGTATATGTCGAGAATGTTCCCCATTATTTGTTTGTGGGTGCATTCACTTCGGGACGTGTGAAGCGACCTTGAAATTAAAGCGGGTACGGATCGGATGCAGTGCGGAACTGCATCCGATACGAATTTCTGTTCGTAGTTTATTCGAGGTAGGTAGTAGTACTTTGCTTTATAATAAGAATTTACCGCTAATCCGATAAAACTCGAATGATGGAGCTCGGACTATGTCCTAATCCTAATCCTGACAATATATATATATATATATATATATATATATATATATATATATACATATATATACCTCACCAACCCGTCTAGCCAGCGTGGAGCGTAGGCCAAATCCTCTGACTACTCAGGCTAGTATATGGCTCTGGTAGTACAGAGAGGGTCGTGCTCCTGCAGTAGAGACTAGAAGGACCTGATGATGATGATGATGATGATATTTATATTAGGGTAAAACCCGGATAGTTGCGTCGGGGGGATACTTGCGTCGGTTTCGAATTCTCTATGTTAGGTACATTTGTGGCATTACTGCTTGATTATAGTTAGAAGCGCTTCCCTCGCAGGCCTCACTGCCATGTAAATCGTTGGAGTGGGTGGACGCGTTTCGTCCGTGTGAGCAAAAATCTTCCGCTGCGAAACATTAACGGACGTCAAAATTATATTGGCACGTAGTTTTTGTTGGATATCTTTATAATTGATTGTGGTTTCAGACTACATTTTGTTTCTTTGCTCACATTAGACCTTTAATTGCCCTATTAATTGCGTTTTATCATGGAAAAGATTTTATTTATTTTCTAAATCGAAAAGGCAACTATCCGTATCAAAAAGGATAGTTGCCTTATTTATTGTGGCGCATAGTTGCTCTAAGTGCAATTATCCATAACCATTTATTCCTTAATCAACGAATATTTTTTTCTCACTTAAATGGTTTTTAAATAGCATTACAATGCTCGGTATATTATTAAAATTTAAAATATATGATGAATGTATTCGAAACCTACCTGAGGCCAATTCTTTTTCATCACATATTTTATTTTATTTTTTTTCAAGTAAAAATTATGCTTTACTTACCTGTTTTAAATATAAAACAATATTAACCGCTTTCACGTGCCCATTCTAGGTAAACAGAATGCCTCGCAAGTATAAGCGGAAACCAAGTGTTATATATATGACTATGCGGCAAGTATCCTCCTAACCCTTTTTAACATTTGGCAACTATCCGCTGCAGTAGGCGACTATCCCTTTTTTAGGAGGTCAAATAAAACGTATTTTACTCAAAACCAGTATCAATTATGTTAACGGAATTGGTCTTCTATAAAAGACGAAGAACCTTTGTTTTCATATACATTATCAGGTATTATTAATAACGACCCATTTTTTATAACTTAAACTTTTTGAAAAGTGAGGCAACTATCCGTGTTTTACCCTATAAATGCGAAAGTGAGTTTGTTACCCTTTCAGCCCTGTCTACTCAACCGCCCTTCATGAAATTTTGCAAACACATAGGTTAAGGTACTGAGATGCAAATAGGCTTTATCCAGTAGAAGCTAGTAATAAATAAAATATGAAAATAAAACTCTGTCCGATCTTTAAGAGAATCGACTACCTGTAAATTTCATACAAAAAGCGATAACTCTTCCACCCCCCTAAACCTTTACGAAATGAGGATATTTACTTAGATGCTCATAACTTTTGTTGTTAGCAATATATGTTATATATCAAAACGTACAGCCCTACTTATCCAAATTATCAATATGGTGTAAAAAAAAATCGAAATTGGACTAAGTTTAAGGCGTGGGAAGCGTTATCGCTTTTTGTATGAAAATCTACAGGTAGTCTATCTTCTTAACGGGGTGATTCAGCCCCATATGAGCAACTTTTTAGGGAGTTATGCTAATGTGCTAATGAAAAAATGACGTTCTCCTGCAAAAGCTGGGCAATTTGTATGAAAATGACGATTTTTTTGAACATTCAGATTCAGTCCCACATGTAAAGTTATTAATATTGACGGGCTGAGTCTCGCCTTTAAGGATCAGATAGGGTTTTATTAACATCATCATCATCATCAATCATCAACAGGTCTTTGTTAGTCTCCACTGCAGGAGCACGACTCTCTCTGTAATACCAGAACCATTAGAGCCATTTATTAACATATTGTAGATAAAAGCTTATACTTATTTGCTTCTTTTCCGTCGCAGATCGTTAAACGATCGAGAGAATGAGCGAAAATCTGAAGAATAATGTCAATAGGTAATATGTAAAACCAGCTTGCAACATATCAATTAAAATTCAATTAAATCAAAAATGGCCAAGTTCAATACCGCTTCCAAAGCGGAGTGCAGAAGAAGCGGAAACAGACAACATTAACTATTTTGACTATAAAATAACTTGGCCATCGCATAAAAATACAATGTACCTCAAGTAATACATACTCGTATCTTATTAATGCGATTGCCAAGTCGCTCTTCTTATTTAAAACATTAACAGACTTGGTGTTATATGGATCTCACAGGCTTTTACGTAGAAAAACTGAGTTGCGAGACTTGGTTTGTTTGCAGTTTTGTTTGAGTATTGTTTTTGACGGCAATTTGTATTCCGCAATTAGGTTTCTGACAGACCAAGCAATTTGAAAGGCACATAGGCTGTTACTATTTTTGCTGTATTATATAAATAAAAATATTGTTTACGTTGTTGTCTGTAATAGTAAGTGTGTGTTTAAGTTATGTAAATAAAGCTTTATTCTATTCTATTCTATTCTTGAGCAGATTCAAGTAAGCTGTCAATCCAGAAAAAATATTTATATGCATTCGTTTTTCTTTGAAGTACATTCACTCCGGGACACGTAAAACAACCTTGAGCTACTACGCAAAGAATAACAAACATGTTTGTTTGTTTAGTTCCAGAGACAGCTTTGTCTCGGGAAATTCGGTTTCTGGTCACGACACCGAATTTGATGGTCTTTGGGCGTTTTGTATGCGTTGCTGTGAGATCATACGCCTGACTATTAATTTCCTATAAGTATCCACCGTTAGTAAAAAGAACTATAAATTTACTTGTAATTGGCTACTTGACTAAAAAAAATTTCGTGTCGCTATGTAAAGACCTGCCAAAAATAAACACAATAGTGACCGAAATACATTTCTAAACAAAAAACTCTTTCAGATATAAAAGTTTTAAAGACACATATTTTTAGACGTTAATTTTTAGACGTGAAAACTACATTTTTGTGACGTCACAACTTTGTATTTTGTATGGGCGGCGTGAGAACTTTGTTTGGTAGCTATAGGAAATATTACGTTTGTGGTAATGGTTTCATAATAAAAGTTGCTATAAATTTAGCGGACTACAATACAGTATAATTGTAATTTAAGATTTTCATACTTTTAAAAATGGTCCTATTCACCCAACGTTAAAGGAGCTCTAAGAACACTTAACGAATCGATATCAAATTAAAAGTGTTTTTTATAGTGTTTTTAGATAGAAATTAGTATCATTGTAAACAAATTTTATATAATCTTAACATTAGGCAAATACCGAATTGTCCGCATTCTTCTTTAAAAAGGTTAAGCAATTGTCTAATTTGTTCAACACTCAGGTTCAACAATAACATACCTCTTTCAAACCTTACAATTAGCATTTTCCCTTTTTGCAATTTCAAAATTGATGTGATTCAAAAGGATCTACTGATACTTAAATTGTAAATTTCATTTAGTTCCTGGCTTTACATAAAATAATTAAGTACCTCTTTTGTTCACTTTTCGACTTTTTTCTAGTAGTTAACGTTACCGACTGGCTAACATTTTACACTCCCTGCCATCGTTTCACCCAATTAGTTGTATAAAAAATGTTGTGTCCAAAAAGATAATAGGCGTACGTAACATTAAGGGATAGAGCTATTTCACTGTAGAAACACTAATCTATTTAAAAAAAAAAACCAAACTTTTTTTTTTTTTTTTGCAAGAACACTTGGGATTTTGAGACGACCTTAATGTTACGTTTACTAATTGACGAAGTACATTTAGCCGTTTGGACAATACCATGAAGGTAATAAGAAATTTATAAATATATATTATAAGATACTTGCGAAACACAACCTTTCTTGGCAGTCGGCTAAAAAACAATAAGTAATAAGGCTTTTGCGTTCGAGTTTGAATAAAAAAACACACCAACACGTGAACACATTTTAAAAATATCATTATTTACTTTATGAATAGTTTTTGTATTTTATACAAATAACAAAAAAACAATGACAAGGAACAACTTCATGTGCTATACCACAAATTGACGCCAGTACGTGCAAATATGGGTACCCACTGTACTGAACACCTGATTAGACAGACGAGCAAGTCAAACATTCAACCAATTCATCAAATATTATGAGGTATATCATGTATTTGCCGTGTGGTTCCCGGCAGAGTAGAATAGGACCACTCCAAGTCTTCCCGTGGATGTCATAAAAGGCTATGTAGGAAACACAAGCTAAACAAAGCTTATAAACATCATGCTCCTGCAGTGGAGACTAAAAAAGACCTGACGATGATGGTAATTTGTTTCTGGGTCCAAAGTTCGGGACTTTGTTTGTTTGTTTTTCGTATGTGTAAGTGGCCAACACTATTGTCAGATTTATCAAGCTGCCTTAAGACATCTGACATAGCTTAACGACTGGCATCAACGATGACAGCCGGGGCCAACGGCTTAACGTGTCTTCCGAAGCACCGAGGAGCTCGAGATATTTTTATGCCACTTGCGGTCACCATCCAAGTAGGGACTGCACCAGGGATTGCTTAACATACGTAAGCGCTCATAGAGCCTACACCCACTGGACCATGGGAACTTGTGGTATGGGATACTAACTAAAAGATACTATATTTTATTATAAATAGATAAACATCCAAGACCCAGGTCAATCTGAAAAAGATCTTTTTTCATCTTGACCTGACTGGGGTTCGAACCCGGGACCATCCGTGTCGCATTGACCTCTGCACTACGGAGCTCGTCTAGTCCTACACCCTCTATCCATAACATTTTGAATTACTATATTATTGGTAATGAATAAAAAAATGTCTCCACACCTAGTCTTCCTCCAGCCTTTCGCCCGACAAGGATATTCGAAGTAGGCCAGACGAGACGTGATCGCCATTATGAAAAAGACTTTCCCACCGAGTGTTGTCTAATGCCATATTAGTTATTCGAAACAAACTATTTTTAGCCCCGTAGTAAAAATAATGGTGTTATATTTGTACACACAGACAGGCAATTTTATTTAATCTGTGGCACAGAATTAATAATAGTACTAACGTATCTGTGGTCTGTCTTTTTTGTTTGTATGTAGGTAATTTAATTGATGTTTTTTTGCTATATTTAATCTAAATTGCTAAAATTTTATATCATGTTTCAAACGGAAATAATACACATACTTTATAGAAGAACATTTATCGTTTAACTCTCATTTATGCATTTGTATTTTTCTTTTTCTGCTTACACCCTTAACAATATACTCTAAACGTGGCCTGTAAGTTGAATGCCCCTAGGCTATACTCCGTAAGAGATATGGAGGAGATAATGTTTGATTTCAAAAGGAAGCAAATTAAGAACTTTATACAATATGTTACTAAATACTACGTATACAATACGTTGATAAAACCTTCTCCAATCCATAAAAGAGCGATCAAAACCGTCAATTTTTCGAAAATCACTAATTTGCTCCCTTTTGAAATCATATTATCTCGTCTTCCTCTCTTACGTAGAGCCTTCAACTTACAGGCCACGTTTAGATAATAGATAAAAATATATAAAAGTTATATGGCTCTGGCCATTATATGGCTCTGGTAATACAGAGAGGGTCGTGCTCCTGCAGTGGAGACGAACAAAGACCTGTCGATGATGATGATGATATAAAAGTTTGCTCTTTCCTCTGTTTATGAAAGTAATCCAACAAAAATTTTCTAAATTGACCCGAGAAATTTGATGCTGTATACGGGGTGTAATCGAATGCATTAGCATACCCAAAAATTTTTTTCATGAAAATAGCTTTCTTGCATTTACACTAAATTGCTGGTTATGAACCGGCCTAAAAGGCGGAAATCACTTATTTTGCGTAAAATTCACTGACCGACTGATTTGATACAATTTAAATAAATTTATTTTTCGGCCTTTTTGGTAATTCAGTAATATTTACATTTTCAGTTTGTATCTAAAGTAATGGCCTCTATCAAAGCGTTCGAAATTTGACAAATGTGTAATTTTAAGTTACCTAAAATTAGTCTTAAATTTCTTTCAATCATGGGTACAGTCTATATTTAAAATGATGCTAATGAATAAAAAAAAACACCCTGTATAATAGGCGCCACTCGTGAAAGCATTACTCAGACACAAATGTCAACTCCTATAGAAGTCACAGTTAACTTGGAAATATTAAAACAATGACAACATTAGGTACATGATTACATCAGCCTTGTGTTACTTCTACTTATTTTAAAAAATTTTAGTACGTCGGTATCTTTCTCACAAAAGGCTTGAACCACTTAATTTATTTTCGACGTGGGCTTTGTGCAAAGGCTTGAATACTAAAATAAAACCCAATTTGTTGGTCTGGTAATTGAAATGCTTACAAAAACGTCGATCTATATTCGAAAAAGTATACTTACATAGCCTGTACCTGATGCCATACCCAACCATCACACAGGCAGCTGAGAATGATTCCTCTCACCATAATATAGGCCCGTTTAATAAATTGATTTCTATGTCCTCTAAAAGCGTGTTCCCGGTTCGCGTAAAAGAAACAGATATACACCGAGATGCCAATGGTTTTACTATTAAGGATACACAAGACTGGCGAAGTGGAAAAGAAAAAGGAGGAAAGCGGACCCCGGTCTCCGAAGCACTTCAGCGGAGGATGCAACTGGAAATACGCAAAGAGAGGGAAATAGTGATTTATACAGTCTGTAAATTAAGCGTCGACATTCCCTGCATAGGGCGACTCAGACCGTCAATATGGACAACTTTTCCAATGATACTAATGCTGGGAACTACACTTTTTTTTACTTACCCATTCTAATTTCCCGGGTGGCTGTAGGTACGTACACTTTTGTATAAACATTCCGAAAAAAAATTGAGTTCCAGCACTGACCATCCCACAGAAAAAGTTGTTCATATTGACTTGAGTTTGTGATGGGAAGTCAAGGGGTAGAGTTGAAGTTTGCCTTAGACAATTTTGCAAATTGATTTATGTGGACTTTATAATATGAAATTGAGTTTGGTGTTATAAATGCTCGTGCTCATGAACAATTTGTGAAATAGTTAAAGTGGACTGATAAATGGACTCGTATAGATTTGCTACCAGAAGCTACCACGAGGCATCAAAGAGCATACGCCATCTTTGATGCTACTTGAAAAAACTTTACCGTACAACACCGATACTTAGTATCTCATTATACTGGACATTGGCAGAATCACTGAAATCTCGGTGGAAGCCATAATATAAAACAGAAGAAGAAGAAGGGTATGTCAAGAGAAAATTTACTTACAGGCTGTATTACCTTATTAACTAAGATAAATTAATTTAAAGTAAGACTTATAATTGGCCTGGCTCTCGTCAGCGTGAAGAGTGTAGGCCAAATCCTTTGCCGGTCAGGCTAGATTATGGCTCTGGTAGTGCGGAGACTAAAAAGGACCTGATGATGATGATCATGATAAGGCTTGTAAAAAAATTGTATATAACATTTACATAATGCACTTGATAATTTGAGATAATATGTCGATCGCCTCAAATTAAGTAATATCAGAACGACCTAAAGAGCCTTTGTTTTCGCACTTAAGTAAGTAAGCAAGTTACAAGCATCTCTTGTTACGGCTCGCGTCTCAGAAACGTTAAACGGCTATTGTGGCTTCGATCAACAAACTCTTCGTCGAATAGAGAGACAATAGGCTCTCATTTTATATAATTTTCAGTAGTGTTATAGGTTGAGTACAGTTTTATATTTAGGGTTCAGTTCGTTGAAAAGGTAGGCCAAATGTTTATATCATTAAACGTGCTTACTTACTGCTTATTGATCAGCAAACTCTTCGCCAAATGAAGAGACAATATGCTCTCATTTTATATAATTTTCAGAAGTGTTATAGGTTGAGGACAGTTTTATATTTAAGGTTCATTTCATTGAAGATATGGGGCTGAACGTTAATTTCGCGGTATGGAGAGACAATAAATAGGCTCTCATTTATATAACTTTCAGTAGTGTTATAGATTGAGTACACTTCATTTAAGGTTTATTTCGTTGAAGAGGTAATTTAATTTAATATGCTAAATGTGTAAAACTTTGACTGCCAAAATCCTAGTAGTTTTTAGATTGTAAAGCCGGTCGAATGTTATCGTCGCGGCAGCTAAAGCATAAAGCTAATTAACATGTTTTTACTAATAAAACACTTGAATAAATAATATTAATTAAACACTTGATTGTATATTTAGTAATTTATCATTATCATAATACTGTGCGTACAATAGTTTAGAGATCGTACCGATATCGTATATTGTACCGTTTGGTTATTAGTTTAACAAGTTACATTATAAATAAAACCTCGACTACCGTTTTTGATACTCTCAAAAGTAAACTGTGAAAACTCTCTCGGGAAAAATACGAATCTTATGACACTTCACACTTCAAAATCGGCTAAACAAGCCGTTTTGGCTACATCGATGGCTGGTTGTAAGATCAAAAGTTTATTTTGTTTTCAGTATGTTTAGTACAGCAGGCCTATTTGCTAACTTTTCATGGTAACTTCAATATTCATTACGACTTCGGTATGAATGACTATTTCTATTTAAGACATGAAAACCCTAATTGATACTAAAGTGACAATCATATCGTTGTACACCGAGTTAGAAAATCGGCCTGCTGGTCTGGAGAAGATTTGGTAAGTTTACAGGTGTACTCAGTATACTACATACACGATTTAAATTCGCGATTTTTTTTATTCACTTCTTCAATATGTCAAACAGATAAATTGTTCTTTTGTTTCTATAAATATTAGTTCAATCTAAGTTTACTTATGGTAGGTAATGGAAAACCTTGAAGGTTATGGTCGAAGGGACATTGTACTTATATACTCATAGTAACAATGTAAAGAAGAATGAAATAATGGATCTTTTATAGTCTCGGCATCTGTGTAAACTAAAACAATTATAAAAATTGTGGTGAAACTAAAAGATCATGAGTAAGCATGCGATTACTTTTATTCAGGCCAGGGTTGGTACCTAAAATGATTGTTTATAAAGTGTGAATCGGATTCGCATAATCACCACTACTTCATCATCATCAGGTCTTTTTAGTCTCCACTGCAGGAGCACGACCCTCTCTGTACTACCAGAGCCATATATTAGCCATAGCAGTCAGAGGATTTGGCCTACACTCTCCACGCTGGCCAGACGGGTTGGAGAGGTCTCTTTGATGTTTATAAGCTTTGTTTTTATTTAAATGTGTAACAATCGCGAAAACATAAGACAAAAACTTTGTTTAGCTTGGGTTTCCTAAGTCGCCTTCTACGACATCCACGGTCAGACTTGGAGTGGTCCTATTCTACTCTGCCGGGAACCACACGGCTAAAACTACTTATTATAAAACAAAGTCCTCCGCCGCGTCTGTCTGTCTTTTCGCGATGAACTCAAAAACTACAGCATGGATATTCATGTGGTTTTCAACAATAGATAGAGTGATTCATGAGGGGGGTTTATAGGTATAAAACATGCCCGGGCGCCGCCGGGGAGGGCTGCTATTCTATATTATATATTAGGTGTAAGGCCGTGTGGTTCCCAGCATAGTAGAATAGGACGTAATGTACAACCTCAAACGCTCCGCATTGTGGGGCGTACAGTCAGTTTCATTAAATAAGAAAAAAAACTGCAAGCGGAGATGCGAATGATGAAATGGTTGCGTGGAGTAACAAGTCATCATCATCATCATCAGTGGCGGCTCGTGACTCAAAGACCTGGTGGTGCACTTCATAAAACATGCCTAAATAATATGGATAATTTCTATATGCAGAAATAATTCTCTCTTTTATTTAGATAGGCATTTTTTACTTACATTACTTAATGTATGATACCTAATAAGATTAATAAGTAAAACAAAACATAAAAACAGCTAAAGTAAAACACGAACACATACAAACGTAAGACAATTTACGCGAAAACTACCTAATCCGAACATTTCCGAACGTCGGCGTTCGTCCCGCGTCGGGCCCCGTGCGGCGCACGAGATTTCGCTAAACTTCCATACTAATCTTCCGTCGCACACGCCAGGCGTTTCGTCGCCTTCTCAATAGTAGCTGTATCAGCTGTATGGGCTCGCTGAGTGCGCTAGGAGCAGGCGCACGGCAAAATATTTTGTCAAGCGAAAATAATACTTAAAATGTTACATACATGACTGATTATCATTTGACAAAAAAATAATATATTTTTACGTAAAACTGCTTATTTATTTTTATAACTATGTAATATTTTTGTATATATATTTAAGCTTAAACTGGTAGTGCGCCGCCACTGATCATCATCAGGTCTTTCTAGTATCCACTGCAGGAGCACGACCCTCTCTGTACTACCAGAGCTATTAGCTTGAGTAGTCAGAGGATTTGGCCTCCACTCTCCACGCTGGCCACACGGGTTGGAGGGGTCTCTTTGATGTTTATAAGCTTTGTTTAGCTTGTGTTTCCTAAGTCGCTTTTTACGATATCCACGGGAAGACTTGGAGTGGTCCTATTCTACTCAGCCGGGAACCACACGGCGAAACAAGTATCCGTAGGTATATATATTATCCATATAGGTATACGGAATGAGTATACGGAGAAGTATGAAAATCGCGCCAGTAACAGAAAAGCTCCTTAACATAGACTAAGTTGGAATGGGCATGTCATCATAATCATTTCGTGTAGGTGACACGGTCAATCGACTATGCACATCCTGGTGTCAGAGTTTTTCGGAATCGCCTCTCGGCCTCTGACATGTGATGAGGAGAGAAGTCATATCACAAGAAAGACATTGGATTTAAAAGTGGATGGAACGCGGAACAGAGGACGAACTCATAAAAGATAAATAAATAAATAAATATATTTTTGTTTTTCATATGTGTAAGTGGCTAACACTGGTGTCAGATTTTTCAAGCCGCCTAAGGCATCTAAGATAGCTTAACGACTGCCATCAACGATGACAGCCGGGACCAACGGCTTAACGTGCCTTCCGAAGCACGGAGGAGCTCTAGATATTTTTATGCCAATTGCGGTCACCCATCCAAGTGGGGACTGCACCAGGGGTTGCTTAGCCTAAGTAAGCGCTCATAGAGCTCATACCCACTGGACCATCGGGCTCCTCCGTGTGACAAAGGCTATGGGAGCCGACAAAACCAAATGGAGAGAACTGGTGTTCTGTGCAGACTTCACGTAAAAAAGTGGGATGTGTCAAAAGAAGTCAGTTAAATTGAAACCTAATCATCATCATCGTCAGGTTTTTTTTAGTTTCCACCGCAGGAACACGACCTTCTCTACTACCAGAGCATTGATTATTTATTACCAGAGCCATATATAATATTAGCCATAGCCGTCAGAGGATTTGATTGTAGATTCTACTTTCTCCACGCTGACCAGACGAAGTTTATAAGCTTTGTTTAACTTGTGTTGCCTAAGTCGCCTTCTACGGCATCCACGGGAAGACTTGGAGTGGTCCTATTTTACTCTGCCGGGAGTCACATGGATCAACGACGTTATTTACTAATCATCATCATTTCGTGTAGGTGACACGGTCAGTCGACCATGCACACCCAATAATATTTACTAATGTTAATTGTTAATGTAATGTGTAAGTTCATTGTAATATTTTACTTCATTGTTTTATTTAGTGAAAACGTTATGTCAGACAAGGCAATAACTTTGATAATTGCATTGCCACAATAATTTAAAACTGGTCCTCAAAACTGACTCACGTGTTTGCTAATGTGCTGCATGCCATCATTCATAAAGAATGTATCTTCAAAGATCATTAGATGGTATAAGTCTTTGGAGATGGATTGGATGGTATCTTCTTCGTTCTTCTTCTTTTTCAGCCCTTATTAACCCACTATTGGATGGTATAAGATGGTATAATAAGGCAAATGTGACAATGATGTGATGAGCGTGCACGCCACTGTACCAAACATGGGTGTCACCCGGGAGATCAATATGGTGTCACCCCAGAAAATCTAGTTTCTAAGGTTACCTCTTCCATGCTGGTTTGGGAGAAAAAGAAGAACATAGAATGTAGCAGCTGCTTTTCTTCCCGCGCAGACCGTACAAACCGCTCAAGGGATTGGACGAAATCTGAGGACACACATCAATAGGCGATGCGGCTAGCAATCTATTACTATTTTGATTCTGCCTTACACCTTTATACGCCCACTACGATGCTAAATGTGACCATTGGGTCTTATGACCTTGGGCCCTGTCTACCCCGCAAGGGATAAATACGTGATAGTATGTATGTAAGTATGTCGTGTATGTTTGTATGTATGCATGAATTTTTTGTAATGTTTATTATTTTACTTTAGTTTACTGGGTAAAATCGTTATGTCAGATAAAGCAATAACCTTGATAATTGCATTGCCACAATAATTTAAAACTGGTCCTCTACACTGACTCACGTTTTTGCCAATGTGCTGCGTGCTGTCATTCATAAAGAATGTATCTTCAAAAATAATAAGGATGGAAAAAATCTGTTTGACAGAACGAAAAACTATCGAAGAGGAGTCTCCTTTTCTCTCCTACAATTTCCTGCGGGATAAACGAAATAGAGAATAGGAGGGCTAGGATGATTAGTCAATTGATACGGCATGATATCTTCTTTAAAAATATGCTATAGGTAAAGGTCCAGGGAGACCAAGGAAAAGTTTTGCTGACCAACTAAAATAGAAGAATGATGTCATGTCGTATCCAGAACTAAAGTCTAAAGCAGAGGATAGAGAAGTTTGGCGCATACTCCATCGACTAGAGCTATAAAGCTCTTGAACAAGTAAATAAGAGTTCTTGGCGGGAATTTTAGCGGACTACACGGTGTCTGTTTTGGATTGTTTCGCAAATTGATTCTAGTGGACTTTATAATGTGAAATTGGTGTTATTTTGTGTTATAAATGCCCATATTTATGAACAGTGTGTGGAATAGCTAGAATGGACTGTCATTGTGCGGCTGTAGTGAGATTTACATAGCGGGCTGGTGGTTGTCCGCCTTGCTGCGTCGTCAATGATAAAACCAGTGGATTCGCGAAGAGTTGTCGCCAGGGGCTCCGTGAAAACAACGAAATGAATTACACCATCATTTCGTTGACAATCAATCAGAATAACTCGCCAACTGGCGAAATAAATGAAGAAAGGCTCTAAAGGACTTGTATCCAGGGCCGTAAAACAATACTTTAAAAAAAAAACAAGTAAATAAGAAGTGACAATGATGTGATGAGCATGCATAGTGGCGTATCTAGCATGGGTGTTACCGGGGCCGATCGATACAGTGTCACCCCAGAAAATCGACACCTCCTGCCTCTTTGACTACGGTTTTTCATCCACTAGACACCAATTAATTCGAAGACAACGCCAGTTTGTATCTAGGTATACACATACATATTATCGTTATCACGTCTTTATCCCTTGCGGGTAGACAGAGCCAAGGGACATAAGTAATAATAATACATAACTTTACATACATAACTCAATGTACCGTTGTATTTAGCTCAAATAAATAAATAAATAAGCCAAAGACCACGTTTAGCATAGAAGAACGAATCTTTTTTTTATCTATGACGTTAGTGTGTGAACTGCCTCCGTGGTCCAGTGGTTAAGGCGTTTGCCTTGTTGACCCGGGGGTCGTGGGTTCGATTCCCGCGGGAAGCATACTTTGTTAAGTTGTTTCTAGTTTGTTTAGGACATTGCAGGCATGAATCAACTGATTGTCTGATAAGAAAGATGATTCCGTGCTTCGGAAGGCACGTAAAGCCGGTGGTCCCGGGAGCCATCTGGTAGTCGTTAAAGGAACCACGTCAGAGGCCGAGAGGCGGTTCCGAAGAACTCTGATACCAGGGTGTGCATGGTCGACTGACCGTGTCACCTACACGAAATGATGATGATGAGTGTGTGAATGGGCGTAAAGGTAGAAGCGGAACAAAATAGTGAAGGGTTGCTTGCCGCACCGCCTATTGACGTATATTCTTAGATTTTGCCCTATCCCTTGACCTGCTTTACGGTCTACGCGGGAAGAGAAGCAGCTGGTATATATTCTGTTTTTTCTTATCTCCTAAACGATAGAAGGAGGAAGTATCTGATATCTAGTCATTATTTTAAAACCGCAATGGAATAATATATTGCACTGTTTTGTTTTTCGTATGTGTAAGTGGCCAACACTGGTGTCAGATTTTTCAAGCTGCCTTAAGGCATCTGACATAGCTTAACGACTGCCATCAACGATGACAGCCGGGACCAACGGCTTGACGTGCCTTCCGAAGCACGGAGGAGCTCGAGATATTTTTATGCCACTTGCGGTCACCCATCCAAGCAGGGACTGCACCAGGCGTTGCTTAACATACGTAAGCGCTCATAGAGCTCACAACCACTGTACCATCGGGCTCCACACTATTGCACTAGCTGATGCCCGCGACTTCGTTCGCGTGCACTATGACTCCGGCGTATTAATATACCTTAATACGAACTAAACATACATAAGAAAATACTTGTAGCACTGTTATAAATTTGTATGGCATTGCATTGGCTGTTGCTAAATACTGCAGGGATAAAATAAAGGATTCTTTTAGACTTTTTGAGCCACCGACACGATAAGACGCATCGATCCCCAAGATACTCATCACCATCATCATCATCAGGTATTTTTAGGCTCCCACTGCAGGACCATGACCCTCTCTGTACTACCACAGCCATATATTAGCCAGAGCAGTCAGATAATAGGCCAAAGCCTACACTCTCCACGCTGGCCAGACGGGTTGGAGAGGTCTCTTTGATGTACATAAATTTTGTTTAGTTTGTGTGTCCTAAGTCGCCTTTTACCACATCCACAGGAAGACTTGGAGTGGTCCTATTCCACTCTGCCGGGAACCACACCGCATAGTATTACGAATGCTAATATATATTATCTAGCTTATAAATTACCAAACACTCCCCAACAACAGGAAAAATGCAAAATCTACTTGCGCAATCAAAACTCGGCACGTTTAGGAACAGTTTAGGTATAATCAAATGTTCTAGACGAAGCTATATAATATGGTTTCTCACGTTGTTGTATCCATTATTTCGACCAGCTGGCAAAATTTTTCGTAACTCTATCTCTTCCTAGGTCTCAGGTTTAGGAACTACACCATTTTACTTTGGTCTTTGTTAGTACCTATGTCTGGTTGACAACAGCTTATAATTTAATTATTAGCAATTTTTCTGAGACTTGGTCAACGCTAAACTTCACCCTTCTGATATCTATGCTTCACCCCCTATTTCACTCTCTTACGGATTTAATTTCTTTAAATTCTTTTTCGGTGCTCACCTACAGCATGAAAGGTACATTCATCATTCATTCATCATCAGGTCTTTCTAGTCTCCACTGCAGGAGCACGACCCTCTCTGTACTACCAGAGCCACATACTAGCCTGAGTGAGTAGTCAGAGGATTTGGCCTACACTCTCCACGCTGGCCAGACGGGTTGGAGAGGTCTCTTTGATGTTAATAAGCTTTGTTTAGCTTGTGTTTGAAAGAAAGAAAGAAACATAATTTATTACACAGTAATACATTCAGTTCAACATGTTTCCTTAGTCGCCTTTTACGACATCCACGGGATGACTTGGAGTGGTCCTATTCTACTCTGCCGGGAACCACACGGTATATGAAAGGTACCCCTGTACCAAATTTCATGTTTCTAGGTATTAGTACAGTAGTATATAACGAAATAATCAGATCAATACCCATTCCGTAGTGTCGAGGGAACGGGTATTGATCTTTTTTAGTCTCCACTGCAGGAGCACGACCCTCTCTGTACTACCATAGCCATATATAAGCCAGATCAGTCAGAGCATTTGGCCTACACTCTCCACGCTGGCCAAGCGTGTTAGAGAGGTCTCTCTGATGTTCATAAGCTTTGTTTCGCTTGTGTTTCCTAAGTCGCCTTCTACGACATTCACGGGAAGACTTGGAGTGGTCCTATTCTACTCTGCTGGGAACCACACGGCATTCCTTATTATTTTAATTTTAATTTCTGCGCAGGATTAATAAATAAGTTAAAATTCTTCTTCTTCTTCAGGTCTTTTTGAGTCTCCACTGTAGGAGCACGACCCCTTCTGTACTACCAGAGCCATATATTTGTCAGAGCAGTCAGAGGATATGGCCTACACTCTCCACGTTGGCCAGACGGGTTGGAGAGGTCTCTTTGGTGTTCATAAGCTTTGTTTAGCTTGTGTTTCCTAACTCGTCTTCTACGACATCCACGGGAAGACTTGGAGTGGTCCTATTCTACTATACCGGGAACCACACGGCTATCTATAATTAAAATATCACTTAACACCAGAGCTCCAACTAGACTGGCGTCAATTGAAATCAGAGCCTCGTATCCTGATACATTTCTTACATCACTTACATTATTATGATATAACACGAAGCGAGCCGGCCTTGGATGTCGAGACTTTTGTCTGCTATTTGCGTAATTGGTAACGTCATATTTTAATTTTTGGTGGGGTGATATAGATCTTTAATATAATATTATACCTATAGCCTATATACCTAAGCTCAAAGGAAAAAATTATAAAACCGTGGTAAGACCGGTTGTTTTGTATGGTTCGGAGTGTTGGGCCACCAAGGTAACGGATGAAAGACGATTGCATGCAGCGGAGATGAGAATGTTAAGGTGGATGTTGGGGTGACTAGAAGGGATAGGATAAGGAATGAGTATGTGAGAGGTAGCACAAAAGTAGCCCCAATAATAGAAAAGCTTAAAAGTAATAGATTGGTATGGTACGGCCATGTTATGCGGAGGGAAGAGAACCATACACTAGAAGACTAGTTCAAATAAACTGATAAAAATAAACCTAGGGTTTATTTTTAGCAGTTTATTTTAACTAAAAGCAGTCACACAGTATCTGGATTAGCCATGATTTGAAATCAAAATAAGTGAAAATCTTTAGTCACTCCCACACATACGAGCAATCTGCTGATACACAGCTTATCGTTCGACTAGCTTTTACCCGCGGCTTCGCCCGCGTAATATATAGCCTGTCCTTTTCAGTTCCCTAACCTATGTGTATGCGAAATTTCATGATGATCGGTTCAGTAGATACGGCGTGAAAGCGTAACAAACAAACAAATAAACAAACAAACTCACTTTCGCATATATAATACTAGCTATTACCCGCGGCTTCGCCCGCGTGATGTATAGCCTATGTCCTTCTCAGTTCTCTAACCTATGTGTATGCAAAATTTCATGATGATCGGTTCAGTAGATACGGCGTGAAAGCGTAACAAACAAACAAACAAACTCACTTTCGCATTTATAATATTAGTTGGGATTGGGACTATATAGTGTGGGAGGGTTTACTTCTCATTTACCTATCTAAAGCGAAGTTATCTTCACGAGTCTTCAATAAGTACATACGTGTTTAGCTTACTGCAACAAGCACCTTATTATAGATGAGAGCTTTAATATAAACTTTAATATAAAACGCTCTACAAACTATTTTTATCAGACGTTGGTGCGTGATGTAGTATTATAAGAATTACTCATTTTTGGTTTATGTCGGTCTATCTGTACCAGTTTCTAATACACATGAGCTAAATTTCATAAATGTATGTATATACATATGAAATATACATATAATATGTGTATTTCATATGTTTGAATATTTTTGTGTTGGTCCATATATTTCTATAGTATAGATTTAACAAATTAGTTGACTGACCGTCGTGTTATTTCTTGCAATTTTACTTTTTCTTTTTTGTTACCCAAGAAATAGATATTAAAAGACGAAAGTAGTATGGAAAAAACCTATTGAGATACATTTTCCATGATCATTTTTGTTTGTGATTTTTTGACAATAATCCGACTTATCAGCAATCCATAAACATCACGGTATATATACAAATATAAATAAATATATAAATATATACGGACAAATCACACAGATTGAGCTAGCCCCAAAGTAAGTTCTTATGGAAGACTTGTGTTATGGAATACTAACTCAACGATACTATATTTTATAACAAATACATATATAGATAAACATCCAAGACCCAGGTCAATCTTGAAAAGATCGTTTTCCATCTTGACCTGACCGGGGATCGAACCCGGGACCATCCGTGTCGCAGGCAGGCGTGATGACCGCTGCGCCACGGAGCTCATGTGTCAATTAATTTTGATAACCGTGAAAGTTTGAAAGACTACATACGAGAAGGAGTTTGGTTAGCAAACAAACGCGTCTTCGAATATTTAAGATAGAAACGCTATGTTATCATACGTCATTGCTAAATGCAAATTACTGTTTTGACGCTCCTCAAATTTCATAAAAAAAGAAATTACGTCATTTGACCGGTTTTTTATCTGTGTTGGCGTGAAAAAATCATGTTAAATTGATCTGACGTCATGACGCGGTCTCTTTGGAGTTATTACGCATCATCATGACTGCTGATAAGGAAATATGAATGGTCATCGAAACAATAAAAGTTGGTCATTATTATTAAAACCTACAATTGTCTCTTAATTTTCTCATTCTCGTTGCAATTGTCAGTGGATGCAATAACGTATAGGTCAGAGTTATTACGTAGAAATACTCGTATCTTCAACTTCCATGCTGGTTTGGGAGAAAAAGAAAAAAAAAGAATATACGAGCTGCTTTTCTTCCCTCACAGACCGTAAAGGCCGGTCTAGGAATTGCGTGAAAACCTAAGAAATCACGGCAATAGGCGATGCGGCTAGCAACCCACATCTACTTTGATTCCGCTTTCCACCTTTA
This sequence comes from Rhodophaea formosa, assembly GCA_963082605.1. NCBI lineage: Eukaryota > Metazoa > Arthropoda > Insecta > Lepidoptera > Pyralidae > Rhodophaea > Rhodophaea formosa. The sequence goes on along the minus strand of OY720224.1, from coordinate 13,033,509 downwards.
CGCCCACTATGATGCTAAATGTGGCCGGGTCTTATGACCTTCGGCTCTGTCTAACCCTCTAGGGATATAGACGTGATATTAGTATGTATGTCTATAATTTTCTTATTCCGTTTGCAACTTTAAGTGGATTAAATTTGCTGAAGGTCAGTTATTACGTAGAAATATCTTCATCTTCTTCATTGATAAGTGCGATGGCTTAGTAGGCGTAACTACCTTGGAAGAGATCGCTATTGCGTTAAGGCCGCCTTTTGTATATCTGTTATTTTAATGATTTTGATGTTCTTTTTATGTGCAATAATAAGTTTAGTTAAAATGTAATAAATAAAGCAACTCCGCGGGCGTGGTACCTTCCCAAAAATATCTCGAGATCCTCCGTGCCTCTGAAGCAATGTTAAGCTGTTAATCCCGACTGTCATTATTTAATGAATAATCTGCCGCTAGTATTCGCCACTTACTTACATAGATCTTTCTGGGGTACTATTTTTGAACGCGGGACACTCGTCGTCGAACGATTTTTCCATACAAAAATCATTCCAAGACGAGTGTCACATGTTCAAAAATAGTCGCAGTTTTAACAGCTCAGTTTAATCATCCCAGTTCCTCGTAAAAGTGTAAAATTACAAATTTCCGAGTTAGTGACTTGTTTGTTGTGTAACCAGATAGCGCAGTTCGATGGGCGTTCACTGATTACCAGATCTGTACCAGGAACGGCCGAACTGCGCAGTGCATCATAGGCATTGCCGAAATTGATGTTTTTGGGTTAATATTGGTGTAAAACCCTCAATTGTTATTATGTTTGATACGTTGGTGTTATGATCCGATGTTTTGAAGAATCGTTATCATATCTTTTTCGGGAATAGCAATTATTGGAACAGGTTGAAAGTTTACCCTTGACAATCTGAAGGTGAATTAGTGACTCTGTAGTGGTACGGCCTACTAAGCATGTGATCGTCTATTGTTTAGTAATTCGAGTGTAATGAATCTATTTACAGGAATTAAGGGATTCCCTGTGTCAGAGTGAAATCGGTCGTATCTCGGTAACCTCTACAGTCTTTCACACCAGTCGATCAATAAACAATAGACGATCACATGCTTAGTAGGCCGTACCACTACAACTCGGCCTGTTAACATAAACTTTTCTTACACCAAAAAGGAATTATACCCAAATTAACACCATATTTTTACTTCCCATAAGGCGGATTCTCTCTTTGTGACCTACCTCTGGATAAGGCACATATGTCAAGGTCTTTTTAAACATAAAATTAATTTACAAGTTTGCTCAAAAATACCTAGCACTCATGAATCTCTGGTTTTTAGTCTATAACAGCCAGATATCGATATTCATGCTAACTTTTAAAACACTAGCCAATTTTTATAAGCCACTTCAGTCCATGATACAGAACTTATTTACACAAACACATTTAGTAAAATATGTCAAAAATCGTTTTTTTTTTATAGGGACATATACACATTCATACTAAGTAAGTCCAATCAGTTCATCGGCCAATTAGTATATGAAAGCATTTTTTATTTTATTTTTCGCCAATGCTTTTTAAGACAAGTGTAAAACGTCACCTGGTATAATCAATACTACAATTTAAACTCTACCTCTACTACATCTTCTCTTAAAACGAAATACAGTTAAAACTTAAAAGATACATTGCTGGCCTGCAGGTGATTCACCTGTCTCCGTCGGATCGTCTGGCGGCATTCGGGAACGTTTTTAATTTAGGAGCATTTAAACTTTCTAAATCCGGGGACCATTATCCTCAGGTGCTCAATTATTTCCACTTCAGGCCGGGGGCGATGGACGGTTGAGCTGGCTGTCCAAAAATAATCAGTGGTAGGACAGCTCTTGATCTTCGATTAAAAGTTACATACTATCACCTTTTTTTGCCGTGAGGTTCCCGGCAGAGTAGAATAGGACCACTCCAAGTCTTCCCGTGGATGTCGTAGAAGGTGACTTAGGAAACACAACCTAAACAAAGTTTATAGCCCTCAAAGAGACCTCCATTCCATCATGACCGGACTGAGGATCGAACCCATCCATAGTTCCTGAAATTCAAAGGCACTTGCGGCGATACAACCAAGCCATAGAGTTTGTCAAGGAATCATGAAGAAAAATGTGACCTAAATAAAGTCTGGTGGTTTACAATAAATAGATTCAATATTTTTATCGCAAATAAATGCATATTTTTGGGATAAAAATATTGAATCATAGATTTCGAGAACTCTTTCGAAGCAACCAGAAAACCTTTATTATGAAAAAACTGAAAAAGATCGTAACAATGCGTAGTTATTAATATGTAAAATACGTGTCACTCACGTATGAAGTCAGCTACAGGCCGACATGTTTCAACCTCATCCGGAGGTCTTCCTCAGGGCGAATGTAAACCGAGACGCGAGCACGAAGTCGTCCCAGTCCGCACTGACGTTAGCGCGCGGCATCTTCGGTTGAAACATGTTAGCTGACTTCATACGTGAGTGACCCGTATTTTACATATTAATAATGTGAACATCTCACGTTAGTTTTAATCTAAGTTGTTTGGCGGTAATTTTTTTTTTTCGTGTGTGTAAGTGGCCAACACTGGTGTCAGATTTTTCAAGCTGCCCGAAGGCATCTGACGTAGCTTAACGACTGCCATCAATGATGACAGCCGGGTCCAACGGCTTAGCGTGCCTTCCGAAGCACGGAGGAGCTCGAGATATTTTATTATGCCACTTGCGGTCACCCATCCAAGTGGGGACTGCGCCCGGCGTCCCTTTATATGCGTAAGCGCTAATAAAGCTCACAACCACTGGGCCATAAGGCTCCCTAAAAATACGGTAAATTACAAGTGCTAAACCACAAACGAATAATTTTTTTGTCTACTATAAAATTCATGTATTTTCTCGAATACATCGATGTAGTTGTCAATATTACGAGTATGTAAGAAGTTACCAGACTTTTTGCCTCGTTTCGATGTATTCAACCAAGAATAGATACAGTAACACACGAAAACTGTACATTATTTAATACACGTAGGTACATAACCTACAATCTATTTACGTCTACGATGAATGTACTTAGTAAAGTTTGTCTTGTAAAATTAGAAATATACTGACGTAGTTAGTATTGGTTAAACACAAGAAATTTCTAGATATTTTTCCCTCCAGCTTCGAAACGAATTTTTCTTTCCAGATATTTTTTGGAAGCCTGCTTATCATAGTAGTAAGTAGTAAAATAGGTATCTTACACAGCTTAATGATTGCCTACTTTTGACAGAAGGGCAACGGCTCTAAACATCAAGATCTAAAACACGCCTAGGATTGCTTAACATGCGTAAACGAAAATCTGGTTTGGTTTGGGTTGGGTGATTGAAATATCTATACAACAAAACAACATTATAAAGAATAAAAAAATGCTTCTATGTGTTGTTTGTAATAGATAAACGCAAAAAAAATAATCTGAAAGGGTACGCAGAGTACATTACCAACATTTTCTGCTGGTTGTTAAACAAGACTACCTTTTATTACGCACAATAAAATATTTTTTACAAAGGGGAGAGTATTTTTTTGTCAAATAAACAATTTTTCGTATTAATATTTATGTGTGCAATGCTTCTGCATTGCTTCAAAACACGATAATCTTACTTTCCTCTAAGAGTAAAATTCAGTTTGTAAAAATAGTAAACATTGATGAAGTATCTGCCAACACGCAAGCTAGCAACTTATAATGAGAAAATATCTTTAGGATCTTTTATGTCAAATAAACTATAAACTTATATGCGTATTAATATTTTTGTGTGCAACGCAGAACTTCAAAATATGATAATATTACAATCGTACTACAAATATTTACATCTTTCGTCGAAGAGTAAAATTCATCTTGTAAAACTAGTAAACATTGATGTAGTATCTGCCAATACGCAAGAGTAAACCGGCAAAAGAGTAATAATGCGAAAATATCTTAAGGATCTTTTATGTCAAATAAACTATAAACTTATATGCGTATTAATACTTTTGTGTGCAACGCCGAACTTCAAAACATGACAATGACATGACAAACGTACCTACTACGAATATTTACCTCGTTCGTCGAGGAGTAAAATTCATCTCGTAAAACTAGTAAACATTGATGTAGTATCTGCTAATACGCACCCTAACAAACCGGCAAAAGAGTAATACCTAATGCGAAAATATCTTAAAGATCTTTTATGTCAAATAAACTATTATGCGTATTATTATTTAAATGTGCAATGAAAAACTTCAAAACTTGATAATCTTGCAAACGTAACGAATATTTACATCTTTCATCTTAGAGTAAAATTCAGTTTGTAAAACTAGTAAACATTGATGTGGTATCTGCTAATACGCAGGCTAGCAAACCCGCAAAAGAGTAATAATGCAAAAATATATTAAGGATCTTTTATGTCAAATAAACTATTAACTAATATGCGTAATAATTTTTATGTGTGCAGTGCAATGCAGAACTTCAAAACATGATAATCTTACGTACTACGAATATTTACATGTTTTGTCGAAGAGTAAAATTCATCTTGTAAAACTAGTAAACATTGATGTAGTATCTGCTAATACGCAGGCTAGCAAACCGGCAAAAGAGTAATCATGCGAAAATATCGTAAAGTTTATGTCAAATAAACTATTATGCGTATTATTATTTATATGTACCTGATATGTACAATACAAAACTTCAAACTTGATAATCTTACAAACGTATTACGAATATTTACATCTTTCGTCTTAGCGTTAAATTCGTCTTGTAATACAGTGTAATTAGGGAACGGTGTGAAGTGAAAGACGATATAGTGACTAAAATTGAGAAAGGAATGTTGAGATGGTTTGGACATATTGAGAGGATGGATGAAAGGAGACTAACGAAAGCTGATGTGGTTGGGACAGTCGGTCAGGGCCGGCCTCGTCGAACTTATCGCGACCAAATTGCGAACATTCTCGCAAAAGGAGATGTAAGGAGTACCCGAAACCGGCGAGCATGTATGAAAAGAGTAATGAATGTGGATGAAGCGAAAGAGGTTTGTCAGGATCGTAGCAAGTGGAAATCCATAGTCTCTGCCTACCCCTATGGGAAAGAGGCGTGATGATATGTATGTATGATACCCACCGACCAGGTGGTCGGACGACCTAATAAAGGTCGCAGGAAGACGCTGGATGCAGGCCGCTTCCAACCGGTCATATTGGAAATCCTTGGGGGAGGCCTATGTCCAGCGGTGGACTTCTTGCGGCTGAAATGATGATGATGATGATGAATATGTATGTATGTATACAGTGTAAAACTAGTAAATATTGATGTAGTATCTGCCAATACGCAAGCTAGTAAACCGACAATAGACGTTTAAAAATATATCTTCCGTATAGGTACGTCACTCCTGCGTGCGAAGTCCCACACGTATTATATAAATGTAATGACAAAATAAACCTTATTATTAAGATTGCAAAGTTCAAATTAGTCGATCTTTTAGTTAACTCATTGATACAATTATTATGCGTGCTGTGAATCATTAGTCACTGAATATGATTTACGATATAGAAATAAAATATGAAGAAGGAGTGTTGCATGTAAACCAATTTGATTTTTTAAGGCTAGTGCTCCTTGCTGCGTTGCATTATTTATCATCTTCACTTTAGCCACAAAAATTCCACTTCTGGATATGGGAATGTCAGTACACAAATAAAACACAAGTAACTTTAATTATGTAAATTACCTATAGTAGACTAAAACGCTTTCATGAATAAGACCTCTTTTTTCACTAGTTTGAATTTCATTTAACGTTTCTGTAATTCCATACTTGAGTTTAGACTGGCGCCTAGAAGTTCGGATTTCATATATTAGAAGTAACTTGAGATAATTTACTATATTTGCAGACATAACAACGTCGCGGCTGTTTTTATTGTAAGCAGACTCTATTTAAAGACCTCTGTGACCTAGTAGTTATTATGCCAGGCTGTCATACCTGAGGTCCCGGATTCGTTCGCCTGGAAGTTGAATGAGATAGAAATTAAGTAAGTAATACTTTATTGTACACCATAAGTTAAATGTTTATAATACAAAAATTAAACTAAGTTGTACAATTGGCGGTCTTATTGCTAAAAGCAATTTCTACCGGTCAACCGATGGCTGGAGAGGGCTAAAGAACGTTAACAGACGGGGTGTACGATCCAACTAATAATAAACATAAAATATAAAACATAGTACACTACTTAAATATTTATATATACATAATACAGTAATATTTTTCAATTTTTTTTTCGCTCAGGCTGGCGTGTTAACTGCTGCAGTTAACACGCCAGCCTGAGCGACATGAGGGGTCCCGGTTTTGATCCCTGGCCAAGTCATGATGAAAATCTATCCATTCAAATTGACCTGGGTCTTGGATGTTTATCTATATAAATATCTATGATCAAATAAAGTATCGTTGAGTTAGTAACTTAGTATCCCACGAAGACAAGTTTACAACTTACTGTAGGGCTAGGGATTGCTCAATTCGTGTATCCCTATATATTTATGTTATTTGTTAAGAAATATAGTCTTGTTAAGTTAGTACTTATCCCATAACACAACTTGCAAACTTACTTTGGAGCTAGCTTAGCTGTGTGATTTGTCTGTAATGTATTACTACATCACTACATATTATAAAACAAAGTCCTCCGCCGTGTCTGTCTGTCTGTCTGTTCTCAATAAACTACTGAACTGATTTTCAAATGTGGTTTTCATTAACTGATAGAGTGATTCATGTGGAAGGTTTAAAGGTATAATATTTGCTTTACTTACATATTAACATATACTATATAGATATATATATATATTTACGTCTTGAAGGTCTTGAAAAGTAAATACAGATTAGCTCAGAAAGTAGAGTACAACCCACATTGAAACTAAGGACCATTAATTATTTAAACTGAACATGAAATAACATTGCAGTCGTTCGCAACAAGTACCGGCTTTATCCATTATTTTGGGCAGTTAACCTAAAACAGCAACTTCCCAACAACCCCACATTAACCCTTTTTCGCTAATATTTAATCCCCATGCCGGCCGGATCTCGTTTTCTTATCTTTCGTTAATTACAGCGGAATGTTTCTGGAACATTCTTAGTGTATTACTTGTTCTACTTTTGCAAACAAGGGATTTAAGGCGAAGTGAGTTCACGCACTAGCGCCACCCAGCAATTTATTCATTTACTCCTAAATCAAATCAAATCAAATTTTAAAAAATCTAATAGCTGATTGCCCTAGTAAATTACTTGTAGTATTCTTTTTGTTACTTTTCATAGATATTGCAATCTAAGTTAAAGAGGACGAATTAAAAATAGTAAAAACTTGTACCATTAATACTACAAGTAATTTACTAGGGCATTCAGCTATTAGATTTTTTAAATTTGATATGATTTACGACTTATAGAATTAATTGCTGGATGGCGCTAGTGTGTGAACTCACCTCGCCTTAATAGCAGATTGATTTGTGAAATAAATTGTTTAGTCACTGTTCCCATATCTAAAATACATACATATTTTCAACGTCTTTATCCCTTGCGGGGTAGACAGAACCCAAGATAATAAAACCCAAAGGCCACGTTTAGCGTGTTAGTGGGCGTTAAGGTGGAAATCGGAATAAAATAGTGATGGGTTGCTAGCCGCATCGCCTAAATCGTGATTCCTAAGATTTTCACGCAATCCCTTGACCAGCATTTACGGTCTGCGCGGGAAGAAAAGCAGCTGGTATATTCTACGTTTTTCCTTTTCTCCCAAACCAGCATGGACGACCATATTGAACATATGTGAATTAACTTTTTGTTTCTTTCTTCTTTTTAATTATGGCTTCCACCGAGATTTCAGTGATTCTGCCAATGTCCAGTATAATGTACAACAACGTACAACACCGATACTTAGTATCTACTAAGTATCGGTGTTGTACGGTATGTGGCATCAAAGATGGTGTATGTCCTTTGGCAGCCTCGTGGGAGCTTTTGGCGACAAATCTATACGAGTCCATTTAACAGTCTACTTTAACTATTTCACAAATTGTTCTCGAGTACGAGCATTTATAACACCAAACTACACCAATTTCATATTATAAAGTCCACTTAAATCAATTTGCGAAATTGTATAAGGCAAACGACAACTGAACCCCTTGACTTCCCACCAAAAACTCCCAACTTTTTGTTTATTGCATCACCTCACTAGTTATTTTAGAGTACCTAATAAATAAGAATTGCCATGTGGTCCTAACGGTGTTTACAACAGACATTGTGCCAATAGTTTGGTATGAATTTGGCAGTATTTATGTTAGTATAGTTATATCGTATCGTAGTTGTCTATGGTATTGCAGAGATAACATGCAAAAAAGGAAAAGCGCGCGCAAAATCAAAACGTTTATTCAGAAAATAGGCCTTTGTAGGCTTTTTCACGTCATATCATATTTAAAATACTAGATAATGTGTACTTATTAATTGTTCAAAAGCTACAGACTACTAGCCGCTCCCTATTCGGTGTGCTCAAACGCTAGCCAGCTTTAAGTTTCAAGTTAAATCACATTTCTTATCTCTATGATACTTTCCTATCACAACGCTATCTTTTTATCTCGTCCAAATGTGTAAGTTGTTATATGTATGTATATTGTATGTAAGTATATATGTAATTGTATGTTACAATCTTAATATGTATATTCAGTACACTATGTAGTAATGTATGTAAGTATCTTTATTTATTTATATATATATATATATTTAAATATATATGCAATAGTAGGTAACAATTTATTTTGACTACACCGCACCCTTTGTACTTTCAAGTGTTTATTTCATTAAAAGGTTGCCTGTAAGAAATTGCATAGCGATAAGGCCGCCTTTTGCACATTCTCTAGTAATTAAGTTGTATTATTTCTGCATTGTATTTTTCCTTTGATGTGCAATAAAGGGTTTCTATTCTATTCTATTCTATTCTATTCTACTACTACTAATATTGTGTCGCAGTACACAATACTCGACTCGCGCGATGTTCCGAGTCGCTATAAAGTTTGATTAGGACTGTACCTACCTGTTACTAACCTGCGTAGACAGTAATATATATTTTTAAATCTTTTTTTGTCGAAAAAGTAAAATACCCACACCTTAGTGTATCAAAATTATCAAATAGGGATACTCTTAGAGCCACACTAATAGAAAAAAATACTCTATGTGTCAATAGTCAAAAAAATTTTTCATCTTAAGATATTTTAAATATCATTTGGTGAACGTCAATTTACATTTACAATTGGTTTACAATGTCATGTTATTGTTGACGTCAATAAGTTACTTAAAGCTAAGTTTACACCGCTTCCAAGGTGGAGTGCAGAATAAGCGGCAACAAACTGCACAACGCATTTTCTCTAAATGACGTCAACTTACAATCTACGACATACAAGTACCTACTTAGAACTAATATGTGGACGTGAGCTTACATTGTCATGTGATAATTTAAAATTCAATTAAACATGTCAAATAATAATATAATGTGAAAACATCCATGACGCTGTTCTACTGAACTGCAGGACACGTCAATGACGTATCAATTCATACGCTCGGTCAAGCTCAAGGCCTACTCATGGTCATGAGACGACAGAGATTCATTATATTCTAGCATTTTCCCGCGAATTAATTATGCACGTTATTTATTATGTGCAATCCTGATCGATAAGCTAAAACATAGTTAAAATATTCAAAATCCATAGTATTTGTGTCGAGAAGAAAAAATCTTACAATCGTATTCTTGTATTAATATAACCAATTATCGGAGAAAATGAGAGAGAGAGAATGAATACAAAACAAGTTTCACTCTATAATAAAACAGTATTTTATAATCATTTCATATTATTTGATACTAGCCGATGCCTTCGTTCGCGTGGACTATATGACTCCGGCTATAATAAATACGCCGGAGTCATATTATTTATATACTGTAATACGAACTAAACATACATAAGAAAATACTTGTAGCAGTGTTATAAAATTGTATAGCATTGCATTGGCTGCTGCTAAATACTGGAGGGATAAAATATAGGATTCTTTTAGACTTTTTGAGTCACCGACACGATAAGAAAAAGACTAATAGGTAGCTCTAAGTGAGCTTGCGCCACTTCACCAAACTTTGAGGTATAGGCAGAGCGCCTTCAACCTATCACACATCTCCAAAGTGCCTTCGGGAGGGACGGTCCAAGTTTACCTGGACCATTATTGTTCTGCATGAAGTGTTCTAAATCCCAGATTTTTTATACCTCAACAAAAATGCTCATCAGGCTCAACTATTATTTCTAAGGCTCCACTTTTATATTTCTTATAGTTCAGCTGGATCATTATGATGCTGCATCAGGTGTTCTTTTTTTTCAAAATCATTTCTACCTTATATGTTGCCCCGGTTTAATAGCTATAAAGCAAAAAAGTTTCATTCGAATCCGTCCAATATTTCCGGAGATAAACGTGATCATACATACAGACAGACAGACAGACATACAAGAAACTCTAAAAAATTTTTTTTGCTTTCTATTATTTTTTTTAAGTGTCCCTCTATCCATTTCAGTCAAAAATACTAAATGTACAGATAAAAGAAAATATTTTTACTTTTTTATTATAGGTATGTATATATTATGCAGGTTTTTTATATAGGTTCTTAATTGAATGACACTGTGCTTACCTAATTTGATTATTTCGATCTAACCGATTTTCATAGAAATAAAATTTTTATAATTACTTACAAATTATTTTACTGACTGTACCTTTGAACTTGTTTTGGTATTGGTTTAACAGTGGTATCCGTTCAGAATAGAAAATAATTAAAAATTCAGAGTAATACCAGTGGTATTCGTTCGTGGTATTGGATTGGAATAAATCTGTACAAAGGCCCAAACTAGACCACAATTGACCACATTGTCATTATTCTGCTTATCTTCAAATTTTTCCTTGACGTTTTTGCACCTTTCTGATTCTTTTTTTCTCTTTAGTTTTCCAACTACCCTAAGATTGCCTGGAAGATTGCTATTGAGCCTTTTGTATATCTGTTTTTTTTTTATGCATGTCCTTATTATGTGCAAAGAATCCCCTCCTTTTTTGATGTCGGTTAATAAAGAGTTTGATAGTCTGTGCTTTGGGTATTAGGTACTAAAATAATCATTGAAGCGCCCAACCCCACACTAGAATTCCCTGTGTCATGGAGCCTAGAGTCTTCTGCAAAATAAGTTTCAAAGAAAAATTAAGAGAAAAACAAGAATATCAAAACTTGTTACAATGAGAAGGACTTTATTATTATTAATACAGATAATTAAAATTATTACACTATTTAACTATATACATATTTACATAAAAAAAAGAAACCGAAAACACAATAAATTTAGAATAATTCCTGCCCGTTTGGCATGGTGGCAAGAACACTGGCTGCGTTCCCCCGTTGGATAGCTATGCTAATCCGTTGGGCGAAAAAGCAGCCAGCCCTCTTATCACCGGAAGCTGATATAAGCCGTGGAGTAATCTCTTTAAAAAAGCCCCTTGCGCTAGGGCCCCATGGTCTCAACGTTTCTACGCCAAACGGCAAATTTGTTACAATTAAATTGGTTGTTTATTATTTGTAAACCAGTTTGTTTACGAGTAATTGCTTATTCTAATTATATTGACTTAATTATATCTGTTAATTGAATTCTAATATTTTCAAGCCCATATCCAGGATTTGGTTAGAATTGAGGGTGAAGAACAAAAACATCGCACAATTACTTAGATAAAGTAAGAAGCCAAAATACCTAAATCAATAAACTTATTATAATAATTAGGTACAAATGTAAGATTTTTTTTGTATTTTGTCGCTAAAACCATATATGCCTAATAAAAGTGACCAAGTGTGTGTCAGACTCGCCCATAAAGAGTTTGGTAGTAGCAAGTATAGATTAGGCAAAATACCAATAATTATAGGTATTTTGTTTTTCTGTGTGTAAAATGATTTTGATTTTATCTTGTTCAAACCAATTTTTGTTTAAACTATTCATAGATATGTAAAGAATATTTTTTTCTAGATTTTTCACTTTCTAATTTTAAACTGACTGTCTTTTACTTTATGAACATATATTTAACATACTATCATTCTAGATTCTGGATTATTATGTCCGTTGCAATTGCATGTATAACAAGCCTGTACCACATATAATAAGATTTTATGTTGTTTTAAATTTTAATGTTTTTTATCTTTTTCTGTTTCTCTAAATAAATAAAATAAAATAAAAGTTAGAGAGCCGAAGTTACTCTCTCTGCATACTGGCTACGCCTATGGAAATTTAGATATTCCTAAAATTAGTGAAAATGAGTCATCATCATCATCATCATCAGCCTATATTCGTCCACTGCTGGACATAGGCCTCCCCAATTGCACGCCATCGAGATCTATCTTCGGCTGCTCGCATCCAGCTCCTACCAGCCATCCTGCGCAAATCGTCACTCCACCGCGCCTGAGGACGTCCTACACTACGTTTGCCGAGACGCGGTCTCCACTCAAGAACTCGTTTGCCCCAACGGTTATCGGTTCTTCGGCTAATATGGCCAGCCCACTGCCACTTCAGCTTGCTAATCCGGTGGGCTATGTCGATGACCTTAGTTCTCTGCCGGATCACCTCATTTCTGATTTGATCCCGCAGAGAAATGCCGAGCATAGCCCTTTCCATAGCCCGCTGAGCGACCTTGAACTTGAGGACCAGCCGTGCCGTTAGTGTCCACGTTTCGGCTCCGTATGTCATGACGGGTAGGACGCACTGATCGAAGACCTTTGTCTTTAGGCACTGTGGGATCGACGATGTGAAGACCTGACGTAGTTTCCCAAACGCAGCCCAACCTAGCTGAATTCTTCTATTCACCTCGCTCTCGAAGTTGTTTCTACCTAACTGCAATGTTTGCCCGAGGTATACATATTTTTGAACAACTTCGAGAACGGCACCGTGAACTGCAATCGGTTCCGGTAGTACATGTTCGTTGAACATGACCTTGGTTTTATCCAAGTTCATCCGTCGGCCGATGCGTATAGAAGAGTCAGCCAGGTCATTCAGCATCTGTTGTAGGTCCTGCAGCGTTTCTGCCACGATAACGATGTCGTCAGCAAATCGCAAGTGAGAGATGTACTCACCATTGATGTTGATGCCACGTCCTTTCCAGTTCAGCGTCTTAAACATATCCTCCATTGCATTAGTGAACAATTTAGGAGATATTACGTCTCCTTGTCTCACTCCTCGATGCAACGGTATGGGACTTGTCTGCTGATTCTGTACTTGGACGGACATGGTGGCGGCCTCGTACATACATCTCATCACTTGGATGTATCGCCAATCTACTTGGCATCGCTGCAGGGACTCCAGAACGGACCAGATTTCAATGGAGTCAAAAGCCTTCTCATAGTCCACAAATGCTAGACACAGGGGCTGATTATACTCTTCGGTCTTCTGTATAATCTGCCGCACTGTGTGGATGTGGTCTATGGTGCCGTATCCGCTCCGAAACCCAGCCTGCTCCGGTGGTTGGAATTCGTCAAGTCTTCGCGCAAGACGGTTCGTGATCACTCTTGAAAACAGCTTATAGACGTGGCTTAGAAGGGAAATGGGTCGATAGTTCTTCAGCAGGGGTTTGTCTCCCTTTTTGAAGAACAGGACGACTACACTCCTACTCCACGCCTGCGGAGTTCTCCCTTCGAAGAGAACAGCATTAAAAAGTTTTTGGAGCTCCCTCAGTACGGGTTTACCTCCTGCCTTTAACAATTCTGTTGTAACGCCATCCTCTCCAGGGGCTTTTCCATTTTTAAGCTGTTTAAGAGCGATCTCGATTTCGCCAATGCTGATTTCTGGCAGGTCTTCAGTGTAATGGCGTGTTAATGTGGCTCTAGAATCCTCATTTTCGGGATCAGGTCGAGGTGCATGCGAAGCGTATAACCGGCCATAGAAGTTTTCCACCTCTGAAAGGACTGCCGGCTTCGAAGCAACGACTTCTCCACTTGCTGTGGTCAACTTCGTCAATTGGCTTCTTCCAAGAGATTTTACGAACACCTGTGACCCCCGGTTTTGCTCGATCGCTTTTTCAATAGCGAGGGTATTGGAGCACCGCAGGTCGTGTCGTACGTGCTTGCTGATCTCTTGGTTTAGAGCCCGTTTTCCTGACGAAGTGACGGGTGGATTCTCACGTCGTTCCTTCATTAGCTCTAAAGTCCTATCCGAGAGCTTAGACTTCCTGCCCTTACGCTGCATGTTACAAAATCGCGTACCTTCTTCCCTGAGAATTCGAACCACTTTTTCATAGTTCTGGTCAACGTCAATTGTGGTTTCCACGGAAGCGAATCGGTTCTCAAGGTTTGACTGGAACGTTTCAGATCCCGTCATGGTTTGGAGCGTAGTAGGTCGGAGCCTGGCCTTCATCAAGCGGACACGTTCAGCTTTGAAGTCAATATTCAGAGAGCCTCGGACAAGTCGGTGATCGCTACCGGTATTAAACCTGTTGATCACGGAGACGTCTCTGAATATGTGCTTTTTGTCCGTCATGATGAAGTCGATCTCATTTTTTGTCATAGTGTCGGGGCTTTGCCACGTCCACTTCCTTTGGGGCTTTTTCTTAAAGAAGGAATTCATCAAGAAGAGCCCCTCTCGTTCGAGGAAGTTGACAAGCATTCGCCCCCTATGATTTCTACTTCCAAATCCATGGGATCCTACTACCGATTCGTTGCAATTCTGTACTCCCACTTTAGCGTTGAAGTCCCCCATAACAACGTTGTAGTGGGTCTTAGTTGTGAAGTGGAGGGCCCTTGATATGTCATCGAACATATTCTCCACTTCATCGTCTGAGTGTGTCGAGGTCGGTGCGTACACTTGCACCACCTTGAGGCTATACCTCTCGGTGAGCTTTACGATGAGGTACGCCACCCTATTCGACACACTGGACATTTCCACTACGTTGTCAGATAGGGACTTATTTACCAGAAACCCAACGCCGCCTTGGGATTGTTGGTCTCCCTCGCGGAAGAACATTAGGTGGCCTGATTCGAGGGTTATAGTGTCCTCCCCCTCTCTTCGGACTTCACACAATCCTAATATGTGCCACCTAATCTTCCCAAGTTCCACTTCAAGTTGCGCCAGATGCGAGTCAAGCCGTAGCGTGCGTCCGTTGTACGTCGCCAGGGTCAGTCGGTTTTGGTGGCCTCCCGTAGCCCGGAGATTCTTCGCACCCCCTGCCCCACCGTTACCATGGTCGCCACCATGACCAGGAATAGCGGGGCCGCCGGGAACTGGGGGCCGTGGCCTTCTGTGCTTCTGCATAAGGGGGATATGCCCATAATCGCCACGCTGGGCAGGCGGGTTGGCGATCGCAGTATGGGCCAGTTCTGCGGCCCGCACCAGGAGACGCTGCTACCCATCTCCTGAGATCAAGTTTCCCTTAGTCGCCTCTTACGACACCCACGGGATGAAAGGGGGTACAATTAGTAATTAATTAATGAATAAGACACGTTTTCCATCACGTGTGGGAAAACATTTCAATTGAAATAACCGTTTAAGTCTGTAATGGCTGCCATTTAATTGCTTGAGTTTCGATTGAAATGTTGAAATTTATTTGTGTAATATTGATTAAAATATAATAAGTATCGTTGAATTAGTATTCAACGATACTTATTAGGCGAGGAGCCCGATGGTCCAGTGGGTGTGAGCTCTATGAGCGCTTACGTATGTAAAGCAACCCCTGGTGCAGTCCCTACTTGGATGGGTGACCGCAAGTGGCATAAAAATATCTCGAGCTCCTCCGTGCTTCGGAAGGCACGTTAAGCCGTTGGTCCCGGCTGTCATCGTTGATGGCAGTCGTTAAGCTATGTCAGATGCCTTAAGGCAGCTTGAAAAATCTGACACCAGTGTTGGCCACTTACACATACGAAAAACAAACAAACAAACATTAGTATTCCATAATACAAGTTTTGAACTTACTTCGAAGCTGGCTCAATCTGGCGCAATCTTCATATTTCATCATCATCTTCAGGTCTTTCTAGTCTCCATTGCAGGAGCACGACCCTCTCTGTACTACCAGAGCCTACTAGCCTGAGTAGTCAGAGGATTTGGCCTACACTCTCCACGCTGGGCAGACGGGTTGGAGAGGTCTCTTTGATGTTAATAAGCTTTGTTTAGCTTGTGTTTCCTTAGTCGCTTTTTACGACATCCACGAGATGACTTGGAGTGGTCCTATTCTACTCTGCCGGGAACCACACGGCCGTATCTGAATCTTTATATTTATTTTATTATCATCTTGTTTTCGCCCGTGCCTTCGATCGCGGTAATGTCGATCCCTCGAGATGGGAACAGTAGCTTTTGAGCAACATCCGGCTCGAAGGACCATGGAAAAAAATGGTCTACTTCCCTAACTAAATTAAATAGACAAAGACTGTATTGCATAGGAAACTGGTGTAATGAAATACTTAGGCAAAAGTACAATGTTGGCACAGGAGCCGTTGGAAATATAAAATGAGATATGTGATGAACTCAAGTATTGAATATGTGTAGTAAGGAAGTGACTCGATACATTTCAAAATTTGTATTTATACGTACCGCCCACGCAATGTTGCCAGGCGTCGAAAAATATGCGTTTAGTTCACGCTGTGCGTGAACAATTCATTAAATACATATCCTAATCCTAACTAATATTATAAATGCAAAAGTGAGTTTGTTTGTTTATTTGTTAAGTTTACACGCTCTATCTACAGAACCGACCGTCATGAAATTTTGCATACACATAGGTTAGGGTACTGAGAAAGACATAGGCTATATATCACGCGAGCGAAGCCGCGGGTAACAGCTAGTTATTTAATAAGATCTAAGTGCCTGCAAACGCCAAAAAAATCATTCAAAATCAGTAATTTTTCAGGATAAAATCGTCGTAGTTTGCTCACAAAATGATGCAGTAATAATGCCATACATACATTATCACGTCTTTATCCTTTTCGAGGTAGACAGAGCCTAGGTATTCATTTGCTATCCATTAAAATCAGTTGAATAAACCAATGCCTTGTTCCTGATATTTATGACGTCATCCTTTAAATGTTTGCTGCATACCGAATACCAGACGAACACACTCTTCAGGGTAATTAAATAATGCCAGAATAAATACAAAGCAATTTTCATTTAATTTTTATAAAACACGTGATGGGATATGTGCAAAACATACTTATTATGTGCCATTTCATTGTTAAATTGTTTTTGTTAAAAAATAACCAAAATTGTTAGGGTCGTAGCCAGATCAGACAGCTGACACTCTAAGTAAAATCTATGCAAAAAAATAAGGGCAAAATCATAAGAGACATTCGAAAAGTAATTGTTTTTTATTCTATTTACCTACATTTCTAAATACCTAGTGTCATTGTAAATGCATAGATTAAAAAATTATATTGCTAAACACAAACAAGTAGTAAGATTAAAAATGCAAGAGTGACTTTGAATGTTTGTTATGCTTTTATGCCTAAACCACAGAACTGATTTTTATTAAATTTTGAATACACAAAGTCAGGGTTACGGAATGCAAAAGTGACTTTGGTTGTTCATCAACAGATCATCGTGAAAATTTGTACATGTTGTGTTACGTTGTCCGACGTAGCGTAGGTACGAAGAGGGCATTAGTAGTGAATAGTGAAAGCTTAGATTATATAAAACCTAGAGACTCTTTTAACTTAAAAGCGTAGAATAAACTAGTAGCCAACTCTTAGTCGGTCGCACACACACACAGCTACCAATTTGACGGATTTTGAGGGCATAAATTGACGGGACGCGTGTGATAACACAAAGCTGTCACGCACACCAGCATTGAAAAATTGGCCTGTTTTTAATCATTGAAATAAAGGCATGACGGTGTCTAGAGAGTATATAGTCAAAGAGTGAAAGGTACAACACTTATTTCTAATCGCCTGAAAATTTATCTTTTAATCTATACCAATATTATAAAGACGAAAGTTTTGTTTGTTTGTTTGCATTTAATAGGCTCCGAAACTACTGAACAAAATTAAAAATTGTTGCACCTACTCGTATGCCTAGAAAGCTAAATTATCTGTGAGAAACATCCAACTAATCCAATCCAACTTCCAACTAATATTATAAATGCGAAAGTGAGTTTGTTTGTTTATTTGTTTGTTTCTTACGCTTTCAAGCCGTATCTACTGAACCGATCATCATGAAATTTTGCATAGACATAGGTGAGGGTACCGATAAGGACATAGGCTACAAATTACGCGGGCGAAGCCGCGGGTAACAGCTAGTAGGCTATAATTTCCGCGGAATAAGTCGCAGTAAAATTACTAGTAATTGAATAATTTTGAAATTTAAATCTTTCGCCATAGACATAAGCCTATACTTACTTTATTTGTAAAAAAAACTCCTAAATAACCTTATGACAGACACACGTTCAGTACCACGTGTGCTAATAAAATTTGAATGAAATGTGCGTTATGCTTTGTATGGCATGTCTCATGTTTAATTGAACTCATCACACGCATTGTGTGTCTGGACTGTCTGGTATTCGGTATGTAGACTGTTATTTGAAAATGATTGTTGCTAGTCATTTTCTAATGACAGTCTACATACCGTTGACCTTATGTAAGTAAATATTAGTTTTTTACAGCTTTGATTATTTTCTCCCAACAGAACTTAATATTTCACGTCGATACTACAGATAAAATAGGAAATGCAATACCTTTTAAATTACCTTTGATTGCTAAGATACATTTTACATTATTGGCTCTGTTAGTACAGAGAAGGTCGTGCTTCTGTAGTGGAGACTAAAAAGAAGATGATGATGCTCTGATATATACTTATCCAATAATCATATTCCTCCTCCTTCCTAATACATGCATAATACGGGCGAGGTAAACTAGGCTGGTCCTTGAAGACGTGGCAGCAAGCTCTAACATGTAAAGCACCTTTAGCTCTTAATAAGGTTCCCCGCTAAAACCCATTCCCTTAAATCCCGTATATGTATATCAATAGGATGATAAGCTCATGAACAGGTCTCGGCAGGAGGAGAAAATAAATAAATACCTAAATAGGGACAAATTACACAGATTGAGAACCCCATAGTAAGTGGTGAACTTGTGTCGTAGGATACCAACTCAACCATGCTGTATTTTATAATAAATACTTATATTCATCCAAGATCCAGGCCAATCTGAAAAAGATTGTTTTCCATCAAGACCTGACCGGGGATCGAACCCGGGACCACTCGTATTGCAGGCTGGTGACTGCCTCGGAGGTCGTCATTATTGGAAAGAAGGGATAGATGTCGTATGGGACCGCAGTGTAAAAAAATATGACTTTTATACCTCCTACACAAATAAATAAAGAAGATGTCTAAAGTAATTACGTATACGTCTATAAATTATTAAATATTATATTCTATCACACATACACACATTTTTAGGACTAGGATATGAATACTCTTTCTTGGAAATAAGTAAAATGGCAGGCTTTGGCCAGCCGTGACTATCAAATAATCTAGAAAAGGAAAAGGTTCACGCTGTGATTTCCAGTTCCATACGAAATATTGCAATGTCATTTTTTCCAATTCTATTTACATAGATTTCCTTACATTCGTTTTCAATCGTCCGATGACCCCTGCCGTCCATCTCATTTCTGAAGGAAGCGTCGTAACGACTATGTTAGCGGGTTCGATGTCCGGCCCGACCCACATCGGACTCTATATATTTTTATTGCAAAGGGTTTGAGAGTAAATTAATGAAATATGATATATTTAGTTTCGTCATGTTATATGTTGCGTTGGAAGTCCGTTTATTTCTACAATGGACGAATTAAAATTACTGTTTTAGTATTTTTTATGATGTCAGCAAAATGCTGTGTTAGGAATAATATATTTTTTTATTTTCAACTATCTACGTAATAGTAAATAGCTGATCCGTGACTTTGACCGCGCAGTAATGCTATTCTTAAGAGTCGCCTGGACGCGCATGTTTCCATACAAACGAAAAAAGGGAATCGTGGCAATTTTTGATAATTTTGGAGTAAAATTAAGCATCCAATCAATTAACCTTCTTGTAATCTACGTACGTTTCTATACAGTTTGGTTAAATTATCAATAGTTTGAGAATTATACGCCTCTCAAGATTTCCATACAAATTTAAAAAGGCTTGTAATTCTCAAACCATTGGTATTTTAACCAAGCTGTATAGGAACGTACGTAGATTATAGTGAGATAAATTGATTAAATGCTTAATTTTACTCCAAAATTATCAAATATTGTGACAATTCCCTTTTTCCGTTTGTATGGAGACATGCGCTTCCAGGCGACCCTTAAATAAAAAGTATAACATTGTAAAGTTTTATCAAGCATTATGAAAACACGGCTTTACTCACGTTTTATTACGTCGGATCTGCCGACTAGTTTCGGTCTGTTACGAAGACCATCATCGGGGCGAGTGAAAGGGGTGGCGACACGACGGTTACGCTTCCCTCAAAGCACTGAGGGCCGCCTCCCGCGTCGCCGCCCGCGCCGCTGCCCGCGCTGCGCGGCTCGAAACGATGACCGGTGGAGGGGATGCCAAAAAAGGGCGGCGACGCGGGAGGCGGCCCTCAGTGCTTTGAGGGAAGCGTAACCGTCGTGTCGCCACCCCTTTCACTCGCCCCGATGATGGTCTTCGTAACAGACCGAAACTAGTCGGCAGATCCGACGTAATAAAACGTGAGTAAAGCCGTGTTTTCATAATGAATTTATCTCGCGTAAGTTTTAATATTTTTATCAAGCAGTTTATTGCGTGAGGCTGTAACAAACATCCATCTTAAGGTACATGCATCATTTTAACTTTACAATTACGATATGAATATATTAAGTAGGAGTAAGTAAGTAGAATTCTCATAGTCTTTCCATCTTTCCATAGAAGGTAAATTCTTGCTAATTCCATTAATTATGTCCACATGCGATGCAGCTAGCAAACCATCGCTATTTTTGATCAGAATTCCATCTATTCGCCGACTGCACTGTTTAAATGTGGAATTTTGGTCTTGCGGCCTTAGGCTCGGTCTTTTAGGGTTCCGTACCCAAAGGGTAAAAACTGGACCCTATTAATAAGACTTCGCTGACCGTCCGTCCGTTGAAATTTGCACAGATTATGTATTTTTATTGTGACTACAACAACAAATAGTAAAATGAAAATAATTAATAATTAAGGCGCTGTAACACCTAATAATAATAGTACGTAATAGCAATCGCGCGATAATAGTACGTTCTGGTAATGAAATAAGGTTAAAAGTGGCGATGCCGGTAGGCGGTCTCAGTTCGAACCCGTATCTGTCATTTCAGGCCGCTTTTTGTCGGTTTTAATTTAATAATTCTTTAATTATAACCAAATATTATAATATTTTAGGTATCCATTTTTCTCAGTAAGTTTTACTTTTTATAGATGTAAAAAAAATGGTGGTTATCGCTGAAAATATCAAGTAATTCGCGACGAAACCTTTTCTGGATATAGATTTTTGCCATTTTATTTTTCTAGGTTTTAAATATTTTTTTGAAAATATTTTGATGTAATCATTTATTTTGATCTTTGAACTGTACTTCATAATTTTTTCATGCTAGTATTCTATGAAGAATAAGGCTAACTGCGCGACGAAAAAATAGACGTTTTACGGCAGTTCGTGAATTACAGCGCCTTAAGGGGCTCCCATACAACAGAAGAGTTATTGGCGTTTTTGCTGTATTTCATGAACCGTCATAGCAAGGAGGTTAAAATTTTCACAGATGTTGTATTTTTATTGCCAAAATAATAAAAAATACTAAAAATAAAATAAAAGTAATATTTAAAGGGGGCTTCCATACCACAAAAGTATTTTTTTACCGCTTTTTTCTGGTACGGAACCCTTTGTGCGCGAGTCCGACTCGGACTTGGCTCGTTTTTTTATACAACTAAGTGGGTAAACAGGCATTCGGCCCACCTGATGGAAAGCGGTTACCGTAGCCTGCGATACCAGGGATGCCACTCCCACGTTGCCGACCCTGAAGAAAATTTTTCACGCGCTCTTTGAAGAACCCTATGCTGTAGTCTTTCGAGAAAACCATAGCAGGCCGATCATTTCATAACTTTAGCGTACGTCCAAGAAAGTTCCTTTCGAAACGGACTGTATGCAACCACCATTAGGGATTTAAGGTATGAGGATGAACGCCCGAATGGATCAAGATAAGAGAACGAACTTCTCAAACTCGTGAGGTGCGATTACAGAATGTGGTCGTAGGCATAATCACAAGCAATTCCTCAGAGCACAGCCTATTATTCAAACAGCAGAATATACAGAGAGAAGCTAACTAATATTTTACGAGTAAATGCGAAAGTGAGTTTGTTTGTTACGCTTTTACGCCCTATCTACTCAACCGATCATCATGAAATTTTGCATACACATAGTTTAGGGTACGAAGACGGACATAGGCTATTAGTAACGCGGGCGAAGCTACATGTAACAGCTAGTTACTTATATAAATAAATTATATCATCAAGTGACCTGTCGATATTCACAGTTGAATAGAGTTCCCAGGCCACTTCCTGCAACTAAACTAATGATGGTGGACATCAAAAACGTGTTACATTTTATAGAAATACTAGTACTTGTACTGGAGTACTATAATTATTGAGGCTGCATTGTGGGATAAGCATGCGCGCGCGCATGACCACGTTGCAATTTAAAAATAGCAACAGATGTCGCACATATCAACATAAAATGAACTGAGCATTTAGAAATTAAGAGCGTATACTAGCAGTATTTTTTCAATATGGTTTCCATACTTGTACATTACATGTACATGTATTTCTCTATTTTCTTGCTGAAAACTGATTCTAGAGCCACAATTCTTTTTTCATAAAATCTAGTACTAAAATAGGAATGCCCCTATTTTTATTGTACGTTTTTTTTCTTTTAAACAGGTTTTTAGAAAAAAATTAAACATAGGGACATACCTATTTTAGTAATAGATTGTATGTAAAAAGAATTGTGCCTCTAGAAGCAGTTTTCAGCGAGAAAATAGGGAAATTACATTTGTATGGAAAAGACACTGCTAGTATACCCTCTTAACACCACTGGTTCTGAAGGCAATATCAGCTGTACAAACTGAAGACAATTAATTATATTAGAAAAGTAAAAGTTAAAGTAGAAAGTAACATGCTGTCAAAGTTGCGGTCCCCAGAATCACTCTTTAACTTGTGAACTCTACTTAGCTGTGATAGTTTTCTTTTTAATTCTTTATACTACTATTTTAATAAAACCTTTAAGTCCGATGCTTCAAGGGGTGATTCAGCCCGTTAATATGAAGAACTTTTCCAATGGGACAATGGCTGAAAATTCGAAAAAAAAAAATCCCATACATACCTAAGTGCTCAATCGGCCGGGCAATTTGAACGAAAATATTAAAATGTTTTTCCGAATTTCCAGCCTCTTATGAGAAGAACAAGGTTATTTATTTTTTCTAAATTTATGTAATTTGTTTTATTTTTAATTAAGTATTTTTTGTAAGTTTATTCTGTCTTCCTATCTTTCTTTGTGTAACATGTAAATAATTAATCATTAAAGTTTAATTTTAAGAACAAGGTTTAATTAATAAATTGTATATGCTTCTGTTCTGTTTTTTTTTCACGTTTTCCGTAAATTATCATTGACATTGACTGACACTTGACTCTAACCAAAATTTGCAATAATGTATCACAAAGAGATCCCTCAATCGAAAAATGGTGTTGGGCCAGTATTTTCAAAAGGCCTATCAAACGATACCCCACAAAGGATTGACGAGAAAAAAATTACCCTTTACAAGTGCGGGAGGAATCCTAAAAAATATGTTTTTACAAATTCCATTTGATCGCTATGAATATTCCGTTTAATATATATGTATAATCATACCAAATCACAGTTTACTAGTACTGATAGTCTCTGAGCTAGACCACGGACAGACAGATAGACAGACCGTCATGGCGAAACTATAAGGATTCCTTGTTTTCAACGAAACCCAAACCAAAGGTTAGTGACACGAAGCATATAATTTCTATAACAATCTTTATTTTGTAGGCTTGCGAAATCTCTCTGTGTCACCTCTCAGCACGTGTTTAATCAGGCGTGGTGCAAGTCACAGGATTACGTTAGTGTTGCAAATATTACTTCACTGGTGTAACATTTGGAATTAATGAAGAATTGATTATGCCATTCTATTAAAGATACTGCAATATTTTTATTTATAGACGACAAGCAACTTGCTTCGTAGTTTTAAAATGATAACTTCGTTTTTTGGCTTTTTGTCTTCCTCTCTCAGAATGTTCATTAAGTCATTAGTTACATAAAAGCATATAATTGTAGAGTTATAGAGCTCATTATACAGATATTAAACCTTATCATAAATTGTTATTTGTAGCCAAATATTACCATTCTTATTGAGTCTGTTTTAATATTGATATTATAATGTTATAACATTGTCATTGTTCATAAAATTCCTTTAGTAGTTTTTGCGTTAAAGAGTAAGAAACAGCTATACATCCATACAAACTTTCTTGACCTACTAAACTAAAACATATGGTATGCCTATCCTATAGACCTCTAGTACCTACTTGCGTCTACAGATTTATAATGTCTTCGACAGGATGAAGGAAACGCATGGCAAGACTGTAGGTGTGTCGTGGCTGGCCTGAACACCGCACGATTAGGAGCATTATTAGTTAAAATATGTCATCATCATCATCAGGTCTTATTTAGTCTCCACTGCAGGAGCACTTGACCCTCTCTGTGCTACCAGCGCTACATATTAGCCTGATCAGTCAGAGGATTTAAAATATGTCAAATGTACCAAATTTTCAATATTGCATGCATCTACATTTACCTATAATAGTAAGCGTCTTCTCCTTGATGGCACGCCTCCATAACGCGAATCGTTTTAGGTTCTATACCTAGAATTAAATCTGCGAGATCCATCACACACTTTTTTTTCCATTACGCTTCTGCCTTGTACCAAACGTAACCGACCTCCTATATTGGAGTTAATAACATTATGAATTAATCCAAGATTTAGCTTCTGTTTCGCATGTCAAGCATCAATGCTAGTTTGGTGTCATCATCATTCAAGCGTTTTTTCCGGTTGCGTTTTCAGCTGTTATGCTTCGCAGCCGAGGTCCTTCCGGGATCCATATTATAAAATTAAATATCATCCGTGCTGTAGTATGATCATCATCATCATCATCATCAACAGCCTTCTGTATCCCACTGCTGGGTATAGGCCTCTCTCAACGCATGTCATCCATTTCGGTCTTTTGCCTTTTGAAACCAGTTTCGCCCTGCGATTTTCCTAATATCATCGACCCACCTCGCTTTCGGACGACCTCCGCTTCGCTTGCCATCAATTGGCCAACATTCTGTCAAAACTCTACTCCACCTATCATCACCTCGCCTTGCCAGGTGTACTGCCCAACTCCTAACTGTAGAAGTTTTTACGGCTAACCGCCTGCCTGACGCCAACCTTTGGATAGCTCCAGAAACGCAGACATATACCTGTGAAAATGAAGTGCAGGTATTTGCCTGCACCGGGAATTGAACCTAGTGTCACCCTTGTGTACGCTACAGCCACCGAGCCACGGCCACCGAGCCACGGCCACCGAGGAGGAGTGTGTTAGTTCAACTAACATTATCGGCATATTTAAGGTGTGTGTATGACACACACCTTAAATATGCCGATAATGTTAGTCGACATAATTCTTCCATTGGTACATAGAAAAAGTTGTTCTTTTTAATGGACTGAGTCACCCCTTTAAAAGAATCATTAACAACATCATCGCCATCAGGTCTTTTTTTTAGTCTCCACTGCAGGAGCGCGAGCCTCTCTGTACTACCAGAACCAGAGCCATATATTAGTCTGAGCAGTCAGAGGATTTTGCCTACACTCTCTTTGATGTTTATAAGGTTGTGTTTCCTTAGTACCTTCTACGACATCCACGGCCGTGAACCACACGGTACATGAACGTTGAGAGTACATTTAGGTAGGTACATAATATATTCCAGTATACTGTATAATCCAATTACTATTGGTTGAGTATTCATGGTGAGTATTCAAGGTGTTAATACATATCAAGCTAATTTGTAGACATTTTTATTTCTTAATCTGATAGGATAATATTGTTGTATGAGGTATCAACTCTATCAATGGCCTAAATCTCGCGTCATTGATCTTTTCCCAATGACCGATTTTTTAAGTTTAATAACAAATGATTCACATTATTGTACGCCCTAGGTCTTCAGATAAATAAACTTGTAGCGTCTGTGGGTTGAATTTTTGCCAAGAGGGTTCCGTATAGACGATATCATGAAGTGTGTACTCATGCATAAATATTTTTTGCTAGGTATAACAAGTATTTGATACTTACTTTTGAAGTGTTAACTGCCGCTAAATAGATTTTAATAATATTTTATTGAACATTTTGATGCATTAGTACTTTTTTTTAAAGTGTTAAGTGCAGATTAATTTATGTTCACAATATTTTATTGAAAATCATGTTGGTTGTTTTGTTTCGTTTTTTGTGTGTGTAAGTAGCCAACACTGGTATCAGATTTTTCAAGCTGCCAAAAGGCATGTCTTGCTGGTAATAACTAGTTTGAAGTAATCAATGATTTTATTGTTTTAATGTGTTAACACAAATTTCGGTGGTTGAAAACCACACAAACAGAAGACGTGGTCATTTTATCAAAATTGGTTAAGCCATTTTTGAAAACATGTCTAAGAGCCATCGCCAAGAAACCTTATATCAAACAAAAATAACGCATTCAAATCGGTTCACCCATTTTAGAGCTTATTTTTAGCCTTAGTCAGACACTCAGAGTAAACTATACCCCTCTATTTGCGTGCGTCGCGAATAGTCAAGGCAGAGCATTAAGCCCAGTATTATAATAAGCTACACACAGCCCGATGTTTTTCTTGTCTTTTTGAGTCTCCACTGCAGGAGCAAGACGCTCTCTGTACTACCACAGCTATATATTAGCCAGAGCAGCCAGAGGACTTGGCCTACACTCGCCACGCTGGCCAGACGTGATGGAGAGATCTTTTTGATGTTTACAAGATTTGTTAAGCTTGTGTTTCTTAAGTCGTGTTCTACGACATCCACGGGAAGACTTGGAGTGGTCCTATTCTTTTCTGCCGGGAACCACACGGCCCGATGTTCATTCGACTTTCTTCTTTCTTCTAAATATCTTTGCCGTGTATCTTCGAGTAGAGGTCGTAAATGACGATTTAGGAAACTCAAACTAAACAGAGCTTATTAACATCAGGAGACCTCTCCAACCCGTCAGGTCAGCGTGGAGAGTGTAGGCCAAATCCTCTGACTGCTCTGGCTAATATGTGGCTCTATATGCGGATACTAAAAAAAGACATGATGATGATAAATATCTTACTTCTACGTGCGTAGAAACTTTTTATTGTACGGCGTATGTACGGAACCCTAAGATCTTCGTACATAAGCGCCAGTGCACTATGAATCACAATTGTTTTATCAATCGTTCATTGCGCAATTCATTGCCTCGTGTTATCATTACATTTTATGAATGGATATTGATAAGAACAATATTACGCGTGTAGTTAAAAATTGAAACTATATTTTGATGATTTTTGTGAACTTCTCCTGTTTGTTTAATGATAAGAGCACTGCCAAAAAACCTGTTTATATATTAGGGCATAAAATTTATTTTGAATTTGTATCCCCCAATACAAATTCATGCAGTTACCCCCACTAGAAGACGTAAAAAGAATGTGTAAGTTCAGGAAAGAAGAACGTCTTATTTTTGGTAGAAAGTTCAGGAGTTCGGTTGGGTTTGACTTATACGATTTTGCAAATTGATTGATTGTAAAATAATTAAAGGAGTCTTATGGACTCATACAGATTTGTCACCAGAGGCTCCCATAAAACAATTAAAGGATTTACGCCATCTTTGATTACTACTTGTTAACTGTATTCTGTACAACACCGACAACTGGACATTGGCAGAATCATCGAAACCTTAGTGGAAGCGTATAAAAAAATTAAAAGAAAAGAAGGTAATTTGAAAAATACTTTTACTCCCGAATTGGTCCCAATTTGGAAATTTCATCAAAATCGATTAAGGAGTTTGCTTGAAGTCAGTTTTTTATCTGAACCATTATTAATAGTTGATAACCTAATAAATGAACTTATAATTATTTTAAATGACAGCGTTTTCAATTTTTTAAAATGGCTTTGTGAATGTCCTATAGTGATTATATGTTTTATTTACTAGGTATATTTAAATTCAATTTTTAAGCATTGGTATTAGTAAGACTCTGCTTAGATCAATATCAACAAGTTGATATAGATACAAACAGTACTATTTTCCATGATATTTATTATATATTATTTATTATCTTCAATATCGGTCCTTTATAATTAATCCGATTGCTAGATAAGGGATTTCCCTGCCGCCTTGTTTTAAGGGCGTTTGTCTATATTCTACTGAAGGTTTCATGACATTGTCACGGTTATCGTCATTAGTATGAAATATACCGTGATATTTACTGTAATTACCTACATTTTGTTTGTAAACATCCTTTTGTTGTATACTTAGACTGTTTCCTCCACGGAGTACTTATATCAATTTGTATATTTCCTCTAACCTACCGATTTAAAAAGAATGTATTTTTAAAGTATACCCCGTTTAAAAGATTCAGATTAGCGCGAAAGAAGGCTATGCTTATTATTTGGAGATTTAGAGTCTTCAGGATTGCTATTTTTGCAACTAATATAGCAAATCCTACCTGTCTGGCCAGCTCCAACCCGTCTGGCAAGCGTGGAGAGTGTAGGCCAAATCCTCTCACCGCTTTGGGATTACCCACACATTATTGTGGCTCTGGTAGTACAGAGAGGGTCGTGCTTCTGCAGTAGAGACTATCAAAGACCTGCGATGATGATAGCAAAAGTGTACTGATTACACTGGCCACAAAAAATCATGAGTTGCTAAGGCTCTTGCAGTATCTAAATAACAAATGTAGTAAAGTTGCCATTATAAGTTAAACGCTAGCCATGGCCTATGAACGCCTACTCGTATCAATCCCACGAGGAGAGTGATAGTAGCAAGTCAGTACTAGCGTCATATTATTTAGTGCTAAAATTTACATTGACTACTAGTAATTGCTATTAATTTCAAAATATTTCATGTGAAATAAGTTGTTAAGACTCTAATGTCTCTTATTAGAGTTATTACTTACGAACCAAGTGGATGAGTACCATTATAAGTCATGCGCTAGCCATGGTCTACGCCTACCTAGGTACTCGACTTAATCCGTAGCAGTCAAGTAGACAGTGATAGTCAGCGAGCCAATACAGCCGTTATACTAATTAAATCCTACTTATTAGGAAATGCGATATATTTAAGACTGTTGGAGTTTCTAGTACCTAACGAACTAAGTGGGTTTTTACTATTGTTAGTTTAGCGCTAGCCATATGGCCTACACCTACTTGACTTAATATTTAGCAGTCCAGTGGAGAGTTGTTTGTTTGTTTTTCGTATGTGTAAGTGGCCAACACTGGTGTCAGATTTTTCAAGCTGCCTTAAGGCATCTGACATAGCTTAACGACTGCCATTAACGATGACAGCCGGGACCAACGGCTTAACGTGCCTTCCGAAGCGCTCTTAGAGCTCACACCCACTGGACCATCGGGCTCCTGTGTGAGTGGAGAGTGATATTCGCCCATCCAGTACTAGCGTCATACTAAAAAGTCCTACCTACAAAGAAATGCGATCCATTTAAGACTCTAGAAGCTTCTAGTACCTAAACAAACTAAGTGGATGTTTACCATTGTAAGTTTAGCCATATGGCCTACGCCTACTCGACTTAATCCTTAGCAGTCAAGTGGAGAATGATAGTCGGCCAGTACTGGCGTCATCATTATTAAGTAGGTACTTCTGATTACATAAGCTACTAGGTCATTTTAAAACTACATACAGATAACATCACGGTAATTGACGTCTTTACGGGAGAGACAGAGCCTAATATCGCGATAAAAAAGACCAGGTACAATAAAAAAATGGTTATAACTATCAGGGTTTACACCGCAGAATCAACTCGAACTCGAACAAACTCGAAAAAAAGCAATATTTTCATACAAAAGTTTCGGCGGGCTTGACACTTTGTATCAAAAATGTCAGAATTTTTTGAGTTTCCAGTATTGACCCTATGGGAAAATTTGTTCATATCGACGGTCTTAGTCACCCCTTTAAACGAATGTCCAGGGACAATTTATGCGCTGTATGTAAAATCTAATTTATATATAACTCTGAGTATTTAAATTTATATCTATACAAACTACAAACGTATTTCGCGTATTCTTATTGCATCAACGAAAAAAACTGCATGCGTGAATCGTGCGTGAAGAACTGAAGAGCTCTGAAGGTCACATAACTCTTTAAAAATAAACAAATGACGCCCAATGTTTTAGTAAACAGACGAAAATATTTTATTTGCACGCCACTCAGAGATTAATTAATTAATAACTTACACGATGACATATAATTAAGAGTTTCATTGTAAACAATCATGCGAAAAGACATGTTGCGTGATCCTCCTTGTTACAAATACATCCCACGGTTCATTTAAGTTAAATATTTCAATGCCATGAGGAGATTTGCTGAGTCAATGATAAATGATGGTAAGATAAACAAAACATCTTTCAGAAGAATATTGTTCCCGAAATAAAAATTTGGTTCCTGTTCAAAAATGGCAAAGCTTCGAAAACTGGTTTGTGGTAGTAACGCCAAGAAGCTGAGAATGTTTTTAATTAGTAAAAAATACCAAGTAGTTCCCGGCAGAGTAGAATATTACCACTCCAAGTCTTCCCGTGGATGTCGTAGAAGGCGACTTAGGAAACACAAGCTAAAGAAAGCTTATTAAACATCAAAGATACCTCTCCAACCCGTCTGGCCAGCGTGGAGTAGACCAAATCCTTTGACTGCTCAGGCTAATATATGGCTCTTGTAGTAGAGGGTCATGCTCCGGCAGTGGAGACTATTACTACATGTACAATATTGAGCAAATTTAGTAAATTTTTGGCTTCTCATGATTTACTCCTTGTTGTTGTCTTGGGTAGTAAATATACCTGCTTTAGTAAATATATTACGCACATAAATAATAATTAGTACATTACTGCAGAGGCCGGGAAGTAAGGGATTGCCGGACGAGTATAGTTTTCAAGGCCGAGCGTCAGCGAGGCCTTGACAATAGTTACGAGTCCGGCAATCCCTTTCCCGCCGAGGAAAGTATAAAGATTTTCTCAATAAATGTGAGGAAATTTAACTTAAAGTTACACATAAACTTACATGCCTTAAATATTTCCCCTTACTAGGTATTTGCCGGTAGTAATTTTTCCACTTTCAAGTTTCAAATTAGGCGAAGTAGGTACTTAAAATCCATTGCAGTGTTGCTTTCATCACTAAAACTCATTTTGAACCGTTTCATTTCGAATAAATAACCAACTTTGCACATATTTACCGAAAACAATGAATGTCAATCAATTACTGCAAAGCGTTAATCACAAACTACGAAGAAGATACTATTACTAGTATCAGACGACCGACTGCCATATGTTTTCTCTAGGCAATAAGGATCATAGACAAATAATGGAGTGAGGGTGAAAATGAAAAAAATGCCATACAATTCCTTTTGAGTTTCTATGGGGGGCCATAAATTCAAAGTCAATTGACGTGTGTTCTATGCCCTAAAATCCGTAAAGGCAGTTTTTCGGCAGTGGCGTTAATCACTACGGGTATAGTGAAAATAACAGATCTCCCGAGTTTTTAATTTTTTTATTTTCAGTTGTCAATTCCAGCAAAGGAAACAATGCCCATAGAGCCCAGTCATATTTTTCACAAAAAATTTAATAGATCATAGATTATTGTTTTCTTCTCTCGCAACGAAAATTAAGCATATTTTCGTATGATCACATATCGATATTTTAATGATCACATATCGATATTTTAATGAAATTGTAGTTATATTCACGTATTATATGCATTTTTTAAAAATGCAGTGGTAGTAAACTGGCTGTATGACAAGTGACATAATTTACGTTACATAGATTAATTAAAAAGTTTTGAGCAGCGGCCGGGAAGTAATTTTCATACTTATTTCCTGGCCTAGGCCGGCAATGCGATGAATGAGCCAAGAATTACAAACTTCCGGTCTTCTTTTTACTACAGTAATGCCTACATTTCCGAGCATGTTTGAGAAAAAGATATTTTTAACAAGAAACAAAAACCGACTTCAACCCAATCAATTTTTTTTTAAAAGCATAAGAAAAAAATGGAAATAATAGTGTGATCCAAATGGCATACCTGTAAACATGTTTTTTAATTGGGTTTTTTTTCAAAAAGCGCTCGATACATTTCGATAAAAATTTAATGGGACCATCTTGTAAAGTATTACTTATCGAAAAAAAAAGAATTTCTAACTCCTCCTTTTTTTTAAAGTCGGTTAAAAATCAAATCGAAAAACAAAACGTTTATTCAGAAAATAGGCTTCTGCAGGCACTTTTTCACGTCAAATCACGTTTAAAATTATATTATGAAATTATATGTATTTAATTTTGTTGCTCAAAAGCTACATACATAACAGACATAATACTAGCGTTTCGGAACCGACCACTGAAGAGAAGAAACGGCGAGAGAAATTCTTTTCAACAGTTTTGGTCGCCTACTCGCCTGAAGGGCTTTGTATAATTAGATTATGTATTTCTTTCTTGTCTTTTTCTTTCTTTTCTTTTTTTCTTTTATCTATTATCTAAAGAACTCAAATTATTTGTACAAAAAAGAAAAATAACTAAAGGCCACATTTTTCCTGATGGTGAAACTACAAACACGTAAATATTTTGACGCATGTATCTATTTCAAATTGTAATATCGCGTTTTTTTCTTCTGTGACAGTAGTTAATTATGACGCATGCATGACCTCCAAATAATCTTAATCTAGGTAAGATACCCAAATCAATGCTTCCTGGTGCATTTGGAAATTCTAATGAGTGATAGTAATCAAAATATATATTTATCAAATCCCCTGACTTACCATCCGTGTACTAGTCATGCATTGCTAAGGCAATGCTGAACCTACAAAAGATTTGGACATAAGAGCTGCCCATCATTTTATTTATTTTACATCTTTAAATCAGATCAAATAAAGAAATCCTCTGGCTGCTCAGGCTAATAATATTGCTCGGAGTAAATTTTTCAACCAAGAGAATCGATCCGCCACTCGGTGTCAAGTTTCCGCATGGTGAATCTTAATTGGCTCTTTTTTTGAATCATTATTCGAATGGGTTTTCCGAATAGTCGCAGCAGACCACTCGGATCGAACTGCTGCAACATGTCAAATATGACTTTGACCAAATTTTTATTTTTTTCTGAAATTCTCGTCCTTAGATCCTAGCGTTTTTGCCACAACTGTCTACAAAAAGTGGGAATAAGAAGTTCCTTACACCCACATGAAAAAAAAATAAGATTTTTAAAGAAATTGCAATAAAAACCCGATATGCCTTAGGCACTGCATTAATAAAATCAGAAAACATAATTAAGAAATAAGAAGGCTTTTGTACAATTCGCAATTTTATTTTGTTACGCCATTTACTGAGAAGACTTCGTCTATAGTATCATCTTGTTCATATTTAACCCTTAACCGCCTACCATACGTCTCACGGATCCTGTTAACATAATATTTGTAAATATCTTTGCGCCTGAGTGTTGTATCGACTCGTTCGATCGTGTACCTTTTTCCCGCACCCTTAAGTACCACACAACGGCTCGTGGAGGTTAGACCTGCGCGCGTTTGGATCAGGTGAGTAAATAAATACTAGCGTGGGTCTGAGAGACCTCTGGTAGGAGGTTACGTATTTTTTTCTAAATTAGGTTTTTTTATTGTTTTAGGTATAACGGCTCTTAGTACAGCTTTATTTGAGCGTTGGTTAAGTTCAAGTCTATAAAGAATCTGGCTGAACAACTGACAAGGCCGCATATGGCACGTCGTGAAAGCAATGTGAAATTGCAACGTGATATACGTATACAACGCATCCTTCAGATCAACAAAACCCCACCAGCAGCTGTTTGAAGCAGCAGTACTGGTGAGGAGCGATTGGTGGTAAAAACTATTCCACATGTAAATATAAAAAAACGCAAAATACAACACATGTGTTTCGAATGCAAATCGCCAGTTTGCCTCGAATACTCGAACAGGATGTGTTTTCACTGCCGTGAAAAGCTCTAGGTGAAGAGCCTGCAATTTTGTCAAATTAATAATTATAATGATAATTGTTATTTTTTTTCAAGATTCTTAATGATTCAATAATTTAAAAAATATAACAAAAAGTTCCTATTATTTTAAATAATTTTTTTAATTCTCATTTTCTATAAGTGTTAGTAAGTAAGCTAAAAACAAGATATTATACCATTTATCCTGAGTTATTAAAAAAATATTGTAGATTTTCATATTCCTCTCTTTTTAAATAAAAAGTATAATAATGTTCAAAATAGAATTTATAATATATAATTTTAATTAAAATCTGTACCCTCCCTTAATTTTTATAATCATTATATTTTTTTTATTTCTGGGTTCCCACAGACGTATGGTAGGTGTTTGTGTCACAATAGTAAGTGGTAGGTAGTTAAGGGTTAACTAGTTTTTCTACGAAAGAAGATTACGAAAACAATTGCCTAAAGACAATTAAATTCCCCTGGAGTTAAAGACACTGTACCTAAAATGGCAACACCGTCCGATTGTCAGATTGAAAATCAGACGTGTATTCCCAGCTTAAGCTACTAGTTTTGCTGTGCATTCAATTATCTTAACACGAGATGATGGCAAAAGACCAGACAGTATGACTCTGGTGCCCTGCAGATTGGGGCGACCGCTAGTGTCGTCTACTTGCGTCGACACCCTGGCGCCATCCCATCTTCAGAGCACCAAGTTAAAGGCGGGCACAGCTGCGGCAGGAGCCGCAAATATGTAGGTATCGGAGATAACTACATATTTGAGCCTTTTGGGGTAGAAACATTGGGTCCGTGGGGTCCATCAGCCCATAAGCTTTTTAGTTTCTTGGTATCCCGTGACCAAAGGGCTGGAAGCTACCTAGCTCAGCGTATAAGCATTGCCATGCAATTTGGCAATGTTGCCAGCCTTTTGGGCACGATGCCCAGGGGTGAGCAGCTGGAGGGACTGTATGATTTATATTTTTAGATTTTTAGGCGTTTAATTTTATTTTTAGTTAGTTTTATTGTTAGAATAGTTTAATATAATTTTTCTACATAAATTTTGTATGCTACAAATGTAGCTGAATAAGTAGTGCAATCATATTTCAATACCTAAATATACACTTTATCTTATTATCATTTGATAGGAGTGGAAAGTTCATGTTTTTATTACCTATACCTACCTAAACATGAAATTATATGATAGATAGATTTTAAACATGAAATTTTCTTCAAAATAAAAAAAAAATAAGACATTGATTTTTTTTTAGTGAACGATAAGGTAATCTACCTATATTTCAATGCCATGTTAAAGCAGCATTTCTACTGCATGTTGGCAAAATGTATAGTGTAAAAATGTAGGTAAGATTATGAAGATAGTTTTTCTGCATGGGATTAATAAATGAGTGCGAAATATTGGTATTTGGGTCAATCCTTCCGCTTAGTAAAGTTACGAGTATCTTGGCATTCATCTTACAGTATCAAGGTTATGGCAATATTGCAAAGGTGCGACCACATTGAACTGCGCCATTTTAACTCAATTTATTTCTGAAACTACCCTGGTATTAGATAAAGTTATGTTTGTAAGTATACTAAACAATTAATCCGACTGACTCAGAACCAGAATGAGGTTATGGGAGAGGAGTGTGAGGCTATGTAGCATCTGCAAATTAAAAGGATGAAAAAGCGCAGTCGAGTTTATTTTTTGAAGAAATGCTACCGGTTAATATCAATGTACTGCCTCCATGGTCCCGTGGTTAAGGCGTATGCCTTGTTGACCCGGGGGTCGTGGGTTCGATTCCCACGAGAAGCATACTTTGTTAAGTTGTTTCCAGTTTAGTTAGGACATTGCAGGCATGAATCAGGTACTTATATTAGATCATTCCAGGGGAGAAACTATTTATATCTAAATTTCTAATGGATAGAAAATCAAAGAAATAATAATTTAGGAACGAAAAGACAAGGATAGTTCCAAATGCCTTTTTTTAGTAAGTCAAGAAACCTTAATACCCTATAGGTCGATAACTCGGTAAACTGGTAAATGTGTTCATACAAAAAAATAACCGCTGCTAGACCTATTTAAAGGGATGAATTTTCTGAAACATCCATTAACGTTTATTTAAGTATAATAAATATTAAAATTTCCGTACTAACTTGCGATACGCATTTTCTCCATGAAAGAGATGAATTTAGAAAAATATAACACTACCTAGTTCTTATTTCTTTTTAAAAAGTAAGGAATTCAAAATTGATGTTTAAAACTCACAGAATTTCATACAACCTTATTTTTCCTCATTTACGACCTTACGGAGTAAAATTCTTAAAATTCTTTCATAGCGCTCACTTATAACTTTTAACACTTTTGTGCATAATTTAAGGTTCCTTCTTAGTGCTTATTGTTTCGGTGTGCGTTGATATATTTATGTTTCCTTTTATATTTATTGACAGATACTTAGAAAATTCTAAGTAGTAAGTAAGAGTCTTTACATACGAAAATTTTACACAAAAATGGGCGCAAGTCATTAATGTGCGGATTTTCTCACATATTTTTCCTGCATGATTGGCAGAAAAAATAACCATTAAAAGCCTAAGATGATGGCTGTATGGAAAATGACGTTTTCCAACACGAGCTCAAGGTGTGAACCTCTGTAGTCACCTCACTAGTGTTATCTAGAACTCTATAATCCTCTTATCAGCCATAAATCTGTGATTCGCGATTAACTTGCCTGGTTTGGCGGACAACGCCTTGACATATTCAGTTTTCGCTATATATCCGGTGGAATATTTTTCTCATGACGTGCGTTTTTCTAGATATTTTTTCTCATGAATTTTACTTTTTTCTTTCTTTGTCTCTTGTCGTATAAAATTTATCGTATGTAATTTATCAGGTTGTCCAAAAATTGGTTCGAATGCTTGAAAACATCGAACATTTAGAACATCAGATACACTAAGTACCATGTCAAATTTTTTATCGTCAATTTTACAGTGTCACACTCCCGACTGGAATAGAGTGCGTAGAGTACGATTAGCTCACATTACTGGTGACCGTCCAGCGGTCCCCCTTTTGGCAACGTAGTTTTCAGCCCATACGGCAAAACATGAGAGTTTGCTGTCTCTTCAAGCCTTGAACAGGCAATACCTAAAGCCGAGGTCCGTCCTCCCAAAGGCCCTTTGGAGATGTGCAGTTTGGTGAAGTAGCGCAAGCTTACTTGGAGGTAGCTATATAGTCTTCTTATCGTGTCGGTGGTGGCTCAAAAATGTCTAAAAGAATCCTATATTTTATCCCTCCAGTATTTAGCAGCAGCCAATG
Organism: Rhodophaea formosa; assembly: GCA_963082605.1. Lineage (NCBI taxonomy): Eukaryota > Metazoa > Arthropoda > Insecta > Lepidoptera > Pyralidae > Rhodophaea > Rhodophaea formosa. Next base: position 12,995,917 of record OY720224.1, on the reverse strand, counting down.
CAATACCATACAATTTTATAACACTGCTACAAGTATTTTCTTATGTATGTTTAGTTCGTATTAACTAAAGATAAATAAATAGTCATATAGTCCACGCGAACAAAGTTGCGGGCATCAGCTAGTTTATAAATAAATAATGTTACTATAATCTAATTATAGTACATTACGTAATAATTTCACCATATATGGATCGATTTTTAAAATTATTCGAAGATATACTTTCAAATTAGTCCTATTTTAATTTCATTACATTCGGATAAGTAGTTAGGTGAGACGTGTGATTTTTTAATTAAAGATTTTCATTAATCAATCATTAGGAACTCTCCTGTACGCCACTGGTTATAATACAGTTGGCTATTTTAAATTATTCCACTAGATTAGATATCTTCTTAATTAATCAATAAAAAACTTGATTAGAACTAGTTGTTACTGGTTCTAATCTAACTTCTATCGATTACGAATTTTAATTTGGCACTTTTTGACGATCTGTGGAAATAAACACATTCATTCTCTTGTGCTTCCGCATGTTAGCAAGTGGCATAAAAATATATCGAGCTTCGTGCTTCCGAAGGCGTGTTAAGCCGTTGGCCCCGATTGTCATTATTGATGGCAATTGGCAGTCATTAAGCTATGACAAATGTGTTCGCTACTTACACACATAAAAAAACCAAACGTACGAAATTCTACCTCTGATACCTACTCTTATAGTAAAAGCTATTACTCAGAGAATATACACCGTACAAAACTACCGACAATTATTTAAAGAGGCAGCTCAGCCCGATACAATAAACGAATTTTTCAATAAGAAAAACCCTGGGAACTGGAAAGAAAAATTAGATATGTTCATGAAATCAGCAATTTGTATGAAAATGTAAGGAAAATAACAAATTTTTCAGATTGCGGGCACTCTGCCCTCACATCAAAAGTCCGGTGAAGTAGCAAAAGCTCACTAGGAGCTAGCAACGTAGTCCTTTCAAAAAAATACATTCGGGTTCAGGTGCAGTGTAAGTTTAAGCAAACGCTATATCCTTAAATTTAAATTCACTTACCCTGGATCTGTGTCAAGTACGAATAGAACGAGAATATCAATGTAGCCTTTACCTTTAACCTTTGTTGAGAAAAATCTTTAAAATTCAGGACGTTTCGTCTGTGAGCAGACTGATAAATAAATACCTTTGAAGATCAAAGAATTTGCTGGCTACTATTTTATTTGAATAAATAAATATCGCTCTACAGACATTTTACTTTTAAACACCTGTTCAAATATAATATTTGGTAAAGTTATTTTCTATTTAGACCTTGTTGCTCTTTAGAAATATTTAAACAAAATTATTTTTAATTCATTTAGAAAAAAAGAAACATCGTCTTAATTAAATATAGTAGATTTTACCGAGATCAACGCACACCTCGTTGTTCGGTTTTTACAAAAACTTCAGGATCAGGTTCATCAATATCTTCCCTATATATTTATGATTTTAAAAGCTTTTGCGGTCACAAACAGTATTATTTTCACTACGGGACTTATCGCGATTATTTTTGATACTAGGTATATAGCATTTAAGAGACCCCGTCCTAAAATCATTTATCCTTTTGATATAAACCTTGCAAAATCTGAAATACGTTTTTGAAGCATTTCAACCTGGATATTACAAATGTCGGAAAAGGGAGCGGCCTGAGTGAAACGGCCCATTTCAATCATCTTCGGACCCTCGGCTAATGTGGCCAAGTGCTCGTAAAAAGCAGGATACATGGGTAATGTACTTGTAAGTGGGTTGAGAAGGTTTATTTTCGGTTAAGGCTCGTTTTACATCAGAAAAAGGCTAAAGAACTGATTGGTTCCTCTCGACTACTCAAAAGCATCTAAGATTTCTTTAAAAACGTTCTCAAGTCACGTTCTCTGTCACTGTCTAGATAATTAAACAAGACAAAGACAGTTTGAGATATTGTCATTAGTAAGATTAAATAAATAAATAAATATATAGTACATTTCACACAAATCGAGCTAGCCCCACAGTAAGTTGTGTACTTGTGTCGCCGGATACTAACTCAACGATACTATGTTTTATAACAAATACATATATAGATAAACATCCAAGACCTAGATCAATCTGAAAAAGATCATTTTTCATCTTGACCTGACCGGGGATCAAACCCGGAACCATCCGTGTCACAGACCGGGCGGCGTGTTGACCGCTGCGCCACGGAGCTCGTCAATTAAAAAGATCATTCAAAGATTATTACATTCAAAAATTATTTTGAATATTTAGGGCGAGAGACTTTCCATTGACTTATACTAGGCGTAATGTTATTTATTACCGATATTCCCAGAAAAGGGACCAACTCAACCCAAAATTAACAACTTTTCCTGTAAATTCTATTCTGGAAACTTGAAAAAAATTGACATTTTCATAAAAATTGCCGGGCTGACCGAACTCTTTTATATAATAATTTATGAAAAGATGTTCTTATTAATGGGCTCAGTCACTACTTTATGGAAATGTCGGTGATATTTTTTTTTTCATTAAAGTGTTTAAATATAACTGACAGATCACAAGCTCAAGCTAGCCAGCCCCAAAGTAAGTTAGAAATTTGCGATGAATCCCATAACTCAATGTTACTTGTATTTTATACCGAATATATAGATAAACATCCAAGACGTCAAAGTTAAAAAAAGAAACACATTTGTCCTGACCGGAAATCGACCCCGAAACCTTCTCTGTGCCAACCAGGCATTATGACCACAAGGTTACCTCAAAACAATCTTGTTAAATGCACCATGAAGTCCAAAATATTACGTATTCACCTAAGAAAAGGCCCTTTCGCAAATGGGTCACGGATGGCGGCCGTATCACGCGGCCCGAGCTACCTCCTAGCCACGTGTCCCCTGCCCTGAAACTTATGGGGAAATGCTGTTGTGAAAGCGCCCTACACTTTTATGCAAGCTTTATGAGTCATAGGCTAAACAGTATGGAAACAACAGCAATTATGATGTAGTATGCGTAGATATACCGTACTTTCATTGAGTTAGGTACTAAAATTACATCCTAATACTAACTTACTAACTAATATTATAAATGCGAAAGTGAGTTTGTTTATTTGTTTGTTTGTTACGCTTTCACGCCGTATCTTCTGATCCGATCATCATAAAATTTTGCATACACATAAGTTAGGGTATTGAGAAGGACATAGGCTATATATCACGCGGGTGAAGCCGCGGGTAACAGCTAGTGCTATATAGTAAGACGGATACATGAATTTTGCGGGGTTCAGTGCTGCGTCCATCCTAACTAATATAAGAATTTAGAAAGTGAGTTTGTTTGTTACGCTTTCACGCCATATCTACTGAATCGATCATCATGAAACTTTGCATACATATAGGTTAGAGTATTGAGAAGGACATAGGCTATATATGACACGGGCGAAGTAACAGTAGCGCGTGTAATAGCTAGTTAGAAATAAATTGAAAGAAAACGGAGGTAATACTCGTATCATTCAATAATTCCTTCTGCAAGGTCCTAGATGACCCTTCAAACTATGTTATGAACTACTGTTTACCGACAGCGGAGGCTTAGTTATAGAGTCCAGATTTTACTTTTTAGGACCGAAATCCTAACATAAGCTTTTTAGGTTGGCAAAAAAGTATCATTGTTTAGAGACAGTAGTAAAGAATATCTGTGACTTGTTTATAGATAGAACGAAGGTTGTCCGGTCCCTTATCCTTTCTAAAGCTTTTAAGCTCGTTAAGTCTGTGACTTATCTCCTACTAACTAGATCCGACTGCCTTAGTTTCTGAATCTTGATAAATGTGTCGGAAAAGCTAAGCCTCTGTTAATCTTGTTCGACCAGAGTATCCTTCGTAATTATTTATTCTTTATTTTCTACTCAAGAGTATTTTCAGGCTTGATTTTTCCCCCAGGTTGCACTGTGTCGAGAGGTCGAGCTGTCCACCACCAATCATAAAACTGATGATTAAATATGATTGGTGGATTTTGACAGCAGCTGTCAAAAATACCTCTCGACACAGTGCCGCCACTTCGATTTCTGTAAACCCTCATTATACCATCAGTGGCGTAGCAAGAAGCCATGTGGTTCCCGGCAGAGTAGAATAGGGTCACTCCAAGTCTTTCCGTGGATGTCATAGAAGTCGACTAAGGAAACACAAGCTAAACAGAGCTATAAACATCAGAGACCTCTCCAACCCATCTGGCAAGCGTGGAGTGTGCAAGCCAAATCCTCTGACTGCTTTGGCCAATATATGGCTCTGGTAGTATAGAGAGGGTCGGGCTTCTGCAGTGGAGACTAAAAAGACTGATGTGATGATGATGGCGTAGCTAGGTGTGGGTAAAGTGGGTCCTTGCCCTGGGTCTCGCGCTCAAAGCGGCTTCACGCACTCGTAGACGAGCTTTTTTGGAAAGTCTATGATTTACGTAAAAGTCCCACAAGGCCTCGCGGAACGCATTTTGCCTAGGCCCAAGTAAGATCTTGTTCCGCCATCTGTTAGGAAAGAAAGAAAGGGGGTTTTGCTGATGCGACTGCGCCCACGTCTATATTAATAAACGCTACGCTTCTGCTTACAAAAATGTTGCTTGATGGATAGCGTCCTGTGGCATAGTTGTTACACGCCAGCCTGCGACATGAGCGGTTACCGGAATCGATTCCAAGCGCAGGAAATTTGTGATTACTTAATTTTCACAGGTATTTTATTGCTGTTCTGGAGTTGGCGTCAGGTCAGCAGCCGGTCGTAATAACTTTCACCAAAATCATATGTCACCATTCTGACAGTGTTGTTGGAAACATTTAAAATAGGCTTTAAATCAATAACCTTATTTACCATGTTATCTATGAATCATCAATAAACCAACGAAATAAAATTAACGCCAACATACCTGGTTGTACATGCAATAACTCGTAAAAGTACTGGTTTTTCTTGAAACCAATTGGACTAGTTCATTATAATTACATAGTAATTGGAAATAACCAAAATATTTTTAGATTAATTAACCTGTTTATGTATATGGAGCTCATTTTAAAATAGTTACAATGAATTAATTATTACTGTTTTAAAATGAGCTCCAAATGGATCTACTAATTATTAGAATGTAAACAAGAGATGCTTTTAGATTGCTCATTAAAGTAAAAATTATGGTGTTCTTAAAAAAAAATATATATAAAAAAGAAATGTGCTCAATCAAAAAAAATTAATTTCGATACCCTAACGAGACCCCAGCTAGCTGTCTAACAATAAAATACATTATAGCACATCAAAAGTCGGTTAAGGGTTGGACCACATCTGGCAGCACGGAATCGCCTTTGTTCCGCCTGTGCTACCACGTGCTGCAGTATGCTGCCGCATGCGAACGCGCGCTGTCGCATTCCGCAGACAAAAAAGGCGATCGCACGCGTCAGCATGCTGCAGCATGGGGTGGCATACTGCCGCGTTCTTTCATCATCATCATTTCGTGTAGATGACACGGTTCTTCGTTCTTTCATGATCAGTATAGATTCAAGCGCGAGATGGATAGGACCACGGAAGAGAGAGCAGTGATTCTAGCGTGTATTTTGCAAGAAATGCAAAATCAAAATAATAAAAAGAAACGCATTCGCAAAATAAAACGGAGATACTGGGTTCATCCTTTTTGGAAGCAGAGAGCGGTTCATGGACAATATGTTACGCATTTTCCGGATTTAGTAACACATCCAGATAGTTTCGTAGATTATTATGGAATGACTTTAAATGATTTTAATGAATTAGTTGACCTACTGCAGCCTACTCTTCAAAAGCAAAACACAAAGTTCCGGAAGTGCATCTCAGTGAAACAAAGATTGTGTGTTTGTCTAAAGTAAGTAAAATACACTATTATTAATTAATCCTTTAATCAAATCCAACTTTTTCTTTATAATCACAACTACAATAAGTAAACGCTTTTCTCCTCAAATAACAATATCACAAGTTAAATCATCCATGGGAAACAACAACAATAATTTAATAATCACAACTTTAATATCAAATAAGTGTTTGATGTAGATTTACACATAATTTTGCCATTTTCTTAGTAGATAGAATCATCAAACTGTTCATTGTATGTCGACGACAACGTGGCTGTAGTTTGTGTATACCCTTCCAACGACGTCGTTATAGTTGGTGTATATCTCGCAGAAGACGTCGTTGCAGTTGATGTATACCCTTCCAACGACGTCGTTATAGTTGGTGTATATCTCGCAGAAGACGTCGTTGCAGTTGATGTATACCCTTCCAACGACGTCGTTATAGTTGGTGTATATCTCGCAGAAGACGTCGTTGCAGTTGATGTATACCCTTCCAACGACGTCGTTATAGTTGGTGTATATCTCGCAGAAGACGTCGTTGCAGTTGGTGTATACCCTTCCAACGACGTCGTTGTAGTTGGTGTATATCTCGCAGAAGACGTCATTGGAGTTGATGCATACCCCATAGACGACGTCGTTGTACTCGCTATATTACTAGTATAACCATAGCTAGGAGTACTAGGGTGATAAGTATGAAGTAAGGCAGATTCCGCATCACTTACAATTTCAAAAATTTTTTTCTTCACTTCCAGTTGTATCTCTAAAGGAAATGTTTTGACCGTTTGTGTCATACTTAAGAAAAACATTGTTATGGGATCATTATTTTCCTTGGCCTTGTTGCTCTTTAAATAATTATCTAATACTTTTGCTAGACTTTGTTCTCCTGTATATGACTCGCTTGATCTACTACGATTGTTTGTTTGATGTGTACTTGAATCATAAGCTGTACTTTCAGTTGACTGACTCTCATTATCTGTTAAGTCTTGTTCTTGTGGTGGAGACATTGGGGATAAGTTTGTAACTGTGGCTCTGTCCTTATAATTTTTATTTAAAAATGAAAGAATGTTTTCATATTTTATAGGACGAGTCACTGTTGCCGCAGAGCCACTCCTGGGAGTTTGTCTTTTTTTTAAAGCCTTCCTATAGTTTTCTCTAATTCTGGTCCACTTTTTTTTGCAATCTTCAACTGAAAATAAGAAAATAAAATTGTAGGCAAGTAGGCACATTTATATGATTGTTAAGACACTCTAATTTTTTTGCAGGTATTTATTTTATGGAAACAGTCTGAAATCAATAGCATATGATTATCGAATGGGGAAGGAAACAGCTCGTCAAATTGTATTGGAAACAAGTCAAGCATTATGGGATATATTATCGCCAATAGTAGTACAGGCACCAACTACAGAAGATTGGAAAGCAATAGAAGACAAATTTGCAACAATTTGGAACTTTCCTAATTGCATCGGCGCAATCGATGGGAAACATGTTGTGTGCCAAGCACCTCAAAATAGTGGTAGCATGTTTTTTAATTACAAAAAAACTTTCAGTGTAGTACTACTAGCAGTTGTAGATGCAGAAAATAATTTTGTTATTGTGGATGTTGGTTCCTACGGTAAAAATAGTGATGCAGGAATTTTCTCAAACTCTCAATTTGGGAGAAAGTTTATGAATGGTACACTGAACATACCCCCAGTAAAATGTTTACCTGGTACTGCTGATTCTATGCCACACGTATTCGTAGGTGATGAGGCGTTTCCCTTGGATTACAATCTCATGCGCCCTTATCCAGCTGAGCAAGCACGCAATAACGATGAAATCAAAATATATAATTATAGACTTAGCCGTGCTAGAAGGATAGTGGAGTGTGCTTTCGGAATTTTGACGCAGAGGTTCGACATATATTCCAGAAGAATTCGTTTAGAGCCTAACCAATTAATAAAAGTAGTTTTAGCTACCATTAGTTTACATAACTTTTTGAACAAAAGAGGACGTCAACCTAGAACATCACATAATAATGCGTCAACACCTAACGAAGAACGGGCTCTGCAGAATTTAATGCCAATCGTAAGAAATGATAATAACATGAGTGCGATTGTGGTTAGAGAAAATTTTAAAAGATATTTTAATACCGATATTGGAAGTCTAACTTGGCAGTACGAGAGGGTACATAGGACATGATAAACTAAAAATTACGCGTTTATCAGTATTGCAGTATAACAGATTGGACTATCAATTACTATATCTTGACCTAGGGAAATAAATAGTCTTACGACTGCGTCTAGCATAAATAATATGTATCTATTAGAATAATAAATACATTTCTTTTTAATATGTGTGTTTACCTACTATACTTACGTTACGGTATTTTATTTTTTCTTTTAATGTATTCTGTTTTTTTTTAATCATTCTTGAGCATTGATTTATGCCATATGGGTAAAAAAGTAAATAACTACTGCTGGCGTAATCATCATCTCGATCCCCCCACCCCCATGTCGTCAAAAATAAGCAAAGCTATAGATTATTAAACGGGGTCAGTGCCTTGACGTTTATTTTATTTTTCATAGTGATTATTTAAGGTTCGACTCCATATTTCCCCACACACCCCGAGTATCTCAATGGCGCAGATTACACGATCAATATTATCACGATACTTGCGATAATATTGAACGTGTAAGCGACGTATGATATTGATCGTGTTATCTGCGCCAATCCGATCAATCATCGATTCAAAAATTGTCTATGGTTTCCATAAATTCGTCATCGACAATGTTGGCGCGATGTGCATCCATACCTACCATAGAGAAGTACCTACCCACGGAAGAGAAAAAACAGTGGAAGTGCTACACTTCGAAATGACAGCTCTCGACTGAACGAAAATTGTATGAAAGTAGCCGTGTATGCGTTTCTATGGTGCACACTTCTTGTTCTACATCGCACTTCCCCTTTGAGCGTAAGCGAATTTTTTTCTTCCGTGTACCTACCTAACAAAAATGCTCATATTATTTATGCTTTGATGGATATGCGTGCGAGAAACCAGTAATATACTAAAGAATTATTTTATAATAATTTCGTGAAAGTTCTATGACAATATTTCAAATATGTTAATATTAATTCTTTAATATTTAAATGTTTCCAGCAAATGTGAAATATTTAGTCATTTACTCAAATCCTTTAAAAAATAAATCGAATTCATAAAAATACTTACCCCTGAGATTTATTATTTTTCCTATTTCTTCCCAAGCATTCTCTTTACGGTGTTGGTCACTGTATTCCGCCGACTCCATGTCATAGAGACAAGGATATTTCTGCACTAAAACTATCAAATTTTCGTCAGTCATTGTTATTTCCATCCGTACGGCATGAATGAACAGGCTGCACTGAGCTGACGAGCGGCCGCGTGCGCCATTGTACGATAGAGTGAGACAGCATGCGACAGCAAGTGATCGGCGGTGAAAGGATGCGTTAGCATGCTATCGCGCGCTTCAGCGTTCCGGAGTCCCCTGCCGACCATTGCATTTTGTCCGTGATGCCGATCGCCTCGAGGATTCCGCCGCGTGCTATCGCATTATGCTTTCTGTCTCGGTCTAGCAAATGGCAGTTCTAAGCGACAGAAAGAGAAAGGGCGACGGAAAAAGGCGATTCCGTGCTGCCAGATGTGGTCCAACCCTAAAAGAATAGGTGAAAATTTGAGTTATCATGTCAATACATGGATCTTAGTGTCAATACTCTCACTTTTCAATTCCGATTCTACCTTCACGGTGTGCATGATCATAGGGCCGGCCCTAGACTCTGTCCATCCCGTTATAACGAGATTAACTTAATGTTAACTATTGTTATTGTACTGTACCATTTGTAAATCACTGAATAAAGATGTTTCTATATTATTCTATTCTTTTAATATAGGCTGATTTTGAAACTATGAGCTTTATTGAAAAATCTGAATCCCTATTGGAATACAGAATCGCAAGAAAAATAGATAAAAAACGAAATATCATAACTTTTGGACCTCTCATAAAAATCAGCTGGGCGAATATCTATGGGAAGGCAAATTGTATTTTTAAGTTTTCACCATTTTTTCTTCTGTATTCCTTTAGAGAGTCTAATTCTGAGGTTTTAATATAGCTCATAGGTTGAAAATCAGCCTGTATACAATATAAACCTTGTCCGATCCTTAAAGCCCGTCCTTGGACCGTCAAAAAAATAAACAATATTTTCATGAAAATATTCCTGCTAAACAATGATTGTAAGCTGTATGGGAATTTCATATTGTAATCGGCTGATTCGGATTAAGGATCGAAGAGGGTTTAATCATATATTTTATATTTTCAAACCTATGCTCCATGTTTTGTTGGCCAACTAAAGAAGAAGGCTGCTGTCATGACATATCAAGAACTAAAGTCTAAAGCATCGGATAGAGAAGTTTGGCGCATACTCCATCGACAAGAGCTATAAAGCTTTTAAATAAGAAGAAGAAAGTTTAATATGATGAACAAAAGTCAAGTTAAAATAAGTTATATTTATTAATCCTCATATATATTGTCGTTAAACGCTAGTCGATGCTAAACCTGCTTTATGCTTCCTATCCAGCTAAATTGGACATAAAACATATTATAGTTGTTAAGCAGAGAGCAGCTTTTATTAAGAGTCACGGATCTTCTAGTCAATGACCTGTTACAGACAGGTTATAAGGACAGACATATAAGTTATTCATTCGTCATTGTAATTGTCCTTTTAGGGATTTTGTGGAATTGCTAAGAAATCATCTGAAGGTATTCCCAAAGGATCCCTTACAAAATCAACATCAAATAAACAGTCCGAAATGAAATATTTAAACATAAATTATTGTTGAAATTAACTCAACAATCCATACTGTGAATAAAACACTCCGATATGCATATCTGTTTCTGTAAATTTAGGCTAATCTTGATAACTACTAAGCCGATTTCGATATGGTTTTTTTTCAAATATAGAGCCCTTTTTGGTAATATTTATACGTGCGTGAGTTATATTACGGTGTGAGCTTTTTCGAGCAGCCAATGATCATTAAAATTATTTGGTCCATTACGTATGACTTTAAAAAATATTTAAAAGCCTAAACTAATATTGTAATCCAGCAAGTTATTGCATACAAAGGAATAAACTCAGAAAACAGTGAATTTCAATACATACTGTAATCCACAGATAAAAAAAAAATTTTTTTCGTCTTTCGTATTATCCCATATAATATCACACCATTTGATAATATTGAACTTGGCACCCAATTTCACGTTTATGTTTTTAGAGGGATTTAGAACTACAATACACACCATCTAAGGTCGATAACCTGTCTGTAAGTGCAGTCATTGCTTCACTTGGGATAGAACAAAATGCATACAAATATACGTTCTTTGTGTATTTTTAAACAAATATGGAACTTTTGTTTAATCCAAAGCTATGAGAGTGGGCGGCTGACGCGTCAAGACATTTAAACCCACGGTTTCTTTCTAAATCTGTATGCAGAGGTAGTATTAGTACCTAGGAGGTGCAAACGAGATACAATAGGGGTGGAAACGCAAATGCTCTAAGAAACGCAAGGATAATTGAACATGTCGCAGCGTATGATCTTTCCTAACAAAAATGAGTATTATATTTGATTATTTTTAGGCTTTACTGCAAGCAAATAGTTAGATGTCAATCAATATATGTAAGTTTTTGTTATAAAATACAACGTGTTGATGATTAAGCGCAAAACCTCTTAGGTGGTGACTGTGCTTATGAATATGTACAATTTTTACTATGGGGCCGACTCTGCAACTCGACAAATTTGTATTATTCATTAACACGTTGTATAGTATCACTGAGTTAGTATTAGCTTTGGTTGCTACCCCTTTTAGTAACACTTTAGCGAAACCTAAACTAAAAAGAACAATAGTTATTACATATTTTCGTTATACGTCGTGGTACGTCATTTAAAAGGTAATTGACTGTGTTTAATGTCATACATTAATTTTTCAGGATACATAGCGGCCTTATAGTTTCGCCATGTCTGTCTGTATGTCTGTCTGTCTGCGGTTTTACTCAGAGACTATAAGTACTAGAAAGCTGTTATTTGGTATGAGTATGTATATTAATCATGGCGAAAAAAGTGGTAGAAAACAATCTTAAAAAAATTTATTTTTAGGTTATCTCCCATAGTAAAGCGGGAGTAATATTTTTTTTTCTAGACCAACCCATCGTCTTGGGTATTGATAAATAGGTCTTTAAAAAATATTGTGAGGTTGAGAACATAATTTTTCGATTTAGGGATCCGTTTCCGAAATATTTGGTTTTAAAGTGAAAATTTTTTGTTACAGGTAAGTGTCCCCCCCCCCCCCCCCCTCTATCTGCTAAACGGCTATATATGGATACGTAAAGAAATATTACAATAGTAGTATATATACTGAAGTTGAAAGGAAAACTATCAGAGCTGAGTACTTAGTACAAACTAAACAAGGCAGCCAACTTATAAAATGTACCTACTCGAAAATGTAAAATTTCATACAATTTTCATTGTTAGATTTTTTTAGTCGGTAAACTGTGAGGTGCGAGTTTGAAGAGTGTGAACTCAAAGTTGTCATTCGCAACTACGGAACCCTACACTGCGCGTGGCCCGACACGTACTTGGCCGGTTTTATCATTCTTGCATTCGTTTAAAAGTGGCCGCTTAAGTGTAAAATATAAACAGAAGCTCTAAAAATAGTTTAAAGGCTTCGAAAATTTTGAGTCACAAGTGAAGTGCATTAATTAATATTAAAAAAATTGGATGTGTTGGTTGGCTGTCATTAGGCAGATTTTTATGTTCAGTTGTTGTATTTAAAATGTCTTTAAATAATACGAGAGCGAAACATGTTATTCAACAACTTCAAAAACAGGGGATTATCGATTCGATCCGTGATGTAATATTGTCGGACTTATCACAGTTTTCGTCTGCGTTAGTAATACCAACTTATAGAGAAGTGTGACAAATTTCATAAGTTATGTTTGTATATTTGTATGTACGTCCGTGCATACCTCAAAACCTAGTCCTAGTCCGACCTATTCGAATAGATTTTTTTTTGTTGAAATTGCCATAGTCCAAGGGAATAGTGCAAGTTTCATCGAAATTGGTTCAGTAGTTGAGATTGAGTTAATTAAATAAATAAATATATAGGGACATATCACACAAATTGAGCTAGCCCCACAGTAAGTTGTTAACTTGTGTCGCAGGATACTAACTCAACGATACTATATTTTTTAATATATAATTATATAGATAAACATCCAAGACCCAGGTCAATATAAAAAGATCTTTTTCCATCTTGACCTGACCGGAGATCGAACCCGGGACCCCCGTGTCGCAGGCTAGCGTGTTGACCGCTGCGCCACGGAGCTATGTATCAGTCACAAAAAAAAATTGAAGTAAGTTTTTTCTTTTAAATTACTATTCTCGCTACTTGTGGTCACCAATACATGGTATGTGCACCGCTTCAGGGGTTGCTTAACATGCGTTAGCGCTAAACTTCTTTTTATTCTTCATCAGGTTGTTTTTTAATACCCACTGCAGGAACACGATCCTGTCTGTACTACCAGAGCCACATATTAGCCAGAGCAGACAGAGAATTTGGCATCGAAATCGGTTCAGTAGAGAGTAGTCAGTAGAGTTAATAGCACAGAACTATATCAAGATAGAAGGAAGAAGTGTATGTACCTCGCGTGGAAAAATTAAGCCTCAATGGCTCAAATGTTCGGCGCGAAGCTCAGTCGGCGAGCGACCGCAGTCCGCGTGCGTCGTCAAGTTCTAGAAACAAAATGACTCGTAGTTCGGTAATTAACTGTGCAAACAACACCAATAAGGGTGGAGCTGGAGATCAAGGTATTTCCTTTCATTGGTTAGTACTATTTATTCTAAAATATCCGTAAATATTTAAAAAACGTTTATTTTGTTGCTCCGTATTACTTTTACCAAAATAAAAAAGAGCGATTATATATCGAATGCTAGTTTTCCATTGCGCGTTTAATTTATGAGCCAGACTTGAGATCCATTGAAAACCAGCAATGTAAAAGTAAGCTATTTAAATTGTTGAGTAGCGTCCAAGATCAATTTATCAGTTTGTCTGTCAAAAACAAGAATAGTGATGTGCACTGCAATTTTCTTACTCGATTATATAACTATATCGATTTTCAAAGCAGATTAACTGATAATTTGAATGATTTCTTTTTTATTGATTTAGCTTTCCGTAGTAAAAAGCAAATATTACTAAACACTGATTTTATAGGTTATATAATTTAACTTTTTCAGTTTTCCTCATATCTAAATGACTAAAATAAGTGGATTGAAGCAACAGGCCGTAAAATATGGTTTCCTACAAAAAACAGCCGGATTTGTTCTAAACATTTCCACGAAGACGCTTATACTGCCCCATCAAAGAAACGACGAATAATTAGCACAGCTTATCCGACTATTGATGTAGTGATAATGTCAAATGATGAAAAGGTACAAATACGTAAAGGTAAAAATACATAAATCTAAGTCAATTTTTTTCTTTTTATGGTCTTCTAATAAAAGCTTGTTTTTAAAAATGGTTTTAATTTATACTTATTATTTATTTTGTTTCTTAATTGTCGCACACTCCACTCCCTTTCCCTCTTTAATTAACTATGCAAAGCCTCGAACTCTGCTTTACCCCATTCCACTCCACTCCTTTACCTAAATAACCTAGTTCCCTCATAAGATGATACTCCTGGCATTAGGTGATTGGAATTTCAGCTGAATTAGTTTAAGATATCTTCCTTCAGCTAATCTGAACATTAGTTTAGGTAATTATCAGTTAGTCTGCCGACAGATAAACAGATGTTTTGATGGTTACCTATCACAAACAAGAGTAGGTTATGTAACCGAAAACGTTTCGTAATTTTTTTATTTTCTATAGATCCATTTGACCGAAAATCCAATTGCTATATTGTTGAAATTCCGATTTTTAATAGTTATTTTTTGGAAGCTATATGCTTTGTATTGCAACCCTACGTTAATATACTATACTACTATTGCTATATGTCCCAAAATTTGTGTAGCCTTTGCTACACTCCAATAATATTTCTTTTCCTACTAATCTCGATTTGTCGACTGTAAGTAGTTATTGAAAATCGGTGTGAATAATAATATGGAGAAAGTTACTTCTATCTTTATTATTTCTAGAAAAGGAAATTATTCTTACCAAAACATATATCAAAATAAAATTAAATGTTTTGATTTCCGGTCGACAGTTTTTCTTAAAGATCATCATAAATTCCTTGTAGGTGACACGGTCAGTCGACCATGCACATCCTAGTGTCAGAGTTCTTCGGAACCGCCTCTCGGCCTCTGACATGGTTCCTTTAACGACTACCAGATGGCAGCCGGGATCAACGGCTTATCGTGCCTTCCGAAGCACCGGAATCATCTCCAACCAAACTGGAAACAACTTAACAAAGTATGCTTCCCGTAGGAATCGAACCACGATCCCCGGGTCAACAAGGCAAACACCTTAACCACTGGACCACGGAGGTTGTTGAAAAAGATTGTTCTAAAAGATGAAAAATATGTTTATTAAGTTTATAGAAGTAGAAAATATGGTAAGGAAGCCATTTGGAATTTAAAACTACGTCGTACCGTTTTCGGCCATCTACAATTCGAAGAGAAAAAATCTTGTTTGTGATAGGTTACCGATTAGATTAAGTAATTATCAGTTTGTCTGTTGGTGAAATAAAGTTTGCTTATCGATATTTTTAATCGATTAATAAATTAACCTGGAATAATTTGCGTAAATAATTGAGTGACAATCAGGTAAAAATAAATAGGTATAAAGGGGAAAATCTACTACTACATAAACTGTTAGAAATAGATATGTACTATATATGTAGTACTAATGAAAAAAGTTATTGATAGCTGATTCCAAACTTACCTAACATCAATTCAATGTTAACGAAATTTTATGTTTTCCTTATTAACTTGACGGGGAATCGAACCCGGGCGGGGCGGTTCAAATGTGCTTTAGGTACCACTGCGCCACAGAGGTCGTCGATATCGTAATTAATTAGATTCGAAGAAATTGTTTGGGTAACACGAATAAAGTAAAGTGTACTTAATTCTTTTCACTACAAATATGTAGATCGATATTTTAGACTTCGCTGCGCAGCGCGTACACAACCTCCCGCTTCCATATTTTGTTGGTATCGCGGGCGGGGCGGGACGAGGGCGATATTCTAAGGTATTATCGGTACTTCGTTTTTTAATCGATGGCTTGAAATCGTTTTCGCGCGGCTTATATTTCCCATCACTAAATTTAACTCGTGACGTCAAAATACCTACGCAAAATGTTACACGCTCGGTGTCGATACAAATCGACGAGCATTTTTCTTCTATCTTGATATAGTTCTGTGGTTAATAGGGTGTATGCACGTAATTTTTTTATTTGCTTAGTATAATCCTTAATAACCACAGCAAAAAAATATGAATGAACTTTTAAAATATCTTAATTAACGACGAAGATGTGAAACTTTAAAGTTTGAATAAGAAAGAGAAGTCCGATATGGACTAGTGACGTCATAGTCTATGTCATGCATACATTTGCCATACAAAATAGTGTTTTCGCGAGTGAGATAGACATATTTTCGTAAAATCATTTTATCTCGTTCGTTTTTCAACCAAATTTTATTCTGTTTTCACTTTCAGTACTTTACTATTGAATATTTTTGGATAAACTGGTAAGATAACAGATATTTTTTTCATGCATATCCCTATTGTGTATGTATCAGTCACTAAGAAAAAATTAAGTAAGTTTTTTTAAATTACTATTTGCGCTATTTGTGGTCACCAATACAAGGTGTGCACCACTTCAGGGGTTGCTTAACATGCTTTCTTATTTTTATTCTTCATCAGGTTCTTTTTTAATACCCACTGCAGGAACACGACCCTGTCTGTACTACCAGCAGGCCGATTTACTAACTCGGTGTACAACGATTTGATTGTCACTTTAGCAACCATTACGGTGTTTATATCTTAAATAAAAATAGTCATTCATACCGAAGCCGTAATGAATATTGAAGTTACCATGAAAATGATGTACACCGTAGTTGTCAAAAGTTAGCAAATGGGCCTGCAGAGCCACATATTAGCCAGAGAAGACAGAGGATTTGGCCTACATTCTCCACACTGACCACACGGATTGGAGAGGTCTCTTTAATGTTTATAAGCTTTGTTTAGCTTGTGTTCACTAAGTCGACTTCTACGACATCCACAGGAAGACTTGGAGTGGTCCTATATCTACTCTGCTGGGGCTAATAATGCGTAGGTACTCCCTCAAGCCACAGCTACATTCATAGTGACGTTGTACATTTTGCGTTTGTTTAGTAAATAGTAAAAACAGCTTACAATCATCGAAATCTGTTTGGTGATTTTACGATGAGGAAAATCAAGAGATGTTATTTGACGTCATTATGGTTTATTTGTCGTACCGCATTCTCTGCGCAATCAATTTGTTTACCTTCATTCTACTAAGCAAGTTAAGCTTTTTATTAAAAAATCACAGAGGCATTCTTTACCCTAAACTTTGCAATTCGAATCAAAATCTCAAACTGGGTTTTCCGAAAAACCAGCTTGCTCTACTTATAGAAAATCGATTTATCCGCCACATCTGCGAGTGACATGGGCTATATTTTTGGCAAAGTAGTCTTGTTTTTTATTTTCTTAAAAAAACGGGTCAAAAGTATTTTGGTTCTTATAAAGGTTAGGTTGCCAATACTTATCTCGGAACAAAGGAAGTGCCGAAAGCAAGACTGGAGCAGGAACACTTGTATCCACAATCTTCATCCTCCATACCACTAGCTGAGAAGCTTCCACCGGGCAGCAGTCTTCCTTGGGCAGTATGGAAGTTACTAAACCAGCTTCGGGTTGGTGTGGGGAGATGCCAGGAAAACCGGGTTAGGCAGGGTTTCTCCGGCAACAGGTAGAGCCACGCTACCGGCGAAAATCACTTCAGCTGGTAGCATGAATGGGCCGGCTCGTCCGGGGAAGTACCACACTCTCACAGAAAATCGACGTTTGAGTAGTAGTTTTACAGCTTCTATGCTTTGTTCGGTGAGTGAGAGAGCCGGAGGCCCATCCCCCCTCCCCTCTGGGGAGGAAAAAACAATAGGCCGGCAATGCTCTTGTCATACCCCTGGTGTTACATTAGTCCATGGGCAGCGGTGATCACTTACCATCAGGTGACTCGCTTGCTCGTTTGCCGTCCTCTGACATAAAAACAAAGTATGTGCGACTGCGGAGACGTCCAGTCGATGAGCCACCTTTTGACGTGCCCTAAAGCCCCCACTGGACTGCATACAAAGGGATCTAGAGGAGGCAAATGACCGAGCAGTGGCTGTGGTCGCATACTGGGCAAAATTACTATAACAGGAGACATTACGACTCGAAAAGAAGAAGAAGACTTATATAATAAAGAGTAAAGATTTGATTGTTTGTTTGCAATAAAGAGGCTCTGAAACTATTGGACGGATACAATTAAAATAGCTATCAGTTGTACTAAAACCAGTTATTTCTATATTTATATTTGTCGCGGTATTTAACTTAGTTTTTTATGGCTTCCGTATTACCACAACGGTTGTCATGCGCAGTATTTCGAGTTGTCTTTATTCTTGATGTAAATAGAAATATCAGGCATTACTGCATATTAAGTAATCAGGGTGCTATTTTCGACCGACTTAATAGAGCAATACTTCCTTAAAAACTATACGTAAGTATACAACCTGGAACTGAAAAGAAGGAAATATTAATTTAATTACTAGAAACCAAGCGCAATAAATAAAAATATTGATTCTTTCATACACACCTATTTAAAATTTATCGCAACGGTCAACACGCCTGCCTGCAACATGGATGGTCCCGAAAAACGGCTCAATCATGCCTGTATATAATTGATAATTTAATATATCTTGGATGGTTCACAGATTCTTGGAACACTTAGCTTTAATATGTTATTTTAATTTATATCAATCCATATCAGTCAAAACTGTTGTTCACGATTATACAATTACCTACAATTAATTATTATGTATATATTCTTTTGATAGGTCATAGACACTCTTGGGAACCTAGCATACACATGTCAGTATGATATATTCAAAAATCATACCACGTCAGCGTAAAAACCAATATGTGAACAACTGTCATTCTGAGTTGGGTGACTCATCCGTCAATATGTTGTCATTCATTCGCTACAATCTTACTGGGCCTTTGCTTATACGCAGTTACACTAAAAATGTCTGTTTGATATAATTTCAATTAGGGGTGGCACCTTCAGAGGAAAATGGAAATCTTTCTGAGATTGTAATTTACCGAACAACCGTATAACCGTACTCTTGTATAACAAGATGTGTTAAAGTCAATTTCCATGATAGCTCTTATTATTTATTCTTTTCAAACAAGTATTATTCATCATTAAAATTATATTGACAAATTTAATAGCACTATCCGCAAGGGCCACCTACTTTGAATTGTATTACTCATTAGACTGCCTTTTTCAATGCTCTTATTTGTGTGTCTTACACCCGAATCGTCTCTCGTTTCTTTCCGCCGTTTCCTCCAGGGTTCTTCATCTCGACTCATGAGTCAGTCAATTAAATCGTATATTTCCTTACTATATACCTAGTTAAAAGAATCGTTGAATAATCTATGGAAAACAACGACAAAAAGGGTTCCCCGATAAATTCGAGAGGAGGAAAATTTGAGGAAATGACTTTGATACGGCGAGCATTTTTACATTGTCTTTAAGCACAGTACTAAGCTATCGAAAGACTTAACAACTGTCATCTAAAGATGAGAGCCAAGACATTGGTTGTTTAACGACTTCATCTGCCTTAAAACCCTTAAGAGGGTATACTAGCAGTGCGTTTTCCATACAAATGTATTTCTCTATTTTCTCGCTGAAAACTGCTTCTAGAGGCACAATTCTCTTTACATACAATCTATTACTAAAATAGGTATGTCCCTATGTTTTATTTTTTTCTATAAACCTGTTTAAAAGAAAAAAAAATTGTACAATAACAGTTTTTTTGGAAAAAATAAAAAATAGGGGCATCCCTATTTTAGTACTAGATGTTATGAAAAAAGAATTGTGGCTCTAGAATCAGTTTTCAGCGAGTATTTTCTCGCTGAAAACTGATTCTAGAAATAAATTTGTATGGAAACCATATTGAAAAAATGCTGCTAGTATACGCTCTTAAGGTAAATTTTGTACTACAGCGGCAGCGGCTAGTGTCGCGCATTTTGGTATGAAATGATACCAAAGACATTTTGTCGGGTGGTTCTCGGCAGAGTAGAATAGGACCATTTCAAGTCTTCTCGTGGATGTCGTAAAAGGCTACTTAGGAAACACAAGCTAAACAAAGCTTATTAACATCAAGAAACCTCTTCCACCCGTCTGGCCAGCGTGGAGAGTGTAGGCCAAATCTTCTTACTGCCATGGCCATGGCTAATATATTGCTCTGGTAGTACAGAGAGGGTCATACTCCTGCAGTGGAGACAAAAAAAGACCTGATGATGATGATGACATTTTGCATCGTGCATCGTTATGCAGCGGGTAAATTGACTTTTGTCATACCTGTAAAGGGTTAACAAAGCCCGTCAATATGAACAACTTTGACTATGGGATCAATACTGGGAGCTCAAAATAACATTCAACATTTTCATACAAAAGTGATCAGCCCCCGGGCAATTTGTAAAGGAAAACAAAAAAAAAATTCGAGTTTCTATAATTGGTCGCATTGGCAAAGTTGTTCATATCGATGGTATGAGTCACCCCTTTATAGGAATGTCGAGAGTCAATTACACGCTGTATAAAATGCTTGCAAGACATTTGCCGCTTGCACCGAACTCCCAAGTTTACCTTTGAAGTCACTTTGGTGACACTTGAAACTATTTAAGCTAGTTAGCTTTGGGGCTAGCTCAATCTGTGTGATTTGTCTGTATATATTTATTTATTTATATTTATATAAGCTCGGACAGCCCTAAATTGAATCGTCACTTGTCACGATTGTTGGAATGTCAATGAATTTGTTACACTGAGGCATATTGTATAACTACACTTTATTTGCACAGAATATTGTCATTGTTTGTATCAATTTCTAAAGAATACTAATAATAAATATATCAATAAATATATACGGGCAAATCACACAAATGAGCTAGCCCCAAAGTAGGTTTGAGAATAATGGGATACTAACTCAACTATACTATATTTTATTCCAAATATATATATATATATATATATATATATATATATATATATAGATAAAGATCCAACACCCAGGTCAATCTGAAAAAGATAATTTTTCATCTTGCCTTGACCGGGAATCGAAACCGGGACCACCCGTGTCGCAGGCCGGCGTGTTGACCTCTGCCCCACGGAGCTCGTCAAATATAATAAGTTTTATTGTAAGGTTTAAATCTACCAGGCCTGGATTTTTGATGTGACCATCTGTTGCCTTGGTAGTAAAATCGACCGGTATCGCCATTACGGCGTCACGCTCTGAATTCATTTATTATTTTATATATCTCAGCTGCAAGAAGTCCACTGTTGGACTATGGCCTCCCTTTGGATTGACTTGGATGGACTTCGAATACGATCGGTTTGTTTGTTTTTCGTATGTGTAAGTGGCCAACACTGGTGTCAGATTTTTCAAGCTGCCTTAAGGCATCTGACATAGCTTAACGACTGCCATCAACGATTGCAGCCGGGACCAACGGCTTAACGTGCCTTCCGAAGCACGGAGGAGCTCGAGATATTTTTATGCCACTTGCGGTCACCCATCCAAGTAGGGACTGCACCAGGGGTTGCTTGACATAAGTAAGCGCACATAGAGCTCACTCCCACTGGACTATTCGATCGGTTGGAAGCTGTCTGAATCCAGCGTCTTCCTGCGACCTTGGTTAGGTCGTCCGACCACCTAGTCGGTGGGTGTCCAACCCCTTAGAAGTCAATAACGACTCAAATGCTTCACATATATACTACTCTTAGTTAATATCGCTATATACCTACGTTTACTTGTTTGTTTACATAGATTATAATATGAATACGAAATTAATTGAATCTATTGCCAATACATACGCAATGAAACCACAAAATTGTGTGAATGATGGAAAACTTAGAGGTAAAATTTCCAGTGTTTTATTTAAATGTTTGTCTGTATGTTTTTGCAAAATTTTCCATCTTTTATAGTTCCTTTTTGCTTTGTTTTGGTCATAGTTTTTATACAGAATTTTTTTTATAGTCTTCTTGTTTTAAGTAAAAACTTTTTTTAATCATTATTATTGCGCTATGTTCAGTTCTAAGCAACCTGACATAATTTAATGATGGAATCCGAATCTCTTATTGAATATAGAAAAAAAAGAAAAAAGATCAGCTGATTGGTAAATTTGTATAGGAGGACCAATTTTTTTAAATTTTAAATTTTATTTTTGCGGACCTATATATTAAATTAAGGATTCTGATTGCAAAATTAAAATATTGCCAGGTTGGTCTCAATCAACTCTTTTTATAGAGTTTTGGAGTTAAATAATTTTTTGTGTCTCTTTCGTATATCTTCATAAAATATACGTTTGGAAAATAAAATTAGGTATTTATCGTAAGTTTCGTGCGACCAGTTTATATACCTAGATGACTTCTACTCTTTTTTACAAGTGACTAAGTATATTTTTTCTTTTAAATCAATCATATCGATTACTCAGTCAGGAAAACAAACAATGTCTTTGAGATAATACTCATCTATTACGAATTTCATAGAAAATCCCACAGTATGATAAATCCTCTTTTTAGGGTTCCGTAGTAAACAAGGAACCCTTATAGTTTCGCCATGTCTGTCTGTCTGTCTGTCTGTCTGTCTGTCTGTCTGTCCGTCCGCGGTTTTACGCAGAGACTATAAGTACTAGAAAGTTGTAATTTGGTATGGGTATGTATATTAATCATGGCAAAAAAGTGGTAGAATAAAAACATGAAAAAAATTTTTTTTTAGGGTAGCTCCCATACAAGTAAATTGGGGGAGTAATTTTTTTTTCTCTATTTACCCATCGTGTGGGGTATCGTTAAATAGGTCTTTCAAAAATATTATGAGGTTGAGAACACCATTTTCCGATTTAGGGATCCGTTTCTGAAATATTTGGTTTTAAAGTGCGAATTTTTGTTAGAGGTAAGTGTCCCCCCCCTCTATCTGCTAAACGGTTATATATAGATACGTGAAAAAAATTACAGCAGTAGTATATATACTGAAGTTTAAAGGAAAACTATCAGAGCTGAGTACTAAGTACAAACTAAAAAGTTATAGGCAACCAACTTATAAACTGTAAAATTTCATACTATTTTCATTGTTAGATGTTTTTGGTCGCTAAACTGTAAGGTGCGAGTGTGAATAGTGTGAACTCAAAGTTGTCATTCGCAACTACGGAACCCTACACTGCGCGTGGCCCGACACGCACTTGGCCGGTTTTTTATATTCTATGTTTGCCTCTCAGATAGATAGATGGTGACTGGAACCATATTTCCAGTTTTTTCCACCATTAATAGTGACGTCACACAATAGACGAAACCGGTACAAACTTAATGACTGATTCCCTTTGCATAAGTCTAGATATGACGTCATAAGGTATCTGAAGAGTTACTAGTATCATATGGTTCCTATAGTCGAAGCCTACGTGAACCCATTATAACCGACTTTAAAAAAGAAGGTTATCAATTCTACCCGTATTTATGTAGTTATAATATTGTCAGAATTACATTAGTTTTACATTTGTTAAGTCTATATCGGCTTCTAAACATGTGTGCCAAATTTCGTAAGTGTATGTATGTGTAACTAAAATCTAGGCAATCTAGGACCATACATAATAAAGATAAAAATACGTGTCCCATATTTTTTGACTCTTTTTGACTGGCGGACGATAGGTTTTTAGGAGTCTAGCCTATTTTTGCATAGACGTACCTTATTTTCTTCACAACAAAGGTGGGTACAGTACAACGAAGGTCCCTAAAAATTTGCATGCTGGCGAAACAAATAATATGGGCATTTACATTGAGATTTAACTATAGAGAAGACACCGCAAATCCTTACTTTGTCCCGTTCAACTGTGCCCATCGCGCCACAACTCACTCAGTCGGTTGTTAGCTCTTTCGCTTCTGATACTTCCCACGAAAACTTGGTAAAAATCATAAAAAATGCCTTGGTGTGTATTAAGTTATTGCAGTAATAACTTATCGCACACTGCACAGTACAAAGAAACAAATTTTCGTCAGCAAATACATTGTTTTTTTTACAAAAAACGTCAATATAGTTACCTCCCACCATTTTGCATTATGTTGACATGTTGCTATGTAAACGCGTGAGAGTAGCAAATATAGCGCTAAGTTATGTATGATTGGACGGTTCGTTATTTTTTTAGCGCTGCAGCGCTTAAATTTAAAATTTCAAGGAATGGAACAATGCCAATATATAACGTAGCTCCTCTAGTATTATAATTGTACGTGTCCCATATTTTTTGACTACCGGACGATGGGTTTTTAGGAGTCTAGCCTATTAGCATAGACGTACCTTATGTTCTTCACAACAAAGATAGGTACAGTAAAACAAAGGTCTCAAAAAATTTGCATGTTGGCGAAACAAATAATATGGGCATTTATAATATTGTTTATCAAAACATTACAATTACGTCAAAGATTGATGATGATTGACACTATTTCCCGAATGTCAATCAAACTTATGTTATGACGTCACAGCCTACGGTCTAACGTACAAATAGGTTATATTGCTTGACAAATCCGGTAGTAGTTACGATGGTAGTTACTAAATGTCCCTTCGCACTAGGCTAGAAACAACGTCATATCGTAGCGGAAGTAATTCGAATTAACTAATAGGTTTTATTTAAATATCGAATTAAAGTATCGATATCGGTATTCCAGATATTTCTTTACCATTAATTACATCGAAAACATATTTGATGAATTTGATATTTATTAATTGGACATTGTATATTAAGAAAAAAAAGTTAATTAATTACTGTGAGACAAAAAACTGTAATTTAACTTAATAACCGACTTCAGTTTTTCTATTGACTCATTCACAATAAAAGAACTCTCTATCTCTAAAATTACAGGACCGGTTTTGATGAAACTAGGACTGTCTCCTTTGAACCAAGAAGTTAAACTTAAAAATAATTCTAACAATCCAACTTACAGTTTCTGAGATATGCGCAGACAAACATACAAATATATCTACCCTTGCGTGATTCACCACACGTCTTGAGAAGCTGGTAAAGACTAACAAAAAATATAATTATACATTAAACATATTACAATCAAAGAAATTATTACAATTCTTTACACTTTTTTTTAACCTATATTGTCCCACTGCTGGGCAAAGGTTTCTCTCATCTCTTTCAATTTATCTTTTTATCCTGTTTTTCAACCAATCCTGTCTAAAAATATCTAATTCGTCTCTCCAGCGTTTTCTTGGCCTACCTCGGTGACGGCGACCATCTGTAGGTAGCCACTCTGTTACTATCTTGGCCCATCTCTCGGTATAAATTACTTATTTGATTTATATATGTTCAAAGTTCGATTGTTTTAGACCATTCAAGGGTGATATGTCACGTCGATATAAACAATTTTTCCTAAAGGACCAATTCAATTCAGTAATTGGCCTTACTTCTTATATAAGTTCCTAGTTGTAAGTTCAACATTGTAACGCTGTTGAATTCATAAATAAATAAATCAAATCAAATAAAAAAAATGCTGAAAACTCAAAAAAAGGTCCCATAGGAAAAGTTGTTCATGTCGGCGGGCTGAATCACCCATTTAATCCAATGCGATCAAAGTTGCGCCATGTAGATTAACAGCATTATAGCTGATGTGCCAGTGTAAGCAAATATGTTTATTATAAGAAATAAGATATTGTGAAAAATACCATATATAATTATATATATTGCTTTGTAAATTGACATGAAGAACCGTAATTTAAAAAACAGAATATAGCGCGCAATAAATACCATATAATCAAGATCTGAAAGTGCGACATGTCTTGCACAAAGTTGTATAGGTATTGTTATATTATTTAATAAAAGTATTTTAGCACTGTATTGTGAATGCTAAGAACCAAATTTATAAAATACGTTGGACCCAGAATTATACCCTTCGGTACTCCAATGCAAAAATCATAGAGTCGCATAATACAGCTTTATTTGGAATGACCTGAGGATGATTATTGACTCCAATCATAATCGTAATAAAACTACAAGGCGTTATTGATTAAAAATTACTTAGTAACAAGTATTAAGATTGTAGAAGTATTAACAAGGCTTACATTGAGACAGTCTTAGAAATGCGACGCTTATCTCAAGTTCAACGAACAGATTGAATGCTACTTCGCCTGCAAATGCAATATTATCAGGGACTGGAAAAAGCACATATTTGTTGCGACGCTTAGTCGGGGAAATTAAATTAATACGTGTTCAGTAGCTTCTTGATAGTAGTCAGTTTCTGCTTAAATCTGTGACATAATGTGATGAAATAGGAATAATACAACAAAATTCAATGAAGATGAGTAACTAAATATTGCGTGATATTTAAATCTATGCTTAGAGAGAATCTGCAAATATCCATAATATATGATGAATAAGCATCAGCTATACATGGAAAGATTTGATCGCTTTGGTCATCATCAAGGGGGTCATTCAGTCCGTCGATATGAACAACGTTTCCTGTGTTCTTTTGAATATTCAGCCACTTGACCGGGTGGCTGATTTTTAAAAAGAACTTTGCATGGGATTGTAATTATTTGACTTTCCAGCATTGGTCTCATAGAAAAAGTTGTTCATCCAACAGGCTGAATGGTGATTTAGCCTGTTGATATGAACAACTCTTAAAGAGGTGCCTATAAAGGTTCAATGCAATCAAAATTTTGTCATGCATTGGAAAATTAAACTCAAAGCGCACCGAATCACTGTCGCAGTAAAGAGCGCCGCGAAATGAATGAACTCGAGCGAATCGAGTTTGACGCTCGTAGTAAAACCAGTCGGAGGTGGGGCGAAGCAAGCGAAACGAGAGACGCGACTGGCAACGGTCCGGTCAGCCGTTCAGTTGTCATTCGACAGCGCTACGAGAAAGACGCGGGCTCTATAACCTGCGTGTTCTCAAAACTTTACGCGACTAACAACTGCAGTGAATCGGAATTTGAACTGAGAGTGTTAAGTTGCCAGTGTCAAGTTTAGTGATGACTTTAGAATGGAACAACCTACTTTCGTGCCTCCTGGACAAGCGTTGATGTCAGAGGGAATGGAAACGAGGGACCGGCTTGCCAAGGAGATAGTTCTCCTCGTGCTCTTCTTAGTGTCGACGGCGGCTAACTCGCTGGCGTTACTGGTTTTCTGCCGTCGGCCTGGCCTAAGGACAATTTCTAATAGGTAAGCTCCCTGCAATTTATACTCTCCTAGTACTCCTAAGAAAGTTTTCTCTAGTTCAAATATTTCTAAAAAAGCATTGCGAAGTAACCAGGATGCACTTTTATTCAAAATCAAGGCTGGTGACTGGTCAGCAAATGAATATATTAGCTAGGACAAATACCAAATGTCCATGCCTAATGAGCCAGTTTCGCAATAACTCACCTTTACCACCGGTGATTAAAGTGCTATTAAGATTTATTTCCCACTTCTCATAATATTAGTAGCCATAGCTCGCTAAGCGTAGCCTTTGGGCCTTATGGCCATAGGCTCTATCTACCTCATCAGGGATAAAGAAGTGAAACGTGATAGTTTGTGTATCACAAAAAACCTAAGATTCCAATTTGCAATAAATAAAAAATGTAATAAAACACAAATGGAGCAATTATAAAAAGACCACAAACGCTATGGAAATATTCCACAACTCGCCAAACGGTCCCGAGGAAAATTTAAAAACAATGATTGAAAATAAGAAGATCCAAAACATGAGCAGTCAAACAAAACCTTTCGAAATCCGGTCACAAGTTCCAAAACTTCGTTTTTTGTTGGGCACCATCCCTAAGTTGGGTTAGAGCCAACACGCTTTGTATTATTAGACTATCGGTCGCGGTTAGGCCGTCTACCTGGGATCTCTACGTTACTTGAATAGCTTTTGCAATTGTAGATTTACGACACACAAAAATCATTATTTATATTCCAAGCCATTGTGAAGTTTCATGGACGAAGAAAGAAGAAATCAAAATACAGTTGCACTTTTTGCAAGCGAATTCTCATCGTGATTACGACTCAAGAAGGTCATCCATTTAACTATTGGTTATAAAAAGGCCGATCATCTAACGGTTTTTTATTCCACGCAAATTGGCGCAACTTGTAATTGTTTGGCTTCTGCTAACCTTTTCCTCAAGAGTTAGGTCAACAATTTCGTTTGCAAAAAACATGAATGTTTGTAAAGGACGGGTAGGTACACAATGCAGGGGAATATTGTTGAATTTTATGCCAAATATGTGTTTTATGTTCGCAATTTAGTAGGAGATTTAAAACTAATTTGGAAAACTAGACCACTACATTTATTTACAAATATTTAGCTGGTCATTGACTGCATCGTAAATGATCTTGCAGAACCACACAAAACAACTTGAGCATTGGAAAGTTACTAGCAGTATGACATTTACTGTGCGTGGCTTTACAATTCTAAAGAGTTCAAATGGTCAAGTAATGGCCGCCGAAACTTAAACATCGTAAAACGCCTACTTTAGTCTGAACAATTAACACCACAAATTACCTCGCTCGTTTCTTCAGAAGCCATTATGGTTGACCAGTTTATTTACCTAGCTTCTGATTACTGATTATAATTAACATATAATTCTATTGTCTATTGCTACAAAGGATTCGGCGCGTCCTGGTTTCTTTTTTATCTACCTTATACGCTTGTAGTTATTTTAATCATATTTCTCCGGTAGTTAGTTGACCTATTAACATGTGATACGTCGTTTAAAAATATACTTTTCCTAGTGGTATTCTCCGCTTGATAACAGCAACGCTGCTCAAGCGTGACTCATTGGATTCTGACCCCAAATATTGTAGCCGACCAATTTGTGTGTCGCGATGCAGCGTGGGTAAATTTAGCTTAGATTTCCTTTTACAATTGGTCGGTTAAAACATTAGAAAGGATAAAAATTAAAGACTTTGCAATCTTATCTTTGATATTACCAGATTTAGTGAAGGCAGGATTAATTCAGTACATGTGTTGTCTGCATGTTTTTTCAAGTTGTCGCTAAGCCAGTCAAGGAATGCGGTATGACGCTTATTATTGTCGCCAAAGCCAAGTTATCAATCTGTTTCTACTTTTATTTCGGCTTTTAAAGTTTATTGAAGGCTATGGTAATTTACAAATCATTTCTTATATCTGAAATGTTATTTTTATGTTCTTCGATCACGTTGTGTTATAACACGTGTAAAGTTAAAGATAAATTGCTTTATATGTAATGTAACATATTATCTAATCTGGCAACAAATACCATCGATTAATATTTCATTTATCTGCCACTAAACTGTTGCAAGAAACATCTCCGTGTGACCGCACATCTAGGTATTATAGGTTGTTTATTACAAACAATCATTGTAGTGATCAAAACACTTGCATAGCATCAAGTGGAATATTACAAGGACCTTCAGTAATTCTCAATTGCATGATAAGATCAATGTGTGCATCGTTTTTTATTTACCAACACATACATGTATTATCGTCTTCATTAATTTGGGTCCCATTAAAAAAGGTATCAAAAGTCAATTATAATATAGTCGTAATAATTACCCAAATAAGGTTATTGATAATTCTGAGGTCAAAGACGACACGCAAAAAAACTTTGCTACGACACTGACAATTCCAGTCCAAGCGTATACTCGAATACAAATTGATAACAAATGTCTTGATGGTAATTAATTTGTAATCATAAACGAGTGGTCGATAATTTCAAATTTAAATTGGGTGGAGTGGAATAAACCACGACATATCAAGCAGTTATCAGGGGCATTATGTGCCGTCTAAGAAATGCTAATCCTCTGGCTGTAGACGAGTTTATCTCGAATGATGACGGTACGGTGGCCGAGGCTTTTGTCTAGACGATTAGGATTTCTAGAACTTTTTCCACCAGGTAATACTATTAAGTCGTCGTTTTATGCAATTAGCAAATCAGAATAATCCTTTAAAATATAATCCAAGGTCTTTCCTAACTCTTGAAACTATATCTGTTCTCTTCTTCTTTACTTAATGTTGATTCTATTGAATATTAAGTGAAACTACATTAAGTATTCAATACGACATCTATAGAGTTGATTGTTTTACTATACTCAGAGAGTATGAATATCCAAACTATTATCTGCAAAAAATTATAGACAAAGTAAATATTTGTAAAAGAAAGAAAAGACACAAAGATTAAAAAATATAATAACCTAAAAAATCGTTAGAATTTCAAGTAGATACTTGGTTCATTTTTAATAACAAAAAAGCAATGAACAGGTGTATAATTGTCAAGTGTGAACAATGAATTTTATTTAAGTGTTAACAATAAAATAACAAAGTAAACAAAAAACTTTAAGTAAATCTACATCTTACTGCGACTGTAAAAGGCGTATCTCTGATCGCTTGTACTAACGATAATTCATAATAGCCTGGTAAAACACCTATTAACGTTTGAGAAACAAAAAATGAAGGCAAATGGTATGATAAGTAAATCGTTATGAATTGTATTGAATTCGACTGTTCCTGAACAAAGACTGACCTTGGACATCCAGTTGAAATAATAACTCTGTCTGCGACTTGTATTTACTCATTATGTTCGAAAATTATACTGTGTGGGTGAGATCCATCAAATTACTCAAATTACTGTAAATGTTATGCAATATACTTTAATGATGGAAGCATATTGGAAGAAAAAAAAATGGAATTCATAAATCCTATAAATATAAATTGTTAAGTTAAAAAAAATAGGTTGTAATTTAATAATTCCTTTTTTATTAATAAATAAAAAAAAGACTAACTACTCAAACAGCCCACCGCGAAGCGTTTCAAGCTCAAAAGTTCCCATAATTATATAGAATTTTAGGATTAATAACATAACACCAATCATGCATTTTGAAAATGCAAATACTTATATAAGAAAAAAAAAAAGATTTTTGGTGACTTATGGAAATCGAACCATGTTTACACAGGAAAGTATTACAATATGCAAAATTTACTAAAACCGTACCCATAAAAATGACGTTTCAGTCACCATGCATATTTGTAAATCATGTGTTTAACTTGAGTCTAAAGATCACCTGACTATTTTTTTATTTTTGCCTGTACATACGTAGGTACTGATTGTGCACCCGGCGGCAAAACCAAACGGATTCAGGACATCATTAAATCTTCATTAAATTTTATCATTTTAATTGGTACAGCTCAAATACTGATTGGTTAAATGATTCTAATGATCACAGAGCCTTAATTCTTATTTAATTGATGTGATACCGCAATGTTTTTCTTACATTACGATACAAATGTATAATATGTACTCCATATTATTCCGTAAACAAAATAAATGGCATCCTAAAATAACTATTGTTGCGTATACAGAAATAATTTTCCCTGAATCTTCGGTTTGTTATTTTATATAACAGTTATTGTGACATCGTTCAGAATCCTCGGTAGCCTTTTTCGTTATTTTTGTTGGGTTTCTCCCCATAATGAAATTTGGTTGTCACTATAATAGGTCCAATTTCGTTATTCAATATAAGTATGACGTTATTGAAACTATTTTGGCTTACGTCACCTAAAAAAGTTATGTGTCGTATTAATTTTTCATGTCTTGAATATTTTAACCCATACAGAACAACATAAGTAAATGATTCTCTTAGAATACCTATCAAGACTATAAGTACCTACATGAATAAGACATTTCAAAAATACAAATTCTCAAACATACTGTGAATTCAAGCAACAAACGGACAGCGTCTAGAATTATAAATTGTCCGTCTCAAAACCGAAATCAGAGCTATTGCAAAAGTCGGCTTGTCGGAACCGCATCTAAGTAGCAACATATTACAAACCTTTGTTGTACATATCGTTGCCCAACCGTTCTTGACCGTCTTTGTGATGTCAAAAGTCCGCTAGGATCCACATTAATTGCGTTCTATTTTTGGAGTTCCGTATCAAAGTTCCGGTGAAGTGCTTTTCTCTATTCAATCGATGACACCGAAAAAAATATCAGATAGAGAGTATTGCAAGAAGTAAACCTCTCTTTCTACATCCAAGGCATTCTCAATTTGAAAATATTATCATTAAATCATCATTCATGAGTCGTAAAAAACAAACTTATATATAAGTTATTTCGCACCCAGTTCCTAGTAAAATTTTATTTACGTCGTTTAATTATAATAATTATAATTAACAATTAATATTTTTTTAGAATTACCTAGTTTGTATACTGTACTAAGAGTGGACGGATAAAAAAGTGGTCATAACAGGAAATGGGCCTCTTACCACCTGGTCACAGCAAAATGTTGTCAAATCCGGAAATAGTCAAATCTAGAAAATGACAAATAAGGAAATGGTCGTTAACTACCTAAAGGGTTTATAATATAAAACAAATCGTGTTTTACCGAACCTACACTGCGCAATTCAACTCACATTTCAACTGTTTTATTTTATTACATTTTCAATAATATTATAGCATCAGTTTTGCCTCAAAACGTATTTTATGAGTTCAACGCTATACTGCTCAACAGGTTGTCATATCCTCTTGCCAAGTAACAGTCTGCCAAATAAGATTGTAATCTACAATTAATTTGAGATAATTCTCGCTTTCACGTGGCCATTCTTCTATTTCGATTTTACTTTTGGCTAGTATAGTGGATTAGTATTTGCATGCCCTGAAATAGATAAGTGAATATGTGTGTTTAGTATTGAGATAGCAATAATTAAAATTCACGTTCTCAACATGATAAAGAAAAATTTTTGTTCTGTGAACAAGCCTGAAGTCGAGAAAAAATATCAGTTGCTCCATACATTTTGGATCAGTATGTATATTCAACATAATATTATAGAAGAGCAAATTTTTCTCGATTTCAGACTTGCTCAAAAACAAAAATTGTTCGTTTTTATGCTGAGAAAGAGAAAATTAAATATAGTGCACACTGCAGCATGGCTCTAACGATGGAAAAATTTTAGCGCGTCCATTGATTAAACTTTGGCTAACGAAATCTATTACAATAAAAAACGACCAAAACTGTGTATTCAAGTGAGGAACGAATGATGACGGAGAACTGATGATCTCATAAAGATGTGCTAGACGAGAACGAATTTGGTATGCTTTTGTTTGAAACGATAAAGGAGCGGCGCATATTTTTTGACTAATTAATTGTATCGTGCATTCTTATTATGTTAAACAAACTTCTTGTCTTTGGCTTTGCTTATACCTTATCATATTTATTTATCTCTGTCCCTCGGGTTTATGCAATAATCAATAATAAAACAGAGTCTTATTCTATCCCTAAAACACCTATATTCCATTACTTAATTGCTTCCTTTTGACGAATTAACATAAACAATTACTATTACAATATTAAATTGCAATTTTCCCACCACTTCGTCCACGTAAATTATAGCCTATGTCACCCGCAGATAAATTACTATACATAAGTGAAAGAATTTTGGAAATTGGTCCAGTAGTTTCGGAACCTATTAAATGCAAACAAAAAATCAAATCTTTTATTTTTATTATAATAGTATAGATAAAGCATTGATGATTCAATGCCAATAATAAACATTTAGCAACGAAAGGTCGATCGGAAAGAAAATTAGGTCATTAAAGTACCCGTACGTGAACATAACTCCTTGATATGATTGTATTTTTGAATGCCTTCACAAGACGTTATGCAGGCCTCGTCTCGATTGATATTGGAATCTGTGTCAAGAGCTATATTTGCGGAGTTAGACTTTGTTGTTTGTTGTTGAAATTTACTGTAACTCTAACCGTCAAGTTTAGTTTTAGACCATTCTCTTTCTTATTGTGTGTTCTTGTTACTATGTCAGGTGGAATTTTAGGTAGGACGATTCTCCAGACAAACGCACCTTTATGGCTTGAACAATTAAAAAAAGGAAAGCGTTTTTTTCATCCAACCTAACTTTTTTTTTCAAATAACCCAATATCAAATATTCTCTATTCAATGACCTCCATAGCGCAGAGCCTGCGACTGCGGGTTCAAAACCCGATGCGAGCAAATTTTCACAATTTGTTTTGGTGGCTGCTACGCATCACAAAATCAAACGCAATCGGGAAAAACTTTGAGATGATAATTTGCTGTAGTTTTTACAATTTGACAGATAACATTATTCCGCAAAACAATTTGTAGGTTAATAAATAAAATATGTAATAATAACATAAAATTATCTCATTCGTTCTTATCATCGTGTGAATCGAGATACTTTATCTTAGGATTATATTGTCAAAAGTAGGTGTGTAACAATGATGGTTTTCCCAATTAGGCATTTCTTTACTCACGCGCTAGCTTCTCTTCGTTGTTTTTACCGAATACATTTTTATTCTTTCTCATCTTTTACCTATTTTTCTCTACGTGTCACTGGCAAACCTGTTTTTTACCTGGGCCAAAATTTATATATAGACCTTACTACTTTAAGACATCATTTGAGAAATCAATAAGTTTCACATCAATTCAGGTGTTACACAATTACTCTAAATTATATTTAGATACATTTATCTTGAAAAGTTTTACAATCTTTTGTGTTAATTGTTCCCTAAACCGTCACGTAACTT
The DNA here is from genome assembly GCA_963082605.1 of Rhodophaea formosa. Taxonomy (NCBI): domain Eukaryota; kingdom Metazoa; phylum Arthropoda; class Insecta; order Lepidoptera; family Pyralidae; genus Rhodophaea; species Rhodophaea formosa. Next base: position 12,961,264 of record OY720224.1, on the reverse strand, counting down.
ATTACAATTATTGTTGAATTATTTCACGTAATCCATCTCAAAAGGCAGTATATTTAGAAACCCTTAAACAACCCTTCGAGTTACATAAGAATGTCGCACAAGTTAAGGCTCTCTACACATTTGCGATACGTTTTCTATTTATTCAAAATTTTAAACGTGTCGCGTGTCCATCCATATTTTGCTGTTATCACAAGTATATTTTCACCGGAAACAAAGAAATTCAATAATACTCTAACGTTTTTGATTTTATTTTTTAACTTTTATTGGTGAAAAGCAATAAAAGTTTAGGTCTATCGAGTTTTAAGTAATAGCGGCCTATAAAATAACATGCCTGTAATCAGTCAGCTGTGCCACCACAAATCAGATTAACGACGCTATAAATGCTGTTCAGACCGACAAAGAGCTACTGTTAGTAGCTTGTGTCATAAATTAGATATCTAGAGATACACTAAACTTTTTTTATTAAGTACTTAAACTTGTAGTATCGACTTTTATGTCAATAATTTGCAGCCAAAGCCAAAATACAATAATAAATAAATTCATTTGATAAAGTACGCTTTATGTACTTTAACTATGGACAAAGGCAATATTTACATAGTTAAAAACCAATAATAGCTACTTAATGACAATTAAGTTAAAAATATCAGTTTTGATGAATAGTATTGAGGCCTTCTAGACTGAATTGTTTTTAATTTCTTTTAAAAGTACGTTTTTTTAGTTTTTGTATCGAGTATTTTATCTATCAGCTATTTAATTTGTGCCAGTGTGCAGTCAACCTAATTCTTTGATGGCTTCCTAGAAATGATTCTAAATGTTAACAGGAATAGCACTTTCCCTTTCAAATCCTTATATAATATGTACACGGTCACCTTGTCCAAGGATTTATGCTATGTTACTGAATTGTGTTAGTAATTCATAACGACTACTTTCTTCACTGGGCTTTAAGATAAATCAACATTAAGTATTTGTTTCATCTTTTGAACTTTTGCTACTTAATCATCTTGATCAGGTTCTCTTTTATTCTCCACTGCAGGAGAACGACCCTTTCTGTGTTACCATAGCCTAATATTACTATTACACTACTTCATTACATTTTTGTGTACAGGTTGAAATTGTGATGAAAATTATGACTTAGTTGGTTTAGGTTATGATGTAATTTAATCTTTTTTTTAGTTGTGAAATTTTTTTTACCGTTAGGAATTCTAGTCAACATTTGAGATTGTGTTTCAATAAAATATTTTATAGTCTTCGTTATGAGAGAGCCATTAGCTGAAGAATTCATTTCGTATCAATGTCAAATGCAAATAATGTGAAGTCCGTATAACGTTCAGATTTTAAGTGCAGTCGCCATGTTGAGCAACACTAATGCCCATATCAGCTACACTTTCTACATTTTACGTTTCGACTATCTAAATGAGTCGTTGAATGCTTGAAAAGCGTTCTGTGATTTACTTTTAAAACAAATTTAAATGTGGAACGACACGTGTCGCAATTGTAAAAGAATTTCGATGTTTCTAATATTGTTATCATTTTATCGCGTGGGCAGGACGCCATTTTGTTTTTCTTAGGTAATGTGATTGAATTAAAAGGGTGTAATGCTAATCGTGCTATTCCTGAGAAATGTGGGAGGTATGATCAGATAAACAAGACGTGTTATGGTGGAAACACATTTGGTTATCAATGTGAGTCGTATACTTTATGAATTGCACATAAATTTATTACGTTTTGCCGCCATTATGATTTATGTTTTTTTTTTTTCAATTTGTGCGGGCCATAGAGATATATGTACTACGTGTACGGACAAATCACACAGATTAAGCTAGCCCCAAAGTAACTTCGAGACTATATAGCTTCTGCTTCGATTTTCTCTCTGATGAATATGAGGTAAAATATGGCAAAGACAAGTCTTGTTTATCATTCTATTAGCTAATATTCAAAATAGAATAATATAGGTACGTGTCTAAGTAGCGATAGGTATAGATATAATCCGTGGGCTCTCAACTTTGACAAATGAGTGATATACTTACTTTCTTTGCCGTCCACGCGGCTACTTTCCCAAGTGACTTGTTTTAGACCACGGAAGCATGGTCGTGATTAATGACATAGTCACGATGTATTAGCTCTTGTCGTTTTTTATTGTGTAACTTATAGCATATAATATATTTAAAGATCTTTCTATGAAACACGCAATTTGACACATACAAATAATCAATATGCGCAAAATTGGCATGTTAGAAAGTAAATTAGCAATTCAATTTATTTTGCAAATATTGACAGCAAACAAAAAAATAAAATATGCGGTACACTTTTATTATAATCATCTTCCTTAGCTTATGCCTTCATTTTGGGTCCATTATTCCTACTTAACAGCAATACTCAGATGTTTTCCTATTTAAAGATGTCTCTTGTAAGTATTGACTCTGTTAATAAATAGTAATTAAACAAACAATAGTTTATAAATTAATATTGCAGACGTAAGTGAATAATTGAAAAATTAAAATTGTTTGTTAGTTGGTTAATCAATCAATCAACAGCTCAATAAATCATATTTAGACAACATCAGGCTAGTTAACCTCGCGTGATCTCAACAACAATTTTAAATATGGATTTAAATCTTCAAAAGTATTTATTGTTTAATTAATACCCATATAAACAAAGCAATAGTTATTTGTAAATTAAATTTTTAAATACAAATATTACCTTAAAGAACAAATAAGTACCTACTAAACTTTATTCAGTTCAATCGCCTCGATAATATTGATTTACATTGTAAATCATTGACATTTGACCTAAAACTAGTTTCGTTTGGTAAGTACATACTTTGTTTTGTTAAAAAAATTAAATATTTAGTCAGGAATATATAATTTTAAATACAAATAATATTAAATTAAATAAAATTACAGGTCTACTCTATACCAAGTTCACTTATAGATTTTTACTTGCCTTTTTGTTAAAATAAATCAAGTAGAAAAACTATTATATCAAAGCAATTCCACTCACTTTTAACATTTTGGGTTTTAATCATTCTCTTAATTTATTTGCCTCTATACAAAATGGTACACATTATTACGAACAAAATATTATTTGGTAGAAATCGTATAAGTAATACGAATAGAAAGTTTGCATTAAAATATATTTTTAGGAAGAATTATATTATATTCTTAATTTCTTTTTTTATACTTGCTTACAAACCATATTTGGTTTACTAAGAAGGCACTTAATAACACTGAGGAGCCCGATGGTCCAGTGGGTGTGAGCTCTATGAGCGCTTACGTATGTTAAGCAACCCCTGGCGCAGTCCCTGCTTGGATGGTTGACCGCAAGTGGCATGAAATATCTCGAGCTCCTCCGTGCTTCGGAAGGCACGTTAAGCCGTTGGTCCCGGCTGTCATCGTTGATGGCAGTCGTTAAGCTATGTCAGATGCCTTTAGGCAGCTTGAAAAATCTGACACCAGTGTTGGCCACCTACACATTCGAAAAACAAAAACAAACTTAAAATCACTAGTACAGTTACATACAAGTTAAACGGAGTATTCATTATCACTAGAAATAATTGCCATTGTTTTAGACTGTTTGTGTTACGGTAGTTTTATAGCCACTTTAATGTTTTTTCCCCACAACTGTGAATAAAAGGAAATTAATTCATTCGGATATTGAGTTAACCCAATTAACACCTGGGTTCCGGTTACAAAAACAAAGATCCACTTCAAAACAAACATCTGCATTCATAATAATTGTTTTTCAAACGAAACAAACAAGAATATTTATAAATAGATTTCTGAATCTTTTCTTTGTATGAAATAAAATATCTTGATTATGTTTAAAAAAGTAAATATATATTGACTCTCTCTTTTGAACAAATTTATAATTTCAGTTTACTGTTTCAGAACTAAGTCCACGTTTTACAAATATAATACTTACTTATTCTTTTTCCTTATCTGAGCATTTTCGGGGTCCGGGGATCTCTGTTATGTAAGTTTTATACAGAATCTTAAGAAATCCATCATTCAATCATTTATTTGCCAACCAAGTTTGCTAACTAATCTATATATTCTCAAATATTTAAACAAATACTTTTGAATGCTTGGCTTAACAAGCTGAGAAGCTAATTTCCATACAAAACTCTACGTTTTCGTGCAGTCAATTCAAAAATACTCCAGGATGCCTATCCGCCAGCGGAAATGACTTAACACGCGTAAATTTGGAACATTGTTACAACCAATAAACACAGATTGCTATTATTGTCTTTTGTCTATTCTTGTAGAGCGACTGCTACATTCGTATACATGTCAAATTCATTAGAGCATCCAATGGTATAAAAAATATGTGAAAATAGGTTTATTTGAATGAGGAACAAGTTGTAAACTTATTATCTATGGGTCTTGGATGTTTATTTATATAGGGTAAAACGTCCAATTATTGGCACTTTAAGCGACATCTGTCAAATAAATATTGTCTTTGGAAACTATACACCTTTTAAAGAGAAAAGAATAGTAAAAAGTAACAGTAGGAATATTTTTTTACGTTATTTTGGTCGAAATCAGATATTTCATTACTGGTAAAAATAAAACTATTCAGTTTTCTTCAATTTTATATATTTGACCATATATTGGCACAGAACAACCAAACTATTGGCATACATCAGACCAAACATTGGCATGCCTCTGCGAGTTGAAGAATCTAGGTCAAAGGTTTTAAAAAATATATTAAAAACGGTTACATTGTTAGTTTTTATATTAGGTAGGTATTTACCTAGACGTAAAAAATTTTTTTAACCAAAACTTAAAAATTGTGGCGGTACAGCGCTCTTATGAATGAACTTATATAAATCAAGAAAAAATATACTAATAAACCAACAATTTATACTTTGTATTTATCAACATAATCAACAACAACAACAAAACATGATCATTTTAGCAATCTAGCTGGTTAATATTTGCTTAAAAACTAAAACTTTTCGTTTCTATAATTTCTAACGAAAACAAAATTTTGACATACTCTTCTCAATATAATTTTCGAAACATCTTATTCTTTCTATAAAAATCTGCCTATATTTAAAAACAAAACAAAAGTCAGTCTCTTGGGTTAACTAATCACAGCAATCATAAATAATGTTCACCTTTTTAAAGTAATAAAATTTCTTCCAAAATTATAAAAATTATCAACTTTTGCTTACTTACTAAGTTAGAGTATTAATCTTTTCAGTCTTCAGTCAGCTTTTTTTCTATTTCCGATTCACTGTAGTATTTTTTATCCATTTTAGAAGAATTGCCAATTATTCTCAAATCAATATTATCTTCTTTAACTTCGGTATGTAATTCTGATGTGGATGCTGGGCTAATATTATAAAAATTCTCAGAGAACAGAAGTTCTCTTATTTCACTGCAAATTTATTTGTATTTGTAATAAAATTTAGTATCGATGAGTTAGTATCCCACAACACAAGTCTCGAACTTAATTCGGGGCTAGCTCAATCTTTGTGATTTGTCCGTATATATCATTATTCATTTATTTATATGAATTTTATGCTTTCTTCATCAGTCTATCCCCTTAAAAAAGCAACGATTACTGAAAACTTTAATCTGAGCTTGCTGAAAGTGAAAAATTTAACACTAAATATAAGTTTGCAATTACACAAATGTACAAAAAGAAGCAATAGTTACTTATTTATGTCAATAATTAAAAAGTTTACCATGGTAACAACAAAGTTAAAATCAACAAACAACGATTTAATTACACAAGACTAATCACTAAAAAACATAACTCGTTTTTTCTAGCGTGGGATTGGCGTCTGGGATTTTGGCAGTCCTTATCTAGTATGTGATTCACATTCTATTTTTAGTTTGGTTTTTTCTTAAATTATTCAACGTCCATATTTCAACTGTCATGATTACCAGTTTCAAGTTTATTCATGTTACTCTTGGAGACGATGCAGTGGAAAAATTATACGAAAGTAGGTGACTTTCAAATGTTTTGTATATTTGTAAGTCTGGCTTTTAATATTTGGTTATTAGAAAAATTAATTTGCTTATTAGTTAGGAAGGTGAAATGGGATTTTTAAAGACTCAAAAACTTTAATAACCCGAATAAAATAGTTACAAAACATTAAAAACACATGTTTTGTTCCATGTTGTGTATGTTGAAAAAATTGTGCTAAGCAGTAAATCTAAAGTTATTTTTTTAAATTATTAAGTAACTAGCTCAAGAACTTTAGTACCTATTAGGTTACCTGTGCTATTACTAAGAATATAAATCAAGTCACTTGCGTCTGTGTAGGTAGAGTTTGAGATTATGCATCAATAAGTAATTATAATAATGACGGGATATACTTACTATTACATCCTATACCTTTAATTACATAATAATTTCTCAATCAAACTACGTGTGGTTATATTGTAAGGTCGCTGACCACTAAGGTTGTTCGAGTACTCGTAACTCTTAAGGCCGTTACAATAATGATAATTTTCCGAACGATAAGAAAATATAATACCGTCTTATACACATTAACTTATCAAGGTGTATCAATTAGTTTGTACAGAGGTTATGAACAAAAATCTTTACTTTACTGCTTTTGTATATCATCAAAAGGTTAAAAGGTTCATCATTCATTAAAAGGTCTTATAGTTTTGGACAGTATTTTCAATCGTTTAAATGGAAATGGTTTATAGCAAGAGTTATAAATAATTATTGCTTAAAAATATGTTTGAATATAAGTTTAAATTTAGGTATTAAAGCGATGATAATATTACTATTATTCACATTTTATCAAAATCACATTTATTACATGAACATTGTTAATGAAGGTTAAAAGATGTTAAAAATGTTTAAGGTATTTCTCCTAAACCTATTTTCAAAATTTATATTTATCAATCGAATTCTTCATGGCAATAAAGTTAAAATATTTCCAATCTAATTCCGTCGATGAGCCGACCCAAACTATTGTATCGCATGCTAAACCGTTCTATTGTTCAGTGCGTGACTGAAACACGACTGTAGTCAGGGTTGCCAAATATAGTACCTAACACAATAAGGATGAAAAGGATGTACTAAACGTAAAAGGTCAATGTACTTGTTGCCGTGCAATTTTTACTTCGACACTAAGTAATTCCACAGTCGCTTAAAATCCGTACTCAATACATTTTTTTTGGTAAAGTCATATTTTGTTAAGTACAAAGCCCAGTTAAAAAGTTAACAAATTCACTTAAAATTTTTCACTTCCAACCTGCTAGAAATAAAAATAATAGGTTAAGAAACGAAAATAAAAGACTGGTGACTTTGTCTTATTTTTCTTATGTTCTTAACTATTTTCTTGCAATTCTGTTTTTTATTTAGGGATTCTGATTCCCAGATTAGAATATCAGGAAAATAAACCTGTAAATAAAATATTTGGCAACCCTAATGGTACTCCTAAAAATCCTAAAGTCATGCAAACTAGACTATTCGTTAAAAGCGACGTAGAAACGATAACAATAAATCTCGTATCGGTTCTATCGTGGTAGCGCCCAGCCTTGACCGTCAAAAACTATTTGGCAAATTAACGCCCTGCCATTTGAAGCTATTTAGTTTTTATTCTTTTTATCCATTTGCTTTTAAGGTTTCTTTATTATTATCACACTTTCTAAGCCCACAAACTCTTGTTTATATATTTATTTCAATTATTATTTATGGATTCAAAAATGAAAATGAATTTTAAAAAATGTTTACTTATTTCAAAAGAATATTAACTTAATTTCTTAATTGATAGCTTGTTATAAAATTTAGGTTAATAAGTATATATTTTTAAAAATACTGTTAGGTATATATTTTTGATGACAAGTACAGTACAAATATTTGTTTTTTTTTTTACTTTTTATACTCATGGCAAGAGTCACGTGTTTAATTACGTATTTAATTTTTTATGCAGCGTTATCGTGAGAATCGAATATAAAAGATTTATTGTGTATCAAACGGAGCTAAATGCTGCAATTACAGCGCGAGATCTGAATGACAAATGATTTTTTATCAAGCGTAATGAGAACATTTGTCCTTGCTTTATATGAGTTGGCCATTAAGATGATTAGACTAGTTGCAAGCTCTAGGTTTTTTAAAGAGATATATATATATATATATCTAAAGAATTTTTCCTTTGATTATTTAAAAATAACGAAAAATATTGGCATTATTAATACGTATGAAAAAAAATTTTTTTTCTCATTCTTTCTTTAACATTTTCATTATTCATTTTTGTAAATGATTTATTAGCTATATATAAAATGGTATCTATACAATTATCATGATTAAACATCCGAAAAAATACTATTTATGCACTAGCGTCATATTTCGACGGGGTGATGAAAGTTTTTTCGTCAACACTCCGCTTTCCCTTCGTCCACATGCATAGAATATATTTAACGGATGTTACTTCTACACGGTATATATTATAATTATATCAATTAAAAAGTTATATTTTTTATAACAGCATAAAACATTCTTTTGTCTACAAATGGATTAAAAAAGGTATCTCAATACTTAGGAGTGTAATAAAAAATTTGAAACTGGATGTATACTTACCAAAAGTAACGTGATAATTGGTTAGAATATATTTTTTGGTATTGCTAACATGTTAATGTATCTATTTAAATTAGTAATAAATTTTATGCGTGATAATGTAAAAAAAATAAGAATAAGTCTAAGAATAATTTCAATGAATATTGATGGAAATCATTTTGCTGTTGAGTCAGCAATCTTTGCAAATGTTAAAATTTCAATTAAGACAATTGAAATTGTAACATTTAATTAGTAATCAAAAATATATTAACTGCTCTCAAACAGAACAGTTCTTTATACAATTTCGACAAAGATCTACAAATTATTAATTGCTTAAAAATATATAATATTTCATGAAAATAAGAAACTATTATTACAACAACTATTCAAACAAAAACAGACAGGAACATCGAGAACGATTTATATTCATATTTCTAAATCGTTGTTCCGAGGCCTTTCGCCAGGTGAATCTAGGTTTGCCTTGGTGCAACTGCATTTAGTGCTTGCATTGACCTATTTCGCTGACACCAGCGCCGGGTGTTGCCTCAAATAAAAGGATTTTCTAAGCTTTGTTCTAGACCGTGTACAGTTTGTTGAAGTAAGTAATATATAAGAGAAACAATTGTGTATTAACAAAACATCGAAATGGTTTTCAATAAATAATTAATGCACTTCACTATCTTATATCCATCTTAAAATAATAATAATTAATTTTAAAACTTTTTGTAAAAAAATATTACAATTAGTCTTATGCGCACACCGAGACTAGTTTATATCAAGAAAGTCATTCACGAACGTACGAAAATAAAACGGTAGAATCTCAAACACAATTAATATTTGCTGTGTATTCAGTTATCATTATATGTGTACAAAAATTTAAAATAACAACATTTATATCCTATGCAATAATCAAAGATGACACAGAATTATATTTAAATAGTAAAAGTTAAATTTAAAAGTTGATTAGTTTGTTTTTAATAGCTATTGATACTATATAAATTCGCATAACTATTTTTTCGCATCAATAACTGCCATATCTTCTCATCTTGTTTATTGTTTATGACAGGAAAACAGGCCAGCTATCTCGGATACTTTATAAGAAATAAACGGTTCACATGAAGGAGTTTTGACGTTAAATAAAAATGATTGATATTTGCCACGTGGCTGAAAGATAAAACAGAAAAATAAAAAGTTCACAGCGCTTGTTTTTATTTTTTAGACCCAGTTTTCTTAACTTGGCTCATTTTTTAATTTCAAAGAATTGGTTAGTACCTAGGAAATTTGTTCTAAAAATGTCTTATTGATTATATTTTGCACATTTTGGTGAAGATATTAATGTTCGCTACGTACGTGACTTAAAAATATTATCTGGTACCTTTTATTAAATTAATATTCGAATTGAAATCAGGTCATAGCAATTGTGATCACTAGCAGTTCAGCTATTTACGTTTTCAGGTGAAGGTTAGGCAAAATTGCAGATATAATTCATTCGATACAAAAAATTACTTTCTTTGATGTGCATGTTCTACTTAAGAGGTAATTTATGCCTTTGTAAATCATGACACTTAAAATAATAATATAATACTTGACGCGACGAAATCAGCTCATTTCCGTTTCTACTTTTTAACAGACTTCAAACAAGATAAATTATAATACACGATTGCCTTGCCAAAACATGCATAGCCTATATCACTCAGGTTACGAAATACGAACCTCATTCATCCAATCTATTCAAGCGTTTAGAAATTATGTTAAATAATAGGAACTCACAAAAGTTCCCGCATGCATTGATGTTCTCTGAACATTCCATACTCCTTTCATGGGCAGTAATGTTTAAAAAATGTTCTCTTTAGTTTATCTTAGATTTTTGTTCATAAAATTTGATGATTCTTTTAGCTTTGAGTACAGAATTACAAGTGCCTTTTCTGGTTTCTAATGCATATTTCATCAAATATTGTTCAGTATCCTGTTTACTGTCAAAGAGACCTTATATAATCGATGATAGAAAACGAAAAAGTTCAACTCGTTTTGTTGTAGCGATTTTTGCGTTAACTTGGCAACCTGAACAATGAACATCTCAACACAGCCAGTGTTATGACAAACGTAACACCACATGTTTCTTTGGACCATTGTTTTAACGCGTTTTTATAGCTAGCTCCGATGAATGGTCGTCTTATCGATACAACTTTGTGTGTAGAATGCCAACTCAATATTATGACCGTATTGCTTAGGTTTAAGGCTGTGTGGTTCCCGGCAGAGTAGAATAGGACCTCTTCAAGTCTTCTCGTGAATGACGTAGAAGGCGACTTCGGAAACACAAGCTAAACGAGCTTATAACAAAGAGACTCCAACCCGTCTGGCCGTCAAATTCTCTGACTGCTCAGGCCAATATATGACTCTGGTAGTACAGAGAGATTGTGCTTCTACAGCGAAGACTAAAGAATAACAATAAATACCTGATGATGATTACTTAGGTTTTGGGTTTTACCTTCCACGTAGTTTATAGCCGTGGCATAGCTAGGGGGGTACCACCCTTTGAGGGGTGACACCCACAAATATATGTATAAAGTAACAGGGTGACCGTTGTGCCACCATCGTCAATAATCTGGCATGAGAGAACATTGACCGTAATATCTTGTTGACCGTCCTAGGTGACACCCGTGGTTACACCATTGCCGTCAAGTATATACTATTCTAATACGTCATTTCATCAAAAATCTTGGAGTATTTTTGCGTGGAAGAGTAATAAACATCTTCGCTTATATACAAACTTATCATTATTAATATAATAATAGTAGGATTTTCAAAAGCGGCTTATCTATACTCGTATTTTAAACAATTCGTTTTCAATATTAGTTATCCGCTTCGCAGAAATGTAGAGTCGGTCGGAGATATTTACCCAGTGTAACATTTCGCAGAAGTACCTAATTACTTAAGAGTACTGATATTTTTTATAATATCTTAGAAACTACAAAACAATTGTTTGTAAGAAATATATTTTTAACTTTCCAGTAACTTAATTTAACTATAGTATTGATAGAGTCATGGTTTGTATAGTAGGTTACATTAGTTTAAAACTAAATTTACTTATATTGGCTGATAATTTGGACTTATCAGTGACAAAGTCAGTGCTTAGTTTGTTATGCAATAATACTAAGTGTTCCTTTCACTACAAAACACTAGCCTTTTTAATTACCTTGGACTATGTCCGTGTGCTTCAGATTTTAATTTTCTTCCGTAAATGTAATTGCTGAAGTACAGTTCAACTGCAATTTTACAATCAAAGTTTATTACTAGGAATTACTTATGCCAATAATTGCGGATCCGGTAAAACATAAATAAATTAGGGACAAATCACACGTATTACGCTAGCCCCACAGTATTTCCTGAGCAATAGTCATAAAAGATTATGTGTGGGCGCAGTAGTAATATTTATTAAAAATGAAAACGGTTGGAAACAAGATCCTTTTTAGATATTCTGACTTTTACTTGGTTAACATCTATCTGAAAGTCCAACACCCATTCTTCACAATATTGTTTCGTAATTTTACGTCTTCAAAATCAAAGTTTCATAACTTAGTTGCTCCATTGACTGATGGTAATAATACCAGGAAAACTGTGGCCCGAAATTCAAAATGGGGATTTTTCGATACCATCACCATTGTTGGTACGTGCCGAGACTAAAATAATCTTGAATGGAATAGTCACTTCCCTGTATTTATGAGCCATGGTTAGGACAAAAAAACTCTGATATAGACATATTCTTAATAGTACACTTAGAGCATTGTGATCCACGTGATAAGACGCTTGACCAGGGTAAGTCAATTAAAAAGGTCTCTTAAATAAGACTTTATCCGTCTTTTTAAAAAACCCAAGTCTTTCGGGGAAAAATAGTGGAAGGAAGCTCGTTCCACTATACACGAGGGGAAAAAGACATAGAGAAACATTTTGCTGTGGATCGCCTGTTAGGTTTGGGTCATACACGACCGATGAGTTATTCTGAATCATGCACGGTACTTTTTATGGACCATATAGTTCTTACTGGAGGTAAAATACTGGAAACGAGAACAGTGGTATGTCCTCTAATGAGTAAGAAACTTTAGTACATACGCATGCGAGCTTAGATATATCTATAACTATGTTCATTTAGAAAATTTTCAATCGCGTCAGTAAACAAGAACAAGCAATCTCATTTGTGGTCAATCTGTATTTCACAAATAACTAGTATCCTGTCTGATATTTGTTTAACAACTTCGACGAGAAGTCGTTTGATTTTTATACAAAATTGATAAGAACTAACAAAATAAAGCTTCGTCTGTACTGTTAAGTAATGATTATTCAACATTGAAATGTCTGAAGGCCAGTCGATGCGTTGGACTGCAGGGGAACAAACGAATTTAGTATGCAGTGCGGGCGGTACAGTCAGACCTGTTAGGTGTTTAATTGAAGTCAACAATAAGGAAATGTGATACAACGATACTAGTAAATAAAACATTATTGTCTTTTGTATCTCTATACAAAGAAATATCTTTATTTGTTTGAAAATGATCTTTGTATTGTCCCAATTTATATTATTTTATGTTTAGTAGTATTGCCATGTGCCGTGTAGTAGCTGCTTTAAGACTTTGATTACCATGACTAAGGATCAAATATTTTTAGTGAATAAGTTCAAAATCCTTTAAATTTAGGCAGTTTACTCAGCAGACATTTTGCTTGATTGACACGAGTATTTTGCTTTGTAATATTTTTTGGCAATATGATCAGAAAAGCTAAAAAGAAAGTGATTTTAATAATAAAAAAAAAAAAATAGGTATGCCTAAAACTATTATCTTTTTACGGAATGAAGTTTATTAAAATTATGATCCAAACTGTACTAGAATCAAAGTACTTGAAGAAGACAAAGTCGATTGTAAAAATGTAAATTGTAAACTAACAATGGACTAAATAACGATATTTAATCGTTAGGCAGAATAAAAAAACACTTCAATCATTCAATTGCATCCTTTTGTTCAATCCAGAGTAAGTATTTTATTAGAATGTTTTAAGAATAAGTAGAATTTAGTTCTGTAGTGACCAAAACTTACAAAACGGGCAAAATTGACACATTTGCGGATGAGATACGTCTCTGCGATTGTGTCGTTCATGTTTAACCAATTGACGTTAATAGTGTAGGTTAACTCCATTCCTGAAATTTTTGGTTGCAAAAAATTTTTTAATACCACTTTTTTCAAATATTTGTTTTGAAAGATTTCTCATAAGTAATAAGGTTTAAGTGCAGGTGAAAATAACCATTAATTATCAAGTTTCGGAAGTTTTCCGTGAACAAATGTGTTTAACGCCTTATTTTCCTGAGGGCGCTGACTTTATTGTTGCCGGTAAAGTTTCGAGCTTTCATTTATCAAGACGAAACACTCAAACTCATTCTGTTCTTCACCCGTGAAAGTAATGAAGTTATGATAAGTGTTTGCTTAAGCAAAGATTCGTTAGAAATACTTCTTTGTTAAACGGGGAGTAAAAGAAACCAAATCTAAAATGTACCAGCTGCTTCTCTTCCCGCGATCCAAGCCAATCATCGCGCTAAATTTAGCCTTTTGTGCATCTCATGGCTCTAGGCTTTGTCTACCACGCAAGGAATAAATATGTGACATGTGTGTATTTGTTCTAACTTATTGGTTATACGTAGAGTAAATTAAGAACTTAGTACGAGTAGTGTGCTAGTATAGACTGATGATGATGATAATGATACTATTATTAAGACTAAGTTTAGCGTTAGTCAACCTTAACAATAACGCAGACGATTTCGCAAAAGATCTATAAAAATCTGATTGTTAATAATTGCCACTTTACCGTTTTCCAAGTATTCAACTTCAATAAATAAATAGATAATGATCGTTGTATTTGAATCACAGATAATAGAGTAGGTGATAAAATAAATTTATTACTTTTAATGATTACAACTGATGTCGAAACCCAAGTTCATGACAAATTGTAAACAATCAGTCAGAAACTGTATGATGAGTATTGATTAGTAACTACATTGTTTTACAGTCGTAAAAGAATAATGGTTAAAAATAGCTAATGTATGTGCTCATATTTAGTATACCTAGTGGGTTAATACCGTTATATACTAAGTTTTTCCAACAAGTCATATACGTATTATACGAAAGATTCTTGTAATAAGATCATAATTAGAAAACGGCACCAAATATTTTGATAATATTTAGTACGTAAGGGGGGACCCCGGGGGTTCGGATATTAAAAAAAAACGATCTAGCTGAATCTCATCCTTGGGGAACTTCTACAAGCGGAATTCAGTCATCCAAGTACTGATTATTAAATAGGCTTTAGGCAATCGATTATAGAGGAAGCTGAAGACGGATTCAGGTTGGATTGTCGTCATTATTAATTCGAATTACTTATTGATACAATGTCCAGCCGGAGCAAATACAACTGACAAAGCAAAAAATTCTAACTCTTTCCTTTGCATTAGGGGTTTTGTTGGATTGTTTGGAAGATTTATAGGTACCTACTAATAAACAAAAAAGTCGAGTTTTTTGAAAGCTTATCTTTTTCATAGTATTAAGAAGAGACATCAGTAAATTAAATGAAAATACCAATCAAACCTTAATTAAGGCAATAATAGTCGCAATTGGTTTGCGCACGCGCATTTCCTTCGAACGCGTCATTTCCAAAAGGTCAATGTTATTCGGAAGGGAACAATTATTATAAATTGACACGGCGGAACTAGAAAAAGTTCGACGAAATAATGAGTTCTCGTAGGTTCTCTTAATTTTCGTTATTTTTCTTTCTAGTAGAATGAATATTATATCATTAAAACTAACGTGAGATAAAGACATTATATATAACAACAGATCACTCACGTGCTATTAAAATTTGTCGGGATTGCCGACTATAGTTTCGCCTTGAAAATGAGCTCCTGACGAGTTCGAAACTATAGTCGGCAATCCCGACAAATAGCACGTGAGTGACCCGTTGTTATATATAATAGAATCAATATGGTATTATTTATGTAAGAGTATACTACCAGTATCGGATATACACATCGTCCTTAGGACTTTTAATTATTTTCACATATTAACCTTTTATTTTTGATTTTTTTTTATTTTTTAATGCCATTGTTAGAAGAAATAATTAGAAATTACTCGTCATCGCTACTTTGATGCTGAATTTCTCAAAATATTCTCAGGATAATACTGTTTTCACTAACAAATTAACAGCTGTCACCTTTGATAGGTACTTACAAACGTTTGCCAACTTTACAATATTATGGAAAGTTCTAGATTTTCCACGACACGCTATCATTAGTTCTGTACATTAAAAATAATCAATACCTTTTAAAATGCTGTTTATCTATTGACATATTCCATAAATTATACAAATATGTATCAACATTTTGTCACTTTAATTGTTATGATTGATATTTATAAAATTAGTAAGTACAGAAATATTTTGATGTGTTTGTTTATACAATATAGGTACATATCAAAATGTTGGTTAGCCACTTACACCTAGTAAAAAAATCTTAAATTTAAAAGTAAATAATAATATTTTTTACATTATTTTGGCTGGCAGCCAACTTTTTCTTTCCTCTTTTTGCGGTCAGCCTCATTTTTAACACGTGGCGATAATACCTGTCATAATTGATTAATTACAAACAATAAGACTTGTCAATAGCCTATTAGCACCCAATATAGCAAACCTACGTCAGTTTTTGGCCTTCGCAAACGGCGACCATATTTCATTTAGAAGCCATATTTGCAACATCAAAAGATACAGTAGGCGCGATTTGTTAAAACAAATGAAGTTAGTTAGAACACGAAGGTCGTTACACTCTCCACTTTATTGCGTATGAAATTGATATAGAATACAAAATCTTACTAGTAGGTATATCAAATTCAGTTATCCATTACATTTATTTACATAATATATCTTTTATTATAATTTTAAATAGTAATATAGACACTACGTGAGGAATGCACAGATTTGTATCAAAATTTAGAAACATATTATATAAAAATAATTGAGTTTAATTGTTACTAAACTTTCATTATTTTTATTCTCATTTTAGATAAAAATGTCATTATGTCCGTGCTTTTAATACCGCTACGCGACAAATTTGACATTCCATAACTTTTATCTTTTGTACCGTTAAGTTCCAACTGCTTTTGGGACCTTATCTGAAGCTTTTGTTTTAATAGCTTTTAAGTTACTTATGGGTTATGATATGAACTTATGTCTGTCTTACCTTAAATGTAAGTTATATGCTATATGAACCTTGTTATGACCTACTTAATATACTACATCTTATTACTCTATATTTATAATGAGGACCTTAACAAACTTACTTGCTTACTCATTTAAAACAAGTTTGCATTGCATTATATTGTCAAATCCAAATGTACTTTTAACTTTGTTAACATATTATTTATTTTATGAAAGTAATATACAATATTAATAAACATGTATAAATAAAATCAATGGTTTTCGGGATTGATCACAGTATCAAAGATAGTCAACGTTAGAGATGAGATTCACCCAAACTATATGCATTTATATTATTATTTTTTCTTTTCTTGCGACTTCGATACTATAATGCTCATAAATATGTACAAATTAATTACACACAAATGAATGTCAGGAAGGCGGATATTCCTTGAAATAGGGAAATCTTTACGTACTCCCACAACTACAATGTGGACCTATTAATTACTGAGTAGATCCTATTGTTTCTAGAAACCTTAATAGAAGCGTAGGACCTCTAATGACTTCCTGATGTCCTAGTACAAATTAATTAGCAAATTAATATTTTAACCGCGCTGTTGATAACTGTACGTCATTTTTTAATATATTTTAACTGATTCCCAAAACAGGAAGTTCTAAATTCGTAGGGTACCTTCATTTAAATGCATTAGTTTTTTTTGTATCAAGATGACAAAATTTTTTTTTGTAAAAATCCGAACTAGCCGTTTACATTTTTAAAACCCTAACTGGTTGTTTCTTTCATTAGGTATATGACACTTTCGTCGATATTTCTATTTTGTTTCTGCAGAGCCTGTTTTGCCATTCACATTTATCTCTCAGTTTAAAAATAGAATTATCTGTTTTGTTTTTTCTTGCCGGCCAGTATAAGTCTTGTAAGCAGTTATGCAAGGTCACATATTACGTGCAAAATGAAGAAAAAAAATAAACAGGAAAGTTAATATTAATTCTATCACGATTTCTTTTACTCGTTAGACACGTATGTAAAAGTTACTATCGATAGGCGATAGGCTGGATATGTTTTAAGTATAAAAATAATAATGTGTGTTTTACTTTTGACTTATAAACTATAGGTAGGTACATTTTTTCTATATTATTATAAACATTTTCTACACTTTAAGAGATATTATAATAAAACTATGTTTTGAAACACAGTGGATATAATGTAAAGAAGACTTTCTTCGAAGTCGAAAGGAGTCAGGTTAAGCCGGGAGTTTCATTGCCAGTTAATTTTAGTAACGTGGACAGTCTCAGCGACTTTAAATTCTAATACATATACATTATCAAAACCGTATCATTTATTATCCGGATCGAAATCGAGAATTCAAAATGTCAAACTGGTTTGCAACTGGTAGTGACGGGGTTTCCCCAACCTTGAGACATTAAAATCGACTAGCAGTTTTACGAAATAAAAGGGACATTCCCCGTGAGGTCAAGGGAATTTTGAACTGCCCTGTTGCCGTCATCGTGTTAACATCGTTGCTATTTATGATGTCTCGGTAGTTTCCTATCTAATATTATGGAAAACGTTTATTTGTTTTAATTTTACGCAAAATACTTTCGTTATACTTCGTTTCTCGTTTCAAATGATAGAAGATAATGAATAGAGATGCTGGAAGATTTAATTCAAATAACCTCATTGTTATTTCTGATATCCTGGTAGTTTCCATTCCAATATTATGGAAAAAAAGTTTATTTCTTTGTATTTTTTTTAAGCAAACTAAAATTTGGTTTTAAATTATAGAAGATAAAAAATAAAGATGCTGGAAGATTTTACTCATCAATTTGACGCTGGTCTGGTCATAAAATTATGAAGTCATTTCGCGAGAACATTACTAAGGCCGTAATACAAAAAAACAGACATTCTTTAAGACAATAACAATGGGATGATCTGATGTTTCTTATAAAATCATTAGGCCAAACGAATTAGGCCAAGGTGAGGCGGAAAATGAACAAGAAACAGTTAATTTCGAAACGAATCAGGATGTAAATAAACAGTTTTATACTCGTTTTAAAACTGGAGTTGATGAAAATGCCTCAAACAATTAAGGTCTTCTTGCATAAGGCCAACCTTCGGGTCGACATTGCGTTACCCACGTATGCATAGCGAGTTAGTAAAATAAACTATTAGCCTTAATATCAACAAAAGAGTCCGGAACATAGTATATGGAAAATTTGTAGGCTATTAAAAACTATTGAACATTCCACTACATAATATGAAGACATAGCTAATACCTAGACACAACCAAGTAGGAAATAATTAATTTTCCTAACATTGTCATGTTATATAATGTAAAACAATATAACGGTTTCTGAGACAGCAGTATAATCTTTAGAGAAGTTATACTTCATCTAAATAACAACTAGAAAAATAAATAGTGAAAATATATGAAAACATCGTAGTATTAACATAGCGTTGAACAATAAATGTTATTCAACAATAATATTGGTTGCACATGTTACAAATTTAACTATCTATTGTACAAAGAAATTCTAAATAAGGACATTATCAGCAAAACGAAAGGGCAATTAAATATTAAGTAAAAACATAACGTTCCAACATGCACGTTTTATTAATTTCAATGGTTTTAGTCATAAAAGAACAATGTGCTATGTTCTATTGTTATTATAGCGTTGCTAAATGGATAATTTAAAATAATCCTATTTTAAACTATCTAAATAACAACGCTGTCTCTTCTTCTTCCTCGCCTTATCTCTATTTGGGGTCGGCTCTCTCCATAATTTCTGTCGTTTACCATATTTATATTCACCCCACATTCCCTTATATCCGATGTGACACATTCATTCCACAAATTATATGATATATCAAATAACAACGCTGTCTATAAATTATAAACTGTTACCAACCGCACTGTATAGATATGGATGTTGAATAAAGTGACGTTCTCAAATTAATGCACATAATTCATTTTGTGAAGAAGATTATCATTCATCAAGGCTAATATAAGATGTAAGTTTCACCGCAGCATAAAAAAATATTTTGGCACCTTCACCACAAAATATTACTTTAATTATTTCAAATATAAACAGAAAGTCAGCATTGGCATAGAAAATGTAGGTTTAAAACTGTAACTGTCGTAAAGAAGTGATAAAAAATGAAACTTTATAGCCCAGGCGTGAAATATTGTTTTATAATCTACTTTGTTTGAGTGATATATAAATCAAAACTGTAGATTCAAGAGCTATAATAACTTGTTAGTTATAATTTGAAGTATTTATAACAGGAATTTTGTCATAAATGTGTTCACTAAGTTTCAGTTATAATCTCTAAGTTTTCCACGACACAGGCAAATTAATAATTTATACGTGTTGTAAAACAATCAATTGTTTAGATCATAAAAAAATTATATCTATATTTTTGTCATACACTATTTTAATGCTCTTCTTTTGCTTGCCAACTTTTTTTTATCTATATAGAATAGACGTCACAATTCTGACAGGCTTTCTATTTTAAAATAACGTGAAATGGAATAAAAAAAGTTTTGACATTTCTCAGCAATGAGTTTATTGTTTGTGTTAATTCTTATTTTAAACAAATTTATACCTATTCTTCTAATTCGTCCGTTCATCATCAGGTCTTTTTTAGTCTTCACTGCAGGAACACGAACCTCTCTGTACTACCAGAGCCATATATCAGCTAGAGCAATCAGAGGATTTAGCCTAAACTTTTTACGCTGGCCAGACGGGCTTAAGAGCTCTCATTGATGTTTATCCTAAGCTGCCTTCTACGACAACCACGGGAAGACTAAGAGTGTTCCTGTTCTATTCTGCCAGGAACCACACGGCTTCTAATTATTATCGGTCCGTTAATTTTATATGTCCACGGAAATGGCAAAAATTTGAAACAGAGGTCAGCACAGCATAGCTCCGTGGGCATATGTTATGGTCATAATCAGCCTCGACCTACTTGCAGCGATTGCCATTGTACCATTTTCATTTAAATGGCCAAGTTAATTTGCAATTGCTTAAAGTTGTATGCTATTGTTCTTTCGTCTAAGGGACTTGTTCCTATTATACTTAAGAGTAATAACGCTATTAGTCACATCAATGATTTATAACGGGTTCAAACCAGGTCTTATGGAAAAGGGATCTTTTTATTATCTATATCAGTATCTAATATAAAATTTAGTATAGCTTAGTTAATATCCTACGATAGAAGATCACAACTTACCGTGGGGCTAGCAAAATGTGTGGTGTTTGTCACTATTTATTTACTTTTTATTTATTTGAATTAATAGGAGGTTCGTTTCATCTCCTTTTATTTAAAACCAAGAATATACTTAGGTGACGATCAGTCATATTTTATTACCGGAGCCAGACTTCGTACAAAAGTCATCTTTCTTCCCTCTCAATCGTGCTTTACATCCTTTTCTGTCAGTTTGTATATTTTTTTAAATGTACATCAAAGACACGCCACGCTTTGTAAATGACTCCTTTACGAATATTATTAGATCTTAAAAAAGAAATGGCGTCATATGACCAAAGAATTATAATGCGGTGGACTGTGCGACACTCGGAGATCAAAATAAAAATAAAAAAAACTATTCCTTATGCAAACGCTAATCAAATGAATTACCCTTGTATATTTCATCCATAAATGTATGAAAATTGCAAAAAACGATTCCGCCTTCGGGGGAAAATGCATACAAAACGCGCATACATCAATCAGCCATTTGATTTTCAAATGCCAATCTGTGATTCTTGAAGGTCGGGAGACAATGTCACAGATTATATACAAGGGCATCGATTATCATTAATACAGATCCAGGAACATTCTGGATTAGAAAAGGTCTCCCATAATAGGTGCAGAAGAACATGCTGATCATAAATAAAGATGTGGTTGAATGTTGTTAATATTAAATGTTATTGTTTGCTTCGAGATCTCAGATGTTATAGAGGAGTATTTAATTTATGCACTTCAAGTTAACGTAGTAATGTCTAAGGACATTTAGATAAATGATAGAGTCTACTCCCGAATATCTAAAATAACCTTAACTTATGACAATCTTAAATCTTACACTGCCTTTGACTTGCGAAGTTATCTAGACAGTGACAGAACGAAACTATAGAACGATTTTAGTTAAGATCCCTTTGTGTATTCGAGCATAGGGCTATGAGATTCAAACTAAGCTTCCTTTCGTGCGTGCGTTTCTTTACATTTCAAACTTTTTTTTTTAATAGACATGAGCTTTTTTTCTATGCTCAAAATCATAGCTGGCACATATTTCAAACGTTAATTTTATAGACTACAACAACTACAAGGTTTCAAAATAATAAGAAGCTGAGAAAATAAACACATTTTCAATAGAATTTGATAGAATTTTTCTGTCGTCGCGTCTAAGGTTATGGTTATTTCCTCCTTGTTTATAAACAACCTTCTCTTGAGGTCGATCGGACTAATAAAGATCCCGTAGTTCCGGAAATTCAATGACTCCTGTTATTTTTGGCTTACACTTTAAAACTTTAATCTTTGAAACCCAAGCCCTTTAACATCTTAGTACATTAGACGTAGTTTTAAAATAAATAGAGGAAATATTTTGCTTTGAATATATTCGGTGCAAAGTCCACTGCTTTGTTGATGCTTTGCGCAAGGACTTGTTATAAAAATAATATTAAAAACTGGTGAAGTGTGAGTCGGGCTCGCTGGAATTCTAAGAATTATTTACTAAAGAAAATGTAACTCCTTATCTTTCATGATCAATAGATACTTAGACGTCCTGTGACAGATAGACGGAAGGACGTATAGAGGCCGCAAATATTAATGACATCCATCTTGGCTCTATAGTATAAGCTAATAAGAAAAGATATATAAATAAAGAGGAACCCTAGGCTACGAAAAATGTTTAGAAAATTGCATCTAGGTATTCAGTGTTTACCTTATCCTCATGAATGTTAAGTTCATTCCGCAATAAAGCGGTATAAATAAAATTGTATCTTACTGGTTGTGTTGTGTATGTCCCGCAAATGCGTCGTATCTTGTTGATCATAACAACAATATTTATTCTTGGGACTTGTAGGTCAAGTAAAACAATATTGACGTTTATTTCGGAAGTTCGACTTAATTCAATCGGTTTTTAACGTCACATATTTTTTTCTATGAGATTCACTTTAAATCAGAATCATTTATTCCCAGAAATATAGTGGTATGACAACAATCATGGTCAACAAAGATCGTAGCGTGATCGCAGCTCTGAATTCATAACTTGTTCCCACTCCAAGAGCGTTGGAATAAAAAAATATCAAGTGTTTGTAAAACTCAAAATTCCCTTAGACAAATTGCCCGGCCGGTTGAAGTCTATGAAATTGTCAAAAAAAGTTTAAGTTCCCATCGTTAGTCCCATTGGAAAAGATGTTCATATTGACGGGTTGAATGCCCCTTTTATGAATGTATATAATAATAATAATATACGGACAAATCACGCAGATTGAGCTTATATATAGATAAACATTCAAGACCCAGGTCAATCTCAAAAAGATCATTTTCTAACTTGACCTGACCGGGGATCGAACCCGGGACCTTCCGTGTCGTAGGTAGGCGTGTTGACCGCTGCGCCACGGAGCTCGTCAACGAAGGTCAATTTACACGGTGTATAAAATTTTCAGTTACTATCTAACAATCTTTGACTTTTTTGTCGAACGCAAAAAGTAGACAAGTTTCGTCGGAAAACCATCAAAGAAGTCTGTCTTTATGTCTGTTTGCACACAGGTACTAAATCCGCCCCAATTTCCACTTGCTGTTGCTAATTGTCGGCAGTTTCCACACGAGCGTTACCCCGTTTGCACTACAATTAACCCTGTTCGAGTGGACAGGCTTTTAGGGCGCCAATTACAGGGACTAAAGACAATATGGAGTAAAACGTCGACCTAGTGGACAATTGAAATAGTTTCTTGGGTCAAAAGTATATAAGGAAACAACGGAATTAAACATATAGATTTTTACTTCAAAAGTTTATTTAAAAAAATGTGGTAAAATTCATCATTATACTGTGCATCGCACACACTGACATGTTTAGCTTTTAAGTTGAGGAATGTATTTAAATAAAATCAATTTTAATACGGTTTTATCGTGTTTATCTTATTATTTATACATCTAACGTATCGAACGTCTACCTGCGAACGCGTATTAAAAGCAATTTTATTTAAATGTGTAACAATTGCAAAAACATTATTAAACATTATGGGTGATGTAGTTTCAGAATCGATAGATGAATTCACTTACTAGAAACGTATTAAGTAGAATCGCATTTGAAAACAGAAGAGTCCTAGTACTTAATTATTCAAACTCTCTAAGTGGCATTCCGAAGTCTATTCAGATATTAAAATTGAAAATATGTGATGAAAAAGAATTTGCCACAGGTAGGATTCGAACCCACAGCTCTTAGGTCTGCGCCCTGAGTGTGCTACCAACTACACCACCGTGGCCTCAAATCACCGCATCGATTTCTGTCATCTTATATCTATTCAGATACTTATTGTTTATACTACTTATTTACCGGGTTAATTGAGAAGCAATTTGAAGCTAATGTATTTTGGTTTTTTTTCTCACGCAGTATACTTACCACAAGTTTTTAAAGCTCATTTAAGTTAATAGTGGTTAGTCTTACGTCTCATAGATTTAATTAACCATGGTATTTCCAGAAGCAGTTTTATTGAAATAAGGTCACGATTGCCGAGAATATCCTAGAACGGAAAACTCAGATGCTATCGATTACGTTACAGGCAATTAGATCTAACCACGTATTAATGATTATATTAAGTACCAGCTATTGTCAGCGACTTCGTCCGCCGTAACCATATTATACCTATACGAAATATGATAACATTTTTTCGATATAAACCTGGTTTCCTGGGTGTGGAAATCATATTTTAAAACAAGATAAAACAATTTTTTGTAAAGTTATATTAGTTATTAATGTAAATTGAAACGGAACTTAAAGATTTTATTTTTCAAAAATGGTGCAAAACGATCAAATTTACCGAGTAGATCTTGTTTTTGGTGGTTGGGCTTGGTTGGTCAAGCAATCTTGTTTTTGGGACAAATCCATCAGCAACATTAGAATATCGGACCAAACCGATGGCCTTACAAAAGATATTACTCGCGTATTAGCCAAACTTTGCACAACTTGATAGACATTATCATTTTCTGATTTCTCAGTAGTAATAATAAAGCCTAACAAACGAAACGCCGCGTGACCAAGTCCACAAAAGATTTTTGATGTTTCAATAGTTGTTACTAAAACATTTTTATTTGACATTCAAAATGTATGCATCCATCGACATTAAAATACCTGTATCATGTAAACGGTCAGATCAATTATAAATTAATAAATAAAACATGCCTTTTAAAACCATCGCTAGGAAACCTGTTCAAATAAAATAATTGACTATCGAAATATGTTATTTTTTTAAGAGGCATAATGGCTTAGACAAACACATAAACATAGCGGTCAAACTTATAACACTCTCTTTGCGTCGGGGTTTAAAAATAAACTTCATTGATAAGTAAGCAAAGAATATGAATAACGCATTGTAAAGAGCACTTGTTGTAACATCCCGAATCTCCAGAAATTTCCATTATACTCAACCAACCACTATTTTTAATTCAAACCCATATTGATTCTGGACTAGTTCCGATGTTTGTAAACTACCCATTGCTGTATCACGATCAATTTCGTCCTCCTGTCGAAATATTAAATTAATCAACGTGAAATTGGACTGACTAAACGTAAACTCATAACACGAATGAAAGTGCATCCAAATATAACCAATGGTAGTTGTATGTTTAACCTTGCGGGCGTAAGAGCGCACCTGAGGACATGTCAACACGACCTCGGCCCTAGCAAACATTGCGGTACGTGCACCTCACTAATGTGTTTTTCTATTGTTGCAGGTTCGTCATCAATCTCCTGGCGACGAATTTGTTGACCACCTCCCTGCTGGCGCCCGCCCTGTTTGGCGAGCACACCGCGAGGGAGGACATCGGGGCGTGGATCGAGGCGGGAGACGCGGCAGCCTCGGCCTGCAGCCTGGCCGCTCTGCTCGCTGTCATGCTCATCGCACTCGACCAGCACCACGCAGTCACTGATCCTCTTCGTTGCCACACACGGCTTCTCCAACGCCGACCCGCTGCTCTGTGCGCAGCGACTTGGCTCGCCGCTGCTAGTGCTGCAGTCATCAGAGCAGCCGTCGCAGTGTTCCGCCACTTCTACCCGCTCGAGCCTATCGTACAAGGAGTCGAGCTTGCCTACTACGTCGTGTACTTAATCCTTGGCGTCCTCGTACCGGCTGCCATAGTCTGCGTCATGTATGCTAGAATATACCGCGCAGCGCGCTCGTCTGGACTCCGAGCTAGAGCACACGGTGCTAGCGCCCTGCAGCTTCATGAACCTCCTGCGAACTTGCCTGATCTGATTGAAGAAGGCGAAGGACTCACACTGAGAATAGATGTACCCGGAGAAACTGATAATGCTGCATCAACTGAGAGTGACCGCAAATATGGTCCGTTCCTACTCCCACCAGAACGCCCTCTTCGTTGCCCCTCTGTCGCCAGCCTCCGAAACTCGCGAAAAGAGGGAAAATCGAATGAGGATCTGAGAAGGGGACTTCCTGCTGTCAGCTCAGCACCCTCGCTGGCTGCTCCACTCCTAGCCGTGCAGCCCCGTACACCGCAGCCCGCTAGCAGTACCTCAAGGATCACGTCTATCCGGTGTCGAATTTCGAACGCTTCGTTATTTAGATATAGAGAAGAATCTCGTGCGGCTCGTGTTGGACTATTAACTGGTGCGTTAGTGATGTTGCATATACCGCACGCGGTAGCTGCGGTCGTGTCGGCCGCCGTGCCGGGACTTGCTGAAAGTGTGCGAACGCCTGCATTGGCGTTGTTATTGCTGTCTGCCGCAGCGTCTCCGTTCCTATTTGCGCTGCGCTCGCGGCGCGTGCAGCGTGAAGCGCGTCGCCTGCTGCTACCCGAGAAGAGCGCTTGGGACAGAAGCAACGCGTCGTCAGCAGCGGTCGACGGGCAGCGCGCGCGCGCTGCCTTGGAATTGCTGAAGACTCTGTCGCCTGGAAGCGGTGGTGGCGAGGCCCCGCCGTCGGGAAACGGCTCAGAGGGGGGCGCGTGCCGCGGATCTTTCAGCTCGGGCGGTAGCACGCAGCTGTCGTCCGCGTCGGACGAGTGACCGCCCCCACCCCGCGTGCCCTGCCACGCACCCCCGCGGGTTCGCTTCGCCCCGCGGCCCACCGCTATCCTCATCTGTGATACTAGGCTAAGCCACTCCGCGCTCGGCGCGACCGTTAGACTGATTTAGTATTAAGTTAATTTATTGTGTCCATGTACCTTTCCGCTGAGCGGACAACTTTTATTACCTGATAAATGTATGAAAATATTAAAAACTTATCGAATTGACATCCGATTTTGATTTATGACCCGTGGCCTGGTGACCTGAATTTGAGCCCAACTCACGTGCAATGCTGGAAATAGTGAAGGTTGACACAAAATGGAGCATGCATGAAAACACTGTTACGAAAACAGTTTCGTAAACGCATACACCACGTTACAAACGTGAGATTCTCGAAACAGACATGAATGCGATAAAAATATATAATGCAATAAAATAGTTTATATTCTCATACACACCTGCGAAACTTAAGAAAATGAGCCTTTTCAATGACAGATTATAAACTGGTTACACGAAAAAAAAATAGAAACAGAGAAATGTTATACCGACTATAAGAAAAATACGGCATGTTCGCTATTTCATTATTACGTAGTTTAGTTATTTAGTTGTGACGGGATTACTCTTTGAAGCCAGTAATTTATTCACAACTTTATTCATCATTATACCAGCGTCTTCCCGGTTGCATCCTCAGTGAACGCTCTGGCACCCGGGGTCCAAACCATAATATAGCTAACCTCAAATTTCTCTGATTCTATTTTTTAACATTGAAAACCCACACTGTAAAAAGAATTAATAACTCTACTCACACATACAACAAATAAAGATATTGATCTAACTTTATCAATCCATTAAGTCAACAAAGACAATTGGAAAAATAATGATTGTAGGACGTTCCGATTGGAGATTAACCGATAAACAGAGGTTGACTCCCCTGGGTTCGACTCCCGATCGAACCGAAATCTAGAAAGGGCACGGCAACCTTAATATCAATACCATGTGATGTTGTTTTTGCCAAATATACTTACTGGAATGAAGTTATCTATACTTATGAAAAGGACAGATTTGATTGTTTATAATAAATAAATATAATAATACATTAATATACAGGGACATATCACACTAATTGAGTTAGCCCCACAGTAAGTTGTGAACTTGAGTCGAGGGATACTAACTAACTCAACGATACTATATTTTATAATAGGTATATACTTATCCAGACAAACATCCAAGACCCAGACCTAACTGAAAAGATCGTTTTCCATCTTGACCTGACAGGATATCGAACCCGGGAACTCCGTGTCGCAGGCTGGCGAGTTGCCCACTGCGCCACAGAGCATTCAATAGGCTTCGAAGCTACTGGACCGATTTTGACTATTGGCTACTTGACTAAAAAAATTTTCGTGTCGCTATGTAAAGACCTGCCAAAAATAAACACAATAGTGACCGAAATACATTTCTTAAAAAAAACTCTTTCAGATATAGAAGTTTTAAAGACACATATTTTTAGACGTGAAAACGCACTGCTGAAATGCCTACATATTTGTGAGGTCACAACTTTGTATTTTGTATGGGTGGCGTGAGAAATTTGTTTGGTAGCTATACGAAATATTACGTTTGTGGTAATGGTTTCATAATAAAAGTTGCTATAAATTTAGCGGACTACAATACAGTATAATTGTAATTTAAGATTTTCATACTTTTAAAAACCGGCCAAGTGCGTGTCGGGCCACGCGCAGTGTAGAGTTCCGTAGTTGCGAATGACAACTTTGAGTTCACACTATTCACACTCGCACCTTACAGTTTAACGACCAAAAACATCTAACAATGAAAATAGTATGAAATTTTACAGTTTATAAGTTGGTTGCCTATAACTTTTTAGTTTGTACTTACTACTCAGCTCTGATAGTTTTCCTTTCAATTTCAGTATATATGCTACTGCTGTAATTTTTTTCACGTATCTATATATAACCGTTTAGCAGATAGAGGGGGGGGACACTTACCTCTAACAAAAATTCGCACTTTAAAACCAAATATTTCAGAAACGGAGCCCTTAATCAAAAAATGGTGTTCTCAACCTCACAATATTTTTGAAAGACCTTTTAACGATACTCCACACAATAAGTAAATAGAGAAAAAAAATTACTCCCTCACTTTACTTGTATGGGAGCTACCCTAAAAAAAAATTTTTTTCAAGATTTTATTCTACCACTTTTTTGCCATGATTAATATACATACCCATACCAAATTACAGCTTTCTAGTACTTATAGTCTCTGCGTAAAACCGCGGACGGACAGACAGACAGACAGACAGACAGAGAGACAGACATGGCGAAACTATAAGGGTTCCTTGTTCACTACGGAACCCTAAAAATGGTCATATTCACTAAACTTTAAAGAAGCTTTAAGAACACTTAACGAATCGATATCAAATTAAATGTGTTTTTTATAGTGTTTTTAGATAGAAATTAGTATCATTGGAAACAAATTTTATATAATCTTAACATTAGGCAATAGTACATTGTGTAGCAAGGGCGGGATAGAAGACATTACGTCAAACGAGCGACTACTAACAAGCACGAGGCGAAGCCGAGTGCTTTTAGTAGTCCGAGTTTGTAATGTCTAATACCGGCCGTGATACACACAATGTTTTTCATCTCACCGAGTAAATATTAGAGTAAAAAAAATATTTATATTGGTTGAAATTGTATAGTATGAGTATTCTATATAGTTTACCTTGAAAATTAATATTTATGCGTCTGCAAGCTGGCTGATTATATTATCTATATCAACATTATTGACCATGTATTCATTTATCATGGGGAATGTATTTCATGCAAATTAATGAAAATTACGATTACTTATAAATATTATGCCTAAAAATAAATAGCGGCAAACGGTGAACAGAAAATGCATCCGAGGCACAGATAACGAAAATGTTTTATCCAAAAAGCGGAAGTCAAAGATCGATGAATACAAACAGCCAGCCACGCACGGCCATTTACAATTCCAAATTTGAATTAAGGACAAAAATCTCGCAGAATAGTTCAAATGTTTTTTTCATCGGGTTCACTGGCAATTCCAAATTTGAATATTCGACTAGAAAACTTTTTGGATTTAGAAGATTTGACGCTTGTGCATGGTATAGTGCCCTATTAAATTTAAAAAAATACTTTATGCGCTCTCGGGCTTTATGGAATTTGTATGAAATCTTATAGCCCGCGGTCATAATAGCGACCATCCAGCCCACTTTGCTTGCATTTAATGACACTGTTTAAGGGTAGGTGAGATGAAAATACAGTTCTTTCACCTAGAGGGGACATGGCGACCTCAATATCAATACCATGTGCTGTTCTTTTTGCCAACTATACTTACTGGAATCGAGTTATATATAATAATATGACAAAAGGAAAAGATTTAATTGTTTGTTTGTTTGCATCGGATGGGCTCCGAAACTACGAACTGATTTTCAAAATTCGTTTAACTATTGAAAGCTAATGTATCTGAAACTGGCATAGGCTAAAATTTACGCGGATGAAGTCGCATAAAAATTGCTAGTTATATTATACAATCTACCCTTGAAGGAATGACTCACTCCGTCAATATGAATCATTTTCTTATGGGACAAATGCTGGGAAACCAAAGTTTTGAGATACCCATGAAAACACGCCGACCACTATTGTCTGGAGATGACGAATTTTTTTTAGTTTCTAGTTTTGGTCCTACCCCTATGAGGAAGTGTCGAGAGTAAATTTACACTATGTAGTTAACTCCGATGCCATGTGTTTCTGGCAGGGTAGAATAGGACCACCCCAAGTCTTCCCGTGGATGTCGTACAAGGTGACTTTGGCAACACAAGCTTAACAAAGCTTATCAACATAGAAGAGACCTTTCCAACCCGTCTGGCTAGCGTTGAGAGTGTAGGCCAAATCCTCTGGCTGCTCTGACTAATATATGGCTCTGGTAGTGCAGAGTAGAGACAGAAATTTAAAATTTCATACTTTTTAGGAAGAAAGTAGTGATTTCATCTCTGTGACGAGGTAGCTTATATATGTATTAACCAATAAGTGCAGGGTTTGACTCCTGCCGAAATTAAATCTAGTAAGGTCTCGGAGACTTTCTATTGTTTAACTATACTTATTGGAATGGGCTAGTTTCCTTGGTTAAAATAATAATATTAACATGCCTAAGTCCAACAGTTAGAAAATCAAAATATATTGGATACGTGTTTTTTTCTTTTATCAATTAAACAATTCATGATAAAGATAAAACGCACCAAAGTTCATGAGTGCTAGTGACGTCAAAGTTTGCTTAAAAGTGTAGTAAATAGTGCCGACACACGTAATTTTAGCGGACATTTTTTATCTTTAACACACAGACAGACTATTTAAACAGACTATTTTTGAATAATTTTTTTATAAAATTATATACTTAAAACTTATCTACTGAACAGTATGAGATTTTCGCCTAAAGCAGAATTTTCATAGCTGTTGTACCCCACGGATGAACTAAAAAGGATTCGATTCATACTGGAATACTGAAGCTACCAAAAGCAGATACGTCAGGTAGGCGGCCGGTCGTAAAACCATAATCTTATCATATGATTCATCGTATGGATCCCATCGGCCGGATAATATTCATGTGCTGCATGAATATTATCCGGCCGATGGGGCGGAAAGGTTCTTGAATGGCGATCACATGTGATCAAGTACTTAGTCTGATAATCTGATAAAAATCGCAGGAAGACGCTGAATGTAGGCCGCTTCCAACTGGTCGTATTGGAAATCCTTGGAGAGGCCTATGTCCAGCTGTGGACTTCATGCGGCTACGTAATATGTTATCATTATCATCTCAGCGAATCAAGAAGTGAATCGAGGACATTGCAGGCATGAATCACCTGATTGTCTGATAAGAAAGATGATTCCGTGCTTCGGAAGGCACCGCCGTTGGTCCCAGCTGCCATCTGGTAGTCGTTAAAGGAACCACGTCAGAGGCCGAGAGGCGGTTCTGAAGAACTCTGACACCAGGGTGTGCATGGTCGTCTGACCGTGTCACCTACACGAAATCATCATCATCAAGAAGTGAATAAGAGATATCTTACAGGGTAGTCACTTCATAATAACGGACCTCGGATTCCTAAGCATTATAGGGATTTACCTGGGAAACCGCTGATGCTGACGAGTGGAATCATCATCATCATTTCGTGTAGGTGACCCGGTCAGTTGACCATGCACACCCTAATGTCAGAGTTCTTCGGAACCGCCTTTCGGCCTCTGACGTGGTTCCTTTAACGACTACCAGATGGCAGCGGGACCAACGGCGGTGCCTTCCAAAGCACTGAATCATCTTAATTATCAGACAATCAGTTGATTCATAATGCCTACAATGTCCTAACCAAAATATCTTATGTTTGTGATGTGTCAAATAAACAATTTTCTTTCTTTTTTTCTTTATGCTTCCCGTGGGAATTGAATCCGCAATCCTATTAATCCTTTTTATTCTAGACTTTATGTATTCCGTTAGGGATAAAGACGTGATAACCTACGAAAATGAAAATGCTGAATACCGCGGGAGGAACTCCCGCATTCGCGGCAGCCTTATCAATGACGATCCTGACAATAGCAGGAGATACTCGTTACAGCCTAAGAGTATGAATATGTTTGCCGTATGGTTCCCGGCAGAGTAAAATAGGACCACTCCAAATTCTCCCGTGGATTCTTAGAAGGCGACTTAGACACAAGCTAAACAAAGCTTATCACCATCTAAGAGACCTCTTCAACTCAACTGGCCAGCGTGAAGTGTGTTGGCCAAATCCTCTGACTGCTCTGGCTAATATAAGTATACAGCTCACAGTACAGAAAGGGAGGAGGAAGAAACTCCTGCAGTGGAGACTAAATGACTAAGTATGCTGTCTTCGCTGGTCCTTGGTAAAATCGCAAGATATGCTGTCTTAGGATGCCACTGCGAAGACATCAAACAGAGTAAGATTAGGAAAGAGATTCACTCACTAAAATTATTCATATGGTATATCCTAAAGCAAAAGTGCAGTCTAAATAGACTCTAGAAAAATCTATTTTCTATAAGCCTAAAAGCGTAATGAAAAATGTGTTCAACTCATAGACTACCTATGATGCAAACACATAATCGATGGCATAAGTCGACACTAGGTTTAAAGAATTTATTCTCATAAAAGATTACAATTAATCCACTTACATGAGAAAAACAGATAAATAAGTACTTAAACTAAAATGCAGACACCGTATTGTTAAATAACATGCAGATTATTATGTAATTATTGTACCACAAAGATATTGATGACATTTAGATATTGTAGATATTGAAAACAAAAAAAAAAAGAAATTAACAATTGAAAATTTAAAATCAAAAATAAAGCAGAGCAGAAAAGAAAACTGCATGTGCTAACACAAAGCTATCACACATGAAGGCATTAAAAAATCTATCTAGACTTAATATAATCTAAGTTTATTACGTAGTGAACTTATCTCTACTTGGAAACGGCATTGGGGAAACCTTAATTACTACAAAGTAGGTATTAAATGTACGACAAAACAGAATACAATCCGCTATTACGAGAATACAACTAACGAAGTATATTTAGATCTTGGAACATTGTAGATAACTATATTAGGTATAATAAGTGATCATGCTGTATTATATCATTATAATTATAATGGAACAACTCATTATTATGTATGTTACGTAAGACATTTTTCAACAACAATGTAAATTGCTGAAGGACTTTGAACAATGAGATGTTTTGACACACACAGGACTTCATTAAATGAATGTAGTTAGGTAGTTCCGTTTTATGTACCTACACAAGAAATTTTCCGGAAACGACACTAACTAAAACTCTCTTGCATTTCCTTCAAAAACTAGGTAGCGTCCGCGCGGCTCTCAAAAAAAAAATTACCTACTGAACCAAGAACAGGAAGTATCGTCATTATTATGTAAGTCGCAAGAAGTCCACTGCTAGACATTGAAGATACCTTGAAATTGGACCTGGATCAGTTAACCCAAGTCAATGACGACATCTTCCCGTCTTACTCCTCTCTGCAGCGGAATAGCCCGTGTACTTTGCACTCGGACTGTCATTATGGTTTTGCTGTTTACGCACTTCCAACTCTTTGATATAGTAATGGTCGATGTGGCATCAGAGGAACTTAGACTTCTGAATAACTGTTCTTTAATAGGGTCGCTCTTTGTGAAGACCAGCACCACCTGTGTCATGCCTCTGATATTATGCCCTCGAAAAGAATACAATTAAAGAGTTTTTAAAGGACTTACAGTACCGGCGTTTCATCCGCTTTCAGAAGCTCTGCTGCGATTCCGACCTTGCCCGGCGCCTTGCTGTTTTTTTTAGCTGTTTAAAAGGGCACTCTTAATCTCGTTCAGGCTTATGTCCGGTATATCTTAAAATCTTAAAGTGTCGGGTAAGTTGAGGTCTATGATCTTTGGCTTAACTCACAATGAGTCCGGCTACTGAGGTATACAGCTGTCCATAAACCTCAATCACTCCTAGCACTTCAGCCTAAGTCGACACCACGCCGCCGTCTTCCCTCTTCATTTAGACAATCGGCTCTGCTGCCTCTTCTCTTGCTAACACTTTGGAGCACTCTAGACTCCGTCATTATTTTATTCGAATGAATAAAAAAACTGGCCTATTTGTTAATGCTTGTGACAGCTATGTGTTAGCAAATGCGTCATGTCAATTTATGTCATCAAATCGGTAGCTTTGTGTTAGCATGTGTTTGCATCTTAGTCTATGAGTAAGACACATTTTTTTCTATGCTTTTAGGCTAATAGAGTCTATCTAAGGAATTGAAATGGTAATATTGATTAGTTTCAATAATGGGTTTGGAATTGAATGGGTGCGAACGTAACTAATCTACAGTAGCAACAGCTTTAACCCGTGCATGGTCTAAAAATCGTATGGTCGCTATCGCGAGTGTAGTCTACAGTGGCAACTCATCTAAAATGCTCATGGTCTTTAAATAATATTGCCATAAAAGGAGGTATAGTCTAAAACTTTATCTCGTCTAAATATGGGGTGGTTTACAATAATATTTCAACTATTGCCATTGAAAATAATCTTCAAAGCACTCATACTCGTTGTCATTAATTATTATCATTTGTTAGTAGTTTATTGGACTCGTTGGCAGGCGTGAGTAGTTGCCACCTTGTCAGAACCGATTCTGTCATAATTATTTAGGTGAATCTTTTTCAAGGGATTAAGAATTTTGTTAGAGTATTAATATATAGGTAGGTAATTAGTTAAATACCTGATGTTTTCGAGGTCTAGTGATGTATAAAATTGGAGAAAAACGAAGATTTTAACTATTTAAAAATTTTCATGTAGCCGTGTGGTTTCTGGCAGAGTAGAATAGGACTACTCCAAGTCTTCCCGTGGATGTCGTAGAAGTCGACAAGGAAACAAGCTAAACAAAGCTTATAAACATCGAAGAGCTCTCTCCAACCCGACTGGCCAGCGTGAAGTGAAGAGTGTAGCCAAATCCTTTACTTTGGCTTATATATGGCTTTGGTAGTACAGAGAGGGTCGTGCTCGAGGTCGTGCTGTAGCGGAGACAAAAAAAGACCTGGAGATGGAGAGATGGCGGCATTAGTTAAATACCTGATGTTTCCGAGATCTATTAGTGAAAAAAAAAAACTGCATAAAAACGTAGATTTTATTGTTATGTAAGCTCTTTTCGCCAAACCGCTTGGTAAAGCTTCGCATTCTACCGTAATACTCTAATAGTTCTAGGGCTTCACATTACAAAATTAAACACATAACTTCTCCATTTTTCTATAATGTTTTTTTCCAATGGGGCCAGCACTGGATCTTAAAAAAGTAGGTAGGTATTTAAATTTTCAGATTGGCCTGGATCCCAAGATCCAGATTTTATAAAAGATACCATAGATACACAAGCATCCGAATGTTTGTGTATCTATGGCATCTTTTATAAAATGTAGTATTTTTGAGTTAGTATTCTGCGACACAAGTTCATTATTTTCTATGGGGCTAGCTGATTTTGTGCAATTTGGCTTCGAAACTTTTTCCAAATTCTTTCACCTATAGAAAGCTAATTTATCTGCAGAACACACACATTTACGCGGACAAATTCGCGACAAAATTGCTAGTTATCGAAATTCTGTAGAGATTACCTCGATTCACGCGGTCATCTACAGTAGCCTTAGCTGTCATCTTTCACAGCAGGCAGCCAAGTGGGCAATGAGATCACTTGCCAAGTTCACGGTTGTGGCGAAATATACATACAATCATACAGCTGCAAATTTATTTGAATTCTGCGTCCGCCCTTGACCTCTTGTGAGACTCACTACACAATACATAGAACATGTGTTACGTAAATGATTTTATACAAAGATTAACAGTTAAAGTCTGGGAAATATAAAGAGTTCTACATTGTGTATTTGCTATTGACAATATATTTTAAAGAATTAAATTAATTATGATTTTATAAATAAAATTAAATAATGTCGAACGTGCGTAACGTAATGTTGTAAACTAAAAAAACAAAAATACATTTCTATATAAGTATACTTTATATTCAGCCCAGTCACTATGTACGTGAATGTAATTTTTTTTTGAGTTTCTCGCATAGGTCCCATAGGAAAAGTTGTTACATAATTACATACATAAATACTATCACGTCTTTATCCCTTGCGGGGTAGACAGAGCCCAAGATCACAAAACCCACAGGCCACGTCGAGCATCGTAGTGGACGTAAAGGTGGAAAGCGGAATCAAAATAGTGATGGGTTGCTAGCCTCATCGCCTGTCACTGTGATTCCTTAGATTTTCGCCCAATCCCTTGGCTGGCTTTTACCCCCTTCAAGTGTTCAAAGCCACAAAATTTTTTCCATGTATTGTATAATGATCTCGCTATTGCCAAACTAAAGTTCAAGGCGGGTTCATACCAGAAAAACAATCAACAAAATTAAATGAACAACTGAAACTGTTGATTAGATCCCAGACCAGACCAAGTGTTAAAAGTCCCAAGAGAAATTAATACCGTTCATCCTAAATGAGTTAGACCCAGGTAATAGATTTATTAATTGTATTAGAAACATGTTTGTAAGTGCGGCACTTGGGATGGATAGTTCGATGAGCAGGATTTTCGATTAATGAAATATACTTTCCGAAAGGAAAGAATATTTCATTAATAAATAAAAAAAGAAATAAAAAAAAATTTTACCTAGCCTTTCGATGTTATGTCCCACTTCTGGGCAAAGGCCTCCCCCTTATTTTTCCATTCACTTCTGTCTATTGCAATTTCTGCCCGACCATGCAAAAACTTGTCGAGTTCATCTCTCCACCTCCTTCTTGGTCTACCCCTACCTCGACGGCCCTCAGGTACCCAAAAGGTTGCCCACTTAGCCCACCTTTCTGTCCGCATACGACAAACATGTCCCGCCCAGTTCCACTTTAGTCAGGTAGTTTTTACACCTCTACATCTTCGATCTGAGTTAAAGAGCGCAGTTCGGTGTTTCCCACTTTAAAAAAATATTCAACAAATAATTTTAATAAAATAAAAATATATTAGTTACTTTTTTTCTGTATTTTTTTCGTGGAATAATCCCGTATGGAATTGATTAAAAAAACATTTGGTAATAAAAAAATTATTGAAAATTATAAACTAGGATTATAAACCAAAACTAATATTAAAAGAAAAATATTTTTTTTTTGTTATACTTGATTTTTATGGGACGCTCATTTGAAATGAATAATTTGAATGTAAACGGAGCCATAATATTAAATTTGTTCTGCGATGCCTTAAGAGTAGCCTGGACGCGCATGTCTCCATACAAACGGAAATAAAGAATTGTGGCAATATTTAACAATTTTGGGGCAAAATAAAGAATTCAATCAATTAATCTCATTATAATCTACGTACGTTCCTATACAGCTTGGTAAAATTATCAATAGTTTGAGAATTATACGCCTCTCAAGATTTTCATACAAATTTGAAAAGGCTTGTATTTCTCAAACCATTGGTATTTTAACCAAGCTACATAGGAACGAACGTAGATTATAATGATTTTAATTGATTAAATGCTAAATTTTACTCCAAAATTTTCAAATAGTGCCACAATTCCTTATTTCCTTTTGTATTGAAAAAGTTGTTAATATGAGGATCTAAGGTCGATCTTCAAATTACACGCGGACGTTAGTTTTATATTGTCTTTGGTTTAGTTGTGATTTGAAAATGTAGAGTTTTTTATATTGTTAGGACGAATTATCATCATCATCATCATCAATAGGTCTTTGTTAGTTTCCACTGCAGAAGCACGATCCTCTCTGTACACACACACACAGCCACACATTGGCCAGAGCAGTCAGAGGATTTGGCCTATACTCTTCACGCTACCCAGGCGTGTTGGAGAGGTCTCTTTGATATTTAAAGCTTTGTTTAGCTTGTGTTTCCTAAGTCGACTTCTACTACTTCCACGGGAAGATTTGGAGTGGTTCTATTCTACTCTGCCGGGAACCACACGGCGTACAACATACAACAATGATTTGTTGAAAGCATTACCAATACAGAATTTGGCGCTTTGTCGATTTTTTCTATTCACATCGAAAGCGCGGAGGCGAGCGGAAGCAGTCGCGGGTTGATAAAAAAAACGCCCTTTCTCAGTTTCATTACTAATGCGTTGACGTATTGCTAAGTCATTGTTCAACAAAGTGCCAATTATAGGAATGACTTATAAGAATAGCGTCTTGGGGCCGAAGTTTTTTTAAAAAAACCTTTTAATTATATTGTTAACAGCAATGTTGTTTGAAAAATGATCTAAATTCAATCTACCTAAAGGCATCTGACATAGTTAAACGACTTTCATCAACGATGACAGCCAGGACCAACTCTGATGCCTTCCGTAGCACGGAGGAGCTCGAGATATTTCACTCATCCTAGTGAGTAACCATCCTAGGAGCCCGATGGTCCAGTGGGTCTCACACCCACTGGACCATCGGGCTCCTGTGAGCGCTTACGTATGTTAAGCAACCCCTGGTGCAGTACCTACTTGGATGGGTCACCGCAAGTGGCATAAAAATATCTCGAGCTCCTCCGTACTTCGGAAGACACGTTAAGCCGTTGGTCCCGGCTGTCATCGTTGATGGCAGTCGTAAAGCTATGTCAGATGCCTTAAGGCAGCTTGAAAAATCTGACACCAGTGTTGGCCACTTACACATACGAAAAACAAACAAAACAATCCTAGTGAGTACCGCGCACGGGGTTGCTTAACATGCGTAAGCGCTAATAATGCTCACGCCCACTGGGCCATGGTACTTTAACGTTTTAGTCATAGTTGGATTCTAAGAACAGAATTAAACGATTAATTTAGTAAAAAAATAAGAGCCGCTACTACTTAGGTACTTAAGTAACAGGTTCCACATATTGTATCAAACTTCTTGAAGATAAGCGGAGCTAAGTTAATGGGCAGGTAATGGCCGGCACTGTTTTGAGCAGCCCTAAGTGCAGACATTATATTGTGGTTTCGGCGTCTCGTCAGCTGCAAGAAGTCCACTGTTGGATATGGGCCTATCCTAGAATTCCATCATAGGGGTATGACATACTTACCACGCTTAGCAGACGGGTAGGTAAGCGTAATTTGCCTTATCTCTGTCCGAAACTGCTGACCATCGATACCCTTTTTTAAGCGAGGGTAGGAGTATGTTAGACTTGGGAACGGGTGACAGGTATTTGGGGTGTTGGGTACTTGCTTGGATGGATTGGGGATATAAAGTAACAGCTGGGAGTTTGTGGTGGGAAGTCAAGGGGTTCAGTTGTCGTTTGCCTTATACAATACAATTTTGCAAATTGATTTAAGTGGACTTTATAATATGAAATTAGTGTAGTTTGGTGTTATAAATGCTTGTGCTCGAGAACAATTTCTGAAATAGTTAAAGTAGACTGTTAAATGGACTCGTATAGATTTGTTTAATTAAAACAATGCACACTCAGTCCACATATATATAAGTAGTTTATAAGGTCTAACTAGAATTGTGAGTTGACGTCGCTTGGAGAAAATGCGCTGTGCAGTTTGTTGCCGCTTCTTCTGCACTCCGCTTTGGAAGCGGCCTAAACTTAGCCATAAGTAATTATTGACGTCAACAAAAACTTTTTGTTGTAAAAATAGTAAACACAAATATGACAATTAATAAGTGTTCAAAGAAACCTATATTAAATAAACGATTGAATCTTGAATCTTGTCGCCAAAAGCTCCCACGAGGCTGCCAAAGAACATACGCCATCTTTCATGCCACGTACCGTACAACACCGATACTTAGTATCTCATTACTGGACATTGGCAGAATCACTGAAATCTCGGTGGAAGCCATAATTATTTATTTATTTATGTTAACTTTATTGCACAATTTAAAAAAATGTGTACAAAAGGTGGACTTAATGCCATATGGCATTCTCTCCCAGCCAAACCTTTGGACCAAAAAGAAAATTAAAAATGGTTGGTGGATGGTGCGATAAAGTGCCAGAATATAAAAAAAAAGAATATAAAAAAAAATAAAAGGAAGAAAGTAACAGCTCGGGAGGCCGGGCGCGCGTACCCGTTGCTGTACCTCAACTACCGGACTAGCAGTGAAAGATGACATCCCTGATCATTTTGTAGTAAAAAGCTTTAGTAGTATAAATAGTATAAATAAATATAAAGAGACAAATCATTGCACAGTTATGAATTTGTCTCTTAGGAACTCCGTGGCGCAGCGGTCAACACGCCAGCCTGCGACACGGGGGTCCCGGATTCGATCCCCGGTCAGGTCACGATGGAAAACGATCTTTTTCAGAATGATCTGGGTCTTGGATGTTTATCTATATAAGTATATGTTATAAAATATAGTATCGTTGAGTTAGTATCCTGCGACACAAGTTCTCTACTTAATGTGGGGCTAGCTTAAGTTGTGTGATATGTCCCTATATATTTTTTTTCTATTTTAACTATACGATACCATATTTTAAAATCAAAGCTTAATAAAGATAAAATTATCATCATCATCATAATCATCAGATGCCTCCGTGGTCCAGTGGCTAAGGCATTTGCCTTGTCGACCCGGGGGTCGTAGGTTCGATTCCCATGGGGAGCATAATTTGTTAAGTTGTTTCCAGTTTGGCTAGAACATTGCAGGTATGAATCACCTGATTGTGTGATAAGAAAGATGATTCCGTGCTTCGGAAGGCACGTTAAGCCGGTGATCCCGGCTGCCATCTGGTAGTCGTTTAAGGATTCACGTCAGAGGCCGAGAGGCGGTTCCGAAGAAATTAGACTCCACTGCAGGAGCACGACTCTCTCTGTACTACCAGAGCAGTCAGAGGATTTGGCCTACAATCTCCACGCTGGCCAGACGGGTTGGAGAGGTCTCTTTGATGTTAAGCTTTGTTTAGCTTGAGTTTCCTAAGTCGCCTTTTACGACAACCACGGGAAGATTTGGAGTGGTCCTATTCTTCTCTGCCGGGAACCACACGGCTAAGATAAAATAGTACAGAAGATTTCTTAAATAGCAGATACATTTTTAATTGACATATGCTGGAATTGATATTTAATGGACA
Organism: Rhodophaea formosa; assembly: GCA_963082605.1. NCBI lineage: Eukaryota > Metazoa > Arthropoda > Insecta > Lepidoptera > Pyralidae > Rhodophaea > Rhodophaea formosa. Next base: position 12,919,660 of record OY720224.1, on the reverse strand, counting down.
ATTATTAGGTAATTTTATTATATAATTTTAATATGTATTTCAATTAGAAGATAAGTTAGGTATAAGTTTGTAATTTCGACACAATGTAAAATTGTTTAAGAAATAAATGACTATTGACTAATGAATGACTATTGACTTTCAAAGACTCTCATATGGAACATGATAGGTATTTTAATACCTATCATTTTCCATTATAATATAACCTGGTGGAGATCGAACTCTACACCCTGTGATTTAAAGGCTTTTGCGATATCATTTACCCTGCTGTAAGAAGCCTTCTAGGCAGTCAGATAAACAAGGGCCTCTGTTACTTACTTAAATTGCCCACATATACTTCGTATACTATAGATAACTGGTGCTAAGTTAAGCGATTTAATGGGCCAGTAATGGCCGAAACAGTTTACGGCTAATGGTTTATTTACAGTGGTGTTAGATCATTAGCGACTTTTGGCGCAGTAGATATAATGACATAAACAAGGTGAATATGTATAGAGCTATATCTGCATATAGCTCTATACATATACTGTACTGTTATGTAGTACTAATATTCTGATAATATCAAACATGATTCCAAAAATACTTCAGGTTATTTACTTAGGCATATATGATTCACATTCTTGAATTTCTTTCTATTTTGTAAAGTAGGTATTAGAAATAAAATGATTGGCGTCGCTAGTCTGCCTAGTGTTGGCCCTTAACGCTCCATCATCCAGGTATATACTTACCTTAATAAACGCCTTCGATAACTAGATAACACATATTGGCCTATGAGTTAAAATCATATCAGTTAACTATAAGACACACACATCATGTCTGCCGGCTTGCTTGAAATGTGACATACTCGTAGTTACTTACAACGGTACTTTTTTCACAATGAAAGGTACTCTATATCTTTCTCAGTACCCTAAGTTAATGCCAAATTTCAAGAGGATTGGTTCAGTAGATATAGCGTGTAGAGGTTATAAACAAACAAATATGTAAATTCACTTTTACATTTATAATATCAGTTGGGATTGGGATTTTGCTGACACCAATCAACGCTCTGTCATCCAGGCATAAACCTTAAGGCGCTGTAACACCTAGTAATAATAGTACGTGATGGTAATCGCTCGATAATAGTACATACTGGTAATGAAATAAGGTTAAAAGTGGCGATGCCGGTAGACGATCTCAGTTCGAACCCGTATCTGTCATTTCGCCGCTTTTTGTCGGTTTTAATTTAATAATTCCTGAATTATAACCAAATATTATAATATTTTTAGGTATCCATTTAGCTCAGTAAGTTGTACTTTTTATAGACGTAAAAAAAATGGTAGTTATCGCTGAAAATATCAAGTAATTCGCGACGAAACCTTTTCTGGATGTAGCTTTTTGCCATTTTATTTTCCTAGGTTTTAAATATATTTTTAAAACATTTTTATGTAATCATTTATAATGATCTTAGAACTGTACTTCATATTTTTTTCATGCTAGTATTTCATGAAAAATAAGGCTAACTGCGCGACGAAAAAATAGACGTTTTACGGCAGTGCGTGAATTACAGCGCCTTAAGTAGACGCCTTCGATAACTAGATAACAAATACTGGCCTATGAGTTAAAATCTTATCAGTTAACTATAAGACACACACGTCATGTTTGCCGGCATGCTTAAAACGTGACATAGCTGTGAATCAGAGATAGAAACATGGCTGAAATGAATTAGCACCCTTTCGGCCTTCGTGTTTGCTCCTTTCCGGTCGAGCTCCGTGGCGCAGTGGTCAACACGCTAGCCTGCGACACGGGGGTCCCGGGTTCGATCCCCGGTCAGGTCAAGATGGAAAAAGATCTTTTTCATATTGACCTGGGTCTTGGTTTTTATCTATATATATTATAAAATATAGTATCGTTGAGTTAGTATCCTGCGACACAAGTTCACAACTTACTGTGGGGCTAGCTCAATTTGTGTGATATGTCCCTATATATTTATTTTATTTATTTCGAAAAAAATTATTCTCTCTTCTTAAAGTACGCATTTTCCTGTTGACCTTAGAATTTAAGTATAGGTATACAACTTAGGCTAAGCTGTTGACATATTTAGACTTTTGACTTGTTTCACATTTTATCATCCACATTACACAAATCAAAACTTTAAAAATTGCAATTAAAAATTAATTTGACGAAATTGATTTGAATTATTTGAACAAGATAAAATTAAATTAAATTGTTAAAACTAATGTGTTTACAATTTTACATTATTTGTTCGGATATCTAGTGAAAAATATAGTATTTTTCTAATAGATTGACTTACATTACTCTGGCTCTTTAACATAAGTAGTTTGTCAGTAGATGAGTCTATGAATTGAGAAAGTTTTATTAGGAGCGAGGTGTATGGGTTCAATGGGTACAAACCCACTAAAATGAGGATAGAAGCGTTAATCCTATGTAATAAGGATGTGTTACAACTATGTAATTATTATGGCATGCTGGTTAAATATATGTCATTATTCGACTATTTAAATTCTTAACCTATAATAGAGGTAGGTGCAAACTTTTATAGCTAGACGGGAAAAAAATCTTTGTAAGAAAATTGTAGCATTATTCGCCACAACGTGGTTAAACACGTGCTGAGGAAAAACAATGTTTAGTGGTGTTATAACCCAAAAGTCCTGGGTTTTATCGACGCTCGGCCCGTCTTATAAAATCCGCTTACATCGCTCGTGCGTATTTTGTATGAAAATACAGACGAGCGATGTAAGTGGATTTATGCGCTACGTATTTTTGCGATGCGGCCCGTCATAATGTGTGCATACCTTTACTCGTATAATATCTCTGAGTTTGCATCACAAAAATTCATGCACAGTAATTTTTACGACCATTACTAGCTTCCACGCTGCTTTTTTCGATAAATAAATAAATAAATATACGGACAAATCACACAGATTGAGCTAGCCCCAAAGTAAGTTCGAGACTTGTGTTATGGGATACTAATTCAACGATACTATATTTTATAATAGATACTTATATAGATAAACATCCAAGACCCAGGTCAATCTGAAAAAGATCATTTTCCATCTTGACCTGACCGGGAATCGAACCCGGGACCATCCGTGTCGCAGGCAGGCGTGTTGACCGCTGCGCCACGGAGCTCATCAATAAAGAAATACATTATGAGAAACAGACATACTAATTGTATGGTAGCCGAGATACTATCGTCACTGGTCGTGCTCCTGCAGTGAAGACATAAAAATGAAGATGATGAGATACTATCGATAGCATGCCAAAAGTACTTAGGTACTATCAATCAGCGACACTATTAAGCAGCGGCTAGATACTGCCATCGAGAAAGGATCCTTCACAGCCAGCTACTACGAGTACCAATAAACTTCAGCAAGCAAGAATAAACTAATTTCTCCGTGACGTGATCTTGTATATCATCACCACCATTAAGGACCAATATGTCTTCTTGTACTAATAGTGTTTGACCTCAACACTAAGGTTTGCGCCATACCTTCAGCTTAGATTAAATAAAGTCTAGATTGACTCTTTTGGCCTAAAAGCGTAGAAAAAAATAGTGTCCAATTCATAGTCTATAATGCAAAGACATCGATACCAATTTGACGGATTTTGAAGGCATTAATTGACAGGACACATAGCTATCACGCAGGCATTGAGAAATTTGCCAGTTTTTAAAAAAAGGCATGATGGCGTCTAGAGAGTATATATATTCATAGATACCTACAATATTGATATGTGATATACTCGTATTACTGTTGGCATTTTATAGCAATCGTAGAGTTAAGTCCTATGCCTTTAAACTTTGCCTAGAGCTAATAAAAACAGATAATAAAGTGCAGATCGTAAAAGTGGATCAACGGGATGGGCGTATACATGGGGATAACTATGAATTGTTTGTAGTTTTTTGTAAGTGTATGTGAGAACACTCTTGTCAGAGTGGCACTGAAATTGCAATACTCACTGTGCTTGGCTTTTTTTAAAATATGTCCTATAATTAGCTTGTTTTTAGAAATATCAATTTTGAGACAAGATTTTATCTATGAGGCATACTCATATCGAATTGTAGTTTTTAAGAAAAATCAGAGAAGCCCTAACGCAATAAGTGTATGTTTTTTAGTTAAAGTGTTCTAATGGCCTACTTCCTTCTCACCAGAACAGCTCATTAACTCTATAACATTGTATTGTCATCCATCTCACCAAGTTTATGCAAGTTTTCACAGGCGCTCTTATCCTGTTATTTGTAAGCTTTTGTCTCGCAAACCATTACAAATTTTGAAGTCAGATAAAATTGGTCTATTTTTGACAAAAATATTTTTTTCTAGTACCAAACATATCTTTTGTAATGTTTTCGCGATTGTTACACATTTAAATAAAATTATTTTAATACGGTTTTTATCGCGTTTATTTATAAATAATGAAGTAAACGCGATAAAAACCGTATTAAAATAATTATATCTTTTGTAAATTGAAAATTTTATCAAAACGCTCATAATTCAATGAGCTAAGGCTGTCGGTCGTCAAAACTGTATTTATTAAAAACACATTCAAACAATTTAAAAAAAAATATACATTTTTCTCGAGTTTCATGGAACGCGTTGCAATCAGTACCAACGCCAGATGACTTGGCCGGAGAACCTGACCTTATAAAGGTTTAAAAATTTATTGCCAACTAGCTGTTTCCTACAATTTCATCCGCATGTCCTTTCTCAGACTCTAAAACTGTCTGTGAACCAAATTTCATTTAAATCGGTTCAGTGGTATTGGCGTGAAAGCGAAACACGAGTAACTTTCGTATTTATAATAATAGTCTAGATTTAACTCGACAAGACAGAGTGATCATATCTGAAATAAGATGAAATGAAATTTTATTAAAATTTGGATATCGCTCAGGTTACGTCATATATATTTCTATTTTTTTGGAAAACACAAAAAACTACCAGCGTTTCGGAAAGACCACTGCTGAGGAAATTGCGGCGAATGAAACTCAGTTCAGGTTTGGTCCTTACGTGCCTGAAGGGCTATGCTAACATAAGTAAGTATTTATTTTATTTGTAGAATTAGTATGTATTAGGAAACCACAATGTGAACATATACTAATGTATTAATTGAAATCAGGTCAGATGTACGAGTGACTACAGCCGCAGTTCAGAGGATACAGCTTAATGTTATGTAAACATACAGCATTCCGAACTACAACAATGAACATTGTTTGCTGAAAGACATACCTGCTCATATATCGGCGCCTGGCTCATAAATTGAAGATATAATAGCGACTCATGTCTATAGGTGATGCGGCTAGCATCCCATCATTATTTTAATTTCGGTCTCACCTACAAGCCCACCAACATGCTAAACGTGGCCTTAAGGTATGTACATATATACTATCACGTTTTCTCCGTTGCGGGGTAGACAGGGCCCAGGTCCGTTAAACCTTAAGGCCACGTTTAGCATGTCGGTGGGCTTGTAGGTGAGAACGGAATCAAAATAGTGATGAGTTGCTAGCCGTATCGCCTCTTGACATGATTCCTGACGCCTATTCCCTCGATCGGCTTTTAAGATCTACGCGGAACGCAGCTGGTATATTCTACGTTTTTTCCTTTCTCCCAGACCGTATACCACACCGATAGTACCTATATGTTATTTTAAGGTAAGTATTATAAATATCATTATTAATATGTAAAATACGGGTCACTCACATATGAAGTCAGCTACAGGCCGACATGTTTCAACCTCATCCGGAGGTCTTCCTCAGGGCGAATGTAAACCGAGACGCGAGCACGAAGTCGTCCCAGTCCGCACTGACGTTAGCGCGCGGCATCTTCGGCGGCGCGGGCGGTGCGGGCGGCCCGGTCCGCGGCCCGCTGGGCGCGCCGTGACAGTACGGACGTTGGTGGGGGTAGCTGATCTTCTGCTTCAGGGATTCCCGTAGATGTACTGGGATCTCCTACTCTGTCTATATCATCATCTGAGGCGGCCGGTGATCGCGCCTTTATATGAAAAGAGCTCACTGTGTCCGGCTCTGTAAGGTAGGTAGTTATAAATAATAAATATATACTGACAAATCACACAGATTGAACTAGCCCCAAAGTAAGGTCGAGACTTGTGTTATGGGATACCTCAACGATACTATATTTTAAAATAGATAGTTATATAGATAAACATCCAAGACCCAGATCAATCTGAAAAGAATAATTTTCCATCTTGACCTGACCGGGGATCGAACCCGGGACTATCCGTGTCGCAGGCAGGCGTGTTGAAGCGTACACAACCTGGTTAAATTAAGAGTCCCACGTAAAGCCGAAATTCCATACAAACGTAGTTTGGTTTTAGTTTTACAACAGTTAAGCCTTTCTCAACCAAATTTCGTACATACGACCGGATAAGGCATATTGATGTTTATAATCAGATTTCAATTTTAAAAACAACACCTATACAAAATTACAGCCAGTAGAAGTTTTCGATACGTAACTGAACTGTTGTAAAACTAAAACCAAACTACGTTTATATGGGATTTCGGCTTTACGTGGGACTCTTAAGTTAAGAAAATATCCTTGAGCCTAAAGTTAAATCCCATTTATCTAAGCATTTGTCTAACCTGTATGTTAATAATGAAAGTCAAAGGCATCTGAACTTTTGATCGCCAATTAATCAGTCCCAAAATAATCGGGGCCATTAAATTTTCGCATCTCATGAAAAATAATGCTCCACTTGGCCGTAACGGTGCCACGATTTTCTTAACAATAAAACAATGCAAAGATATTCACAGGGCAATACCCTAAGGGCAAATCCACATCGAAATCACTGCAACATAATAATTGCAATATTGTACTTAGTAAGTAGTTAACATAACATGATATTAACAAGTTATCTACCAGGCTATTCGGATACCGGTAAAGACCGGTATGCGAATAGTGTTTGGAACATTTTCTTTTTAATTTCTGTCATAAAAGTAAAACAGAAAGAAAATGTACCTAACATTTTCAATATGGTTTCGAAAATACCGGTTTAAATGTGTTAATAACTGTTATAGCTAATAAGGTTTATATTGTTACTATGCGACAGTTCACGCACACGCACGCACCCTTTTTCGTTTCGAACGTTCGAGATTTTATTGTAGATATTAGTGAAATGATAATGTGTACACATAGGTACATAGATACAAATACAAATACAAATACAAATAATCTTTATTGTGGATCACAGGTAAAAAGCTCTTATAAAAAAGTTAGTGCAGCCATGTCCTGTCCAAATTTGGACGTACAATAATGTGGGTCAAAAATCTATACAAGTCGAAAATATAATTATTACATATTGTCATTTAAATAATCATTAATAGAGTAATAACATTTCTGTGTCAAAAATAATTTCAATTTGTGTTTAAAAGTCCGTACATTCAAATCCTTAAAACTGTCGGGTAACTTATTATAGACAACGGATGCCATACCAAAAATGCTTTTTTTCATCAGCGCTGTGTTATGGCCGCCGGTTACTAATTTATATTCATATTGTGGTCGAATATGTCCAGCTCTCTTTCTTGTTTCTTTAAATGTTGCAAACAAATGTCGATTAGTTTTGACAAAAACACAAATTTCTAATATATATATACATGGCAAGGTCAACAATTTCAGGGATCTAAACACAGATTCGCAACTCTCTCTCGGTTTTAATCCGCACATTGATCTTAAACATCGTTTTTGATGTTTAAAGATTTTGTCTCTTTCACTTGAGTTACCCCAAAAAATAACACCATATTGTAATGTAGGAGTTACTAAGCCATGATATGCTACAAGAGCTACCTCTAATTTAACTTTTCTCGACAATCTAAATAATGCATAAGCTGACTTACTTAGCTTTTTACATATTTGCTCAGCATGTGATATCCAGGTCAATTTACTATCTAAATAAAGTCCGAGAAATTTACTTGTTTCTACATTTTCAATACTTTGTCCATTATAATTTATGTCAACATTTGGTATGTCTAATCTTTGATGAAAATGCATAATTTGTGTCTTAAGCAAATTTATTTTTAAATTATTAATGTCAAGCCAAGTTATTATGTCCTTTAAAACGTTATTTATGTCATTTTCATATTCATTTACGAGTATATCGTCACATTTTATTATTGCAGTACTGTCGTCAGCAAATAGAACCATTTTTTGTCGTACATTTTTAGGTAAGTCATTTATATAAATAAGGAAAAGCAATGGCCCTAATACACTGCCTTGTGGCACACCATATCTGTTGACCCTACAATCAGATAGGTCTTGTTTTTCCATTTTTGTTTTATGACTTAGGCTACTTATCTCAACATATTGTTTTCTGTTATGTAGGTACGATTTTAAAAGACTTTGTATGTTTCCTCTTATTCCATACGTGTCCAATTTATTAATCAGTCTCTCATGATTTACATAGTCAAAAGCTTGTGTCATGTCCGTGTACATGGCGCATACAGGTTTTTTAACATCAACAGAATGCATAACAGTATAAAGTAGGTCATAAATTGCCAAATTGATAGACTTATTTTTTCGAAATCCCGTTTGTTCGTCACACAATATATTATATTTAGTCAAATAATTATAAATGCAGTCAAGTAAATATTTTTCAAAAATTTTTGTAAATATTGAACCTAACGCTATTGGCCGAAAGTTTGTCATATCTTCTTTATTGCCTTTTTTATGTAGTGGTTTTATAATAGTAATTTTTAATTTTTCTGGGTATATTCCAACCATTATGCATAAATTTATAAGATGACATAAAAATGGAGCAATGTCATCACAAACATACTTTACAACCTTTGTGGCTATGTCATCATAGCCAGTGCTACTTTTATTTTTTAAGGTTTGAATGACATTTACTACGCCGTTATGCGATATTGGTAATATAAACATTGACTGCGGTTGATTTGGTATATTGATTTTTTTATCTAATTGAGTCGAATTATCTTCAATCTTGTCAATGAAATGGGAATTAAAGGCATTTGCTATTAATTTTGGGTCAGTAATGACATTACCATCTTTATTTATTTTTGTAATGTATGATTTAGTCTTTTTTTTATCATTTATTATTTGCCACATTGCCTTTGTTTTATTATCTGCGTTATTAATGAAATGACAATTTTGAGCTTTTTGGGTCAAATTAATAATTTTTCTCAACCTCTGAATAATTTTTTACATTATTTTTATTTTGTAATGACGGTGTCACTCTGTATTTCCACAGTAATGACCTTTTTTTCTTGCAACATAATTTAATTCCTTTTGATATCCATTTATTTTTTTTGTTTCTTTTGATTTTGATTATTTTAGAAGAATTTAAAATCAGTTTTTAACAGATTGGTTACAAAAAACATTATGTTTTAAGCCAGGGGGCACGTTACAGGAATAATTTCGTAACAAATTAACTAGCGCCACCCGCCATTTTTTTATTTTACTTGTTAATAGATCGTATTGAAAAATATCTAATTTATTATTTTCGTAGTAAATTACTTGCAGTATTTTTGGTAATAGTTTTCATCCATATCATCATTTCAAATTATAGTTCTCTCATTTTATTTAATTCCAAATGAAAATAATTAAAACTAAATAAACCAAATATTTCTACAAGCTATTTACTGATTATATTTTTTCAAAACGATCTAAATTAGGAGTACCGTATAAAATAATGGGTGGCGCAAGTTCACTGATCTAAACCTCTTAAGATCGGCTTGGTGTGGCGAGACCCTTAGGGCCAGGCTACACGAACGATAGTTTACCAACCGAATAGTTTGATCGGTTGAGAAAAATCAATGCACCAGTACTCGAGCGCGCACACGGCACCAACTCAACTGTTTAATCAATAGAATCAAGACCGATCACCAACCAAATAGTTGGCCAATCGACGTAAACTCCACGGTTTTGTATGACGAGGCGCACACGACCAATCGTTCAGTCGGCGACCGACTGTTCAGTCAGCCGTCAACTGTATCGGTGGAGGGACGCTAGCGCAATACGCGGTTAAAATGAAAGATTCGCCAGCTTCACCTTCGTCTGCCTCGCCTTCATCAGCTAGTCGTAGAGGATTTTGGAAAGTTAATTAAGTTGGTAGAAGCTCGGCCGCCTTTATATAACAATAATTGGCCAAGTGCGAGTCGGGCTCGCCCACGAAGGGTTCCGTAGAAGCAAGCTTAGATTAGCCAAAACCTCTATAATTTTTGACCAGCAAAAATAACTTTGTTTTTCATAGTGTTTGTATTAATGACAAAGTTAATTTGCCGGTTTATGAAAAAGTGCAATAACTTTTTAGTTTGTACTTAGTACTCAGCTCTGATAGTTTTCCTTTCGACTTTGTAATATACTACTCCGGTATTTTTTTTCACGTATCCATATATGACCGTCTAGCATATAGAGGTTGGGGGGGGGGGGACATTTACACCTAACAAAAGTTTGCACTTTAAAACCTAATATTTCAGAAACGGATCTTAAAATATCAACTTTACAAGACCTATTCAACAATGCCACAATGAGTTAGTAGAGCTCCTACTTTACTTGTATAAGACATACACTAAAAAAATTGTTTTCAAGATTGTTTTCTACTTACAAATTAAAATGATACCAATGGCAAGAAAAAGTTGTGGGAGGAAATATGTTTAGAAATTTTGCCAAATTAGTACGATCTCAATAATGAAAATAAAAGCAAAACTTTCTTCATTCTGCATTTGGTTACAAGGGCTATAATTTTTTTTATTGTACATTTTGGACATTTTCATTCTTGATATCTTGAATAATGCCGTGCACACCACAAATTAGTAGAGTATGGTCCACACCTCTCAGCTCAGACGACCGACAGAATAGTTGATCATATGCGCACATAGCCAACTAAACTGTTTAGTTGGATAGAAGTTGGTGGTGACTTCCAATCCAACCAAACAGTTTGGTTGGACAAAAAATCGGTCGTGTAGCTTGGCCCTTAGATAGATTAAACGAATCTGGAACAAATCACATTGTGTTTAATTAAAAGTATTTGCTAAAGCGTCTTTTTAATTATTTTGGCCTTATAACGAGAAACCTTAAATTCTTAGAGAAAATAAAAGGTCAACGGACTATGAAAAAAAACGAGGGATTTTACCAGCAAGATAATTTTAAAAGTAAATATGTATTTGTTTTTGATTATTAATAATATGTTTTTGACACATGTTTTTTGGGGACATTAAAAAGAAAATAATATTAAATTGAAAATTTGATGCCTTACACCTAACAGGAAATATCTGTATCGTATGAAATAATAATGTATGTTAATGTATTCATCATTTCAGCCGCAAGAAGTCCACTGCTGGACAAAGGCCTCCCCCAAGGATTTCCAATATGACCGGTTGGAAGCGGCCTGCTTCCAGCGTCTTCCTGCGACCTTTATCAGGTCGTCCGACCACCTGGTCGGTGGGTGTCCAACGCTGCGCTTGCCGGTACGTGGTCGCCATTCAAGAACCTTTCTGCCCCATCGGCCATGGGTTCTTCGCGCTATGTGCCCCGCCCACTGCCACTTCAAAGAGCTAATCCGCTGGGCTATGTCAGTGACCTTGGTTCTTCTACGAATCTCCTCGTTTTGATTCGATCTCGCAGAGAAACACCGAGCATAGCCCTCTCCATAGCTCTTTGAGCGACCTTGAGCTTTCTTATGAGTCCCATAGTAAGGGACCACGTTTCGGACCCGTAAGTCATCACTGGTAACACACATTGGTCGAAGACTTTCGACTTTAAGCACTGAGGTATTTTGGACGAGAAGACGTTGCGAAGCTTCCCGAACGCTGCTCCGAATGTTAATGTATTGTTAAATAACATTACAATGCGAGTTCTTTTTCATCACTTATTTTAATTTTATTAATCTGAATTTCGCTAGATTTACTTTAGTTGGTTCTTTTTCATAGCTTTTCTAATTTGCTTTATTTCTAAATTAAGGTTTTTTAAATGTTTATGCAATCTTTTTATCTTTCAATGTATATCAACGTTATTTTAATGTATTGTGTGTATTATTGATACTTTTGTGAAAAATAATTGAAGGTTTTAGTTTAAATTGAGTTTCTTTTGTAGTATTCTTCTCTCCAGTGGTTGTTCTGAAAAGCTAACAGTAGTTTTTCGATATGACATTTATAGTGGCGCAGTGAAAAGCGGTTATTAAAGAAATAACCCAAATGGAATATACTAGTTACGATTGCACCAAAAATGCCGCGTGGTTCTCGGCAGATTAGAATAGGACCACGCCAAGTCTTCCCGTGGATATCATAAAAGGCGACTTATGAAACACAAGCTAAACAAAGCCTAGAATCATCAAAGAGTCCTTCAACCCGTATAGCCAGCGTAAAGAGTGTAGACTAAATCCTCTGACTGCTATGGCTAATTTCAGATTGGGATTAAAGTGGAGTGCATAAGTAGCGGCAACAAAGTGCACAGTGCATTTTCTCCAACTGACGTCAACTTACAATCTAAAACATACCTACTTAGAACTATCTGTCTTTATCTTTCTAGGTTCTTCTAGACAGTGACAGAACGAGATCTGATTACGTTTTGGTTAAGGATACGGGCGTTGAAACAAGTTTTGAATGAACAACTTTTCCAACTAGAACAATGCTACCACCATGAATTAAACTTAAAATAAAAAGAAAGGGCTTTTTGCGGTAAATATCTTTGTATTTCACCCTAGCTACATAACGTTCTGACGTCTCATTTGCACCATTGACCAGGACCATTTTGGTGCTAGCTGAGGTCTTTTTTAGTTTCCACTGCAGGAGCACGATCTTCTCTGTACTACCAGCAGGCCGATTTGCTAACTCGGTGTCCAACGATTTGATTGTCACTTTAGCATCCATTACGATTTTCATATCGTAAATAAAAATAGTCATTCATACCGAAGCCGTAATGAATATTGAAGTTACCATGAAAATGATGTACACCGTAGCTGTCAAAAGTTAGCAAATAGGCCTGCTGAGCCATATATTAGCCAGAGCAGTCAGAGGATTTGGTCTACATTTTATAGGAATGTCATGAGTTAAAATTTTTTTGATCATAACTACTTTTAAACTTTCGCGTTGCATGATTATTAAATGCAATGTCGGGAATTAACGCGAAAACATACCGCTTTTCTCCAGACGTTTCGGCCGGGTTACACCGACCGTGGTCACTGGATGACTGTTGCAGCGGTGTTAGTGCCCCGTCGGCGCGATGACATCATTCCAGGATAAGTCACCCCTAGACATTGTTAAAGGTGTACTTATCGTAGTATAACAAACACAAAGATATATATTAAAATAATTTAGATATTTTAAAGAGCAGTCAGTTCAATTACGCCTTCTAGAGTTAAGTGCTGTGAAACGTAAGATGGGTTATCTCGGTCATGAAAGAAGGTCGGGGGATGAACCTGGTAACCTTTGGTGACACGTGCAGACACGTCTTAATATGTGGTTAAAAGGATTTTGTAAAAAAAAGTAAGGATTGTCCTCATTAAACTCTAAATCCCAACAGTAGACTAGTTGATCGTTTTGTCCCGTCGATTTGAACATCTTTTCGTATGGGATCAAAGCTGAGTTTTTTTTGCCTTTTCCTTTAAAATTATTCAGTTACGCGGTCAATTTGTTTCCAGTATTTATGTTAAGACGATCGACTACCTATAATACGAAAAGCGATAACGCTTCCCACCCCTTAAACATACTCCAATTTCGGTATCTTTAACACATTATCGATAAATTGGAGAAGTAGGGCTGTACGTTTTGATATTTAAGATACAACAAAAGTTATGAGCATCTAAGTAAATATCCATATTGTTACTTAAAAAATTCCCGGCGCATTTCAATTTTTTAAATAAATCTAAACCGAATCAATAAAAAAGAAAACGGTTAGCCCTAGATTACGGTGTGCTAAATCGAATGACACCAAAATTTCCTCATTTCGTAAAGGTTTAAAGTTATCGCTTTTTGTATGAAAATTGGGAAAAGTTGTTGAAATTGATGGACTGAGTCGCCTTTTTAAGGGCCCACAACAATCGATTTTTCACCTTGTAAACAGAGATAAATAGACAGATGCCCTAAAATCTATAACTTTTTAATATATAGCTGAAGAGTTTGTTAGTTTAGGCAAAGACAATAAATACTAACGTAATAGACCTCAATATTGGACCAAATAAGGGTTGCGAAAAGCAGGCGAATGTATGGCGCAGGAGAGTTGCTTGCTACTCGATACTAGATGGCGGTAATCTACGTTAGACTTTAACTTACTAAATATACGGTGTCATTTTAAAATATTAGGCCTAAATAGATACAATGTCGTGTACTTTCGAGTGGCGCCATCTATCCGAGTCTCTGAGAACAAATCGTACGATTAAGGCGTTGAGACCACATGGTTTAGGTGAACGCGATAATCTCAGGAATACAGTCCACAATAAGTCAATCCAGCATTTTATTTCACATACACTCTGTTTATCCCGTAAAGGATAAAGGCGTGATACGCTGTAATATGGTGCGGTAAAAATTTTGCGGCCAGCCACCTGCCTTATGTCAACCTTCCTTAGATAGCTCTAGAAATTCACAAATCAACTATAAATCTTACATAAACCTTAATCGTATTTCTCAGTACAATTATCGCTCAGCATAAATATTTACATATGTATTGACATAACCCAACGCAGGTTGTTTACCTTGAGTGTCGCCTGAAACGTGGTAAACATGTAATGTAGGTTCTGATGCGTAAATCTTGTATTTAATGAGCATTGGGGAAATAATGACGCAGGTAGAATCACTAGAAATGGTTAGTTTTTGGATAAGAGGGCACAACCTGTTTTATTATAAAACATGACTTAACTTACTTCTTTCCTTGGATGTCGCTGAAACGTGGTAAACATGTAATATAGGTTCTGATACGTAAATCTTGTATTTAATGAGCATTGGGGAAATAATGACGCAGGTGAAAATGGTTACATACAAACTATCACGTCTTCTTCCCTTGCGGGGTAGACAGAGCTCAGGTCTATAAAACCTAAGGGCCACGTTTAGCATTTGGGTGGGCTTCTAGGTGAGAACGAAATCAAAATAGTGATGGGTTGCAAGCCGCATCGCTTATTGCATTGTAAATTAAACCGTGAAGCTTTATATCATTGAAACTAACGTGAGATAAATACATTATATTTAAAAGCAGCGCTGCGTGCGGCGCGCCGCGAAAACGCAGTAAGGGCCCGGGATACTTTGGCGTCGCGCATCCCGAACTCGCCTTGAAAATGGACTCCTGATGAGTCCGAAACTATAGTCGGCAATCCCGACAAAGTAGCACGTGAGTGACCCGTTTTTAAATATACCGTGAAGTTTTATTTATTAAATTAAGAAAACCGTGAAGTTGTACCTAGCGTTTAAGCCAAAAGTGGCCGTTGTCAAAAACTATAAGTAAAGCACAGACGCCTAAAACTTCATGAATGGCCTTACCTAAATGATTTTCTTTAATGACGCTCTCCGGATACCTTGCTGTCACCTGGATAAATGTTTACAAACAAAAGATACTAAGTGTTTTATTATGTTATAAATTTGTAACCAAACTTTTTTTTATGAAACATTTTTAACATTACCTGATATTATATAATTTTTTTTAGCATTAGAATCAAATATTTGCTGACAAAATGTTTGCTCACATTTATTATTATTTTATAACGGCAGTAAGGCACCATAACTTTCAGAAAAATCCTCTTTTTATGACATACTAGCCATTTTCCCCGCGACTTCATCCGCGTATATTATAGCCTATGTAAACCGCAGATAATTTAGCTTTCTATTGGTGAAAATATTTAAAAATCGATTAAGTAGTTTCGTAGCTCATTCAATGCAAGCAATCATCATCATCAGCTCTTTTTTAGTCTCCACTGCAGGAGCATCACCCTTATATTAGTACTACCAGAGCCATATTTTAGCCAGAACCGTCAGAGAATTTAGCCTATACTCTCCACGCTGGCCAGGTTTGTTTCCTTAGTCGCCTTTCACGGGACCACGGGAGAGATCATCATCCACGGGAAGACTTGGAGTTGTCCTATTCTACTCTACCGGTAACCACATGACTCGGCCACAATGCAAACAAACAAAGAATCAAATATTTCCTTATAATAAATTAGTATAGACTAACAGCCCGCCTCGGCTTCACACGTAGTACATACCTAGCTTAATAGCACTCAGGGATAACGTACCTATCCAACGGTGAAAGAAATCCCGTAGTTCCTGAAATTAGCGCGTTCTACCAAACAAACAAACACTTCAGTTTTATAATATTTTCTCAAACATGCTTGGAAATTCTCACATTATTTTGAGAACCTTCTTTGGGATAAATCGATATTGCAGTACTGGCCAATACACGCCAGCAAAGTATCTATGAAAATCCATATCTGTCGTGTTATAGCGGCCGGCAAAGTATGAAAACTCATATATGTCGTGTTATTTAAAAATGGAACGACGATTTTCCTGCGAAATAAAGAGGTTTCAAATTCGAATTTCAAATTTGACCTGGCCAGTAAGTAAAAAAGAAATTTAAAATACAAGATTTTGGTGCAATAAGTGGCAATAATTTCTACATATTGTTGTTTATGTATATTTTATGAATATTTATTGACATATTTACATCATTATTTCATGCTGGTCTAGGATAAAAAAATAAAAATCATACAATATACCAGCTGCTTCTCTTCCCGTACAGTCCGTAAAAGTAGGCCGAGGGAGGGGCCAAAAACCTAAGGATAAGAATCTGTCAATAGGTGATGCGGCTAGCAATCCATCACTATTTAAATTGCATTTTCTACATAAAAGCCCACTAATACGCTAAACGTGGCTATTGGGGTCCGTCTCACCTATAAGGGTAAACTCGTGATATGTCTGTATATTATTTTCATTAATTGCCGCGCAATATTTAAGAAAAGTACTATACGAGCCTTGGCCGCAATCAGGCATTGATGGACTTACGTATGTGTGCCTCGGCTCCGCCTCGGCCAACATTCACACGTTCGTCCATCAATGCCTCCATTGCCGGCCGCTACAGTAATGTACTATAGTATACTTACAGGGTTATTTGTAAAACATCAATAATCTCTTAATATCGGAATCATAATCCCTAACATAATATAGACCCACTGTACGGTGCATCCGTGCATTTTTGCTGTCTCAACATTTTACGCTATGTGCGTCATTTTTATTGAAACAATAGTCAGTCCACGTTTTGGCTAGCATACAGCTACGCGTGCTCTCGATCGCCGCAATAGTGATCAACTTATCATTTTTATCATCAATTTCTATAATTTATCATTAGTCAAGTTAGTGTCTTAAATAATATATCAATTATTTATTATTATCTTTAAATAATCAGTGTAAATCGTGTGAGAGACAATATAGATATTTTATATTGAACTTGCCAGACTTTGATTAGACTTTATCAAACTATCAAGCATTCATGTATACGGGTGAACAGGGGCCCGTACACCCACAAGAAAAAATATATATGAAAATCGGTAAAACATATTTAGACTTCCCAAGAAAACCCCACCAGCTGATCGGGAATTTGTGTGAGAGGTCCAGTTTTTTTTCTCCGATTGTCGCCTTATTTCTTGTGGGTCGATATCTATATTATGTTAGGGATTTTGATTCCGATGTTACGAAGTTATTGATGTTTTATAAATAACCCTATAGATAAAGAAGACGCTATTTCTTCGCTAAGACCAGCTCATATTTAAATTAGTTCATAACGAGTATGAGTACATTGACCACCACGTTGATATATTCGTTGGAACTGTCATATAATGACAAGGTTGTGTTGTAATGGACACCGAAGAAGAGTTGCGGGTAGCCTCAGGCATGAGACAATGGGATCGTGTGTCTGTTCACTGTAGTCATTCAGAGGGCATTCGTCGAGTATAATATGTACACTATGTATGTATGACGCCTGGTGTTTTAATTGTCCATGGGCAGCGGTGATTAGTTGATCACTTACCATGAGGTGACCCGCTTGCTCGTTTGATGTCCCTCATGTTAAGAAAAAACCAGCGTGTCACTTGAAAACTTCTAATAATATTTCTCGGACGGGACCCTATTATTAAGCCACCGCTGTCCCCTCGGCTGTTACACGGATGTATCTATAAAACCGTATAATTATGTTTTGAATTTTTTAAGGAATGTGAATCTCTCGCCGCTATAACAAAGAATAATAAAAAAATATTTATCTCGATAACTAATAAACCGATTTTAATGCTCACTGAATTTTATTCGAAAATTCTACTAGTAGTATAAATACATTAGGCTAAAATTTCATTGTATTTGAAACACCGAACATTTTTTTTTTCGAAACCCCTCGTACGTGATCGGAGATTTCGTATTTTCCCGGCCGGGATTCGAACCCGGGCTCGTTCATGCTTTTTTACGGAAAAATTAACCTATGACGTTAATACATCAAAAGGACCACAAACCAGCTCGCTAAGACCACATATCGGGGGCAGCTATTTATATCATTCGCAGGTCAAACACATCGGAAAGTTACATACGACTAAAATATGGCTATCTGAGAGGCGTGTCACGCACGTCACTCATTGATAACGAGCGAGTAAACATAGTAGTGTAGATAAATAGTATTTGGCGGCGGCACGGACAAAAATATTGTGATTGTCATTCACGAATGGGTTTTTGCACGGCTTTGCTTGCCTCAAATTATGAAATCAATCATGAGCTTGACCCATAGTAAGTTGTGAACTTGTGTTGTAGGATACTAACTTTGACTAAGTATATACTCTCTAGACACCGTCATGTCTTTCTTCTTCTTCTTCTGTTTTATATTATGGCTTCCACCGAAATTTCAGTGATTCTGCCAATGTCCAGTATAATGAGATACTAAGTATCGGTGTTGTACGGTAAAGTTTTTCCAAGTAGCATCAAAGATGGCGTATGATCTTTGATGCCTCGTGGCAGCTTGGGGCGGCAAATCTATACGAGTCCATTTATCAGTTCACTTTAACTATTTCACAAATTGTTCATGAGCACGAGCATTTATAACACCAAACTACACCAATTTCATATTATAAAGTCCACTAAAATCAATTTGCTAAATTGTCTAAGGTAAACTTCAACTGTACCCCTTGACTTCCCACCACAAACTCCCGTCATGTCTTTATTTCAATGATTAAAAAACAGGCCAATTTTTCAACGCTTGTGTTAGGTCCTGTCAATTTATGCCCTCAAAATCCGTCAAATTGGTAGCTGAGTGAGTGCGCGACCGACTATGGGTTGGACACAAGTTTTTTCTACGCTTTTATGCTAATAGAGTCTATCTAGGCTTTACATGATACTAACTAACTTCCATATTATATTAACCTAGGTCTTGGATGTTTATATACATAAGTATCAATTTATGTGATTTGACCCTGTGTATTTATTTATTGCGCAGTACTCTCGACTTTTTAAGGTCAACCCTTTTTCATTTTAATCAACATGCAAGACCAATCTGAAAAAGATCGTTTTCCATCATTACCTGACCGGGGATCAAACCCGGGGCCGGCCGTAGTGCAGGCTGGCGTGTTAACTATTGTTCAACGGAGGCCGTCATCTTTGGACATTGTTTCACGATAAAAAGGGGTGAAATTTAAAGTTCCTTTCTTGGCATATGCCTACGTCATTATAACTATCTGCGTGACCAAATTTCACGTGGACAGCATTCAGGAACGGCTGCCTTTTATTCATTTAGACAGACGAAAGAAAATAACCTGGATATTATTTTAACAGGAACCTTAGAGTAGGTACAAGGTACTTACGATAACTAGCCCTGCAGTGTATCTGGTACCTAAGTATACTTTAATTTATCTGGCGGAGTTCAAGGGAAGTCCCTTGAACTCCAACTCTGAACAAGTCCGTATTTTTCCTATAAAACACTATTTACAATCAAAAATAGATATGTTTTGAAAATCCAACATTATATTAACCGACTTTGAAATCGAACATGGCGTATAAGTAAACATTTAGATTCTTTAATAGCGGAACAAAAATTACCTAAAAATTAAATAAAAAAATAGTACCAACTTCTGGTTTCTGTAAAAAAATTATGACTGCGTAATATTTAGCTATTCACTTATGAATAATTCTAACTATATAGTATTTTCTTTGGTTTTTATGCATAACACAAGTGAACTTACTTTTAGGCTAGCTCAATCGGTGATTTTTTTGTTTATATTTTTTTATCATCGTCTTTAGGATCCATATCTTCAACGTTTAGCTTGCCCTATTAGACAAATTCAACATCAGTTGGATCTAAGTTTACTACTCGTCTACGGGAGCTATTTTTAAGTCTTAAACAGAGAAAATAATATCAGTAAACTCTACAAAACTGGCAAAAAAAAAACTTACATAAACGCTCTGGTGGAGTCCCTGGACTCCATTAATTTCATAGCGTACTTATACGAATATAGCGAATAACATGCGTATACGCACGTCCTGTCACCTCAGTACGTAGGGCCCTACTTGAAGAAGGTACTGTGACGCAACTTATAAATGCAATATTGAAGAATTTGCAACGCTTTGAAACTTTGGCGGAGTCCCTGGGACCTAACAGATCAATTGAGGGCTAGAGTCTGCGGCTTGAGTCTTAGTTTTGTTCGATTCGAACTCTTTAAGTAGCAGCTGGGGAGGCCGGAAGCGGACCGGATAGGCAGTTCGGGCTAACACCCGTGACTCTGCATTATGCAATAAAAGACTAATTATAAAGTTCGATTAAATGTAATTGCCTAATTACAGCAATAAACACTTATAAGATACTTACATGGTCATGCTATCATCATGACCCAATTGTTACCAGAGAGGACGACCGATAAGATTGCTATATATATGTATATCCTGTATGAGTGTAGGCCAAATCCTCTGACTACTCAGGCTAGTATATGGCTCTGGTAGTACAGAGAGGGTCGTGCTCCTGCAGTGGAGACTAGATTTACCTGATGATGATAATGACGATAAGCATGTGCGTTATTTATTACCGAGGAGCCCGATGGCCCAGTTGGCGTAAGTACTATTAGATCTTTTGCAAGATAAGCAACCCCGAGCGCAGTCCCCACTTGGATGTGTGACTGCAAGTGGCATCAAAATGTCTCGAGCTCCTCGGTGCTTCGGAAGGCACGTAAAGCCGATGTTGCTGCATCCGTTGAGGTTGCAACAGCATCGGCCGTCGTGCTCGCTATGCTGCTGCAGCCTTAACGGATGCAGCAACATCGGCAAGGTTCACATGCATTAACTATTGGTGGCGGGCGTGACGGGACTAACAGTTGTGGGTGTGCGCTGGCCAGCAATCGTTTGCATGGCTTACTGCTTACTTACTGCTTAGTGCTAACGTGGGCTATTTTCCACACTTAGGCCGCCTATTCGGGCCCATTGTGTGTGAACAGAAGACGTCCATTCTTCGGTCTTCTGCTGATAGGAGTTCCCAGATCTCCTTCTTTGGTTGATTGCTACAGTTGTTTTACACGAGCCAACCCAGCTCGTCAAGAAAGCGTAGAACCGCAGAGGGTGTGCTGCAGGTCTCGCTCATGGTTTCTGGCTTTCCCAGGAACTCTTCTCTTGTAGTTGTCACACTAGGGCATTATAGTATTAATGCCTAGCTGTTTCTTCAGTCTCTAAGCAACCTCTGCAAAGAGGGCTGTCAGTCAAGCCTATAACAGATAGGTGTTTATGTAGCATACAATGGCCTGTGCGTTTGCATGGCTTCAACTGGTGGTAGAAGCACACAAATAATTTAATTCAAAGTGCATGTAACTTTGACGTCCGCAAAGTATAACGCGTGAATCAATTCAATAATTTCAATTGACGCACACGATGATTGTTAGGGCCTAGTATGTGAAAACACGTAAAAGCCCGTGGTCCTTATGGATTCCGGGAGAAATGAATACAGCCAATGATAATTAATTGTACGTGAATTTGTTGTTTTCATTGTTAAGCAGCAAATAACATTTCACTGATGTTCATTCGCACAACATTTCATAGATTACGTCACGAAACAAATTTACATTAATTATTCTATAGACAGAGTTTCCTTTTAACTACGTACAAGTGTGAGTATGTGCTATGCTCATATGTAATATTATATCATTGTAAAATCCACACTGGTCTGGAAGAAAATAAAAAAAACGTAGAATGTACCAGCTGCTTCTCTTCCCGCGCAGATCGTAAAACCAAATCGAGGGAATGGGCACGAGGAATCATGTCAACAGGCGATGCGGCTACCCATCTCTATCGTGATTTCGTTCTCTACCTACAAGCCCACCAACATACTAAACGTGGCCTTCAGGTTTTATAGACCTGAGCTCTATCTATCCCGTTAGGGAAAAAGACGTGATGCTATGTATGTATTTATTATTGTAAAATTTCTTTAATATCTATGTAGATGTTTTTGCGGAGAAAATAATTGTCAAGCCTTAATGCGTATTAAACAAGGAGAAATTTTTTATTTTGTTTAGTGGATAAAGCGTAGTTCGTATAGAGACCTAAATCAGTGGTTCGAGCTATATACGCGTGGAATTGTTCACCACATCTTCCCTCTTTATTCAATAATGAATTCTCACATCTATCGACACAAACATGCACACTTTATAACATCAGTCTTTGAAGTAAAAAACCTTTTTAAAATTTAACTATACTTGAAAGGAAAAATAAAACTTCAATTTAATGTTTTTAAAGTCCATCAAAAGTTTTAACAAATAACGCTCCAATAAGTTCAAACACGATTTTATTTTCAAAATCTAGTTTTCAAGGAGGACAAACTCAATTAAGGTCACTGAAGTTATACGAAGTTTTTCTTCAATGGCGTAATAAAAAATTTGTAGATAAAGTTTGGTCATCATAATACATACTTTGATACGGGATTGTTAGAAAAAAATCGGCCAAGTGTGAGTCAAACTCGCGCAATGAGAGTTCCGTACAATATGCTTCGTGAACACACACACAATATGCACAAATGTTTTATTCAATTGACTAGTGCTATCTAGTGGTGTATTAGTGAACTATTTCCCTAGGTGAACTTATTATAGTGAGTTTACCACTTTATTTTCAACTGATAGAATTCTTATTATTTTTCCTGTAATCTTCAAGCAATAAACTATATATTGTAATTTTTTCGAAATTTTAGGCCCAGTAGTTTCGGAGATCAGAGGGGGGAATGGTCAAATTTTGCCTTCTTTCGTGAATAAAATCAAAAGTACCGATTATTCCCGAACAAAAAAAAATATTTTTGAGATCCTCATAACAAGCCCTTTCATTTGATATATAACACGGTAAGGTTTGCAAAACTTTTTTTTCACATTTTTTATTTGGACCCCCTAAACTGACCCTTATTTAAAAAAATATATATTTACTTTGCACATCCGTGTTTGGGTCATAGGTTTACACCATCTTACCAAATTTCATTTAATTTGATTCAGTAGATTCGGAGAAAATCGACTGTGACAGACGGACGGACGGAGAGACAGACGCACGAGTGATCCCATAAGGGTTCCGTTTTTCATTTTTTGTACGGAACCCTAAAAAGGCTATTGCTAACATTATGCATAAACTATGGATAAAGTTGGTCTTGTTTATCGTTTTATTTAGTAATAAAACATATAATTAGATTTTTATTGTTTTCTTGGCATAAAATATTGTGTTAATTTTGATGGTGGCTACGAAGCGGCGGCCTTATGGCTTATGGCAGTTGATTCTTTTCTTATATTTTTCAGTATTTAATTAGTATTAGTTATAAAGTTTTAATTAACTTCAATTTTATTTAAAAGCGTTCTTAATAACCTAAATCATGTTATTTTCCTTCGATAATAAGCACAAGTATTATAATTGCTTCTGGGCAATTCCCACAAAATAATTGTAAACAGCTCTACATTTTATCCTCTTTACCAACATAGGTATCCATGACTCATTTTGAAGCTGGTCTAAGAGAAAAGAAAAAACGTAGAATGTACCAGCTGCTTCTATTCCCGCGCAGATCGTAGAAGCCGATCGAGGGAATAGGCGTAAGAAACACACACAACCACAACACAACTTTACCTAATTACCGACATGGCACGACACCATGTTGTCTTTGATACCTTATTGTAATTTTTGAAATACCAACAAAGCGCTTTCTTTATAAATATACAGTCTAATACGGTAGGTGCCTAATGTTAAGATTATATAAAATTTGTTTCTAATGAGACTAATTTCTATCTAAAAACACTATAAAGAACACTTTTAATTTGATATCGATTCGTTAAGTGATCTTAAAGCTTCTTTAAAGTTGGGTGAATAGGATAATTTTTTAAAGTATGAAAATCTTAATTATAATTCTACTGTATTTTAGTCTGAAAAATTTATAGCAACTTTTATTATGAAACCATTACCATAAACGAAATATTTCGTATAGCTACCAAACAAAGTTCTCACGCCACCCGTGCAAAATACAAGCTTGTGACGTCACAAATATGTAGGCATCTCAGCGGCGCATTTTCACGTCTAAAAATTTACGTCTAAAAACATGTGTCTTTAAAACTTTCATAACTAAAAGATTTTTTTTTAGTAATGTATTTCTATCACTATTGTGTTTATTTTTGGCAGGTCTTTACATAGCAACATGAAAAAAATTTTAGTCAACATGCCCATTACAAGACCTGCAGTAGCTGCTAGAACAGGCACCTTATCCAAAAGGGTTATACTTTATACATTTTTGAAAATGCCGCAGTACCAGGATATAGGATAAATCCATGTATCACTATTTCCCTGACTCATTTTAAACAAGGATGCAAAAACATCCTGCTAAATAGCTTGCAATTCAAAAATTGTATATCTGATTGTATACATTTATAGCGTGGTTTGTACTAAACAGTATGTCAATGTTGGGAAGCGGAACGTGGGTTAGGAGTTTACTTGGAGGTGATAATTTGTAAAATGTGATTCGATTACATATTGAAGGGCTGCGACGGAGAGTAGGTTGCCTACCTATATCTTGTTAACTGATAAAGGTTCGCTTGTTGTATAAAGGCTGTCTGAAAATATTATCATCATCTTCATCATTCATCATTTCAGCCGTAAGAAGTCCACTGCTGGACATAGGCCTCCCCCAAGGATTTCCAATATGACCGGTTGTAAGCGGCCTGCATGCAGCGTCTACCTGTGACCTTTATTAGGTCGTCCGTCCACCTGGTCGGTGGGTGTCCAAAGCTCCGCTTGCCGGTACGTGGTCGCCATTCAAGAACCTTTCTGCCCCATCGGCCATCGGTTCTTCGCGCTATGTGCCCCGCCCACTGCCACTTCAAAGAGCTAATTATAATTTAACTAAAATTATATAAATAAATATATAGGGACCAATCACACAGATTAAGCTTGCCCCACATCAAGTTATGAACCTGTGTCGTCGTAGGATACTGACTCAACGAAACTGTATGTTATAATAGACACTTACATATAGATAAACAATCTGAAAAAGATCGTTTTCCGTCATAACCTGCCCGGGCAGATCTGTGTGCCTGGGGTTCGAACTCGGGTCCCACCGCGTCTCAGAGTGTTTACTAACCACTACACCACGACGGCGCTAAGATTTCTTTTCGTTTCCTATTTTAATTTTTCATATAAACTAACAAACCATTTAAAATCGTCTACATTCACATTTGATGTTCTGTAATATTAGTTAGTACTAGCTCTATGATCTGAAGACCTCGCGAGAATAATTAAAAGTATTTTGCCATTTCAAAAATTTTAAGTATGATAAACAAAGGATGTATGAAATTTTCAAACCTGCTCACATAATCACGAGAATTGGATGAGGCAATAAACCTGTATAGGAGAACAGCCGGACAGACATATGAAAGATTTTTGCCCAAGCCGAAGCAGTGAAACTTTTGCTCACGTTTCGCGGTCACTCAGTTATAGGAAGCATGATTTTTTCGGTGGTCCATTTGAAAGAAAACTTAGTTAAGTATATAATTTAATATTTGAACTGTGTCACCCTACCACTTTTCTTATGGGGCAAATGCCAGAAATTCGAAAAAAAACTTGACTCCTCTATACAAAAGTGTTCACAGCCTGGCATTTTATATAAAAATATGTTTTTTTTTTAATTTCCAGCAAGAGTCCCATAGGAAAAAATATTCATATCGACGGACTGTGTCACCCTTTTAAGAACCGGAAACAGTTTTATATTTTTACTGCTTTTGACCTGCCTTACTCATTTCTTCTCAAGCCCTAGCCTTTGTATGTTTTTTTGTCACAAAAAGCATTATCATTGCAAAATATCAATGCCTCTTGGAATGCATGCTCATTACAGTACCTACTAACCGACTGCAAATGTATCACCCTAAGTATCTCACGCGTCTTGTTATCAAAATGTGATTGATGATAGTCTCCTCACCTCACCGCGTGCACTACATTCAAGGTCGCAGACAGGTAGACCCGTTCACGCTGATATTTAGGGCAAAGAGTAAGCCCTAAGGATTACAGAAGCGTACTTTTTAATCCTTTTAAATCCGAACCAAATTTTATGGCGGCTCGGATATTAGTTGCGCAGTATATACCCCGCCTCCCCGCGCTCGCCCCGCTGAACCTAATATTGTGTACTGTGCATCGACTCGCACGATAGTCCGAGCCGCCATATAGTTTGAACCAGACTTTAATAGACCGTTGCTTATCCCAATGTAATTTTATGACGTACTAGCAATTTTCCCTCTACTGCGTCCGCGTAAATTACATTGTATCACTTATATAAATTATTCATCTTTAGATCAAATAATTTTGAAAATCAGTTTAGTTTTGAAGCCTTTTCAATGCAAAGAAATCTTTCAGAGGTTTCAAAAAATAAAAGTGAAGATAACAAACATCGTTACCGTCATCAAATTTATGCCATTTAAAAAAATATATCACAATAGTAGATTGTTGCACTGAGCAGAAAGTAAGTTATTGCTGCACGAGTGATTATTTGGAGCCCGAGCGCGAGCGAGGGCTCTAAAAAGCACGAGTGCAATATAACTTACTTAATGCGAGGTGCATAATCTGCTTTTCTTTCAACTACTGCAATAAAAGTAAGTGAAAAATAAAACTGAAGACAAATTACAAAAGTTAAAAATTTGTTGTTTACATTCCCACCTTTTTTCTTTATGGCCAGTATTTTTTTAGGCAATACACACGTCCCTTTGTAAACTCTATACGGCCGTTAGATTGGCCATCCTTCTTTATGACATGTGGCAACTATTGTCCCGCAATTTAAAAAAAGAACTAAACAGTGCAGTAAAGGATTTCCATACATTTTTGCTGCACTAGAGCAGCAAAAATGTATGGAAATCCTTTACTGCACTGTTTTGTTTTTTTTTTACTCCTAGTGCAGCAAACTTGCGCTTTGTGCTGGATATATAGTGCAGTTATAATAGAATTGCAGCGTAGTTGGAAGAAAACGTATTTTCGATTGATTGTATTACAATTTTTTATAAGTACAATAAGCAATAATGTTCTAGGTGTAGTTTAGATTTCTTTTTTCGACGGTTTGGGAAGCACTTTTTTATATCGTAACGTCAGGCCACCACAAATAACTTCTACAAGTTTTTCTACAAGCGAAGTAAGAAATTATAAAGAAAGGATTATTATGAAAATATTAAAGGTATCCAAACTCCTGAATGAAGTCTCATTACTCTATCACACCAGCCGTGACCAAGTTAAGGCTATTGTGCCTGAAACCGTGACAAAAATGGTTCCTAACTACTCGGAACAACACACCATTGGCGGCGGAGAAAGTTTGTCACTCTGGGAGACAAACATGCATTAGGTATTTGACATGTTTTACTGCAAGCATTTTGCGAATATTCTATGTCAGGCACGAGGTCCCGCCTGCACAGGGATCATTGTCCTAACAACTTGTTCTGCAAACGGATGGTTTCGAATAAATCACATTCTACTCGTACGTACTTAATACAGATAAATTTTCTAAAAGATTGAAAGTTTCGATGAAATGAGAGCAAATTGAATTGAGTTGGAAGTATCTAAGTACTTATTAACATTCTTTTTATTATAATGGTTACTTCAATTCGTATCAAAAACTTAAATCAGAATATAAAATTTTCACGAACCATCTTCAGATATTTTCAAATAAGGATTATGCCATGAAAATGTAACTTGTAATAAACCAAGTCTTGCAACTCAGTTCTTCAACCGTAAAAAGTTGTAAGACCCATTTACTACCAAGTCGTTTAATTTACTCAGTCCCTTCATAAGGGACCTTCTTTTTTTCTGTCTTAAGTGATTACGTAATTAGCTAAACTAAAAACATCATATAGTGAACTAAAGTCTAAAACAGAGGATACAGAAGTTTGGCACATGCTCCATCCATAATTTTTTTAATGGACTATGTAGCTAGCTCCAAGTAAACTTTCGCTACGTCACCGGACTTTTTAGGTGAGAGTTAGAGCAACAAAGCTTTTAAATAAGAAGAATAATAGTGACTACATCAATATAAAAATCTTTTTTCAATACATTTGCTAATAATACGGTTCTTATGACATCGAAATCTGTATCGTAATGATGTACTTATTTTACGGCATTTGTGCTTTTTACTTTACACCAATCTCAACCGCGCAATGTTATAGTTCTGTGCGCGCAATGTGCGCGCAATAGCCCAATGCCACAGATGCAAAATTTATAGAATCCCAGCAAAGAGTTTCAAGTTCAGCATGAAAACTTTTTTCTGTTTCGTGAGATATGATTTTTTAACCGACTTCGAAAAGGAGAAGGTTATCAATGTACTTTTTTGGAGAAAATAAACCTGAGAAAATGTACCTGATTATTATAAATGTATTTTTACAAACTGCTTTAATTCCTAACTTTTATAAATTTCTTATTTCCTGAACTTTAATCTTGCTTTAGTTTAAGGTAATCGCAAATGTATTGAAAAATGTCGTATGATACTCGTACGGTAAGCTGTCTATTATAGTCGTCGGTTTATTATAAGCACTCGGCTTCACCTCGTGCCTATAAACACCTCGACTATAATATCCAGCTTACCGTACTTGTATCATAATGTACTATTATGGTTTAAATTAATAGAATGACTTGGCCATCGCATTTCGAAAAAATAATGTACCTATCTCAAAAGTATAAGCAATCCGCCCCGACTTTACCCGTGGTACATAACAAGCCTATGGCACTCGGGGATAATGACTGTACCCATTTAACGGTGAAAGAATTGTTGAAATCGGTTTCATAGTTCCTGAGAATAGCGCGTTCAACCAAAATCTTCGATTTTAAATATTGGTATAGCATAGATTAGATTATTTAGTGTAAAATTTATCATTATGATTAAGTAATTACAGCGTAAGAAGACTACTGCTAGTCCATACTCACCATGCATGGCAGACGGGTTGGTGAGCGCAATTTGTTTGACTTATATTAGTCCCAACCACAGAACTATATCAAGATAGAAGAAAAATGCTCGTCGATTTGTATCGACACCGAGCGTGTAACATTTTGCGTAGGTATTTTGACGTCACGAGTATAATTTAGTGATGGGAAATATAAGCCGCGCGAAAACGATTTCATAACATCGCTTAAAAAACGAAATACCGATAATACCTAAGAATATCGCCCTCGTCCC
The DNA here is from genome assembly GCA_963082605.1 of Rhodophaea formosa. Classification (NCBI taxonomy): domain Eukaryota; kingdom Metazoa; phylum Arthropoda; class Insecta; order Lepidoptera; family Pyralidae; genus Rhodophaea; species Rhodophaea formosa. The sequence goes on along the minus strand of OY720224.1, from coordinate 12,890,066 downwards.
ACCCTGCCCGCGGTACCAACAAAATCTGGAAGCGGGAGGTTGTGTACGCGCTGCGCAACGAAGTCTAAAATATCGATCTACATAGTGAAATACTACATAGATCTACGTAGTGAAAAGAATTAAGTACACTTTACTTTATTCATGTTACCCAAACAATATCTATTTCTAACAGTTTATGTAGTGGTAGTAGATTTTCTCCTTTATACCTATTTATTTTTACCTTATTGTCACTCAATTATTTACGCAAATTATTCCAGGTTATTATATTAATCGATTCAAAATATCGATAAGCAAACTTTATTTGACCGACAGACAAACTGATAATTACTTAATCGGTAACCTATCACAAACAAGATGTTTTTCTCTTCGAATTTTAGATGGCCGAAAACGGTACGACGAAGTTTTAAATTCCAAATGGCTTCTTTACCATATTTTCTACTTCTATAAACTTAATAAACATATTTTTCATCTTTTAGAACAATCTTTTTCAACAGCCTCCGTGGTCCAGTGGTTAAGGTGTTTGCCTTGTTGACCCGGGGGTCGTGGGTTCGATTCCCACGGGAAGCATACTTTGTTAAGTTATTTCCAGTTTGGTTAGGACCTTGCAGGCATGAATCACCTGATTGTCTGATAAGAGATGATTTCGGTGCTTTGGAAGGCACGTTAAGCCGTAGGTCCCGGCTGCCATCTGGTAGTCGTTAAAGGAACCATGTCAGAGGCCGAGAGGCGGTTCCGAAGAACTCTGACACCACGATGTGCATGGTCGACTGACCGTGTCACCTACACGGAATGATGATGGCCTTTTAGAAAAACTGTCGACTGGAAATCAAAACATTTAATTTTATTTTGATATATGTTTTGGTAAGAATAATTTCCTTTTCTAGAAATATTAAAGATAGAAGTAACTTTTTCCATATTATTATTCACACCAATTTTCAATAACTACTTACAGTCGACAAATCGAGATTAGTAGTAAAAGCAATATTATTGGAGTGTAGCAAAGGCTACACAAATTTTTGGGACATATAGCAATAGTAGTATGTATATTTACGTAGGGTTGCAATACAAACCATATAGCTTCCAAAAAAATAACTATCAAAAACCGGAATTTCAACAATATTGCAATTGGATTTTCGGTCAAATGGAACTAAATGGAAAATAAAAAAATTAAGAAACGTTTTCGGTGTTTTTAAATTCGTACATAACCTATTCTTGTTTATGATAGGTCACCATCAAAACATCTGTTTATCTGTCGGCAGACTAACTGATAATTACCTAAACTAATTATCAGATTAGCTTAGGGCAGATATCTTAAACTAATTCAGCTGAAATTCCGATCCCCTAAATAATAAAGGAGTATCATTTTATGAGGGAACTAGGTTATTTAGGTAAAAGAGTGGAGTGGAATGGGGTAAAGCAGAGTTCGAGACCTTGCATAGTTAATTAAAGAGGGAAAGGGAGTGGAGTGTGCGACAATTAATAAACAAAATAAATAATAAGAATAACTTAAAACCATTTTTAAAAACAAGCTTTTATTATAAGACCATAAAAAGACAAAAAAATAACCTAGATTTATGTATTTGTACCTTTTCCTCATTTGACGTTATCACTACATCAATAGTCGGATAAGCTGTCCTAATTATTCGTCGTTTCTTTGATGGGGCAGTATAAGCGTCTTCGTGTAAATGTTTAGAACAAATCCGGCTGTTTTTTTGTAGGAAACCATTTTTTACGGCCTGTTGCTTCAATCCACTTTTTTTAGATATGAGGAAAACTGAAAAAAGTTAAATTATATTACCTATAAAATCAGTGTTTAGTAATATTTGCTTTTTACTACGGAAAGCTAAATAAATAAAAAAGGAATCATTCAAATTATCAGTTAATCTGCTTTCAAAATCGATATATATAATCGAGTAAGAAAATTGCAGTGCACATCACTATTCTTATTTTAGACAGACAAACTGATAAATTGACCGTGGACGCTACTCAACATTTTAAATAGCTTACTTTTACATTGCTGGTTTTGAATGGATCTCAAGTCTGGCTCGTAAAATTAAACACGCAATGGAAAACTAGCATTTGATACATAATCGCTCTATTATTATTATGGTAAAAGTAATACGGAGCAACAAAATAAACGTTTTTTAAATATTTACGGATATTTTAGAACAAATAATACTAACCAATGAGAGGAAATACCTTGATCTCCAGCTCCACCTTTATTGGTGTTGTTTGCACAGTTAATTACCGAACTACGAGTCATTTTGTTTTATGAACTTGACGTCGCACGCGGACCTCGGTCGCTCGCCGACTGAGCTTCGCGCCGAACATTTGAGCCATTGAGGCTTAATTTTTCCACGCGAGGTACATACACTTCTTACTTCTATCTTGATATAGTTCTGTGGTCCCAACGCTACTGCCCGTCCACACCGTTTTTTTTTTGGCCAAACGAGAGAATGGTAGGACTTTGTTGGACTAGGGGAACGGCATAAAGGTATTTGGGATGCTACTTGCACGGATGAGAGCCGTGTGGTTCCCGGCAGAGTAGAATAGGACCACTCCAAGTCATCCCGTGGATGTCGTAAAAGGCGACTAAGGAAACACAAGCTACTTAAACAAAGCTTATTAACATCAAAGAGACCTCTCCAACCCGTCTGGCCAGCGTGGAGAGTTTAGGCCAAATCCTCTGACTACTCAGGCTATTATATGGCTCTGGTAGTACAGAGAGGGTCGTGCTCCTGCAGTGGAGACTAGAAAGACCTGATGATGATGATGATGATTGCTCGGATGAATTGGGGATGAGAAAGTAGCAGTTTGGGAGGCCGGGTGCGCGTACCCAATGCCATAACTGCAACCACCGGACAGGAAGTTGAGGAAGACACCCCTGACCTAAGAAAACCCAACTTCCTAACTATCCCTATATATATATAGTCGACTCCGTGGCGCAGCGGTCAACACGCCAGCCTGCGACACGGGGTTCCTGGGTTCAATCCCCGGTCAGGTCATGATGGAAAACGATCTTTTTCAGAATGACCTGGGTCTTGGATGTTTGTCTATATAAGTATATGTTATAAAATATAGTATCGTTGAGTTAGTATCCTGCAACACAAGTTCACAACTTAATGTGGGGCTAGCTCAATTTGTGTGTTGTATGATATCTACTGTAGAATTTTTTTATAAATTTTGTATACACATAGGTTAAGGTACTGAGAAGGACATAGGATACCGTTCATCTTGAAAAAAAAAGTACTGTTCCAGTTAAAATGACATAAATGACTCAGCAAATTTATATTGCTAAAACTTTAATACGCAAGCGAAGCCGCGAGTAAAAGCTAGTTATAATAAACTTGTTAATTTGGTAGCAAGAAGACAATTGTTCCTTCATATCTCGTTACAGCGTATCATCTCTAAATTGAGCGAAATAGAAACAAACAAACATTTTACGGCTCATAGCACTCGCTTCCTCATCGCGACCATAATTAACGACCAATAAATAATATCATAGATCCGTTTACGACCGCATGGAAAGTTACGAATACAATAAAAATACTCACCACTCTGCTAAGTCTTTTATAACTATCAATACTTATGAAGTGTTAGTAGCTGTGGCTCAATGATCTGAAGGCGCGATCTTTATTATAAAGGTTCAAACCCTACAAAATCATCAAAAAAAAATTTTTTAGGGTGGGTCCCATAGTTGTAAATTGGGAGTAATTTTTTTTTCTCTATTTACCCATCGTATGGGGTATTGTTAAATAGGTCTTAAAAAAATATTTTCTTCCAACTACGCTGCAATTCTATCATTACTGCACTACATATCCAGCACAAAGCGGAACTTTGCTGCACTAGAAGTAAAAAAAAAACTAAACAGTGCAGTAAAGGATTTCCATACATTTTTGCTGCTGTAGTGCAGCAAACATGTATGGAAATCCTTTACTGCACTGTTTAGTTTTTTTAAATCGTGGACAATAGTTGTCACCTGTCATAAAGAAGGTTGGCCAACCTAACGGCCGTATGGAGTTAACAAAGGGACGTGTGTATTGCCTTGCCTAAAAAAAAATACTGGCCATAAAGAAAAAAAGCGGGAATGTGAACAACAAATTTTTAACTATTGTAATTTGTCTTCAGTTTTATTTTTCAACTACTTTTATTGCAGTAGTTGAAAGAAAAGCAGATTATGCACCTCGCATTAAGTAAGTTAAATTGCACTCGTGCTTTTTAGAGCCCTCGCTAGCGCTCGGGCTCCAAATAAACACTCGTGCAGCAATAACTTACTTTCTGCTCAGTGCAACAATCTACTATTGTGAAGTTGAGAACATTATTTTTCGATTTAGGGGTCCGTTTCCGAAATATTTGGTTTTAAAGTGCAAATTTTTGTTAGAGGTAAGTGTCTGTCCGCCCTTCTATCTGCTAAACGGTTATATATGGATACGTGAAAAAAAATTCCAGCAGTAGTATATACTGAAGTTGAAAGGAAAACTATCAGAGCTGAGTACTAAGTATAAACTAAAAAGTTAAAGGCAACCAACTTATAAAATGTACGCGAAAATGTAAAATTTCATACAATTTTCATTGTTTGATGTTTTTGGTCGGTAAACTGTGAGGTGCGAGTGTAAACAGTGTGAACTTAAAGTTGTCATTCGCAACTACGGAACCCTACACTGCGCGTGGCCCGACACGCACTTGGCCGGTCTTTTATGTCATAGGACGGCAAACGAACGAGCGGGTCACCTGATGGTAAGTGATCACCTGCTTATGCAACACCAGGGGTGTGACAAGAGCGTTGCCAGCCTTTTATTTTTCCCTCCCAGTCGGACAGAGAATGGGCCTCCGGCTCTCCCAACTCACCGAACGAAGCATAGCAGCGGTAAAGCTACTCATACGTCGATTTTCTATGAGAATGTGGTACTTCCTGGGACGAACCGGCCCATTCATGCTACTAGCAAAAGCGAATTTATCGGTAGCGTAGCTCTACCACAATTAAACCTGCAAGTTTGTAGATCGATCTCGGTGGATGACAGCGGCTGTCAAAAATACCTTTCGTCACAGTGCCGCTAAGTACCTGAAGAAGAACTCGATTCCGAAAACCCTTATGGGAAGCGGCTTGTATGCAGCGTTTTTCTCCGACCTTGGTCATCATCATCATCGTCAGGTCTTTTTGTCTCCACTACAGGAGCATGACCCTCTCTGTACAACCAGAGCCATTTATTAGTCAGAGCAGTCAGGGGATTTGGCCTACACTCTCCACGCTGGCCAGTCGGTTTGGAGATGACCTGACCTTGGTCAGGTCGTCTACAAGATATCCTGGCGAAATTACTAGTCTAGTACTAGTACTCTTAGTTGCACAATGAAGTGACTTGAGTACCGGAAAAACATAAAATGTACCTACGCAAGGTAATTACATCATTATTTCCTGGAGAACATAAAAAAGTTACACAGGCGATGTCAATGTCTTAGAAGCATGCTCGGATGTTCGCGATGACTAATTGTTTGATTAGATTCGCTTCACAGTACTGTTCCAACCAAAAAAACCTCAATTTAAACTTATTTCGTAAAAGTTTAAGGGAAGTCCACTGAAATCAATTTAAAAAGCCATGAAAATAAATAAAATGCGTCATAATAACCTAAGAAGTAAGTGTACCTAAAAATTAATGATAATAGAGTTATTTCACTAAAAAACGTAGTTTAAAGTGTTGCATGTGTTCTACGAATTAAATAAGTGATACTTTATTGTACACCAAAAAATAAAAAAATACAAAACATTAATTAGACTACGTACTGTACAATGTGCGGTCTTATTGGTAAAAGCTATTTCTACCAGACCACCGATGGATGGAGAGGACTAAAGAACGTTAGCAGACGGGGTGTACGCTCTTTCTACACGAATACAAATTAATAAAAACCCAGGGTAGGATCATTCGTGCTGCAGGCTGGCGTGTTAAGAGTCGCCTGGACGCGCATGTCTCCATACAAACGGAAAAAGGAGTAAAATTAAGCATTTAATCAATTAATCTCATTATAATCTACGTACGTTCCTATACAGCTTGGTTAAAATACCAATGGTTTGAGAATTACAAGCCTTTTCAAATTTGTATGGAAATCTTGAGAGGCGTATAATTCTTAAACTATTGATAATTTAACTGTATAGGAACGTACGTAGATTATAATGAGATTAATTGATTGGATGCTTAATTTTGCCCTAAAATTGACAAATATTGCCACAATTCCCTTTTTCCGTTTGTATGGAGACATGAGCGTCCAGGCGACTCTTAACCACTGCGCCGGAGGCCATCAACGTCTTTTAATCCAACTAATCATAAGTCCTTTGGCTGGGTGGCCTTATTTATACTAATATCTATACAAATATTATAAACCTGAAAGTTTGTTTCTTTGGTTGAACGCGATAATTTCAGGAACTACTGGACGGATTTCAAAAATTCTTTCACCGTTGGATAGCTCCGTGGTCCATTGGTTCAGGCGTTTTTCTTGTAGACCCGGGGGTCGTGGGTTCGATCCTCACGGAAAGCATACTTTGTTAAGTTGTTTCCAGTTTGGTTAGGACATTGCAGGCATTAATTACCTGATAAGAAAGATGATCCGTGCTTCGGAAGGCACGTTTAGCCGTTGGTCGCGGCTGCCATCTGGTAGTCGTTAAAGGAACCACGTCAGAGGCCAAGAGGCGGTTCCGAAGAACTCTGACACCAGGGTGTGCATGGTCGACTGACCATGTCACCTACACGAAATGATGATGAGTTACGTTCCCCTGAGTGCCATAAGTTAGGTATATACAAGGGCAAAATCGAGGGCAGACTGTAAGTAGGTAAATATGACATGATTGTTATCTTACTGTTTGACAGCCCTATTCTGTAACTTCGAGGATGGTCTGATGGTCACAGTCAAAGCTGACTCATTGTTTGGTTACATTCGGTTCAGTAGAGACGGTGTACGTTTAATGTTGTGTCGGTGAATCAGCCTTGGTTAACCAAAAATAGATTAAACATGTTTACAAATATACCTACTCGTATATCTTCTGCTTTTCGATTCTAGATTCTAATAAATTAAGCTGATGATGTGAAATCCAGCCTCTTACAAACATTAACGCGTGTAAGTACGATGTAATCATGCGTATCCTAATGTTCTTGCGATTGTTTTTCCTACATGCATATAAATAGGGGTGAGGGAGTAGCGGTAGCTCATACAACCTGGTTTATGAAGAGGAAAAGGTTACTCGCTGCGTGTATCGGAGCCCTTAGTGTATATGAACTTGGCCAGTATTATTAGCGCGGTTCTCCATACTCCTTTGTCCCACTTGTTCAACCATCATACTTCTTAGTAGAACTAGTGGACATCTGTATACATGTAGCAGAGTGGTGTGCATATCGCATAGTAAGAAAGGTATAAGTACTTGTATAAATGACCGAATAATTCAGGTTTAAAGAGTTTGTGAGTGCTGTATGTTAGTGAAATGGTATTGTCATGAATTTAAATTAGCTAAACCATAGATATTATAATTCTACAGGAATGGGTGTCTCATCCAGAGGCACGCGCTCTAGCAAACTTGATTTCAAAATGTAACCGTTAGTTGACAATAGGTTCATTTCCAGATCAGGATGTGTTTAATCGTAAAATAGATAGTGTGCTTTTGCTCATGAGATAAAAATGTGAGCTGAACTTCGAGCAACACGCCTTCCGTACCGGAACAGAAGCCATGTTGCTCGAAGGAGCTGAACAAATAGTTGTAATATGCTAATTTAATAAAGAGGAAATATTTGATTTGCCTGCGCTGGGAATAAAATCTGGTGGCCCTTGTACAGCAAGCTGTAAAATTATATGTAAAACTACTAACTTTTAAGTCGTATATACCTAGGTTTATATAGGTACCCGAGGTTGTCAACCGTTATGGTACGGATTGTAACGCCTACTCCGTAGCGATAATACCATAGTGCTTTGGGTGGCTGCACTGCTTTTAAAAGTAAATTCATTCACCGTAGCAGTCTTTATTTTATCGTGTGTGGTACTTAAGAGTCCCGTTTAACGTAAAGCCGAAAATACCTATTCAAAATTACAGCGAGTTGAAGTTTCGTCTCGAAAACTTGTACTCGCTGTAGTGTAATTTTGTATAGGTATTGTTTTTAAAATTGAAATCTGATTATAAACATCAATATGCCTTATCCGGTCGTATGTACGAAATTTGGTTGAGATTGGCTTAACTGTTGTAAAACTAAAACGAAACTACGTTTGTATGGGATTGCGTTTACGTGGGACTCTCAAGGCCAAAAGTGTGTGTTACTAAAAGCCAACATCCTGGTGTCGGATTTTTAACATGCCTAAAAGTATCAAGCATGCACTAACGGTTTAACTTGCCTTCCAAAGTACGTTGGAATCATGGTGAAGTGTCGAACTAGTGAGCAGGTTGTTTACCTTGCATCATCAGTAGCAAGAGTGATCTTCAAAATGACGTCAAATTGATGCACAAACTCAGAGGTACATCTCGTGTAGACTCACCAATGTTTCGACTTCCCCGCCTACTCCACTATGCCGCTAACTTCACAGTTAATTAATAAAAGAAATTGTCTCGGCTGTGGAATCCGCTTAGCAGCTTGATACAACAGTTGATACCCTTGATTCTGAGACTTCTCGAAATTTCTCGAAAAGTTGCCTTTTTAGCAGGGCAGCATCTTTACAACCTTTTATGACTCAGCTCCTTTTTGGTATATTTTCGGAGGCGCTAGTGTAAACAGTGGATTCCATTCGACAGGAACAGATTACGACGGCCCACTGTGGAGTGACGCGGGAACTATCAATAGAGAGCTAATAAACTCAACTATTTGCTCATTGATAGTGAAGCTGATAGACTATATAGCTTGTAAATAGACTCTTGACATTCCTTCCTAGACTTAGCTGTTCCAAACAAATAATTTTTCTATGAAGCCAATGCTGGGAAGTCAAGTTTTTAACAAATTCTTACAAATTTCCGATTGTTATATGAAAATGTCATAATAGTTTTTGAGGTCCCAGCTTTAGTTCCTTAAAAAAGATGTTCATTTGGATGAGCTGAGTAAACCCTTCAAGGTAGTGTCGAGGGTCAATTTTTACGCTATGTATATGTATTGACTTATATGTTTATACATTTTGACCAAAAATATTTTATAATAGAATACAATTGACATGTAATATAAACTAACCTGCTATTACGTGTACCAAAGTGTCCAATGACAAAAGGACATCCCTCACTGTGTATATTGCAATGTTAATGCAAGTTGATGCATACCAACATATCCCTAAATGAACGAGACAGTTCATCCATATGAACCACAATCCACCAAAAATTCGACATTTCCATACAAAAATTGGGAATGTCGACATTTTTAAGTTTACAGCAATAGTTCCTTACAAAAGGTTATTATATGTGACTATATAATATGTGATAATATTATTATATGTACTATTAAACGTCAGTGAAACCAAATACATAAAAGGATCGTGCAAAGTCCTGTTTGTATACAAGGTCTGAGTGGCCACTTACGATAGCTAGCGTGACGGACGAGCGTGATACATAGGGTGTTAACCCGGTATGTCTCAAAGAGTGTAGTATCCTTTAAATATTGCAATTATCGAAATAAACACATTAAATGTGCCATGTCTATACAACTTAGTTATCTATGCAAATCCTAGTTAAACCGCAGCTATTATGTCTCTTTCAAACACAGTGGAAAACATAGTCAATCTTATTCTAAATTTAGTGAAGACTAAACCAATCGTAATTAATCGTGTTTTTGTGTTTATTCGTTAGTCAACGAGTGATTTAGTTCTTTTATCACTCGGTGAAGTTCAAGTTCTTTTCAAGGTTGTAGTAGTTAACGATGCGATAATGGTTGGAATGTAACAGAAAAGTCTCAGATTCAAACCCCCGTGCAGCCTGACTTGATTTTCAGAGTTTGAAGTCCTACTAACTTGACTTAGATCATTCATCAACCATTAGCTGGTTATTTATCATAAATGAATTTTTCTTATGCCTTTAGCATAAGACAAATTTCATTTATGATAAATAATCCACTTTTGGGTTTATATGTTTATACTTTCACTGTACGAGCATGCTCTACGCCTCTCTCTCTCGCACCAAGCGTTGTTTGTTTGTTGTTTTTTTTTGTCTTTCGTGAGCATATGCCTAAAATTGAAATGTTTTATAATATTTTCTTATGTTTTCGCGATTGTTACACATTTAAATAAATTGCAGATTTTGCAGTTCTTATAAAATACTAGACAAATGTCAACTTAGTCTACCTGCGACCACGAACACTGTAAAGTGCTCGAAAGGTTAGATGTATAAATAATGTAATAAACGCGATAATAACAGTATTAAAATAATTTTATTTAGATATGTTTTATAATAGATTTTATTCGAGTATTATACAAATTAATTGTTTTACATTTAATCAAATTCGCCCTCACACCAATATTTGTTTTTGGTCTCTATTGCCTAGAGAAAACATAATGCTGTCGGTTGTCTGATACTCGTAATACAGGTATCTACGTCTAAATCTACTATAGACTAAGTATATACTATCGACAAAATATTTTTACACTATATCATATTACTTACTCACTCACTCCAAATCTTCCCGTGGATGTCGTAAAAGGCGACTTAGAAAACTCAAGCTAAACAAAGCTTATAAACATCAAAGAGACCTCTCCAACCCGTCTGGCCAGCGTGGAGAGTGTAGGCCAAATCGTCTGACTGCTCTGGCAGTACAGAGAGGGTCGTGCTCCTGCAGTGGAGACTAATAAGGACCTGATGATGATGATGATGATCATATTACTTACTTACAGAATGAATGTTGTTATATTGCTTTGTAGTAATTTGTTTTTTTTTTTGTTTATGCGGTACAATGTTTTGATGGTCATTTGACCATCCATTACGGTATTGGTCTGAGAGAAAAGAGAAAACGTAGAATTTTGACGAGCTCCGTGGCGCAGCGGTCATCACGCCTGCCTGCGACACGGATGGTCCCGGGTTCGATCCCCGGTCAGGTCAAGATGGAAAACGATCTTTTTCAGATTGACCTGACTCTTGGATGTTTATCTATATATGTATTTGTTATAAAATATAGTATCGTTGAGTTAGTATCACATAAAAGTCACAAGTCTTTCATTAGAACTTACTTTGGGGCTAGCTCAATCTGTGTGATTTGTCCGTATATATTTATTATATTTTTTATTATTAATTTACCAGCTGCTTTTCTTCCCGCGCAGGACGTAGAAACCAGCCAATGGAATGGGCGCAAATCTAAAGAATCATAAATAATAGGCGGTGTGGATAGCAAGCCTTCACGATTTGATTTTGTATTCCATCTTTAAGCCCCATCAACATGGTTTACGTGGCCTTCCGGTTTTATAGCCTTAGGCCCTGTCCACCCGGTAAGGGATACAGACGTGATACTATGTATGTATGTATCATACGAAAGTAGTAATGAATGCTGACCAGCAAAACGTTGCCATACCCGGCAGGACTCGGTAAATGAGTCTGCAAGAAATTAGGCAGAATTCGGTAGTTGCCTAATGTTAAGATTATGTAAAATTTGTTTCCAATTATACTAATTTCTATCTAAAAACACCATAAAGAACACTTTTAATTTGATATCGATTCGTTAAGTGATGTTAAAGCTTCTTTAAAGTTGGGTGAATAGGACCATTTTTAAAAGTATGAAAATCTGTTGTTACAATTATACTGTATTGTAGTCCGCTAAATTTATAGCAACTTTTATTATGAAACCATTACCACAAACGAAATATTTCATATAGCTACCAAACAAAGTTCTCACGCCACCCATACAAAATACAAAGTTGTGACGTCACAAATATGTAGGCAAATCTGCAGCGCGTTTTCACGTCTAAAAATTAACGTCTAAAAACATGTGTCTTTAAAACTTTTATAACTGAAAGAATTTTTTGCTTAGAAATGTATTACTGTCACTATTGTGTTTTTATTTTTGGCTGATCGTTACATAGCAACACGAAAAAATTTTTAGGCAACATGCCCATTACAGTCAAAATACAATGGACTTAACCTATATAACTCGTTTATTTTCGACATGACACAGTAGCGTAAGATAACTTCAATTTCCTACTCTTCAAATTGCAAAAGATTTATTTGCTTCATAGTTCATATTTATCACAATAAAAGGGCAAGGACGTCTTTATTCAGATTTATTTTCGTTTCCAAGGTTAAATCAACTGAAATAAATTAAGAAGAGATTGTTTATATTGACAATTTTATTATGGCGGCCTGAATTTAATCATAAATCAAGAATGCCTTTTATTTAGTATAGGTACTTATGAAGAAGTATCCACTCAAATTACCGACAGCGTTTGGTGCAAGGGCTGGAGTTAAATCGGTCCACTAATATCGACATATCGAGCACTTTTTTTTGTGGTTTTAATTTAGAACTTATTTTGTATTGCTAAATAATAAACATTATTCGTGTGTGTGATATTTGTAAACAGCGTCGTAAAACAGAAAGATTTTTAAAGTATAATTGCATTAAAAGAATTAGAATACGATTTAG